>OX346727.1:5091502-6341502 GCA_947063395.1 Hemistola chrysoprasaria | reverse complement strand
TCCGTCATCGTTGGCAAGTTGGTGAAGGGCTCTTACTGCAAGGTAAGGTGCGGATGCTGTCCCAAAGGTAACACGTAGGAGACGTAGGTGCTGCAGTTCTTCATCCGGACTGTTTCGCCAAATCAACCGCTGATAATCGGCGTGTGCAGGGTTGACCTTGACTTGCCTATACATTTTGACAATGTCGGCGATTATGCATATGGGGAAACGTCGCCAACGCATAATGATATGACGTAAATCATCTTGAAGTGTCGGACCCACCAAAAGATCGTCGTTAAGTGAGGCACCATTGTTATAAACTTCAGAAGCGTTGAAGACCACGCGAACCTTGGTCGTGTCCTTCGTTTCTCGGATTACTGCGTGATGAGGTAAGTAGACCGCGGTTGCCTTGTCTTGTTCCGGTTTCGGGACGACTTCCATATGGCCCAAGCTCAGATATTCGCCTATCACTTCAGAGTATTTGCTCTTCAGGTTTGGGTCCTTGTTCAAACGTCGTTCTTGCTGAAAAAACCGTTTGATTGCTATTTCCTTCGAGTTCCCATACTGGCAGCTTGGATTTTGGCTTCGAAAGGGTAAGTCAACAATATATCGCCCAGAGTTATCTCTATGGGTAGTGGACGTGAATATTTGTTCGCACCTGCTTTCTTCTTCAGTGAATGACCTTGTTGTCACTGTATCCGTTTCTTGTTCCCAAAATCTCTTGAGAATTTCGTTTTCGGAAGCGATGAGTGTATGGTTGCAAGAGATTGTGTTAACTTCGGTATCGGAAACGCCTGTATGACCAGATATGATCCAACCCAATTTGGTTTTTTGAGCTACAAGTGTACCAGGTGTACTCTTGATTATTCCTTCTACCAATATCTGTCCATACACGTCCGCTCCGAGAAGCATGTCTATTTTGTTCGGGGTGCCAAAGGATGGATCCGCGAGGGTGATGTCTGAAAATTGTGACCAAACATCCATCTTGACACGCCTTGAGGGTAGAATAGATGTGAGTTTGCGTAGGACTAAAGCATGAACCTTGAAACAACCATCAGGATTGTGGAGTGCCTGTATGTCGACCGAGACCCTCGCTTTGGAGGCTAAAGTTTTGCTTTGGCCACTCCCAATTCCCGCGATGGAACTATGATGTGTGGTTTTTGATAGTCCAAGCAACTGAACCGCGGCTTCAGTTATGAAGGACGCCTGTGATCCTTGATCGAGTAGGCATCTTAATGTTACTAGAGAACCCGACGCAGAAGTAGCGTTGACTAAAGCGGTCGCTAGTAGCACTTGAGTGTTATTAGTTGAAATGCATGAGCATGCTGTGACATTTGAGGTACTTGGTGCAGTACCTGCTTGGTTTGACGTTGCAGGAGCAACATCTTCAGAATAAGTAGCCTGAGTGTCATTGGGATGTAGAAGGGTGTGGTGTTTTTTCTTACAAATACGACATCTAGAGATGTGACGACAATTGTAGACTGAGTGACCGGTTCCTAAACAATTAAAGCATACGTTGTTAGTTTGGACAAACTTACGTCGCGTATCAGTATCATCAGAAGCAAACTTTTTACAGTGGCACAAGCGATGGTCTGCCTTACAATAAGCACAGGAAAATAATTGACTGCTCGTTGTGTGAAGCACTTGAGTCACATTGGATTGAGTTTTACTTCTAGATAGCTTAGGATCTATAAATTCTAGCGCGCGCGACCTATTTTCTAAGAACTCCTTAAATTGGGTGAGGGTTGGTAAGTCATTCGCTGATTCGCTCAACTTTATCTCCCATTGCTTCCGAGACTCGTTGTCTAATTTGAGACACAGGATATATATCAAGATGACATCCCACGAGTCGACGTTGATACCGATGTTCTTTAATGCGTACAAAGTTTCGTTGGTACAATCTAACATTGCTCTAAGCGCCGTGGCAGATTCGACTGAGATATTCTTCTGGCTCATGAACGTTTTTATGATGCAATTGGAAAGGTATCTCTTGTTATCATACCGATCTTGCAGTTGGTTCCAGCATAAAAGGTAGTTCTCGTGTGTGATGGGAATATGTCTTAAAAGCTGTTCGGCTTCTCCACCAAGGTGACATTTTAAATAATGCAGTCTGAACATTGTCTAGTTGTGGGTTATTATGTACCAAGGAGGTAAAGAGATCTCTGAAACTAATCCACTCTGAGTACTTTCCGGTAAACGTTGATATGCTTATCTTAGGCAACTTAATTGGGTTACTTTTACTTTCTTCTCTGGATGAAGTGCTATGTGTGGTATCTTTCTTGTCTGTAATTCTTTCTAATGCCTCTAGTATCTCACATCGATATATGGTGTAAAGTTCGTGGCATAAATCGTACGTGTCGTCGAGGAAGTAATTATTTTGCTGAGCTTCAGGATCCGCTTCTCCTACTATTTCCGTGTGGAACGATGTGAAATTGGCCCATAAATCATCTAAGGTGTTCAGTCGCGTTTTAAGGTATGATGCTGACGTGAGGCGCTCTTTAGGCGACTTCTTAAAGTTGATTCGCGCCTTCTCAATGCGCTGATAAAGATCTTCTTGGACTTTGAATTTTGCCTCCATGCTAAGATTTTTCTAAGTCCCAGCAAAATTTCTCAAATATTTTCTAAGTGTTTCGGATTGGGACCGAAATCGGGCATAGGTTCCCCGCTCCGTCGTTTTTGGCAAACTATTCTAAGTCCTAATCCAAGAATCATGCAATTTTTCTAAGTTCCAAATTTACTTCGAATTTTTCTATGTTCCACTTCACTAATTAATAAGGTTTAAATTACTCACAGTTTGTCCCACACTAGCACTGATTATACGTCACGTGATCCGGTACCCAGTTTCCGTTTCCGGTGCGCTGCTCCAAGGGCGAAGTCCCACAGCTCGATGTCTCCTCTAGCGATGTCGTCGACTAACTATTCGACTCGATGGACCATGTTCAAGGGGGTCCCAAAATGACACAAAATTCTTACGTCACAGCACTGTTTTAATATCAAAATACAATGCGTAGGCGTAGGCTAGCCCAGGTTGGATAACAATCGAGGTTTGAAAAAACATTGAGTAGGTGGCGTTGAAAATCTCATCACCGCGATGTAGGATTGGCGGGCTGGCAGAGTGGCGACATCTAGTTTGAAAATTTGTACTAAATTGAGTCAAAGTGAGAACTGTTCTGAAATTGTCTTAGATGGCACCAACAACGATATAGATATTTTAACAAATTATGCGTATTTACAAATATAACTCCAAAATAAAAATATTTTGGAATAAGATATAATTTATAACCTAAATAACTAGCGTCTTGTTCCGAATAACATCATTGTACCTATATGTTGGAAATGTGCTTCGATTTTGGATGGGGAATTCGTCAGTCGCCGGCCTCTTAAGAGCTTATCCTACGAGCTAAGAGAAATTTGACACAATCCTATAAAATTTACTTAATCGATGTATCCCCCGGTTTTTTCCTAGATCCACCACCCACTGTTACTCGGGTGATTTGACTTTAACTATAAAAAAATTAAAAGCTTATTAAAAAAAAATGATAGATAATATAGTTTAGTTCTTGAAAAAATCAAGATAAAAATATATTTAATAGGTTTACCATATTTGGTATCTCGAAAGATACAAGGGAATACAAAACATCGATTC
The DNA here is from genome assembly GCA_947063395.1 of Hemistola chrysoprasaria. Taxonomy (NCBI): domain Eukaryota; kingdom Metazoa; phylum Arthropoda; class Insecta; order Lepidoptera; family Geometridae; genus Hemistola; species Hemistola chrysoprasaria. Next base: position 6,337,877 of record OX346727.1, on the reverse strand, counting down.
GGTAAATTTTCCATAGGATTGTGTGAAATTGCGAAGGGGTCGTGTTTCCTGTTAACACCAGTCGAACATTGTTATCTTCTGGTTGACATTATCATTCTTCTTTCAGTTAAATTACGTAGGTACAGATAAAAAGCGTTATCAAATAGAAGTGGCTCAAGGGGCCGCAGCGAAAGCTGGACCCGAATATCATTTAGAAGGCGCACGGAAAGGATACAAGAGGTTTTCTACTGCTAAGACCAAGGTACTTCATTTGTCTTACTAATATTATAAATGCAAAAGTTTGTGAGGATTGATGAATGTTTGTTACTTTTTCACGTCAAAACTACTGAGGATTGGTTTATTTGGTGTGTAGATAGCTTAGACCCTAGAATAACACATAGGGTGCTTTTATTCCGATATTTCCACGGGAACGAAGACTACGCGGGTGAAACCGCGGGGCACAGCTAGTTTTGTATAATATTGATTGTATTATGGTAGCATCCGTGGCCTAGTGGGAAACTGTCTAGCTTTAAATCAAGAGAATCTAGAGAACCCAGGGGGGGGTTCAATCTGGTATTACATCTGTATCTGGCGATTCGGAAGGCACGTTAAACTGTAGGTCCCTATAATATATGTAGGGGGCAGTCGTTAGGTCATGTCAGAGAACTTGTCGACTTGAAACTGACAATATGTGTTGTCCACTTAACCCATATGAATAGGCTCGAGCAGTGTAATTGGGGTTTTTTTTATGATAGTGAGACAAGACAAGCATGCTTATAATCAGTTACCTGATTATAAGCATCATCATTTCCCATATCAGACACAGTGCTACCCAGTATTTTAAAATTCAAAATTCATTCGGCACTGCACTGCTCCTGTCACCCTGTGATATTAGTTGTTGAAACTCGTCATGTCCAGTAATTTCGCTGGGAACATTGCCCTTTAGACCGGAACCCAGTAATGTTTGCACATTACTGCTTGGCGGATGAATAACTGGCAAAGGTGTGGTACTTCCCCAGGCGGGCCTCTGCAAAAGAGGCCTACCACTACAACAACAACAATATAACAACATACATTCACGCCTTTTTCCCGAAGGGGTAGGCAGAGGTGTGTACCCAGGACTCAGTCCCATAGTAGATACCACCCACATTTCGCCGGTATGTTATTTGGTCCCATGTAATAGGGGGCGAGCCTATTGCCATCTACCGGGCACAGTTCCAGACTCCAGGCAGTTATTGAGATAATTCCTAATGGAAAAACTCAATATTTAACTTTGCCTGACCTGGGAATCGAACCCGGGACCTCTTGATTGGCAGTCGAGCATGCGCCCACTACGCCACCGAGGCAGTTACCACTACAACCCATTCTTTTAAGAGTATAAAATCATATTATTATTATTTCCAGGACCTCCTCTCCCGCATGCAAGCGGCTGAAGAGCAAAAGTCAAACGTCCTTAAAGATTTGAGCCGTAGAATATTCGAGAAGTTCTCGTCTAAATACAACGAGTGGGAGACCGCGGTGCAATGTTTGGCCACATTAGACATATTGTTAGCTTTCACTGAGTTTGCAAGACAACAGACTGGCGACGTTTGCTTGCCTGATGTTACCTTTGATCCTGAGCAAAAGGTAGGAATCAAAATATTGATTGGCTCTGGGTTTAGATAGATTTGTTACTAAAAAGCTTATACTTAAAACACACTCCCTTCTCCTACGCATTTGGTGGCGTAGTGGGCGCAACCTCGACCGCCGATCATGAGGCCCCGGGTTCGATCCCCAGGTCAGGCAAAGTATAATTATACTTTTTATTTTATCATTTAGCTGGCTACACAAATATTAGTAAATAGTTTGTGGAAAGGACAGATTTTTTGGTGTTATTGTGGCCAGGAGTGGACATTGAGCTCTTCGAATCGAAAGTGAGATTCCTATACGAACGAAAGTTACCAACATAGCCCAGAGGGTCAGCAAGCTGAAGTGGCAATGGGCAGGGCACTTAGCATGTAAAACTGATGGCCGATGTGGCCGTAAAGTTCTCGAATGACCACAGATCGCAGAGTAGCGTAAGACGTCCACCCACTATGTCACTATGTCTAGCCGTGGACGTCCTGCTGATATGATGATGATACCTTTATGTAGCACCTCATGTAAATGCCATGTAAGGGTTAATCGATGACATGGTCAGTGATTGTTTAACATATATCTCTAATATATCTTCCAGCCATACATAAACATAATAGAAGGTCGGCACCCCTGCATCCCTCTCACGAACGAGTTCATACCGAACGACACAAGTCTCGGTGGATCTGGGTCCCTCCTGTTACTGACGGGGCCCAACATGGGCGGCAAGTCCACTCTCATGAGGCAGGCCGCGCTTATAACTGTACTTGCCCATTTGGTAAGATATCACATTCAATCACTATATATATTATAAAATAAATAAATAAATGACTCACCGACTGAGCCCAAACCACTGATCCTAGAGACTTGAAACTTGGAATGTAGGTTGTTTTCGTTGTCTGGGCTTATGCTAAGGATTTTTGTAAATTCACAATCTAAGGGGTCCCAAAAGGACGTCAAAGTAATATATATATATACACATAATATATATATAATATATATATATATTTATATACATCCCGGTATAGAAATTGCGTCCATGCTAAGACACCGACTTACGGCGTCCACCATTTCCACTGTCATTATCACCAAAGTTTATGTGAATGTTGACTTCTTTATCACATGCCATATTCATGTGCATCTTATATTTCCAAAAATTCAAAAATTGTGGATATTCATACTCCATATATCCTGGTATACTTGTTACGTCATGTACATTTTCACGTCCTAGCGTATATTTCTTGTATATTTAAATCAATACTGATGCTCTTGTTACTTCTATACATCCCGGTATAGTAATTGCGTACATGCTTAGACACTAACTTACGGCGTCCACCATTTCCACTGTCATTATCACCAAAGTTTATGTGAATGTTGACATATTTATCACATGCCATATTCCTGTACATCTTATATTTCCAAAAAGTGAAAAAAATGTGGATGGTTGCGTCATGTACATTTTCACGTCCTAGTGTATATTTTTTTAAAATATTTTAATCAATACTGATGCTCTTGTTACCTCTAATATTACTTAATAATAATTACGCGTCCTCTAATACATATGTATCTATACTACTATTTTGTAAAATCTACACTAGCCTTCCGTATGCCGCGTCTGGCGCAGTGATAGATAGATAGATAAATTCTGTAGCTGTTGGTTTCTTTTGCCGCCTGGGAAGTACCGTAACCACTGCCTGTTATTCGGCCATCAAATGGTAGTGTGCAAGCACTATTATAATTGTGTTCCGGTCGTAGGGTAATAAATAATGTGTCCAGCGAAATTACTAGGCAATAAGACACTAGGTGACACTGCTTTTATGGGGGGCCTTAACGCTTAGCACCAGGTATGGGACCAGCTCGTTTCGGCATTCAATGAGATAAAAAAAAACTTGAGATATAGCAGCATTAATTTACAGGTGCGTAGCAGCTGCGTCAGATTTGGCAGCATTACTTTACAACTGCCTGGCAGCTGCGTCAGATTTAGCAGCATTACTTTACAGGTGTGTGGCAGCTACGTCACATTTAGCAGCAGTACTTTACAGGTGCGTGGCAGCTACGTCAGATTTAGCAGCATTTCTTTACAGGTGGATGGCAGCTGCGTCAGATTTAGCAGCATTACTTTACAGGTGCGTGGTAGTTGCGCCAGATTTTGCAGCATTACTTCACAGGTGCCTGGCAGCTGCGTCAAATTTAGCAGCATTACTTTACAGGTGCGTGGCAACTGCGTCAGATTTTGCAGCTCTACTTTACAGGTGTCGACTCACAAAGTGACTGGTTGAGAATTTTGCTTCAGAAATCTCTATGTGTCACATCTACTTTCACACAGTGAATAGTTGGGAAATGCTCTTTGAAATCCATCCATTCCTCAAAAATTCACACCCTTAATTGTGTGTTATACTTTGACTCGTTGGCTATAATTCCAAGGTGGGAATATGTCCGGATCATACCAAAACAATTCACAATTTGAACTCACACAATTTTAACTCGTTTTGGTGCGATTTTTTTTGGAAGAAACGCTTTCCACCCCCCTTGCCATATTCCCAGCTGAGAAATATTTCGAGAAACGGCACATTAGTAGTTAATAGAATAAAACTACTTTTCTTAAATTATTCATAATGTTACGTAGAAGAAAACAAGTAAAAATGTATTTTTACACAACAAATTTATTCCAAAAAAGATTGTATTGTCCAAGGTAATAATAATTAATAAAAATAATTAATTAATACTTATATTTGGTAAAACAATTCTGGATGGAAACTTTAATTTACAGGCCAAATTAAACAATAAAATTATATAATACGCAACATCTAGTACTAAAATAACGTCAAAGTAACTATAATACTTATATTTGGTAAAACAATTCTGGATGAAAACATTAATTTTCAGGCCAAATTAAACAATGAAATTATAGAACGTGTTACAAAAAGGTGTAGTAATACTTAAGGGGGTGCCATCTACCCGTCTACCTAAATAACTTGCAAAAGAAAGAATTGCGAAATTCACAATAAAAAATTCGGCTGGCCATACAAATTTCCCGATCAGCTGATCCATTTTATATGGGAAAGTGAATTTTTTTTTGCAAATTTCGCAATACATACTTTCTATTGCAAGTTATTTAGTTTGACGGGCAGATGCACCTCTTAAGTATTACTACACCTTTTCTTAACACGTTGTATATTAAAAATATTCACTTTCATTTTTGAATTCGTATCATTAATATAACAGGGTAAATGCAGGTAGACACTAACGTGTATGTAACGCCAAATTAATCAGACGGCTACTCCTCAAGTTTTGTCTCTTCGGTGCTGGAAAGTATGAAAGCACATGTAAAATTATGTTTTTTTTTTATGATAGTGAATGACAAGACGAGCAAATAAAGTGCCTGATGGTAAGCATCATGATTGCCCATATCAGACACAGTGCCACCCAGTGTTTTAAAACTCTAAATTCTGCGCGGCACTGTACTGCGCCTGTCACCCTGAGTTATTAGTTGACGAAACTCGTTATGCCCAGTAATTTCGCTGGTAACATTGCTCTTCAGACCGGAACACAGTAATGTTTGCACATTACTGCTTGGCGGATGAATAACTGGCAAAGTATGTGTTGTAATTATTATTCACAATATTTTATAAACCTATACTTAATAATAAAATATGGTGGGGCTGCTGCTGTGTCGGGGCGCAAGCCCGTTGACCGTTGTAATTTAAAAGTGTAAAGTGATGTGAAGGAAAATATCTGAAAATATGTCCCAGGCATTGTAGTGTGTAGTGGTTAGGTTTATCACCTACTCGTATTGCAAGTGGCTACTAGACGCTGCATAAGTCAATTAAACACTCAGATAGTTTATTAATTTATTGATTGGTAATGCCATACAAAATATTCAATTTTCAATCAGCATGATACCTACCTACAGACTATCTGAAAATTGAAAAATACCAAATGCAATTAAGTAGGTAATTACTACTTATCTTTACGTAACTCCAAATTCATCAGACGTCCTCTCAAGTTTCGCTTCATCGTGTCAGTAGGTAAGTATAATCACGATAATATTCATCACTGTAGCGTCCGCAAAGTTCACGAGCAGAATGAATCGTCGCACGCGGCAAGTTTCGTCTCGTAGCCTCAACGCACCCGAGCGGCAACGTCGCGTTCCTTACCAACTGCCAACTACATGCATTGCACAAAATGGCAACGTCGCATTTGGGAGTGGACTCAATACAGGGGGTGTCAGCTTAGTTCCCGGCCAATGCCAACACGGCGAAGGAAATGTTAAAAAGAAACGGAGCTCTAAAAACGACAGAGAAAGCACTATTTACTGACCCTACTAAGGAAAATATAACATTTTAGTAGAATTCAAAATTATGGGAATTATTTAATTAATTCGGAAGAAAGAAATAATAAAGAATAAACACTTTTGAAATAAGTAATGAAATTTATTAATAATTTTATTACATTTATTGCTCAAATTAGTTAAATCTAGACCTCAGATTCTTATGATTACTTGAATCAGCGTTAGAAGAATTTCTTTTTTGCCATCTGGCAACCGGATAATAGAAATGGCTGTTTTTTGTTTACGATTTTCACTTTTTCATTGATTTGCACTTTGCACATCTTTATTGGAAATAAGTTTTGTAAAGTTTCTCGTATTTGTTATATTGTGCTATAGAAAGTTTTGTTCTTGTGCTAAAGAGATCATAGACTCTATTATTGCGATTGTGCGAAAAAGACGCCTAGGTTAGGCAAAGTGTTAAATATCGGATTTTGCCGTGAGGGATTATCTCGATAACAACCTGGAGTCTAGAACTGTGCCCGGTAAATGGCAATAGTCTCGCCTTCTATTACATAGGACCAATAACATACTGGCGAAATGTGGGAGTATACTTAGTACCTATGAGACTGAGTTCTGGGTACACCTCGGCCAACCCCTTCTAGAAAGATGTTGTGTCATATAAGATTTACCTTATTTTCATCTGAATAAAGACTACTTCTAATACCTGCTCTTATTTTTTACCCTTTGCGTATGTCATGAATAGATATAGAAGTAAATATAGAAATATAATATTGGTAGGTACCTATAGCTAATGTTAGAAATATTAAATCTCCCGCGCTTCTGAATAGTTCCAGTGCGAAGCGTTGGTGGCGCTAGCGTCGCTTCGTGTACGCAAATCTGAAGTACGTAGTGGGCCTTCTTCTTGTATATGTGTTCTGTGACTCAATATTATTGGCTAAATGTACCAAAATATACACCCAAAAAATATACAGCGATGCAGCGCCTCTATCGGACTATCGGTGAATTACATTATACTCGTCCAGACGTTCTGGAGGTGAATTTGCGTCCCTCCGAAATTTTTACTATAGGTAGCCATTACCTATAGCAATGGAATGGTGAAGAAAACAATCTTGCGTCCGTATATCGGACGCAGTAAGTCGGTGGACGCAATATTACTATGGGATTTTTTGAGGGTGGACGCAAGAAATGTATTGGGATGTAAATATATATATATAGTATATATAGGTATATATGTATATATATATATGTAGCACATTATAATATTATTATTATGTAAGTACATTATATGTATATATATAAGCATTATGTGTATATATGTTATATTTTATAGCTTATATTTATGTAATGTAATATATTATTATAATAATATTGTGTTTTTTTTTTTTCATTATAATATAGTTTAGTCATAATAAGATCTTATATTAGTAAAATAATGTATACCCTTTCCCACCCCCTACTCCTCCTATCATGCCCTATCCGTCCAGACTGGTTGCCTGGAAGAGATCGCTTAAAGCGATAAGGCCGCCCATTGTTGACCAATAAGAATAATTTAATTTGTAAGTTGATTGTATTCGGTGTACCTTGGTCATAATAAAGAGTATTCTATTCTATTCTATTCTAATATAGGGTACTACCATCCCGGTATTCCAGCTAGTTTTTTTATAATAGGGAGTGACAAATCGAGCTAATCAGGTGCCTGATGGTAAGCATCATGATTGCCCATATCAGACACAGTGCCACCCAGCGTTTTAAAATTAAAAATTCTGCGCGGCACTGCACTGCGCCTGTCACCCTGAGATATGAGTTGTCGAAACTCATCATGCCCAGTAATTTCGCTGCCCTTCATACCGGAACACAGTAATGTTTGCACATTACTGCTTGGCGGATGAATAACTGGCAAAGGTGTGGTCTTCCCCAGGCGGCCCCCTGCAAAAGAAACCTACCACTACAGTAATATATATTAGTATTATAAAAAAAATTTAATATTCCAATGCCCTATGGGATCTATGATAGGGCTAAAGTGTTAAATGAAACCACAATTGTTTCAGGGCAGTTACGTCCCAGCGTCAGGATGCAGTGTGTCCGTGGTGGACAGAATCTTCACCCGTCTCGGGGCCAGCGACGACATTCTCTCGGGCCAGTCCACCTTCCTCGTAGAGATGAGTGAAACGGCGGCTATAGTGGCCCACGCCACTGTGCACTCGCTCGTATTGCTTGATGAATTGGGTATGTTTTACTTTAGGACAGTTTGAACTACGAAAATTTTACACAATCCTTTGAAAAGTTTACCAAATCGATGTTTTGTATTCCCATGTTTCCTCGAAATGTTATTAACCCATTGCATAAATTTATATCCTAATGTTTTTATAGTCAACTATGTCGCTGTCATTTTAGCTTCTCTTATAATATCTCGCTTTTTTCAATATTAAATTCTAAAAATCCCAGTTTTACTCGCGTGATTACACGGTCAATACATAAAAAGGAAGAGATCTGGAGATAAATATATCAAATAAGTTTACTATATTGACTATATAAACATGGGCATACAAAACATCGATTTGGTAATTTTTTCATAGGATTGTGTCAAACTGCTCTTAATAATCTCTTCGTAATTTGATTTGTCTCATTCTTGTTCTCTGAGATCATCGGAGAACCTGACGTTGAGGTTTCCAGTGCACGGCACTGATTTCTACGGAGGATCTTTCACTGTCGAAGCAGTTCGTCTGTGGAACGATCTTCCCGTGGAAGTTAAATGTGCACCGTCACTGGCCTCTTTTAAGTTACGTCTCAAAGACCACTACCTTTCTTTATAAGTTAATAATTTGTTATTTATATTATAAATTGGCTCACTTATATAAAATATAAAATTGTGTATCTATATATTATATAATCTGTATAATATTATTATAGTGTTATGTATGTATTTATATAATTTAAGTATATTATGTATTGGTATATAGTCTACGTATATTTTATAGTATTACTATTAGGTATATATGTTATTAAGTATGTATTTTATTTATTTAAGTATAATGTGTTTGATACCACCGTCCCTTCATATATGTATTTCCTTTCCCTGCATGGTTGCCTGGAAGAGATCGCTCTGAGCGATAAGGCCGCCAGTTGTTACTTCTTTCTAGTTTTAAGGTTTTCTTCTTTGTTATTTTATGTTATATTGTGGTAGCAATAAAGAGTTTTCATTCATTCATTCATTCATAATCCTATTGAAAAATTTACCAAATCCATGTTTTGTATTCCCTTGTTTCTTCCGAATATAGCAAGTATGTTTATATGTTTTGATCTAACGTATTACTTATATTAGATATCATGGTTTTAATCTCCGACGGAAAAGGGAGGGATGTTATAAGTTTGACGTGTCTGTATATTTCTGAGGCATCGTAACTCCTAAACGAATGAGCATATTTTGATGCGTTTTTTTTTGTCGTGGATAACATAACTTTCCGAACGCACGGTAGACTCAGTACTGTTTATCTTCATTGACGTGCAAAAGTGTCAGATTATGACCTATTTGAATAAATCTGATTGAGTTTGATAAAAAATAAATAAATTTAAAATGTGCAAATCCAGGTCGTGGCACGTCCACATACGACGGCACGGCGATAGCGTCTGGCGTGGCCGTGGAGTTGTCGCAGCGTGCCTGTAGAGTTATATTCTCTACACATTACCATTCTCTCGTGCAGCACCTCGCCCACTATCCTGGAGTAGTGCTTGGGCATATGGTAAGAACTTTGAAGTTAACTAATGTTAACAAATTAAAGTATTCTTTTTTGCGGGGGGGGCGGGGGGGAGTAAACAGGTACATACAGCACACATTTACATAATCACGGAAACAAATTTAGTAAACCTTATGTCAACGTATAAGGACTACCGCGCACCATATGCCCATAAGAGGAAATCCTTGCGATGACATTTGCATAGCGCTATATTATATTCAAATTATGTTTGTAGTATAAGTAATACTTTATATATTTATAGACTAAACGGTCGCCTACGACTAACTGGACTACGACTAACGGAGTGCCCACCACTCTGAATGTTGCGGAGGATGCGTGGTTCGAATCCCGCCCGTGGGTGAAATTTTTCTTCAAATTGTGTAAAATAGACAATATACAGATACAACTAAACATAATTCTTATTGGTCGACAATGAGCGGTCTTATCGCTTTAAGTGATCTCTACCAGGCAACCCCTACATTTAATTTAATTTTTAAACTAAATTTAAATTTCCCCCCAGGCGTGCATGGTAGAAACAGACGAATCGGCAGCCGACGGCGAAGACCAAATACCAGAGGAAACCATAACATTTCTCTATAAACTATCCCCTGGGGCTTGTCCCAAATCATACGGTTTCAATGCGGCTCGATTGGCCGGCATTCCCAAGGAAATCACTAGAAGAGCGCATCAAATATCCAAGAATCTGGAAAAAGAGGCCACGTGCGTACGCGCATTCAGAGACATATTGAAAATGGATGACGCGAACAACGTGAAAGAGTTGCTCGCCGCTTTAAGCATTTAATATTTTTTAAAATTTTTGCTAATGGCAACGAAGCAGTATTTCTAAAAGTTAGATTAGTTTTGCAACTACCCGCAATGAGGAAGAAAGTCAGTTATTATGTTTTGAAAGATAGTGAGATTGAAGTTTAAGGCGTCTTTCACACGATAGGTTTTGCTGTCAGTTTTGCAACAGTAACGGCGTTGGTTGATGGTTAACCTACCGTGTATAGCTCCACAAAAAATGAGTAGCAACGGAACTAATTAAAGTAAAAGTGTTGATTAATTTTCTTTTTAAGTCAGTGGCGCCCCCTGTATTTTCTACTCTTTTCTGTCATAATTATAGCTCGACAGAAAAGAGTAGAAAATACAGGGGGCGCCACTGGTAGCCACTGGTACTGGTATGGTTGACGTCATTCAAAACGAAATTAGCCGTACGTCACTGAGCATCAATCATGATTGATAGTACTTGATTACTATATTACTTGATTGACGCCTAACCTATCGTGTAATGGGCGCCTTACAAGAAGTGAATTTGAAATGAAGGTTGGTGCGCGTATAATGTTGATTCCGTGGGAGTATTGTAGAGATGAATGTGCCATTTCGATTTAAAACTCTCTTTTGAATAGGTAGTCTTATTACAGAAAACTGCCACCACCGTTCAGGTGGGCAAAATTGGAACCATTGGATTGTCAGATGCAATTTTGAGGAACGTTATTATTACCAGAACTCCACTAGCGACGCTATTAACTGTACATATAAGATGGTGTACGATTTTGAAAACTACCGTGAGTGGTACTTATATTTATTTATTCTGTTATACAACGACTTAACTCCCGTTAGAACTACTTAGGTTCTAACGTTAGTTACTAGGTCGAGCGTTTTCGACTTGAGTTAAGTCGTTGTGTATAACATAATAAAGATAATATGGTGGTTTACTATATCTTCATAGCAGTTGATTAGGTCGATATTACTAAGGTACAATGTGATAATTTTCATCGTTTTAGGCCGGCCATTACACGATAGGCGTCAATCAAGTGCAAAATTGATAACAAAATTTACCGTGTAATAGCCGCCTAAGATGTTTATGTTAGATAAGGGCGTTCCACTTCCATACAAATAAAAATACAAAAATATGAATAAGTACGGCATAATTTCCCACTCGATTGTTTGTGGTTGGCTTTGGATCTGGCCTTTAATTACGGAAAAACATATTTTGTTAAAAAAAGCGTATTATGGTTTATTGGATATTTACTACGATATTTTTACAATTTTCATATATACGAAAAATCTGTAATGTTTTCATTAACCAAATATGTTTTGCCGCTAATAAAGGCCAGATTAAGAGCCAACCACAATTTAGTGCAAAATTATGCTTTCTTTCTCCATATTTGGGAAATTCCATTTTGTATGGCAGCCGCCTTAATAGGTTAAGTTTTAGTTAAGTTGTTTTAGAATGCAAATTGTTACGAGCAGTTGTTTGATTGATCAAGATATGTATTGAACCCACCAATTTATTGAATAAACCATTTTTTTAAAATACAACGTTTTTTAAACAAAACATACAAAATTAATAGGTTAAATCTCCGCTAGAAAACAGTTTAATAATCCTTATGTATTTAGTTTAACAAAGTCGCTTAGATGTTTTAAAATACTTACATAACCAACAAAACATACATTCACGCCTTTTTTCCCGAAGGGGTAGGCAGGCAGAGGTGTACCCAGGACTCAGTCCCATAGTAGATAACACTCACATTTCGCCAATATGTTATTGGTCCCATGTAATAGGGGGCGAGCCTATTGCCATCTACCGGGCACAGTTCCAGACTCCAGGCAGTTATTGAAATAATTCCTAATGGAAAAATCCAATATTTACACTTTGCCTGACCTGGGGATCTAACCCGGGACCTCTAGATTGGCAGTCGAGCATGCGCCCTCTGCGCGACCGAGGCAGTCAACTTACGCAACGGATTTTAATGCGGTTCTATAGACAGAGTGATTCAATAGGATTATTTATGTAGTCTAGTCTTTAGCTGTAGTGGTAAGCCTCTTTTGCAGGGGGGCGCCTGGGGAAGTACCACACCTTTGTCAGTTATTCATCCGCCAAGCAGTAATGTGCAAACATTACTGTGTCCCAGTCTGAAGGGAAATGTTACCAGCGAAATTACTGGGCATGACTCAGTATCATAAAAAAAGTCTGGTCGACGGGTCTCTTTTTACAGAACGGGTTAAAGAATAAAAAACAAAGTCAATCTTTCAATTTATTTCAAACATCCATTGTACTATTACACAAATATTTTATAATAACTATCTTTCTTCACAATGTCGTATAATAATATTTTTGTCCATACACTCACGACACTCGTGTCAACATATTATTATATTGTGTAATTGTGTAGTTTAATAATTAACTCTATTTACAAAAAATATATATAATAATAATTAATTGCACAAATGCGTCTATGGAATGTAAAGTCCTTTATTAAAATAAAATGCCTTTTCTAAATATGTACTGCATTATAGGTGGATACACCAAAGATAAACACTAAAACAGTTAAAATGTGGGTGCGCTACTCGGTTCTGAAGTTATTTTTCCGAATAACATGTTCCCGAAAGTTTACGAAAACAGTTTACGAATAATGTACAATATTTTTTATTTTTTTAGACTAAGCGATATATTCGCTTGAAATACATTATGATGGGGTGGGTAGAATTCGAAATGCTAGGTGGGCTAGAAAAAAATCGCCGATGATCTTCCACGGTAGCTTAATTATTGGTAGTGTAGGGTTATCATATAATGCGTGTGTGGGGGCAACGTTGTCAGGTTGGCCGAGTGTAGGGTTGATGTTATTTTGTGACGCGCATGCTACGGATTCTGTGAACGTTTTTTCGTTCTTTTTGTTTTTTTTTTGTGGTGGATAGTTTTTGGTGGTTTTATGGAAAGTATTAATGGCAACGTGTGGTTTCACGAAGATCTATGGCATGTGCGAGGGCGCGATGGCAACACAGGGAGGTGGATGCCAGCGCGACAGATGATTGATTGTAGAGCGGGATTGAAGATGGTGGGCTTGGAATAAATCATTTAAAATATGCTGAAGTGTTCGAGTATTATTTAATGGAAAAGGCACGGCTACAGTACAGTGCCCACCACACGGATTGGTGTGGAAGGTGCTGGTCTCAAGTCCCGCTCGTGGGGTGAAATTTTTCATTCCATTTTCATATTGAATAATGTATAGTTTGACAGAAAAGTCTAGAAACGGAAATAATTTAGTGTAGTGTTGATACGATTGCTTTTATTGTTGAAATATTCAGCGCCTTATTATTTTCTAATTTTCTACTCTATTCTATCAAGCTATAAAGAAACATTCTTATTGGTCTAAACATTCGTTGCGGTATTTTTCTCTAACAGTTAACTTTCGAAAACAAAATGTTATTCAGATATGAGCTTCGGCACCGTATACACCCGAAAATATAAATTTACAATGGCGCGTATTCACCTGAGGCAGCCTCGTCTAGAGCGTCTGTCTCAAGCCGAAGCAGCCTCAAATGGATATATGCGGCTTTAAGACTTAGTATCAAAACTGTCAATTTGCGTTTATCTTTCGTAACCACTATAATAAAAAATCATAATTTCCAAAATAAGTTCGTATAAAATTCATTAAAAACAAACGCACATTATGACTAGGCTTAATATATTTATAACATAAAATTCTATACTTATTAAAATAAATTACATGTGTACTGATGAGTACTGCAGGTTCCAATCTTCTAAAGAAATCTAAAATTCATTCAATTCATTATATAATTTATTTTATATTTTTCTGTTGTCATGTCTGTATTTTTAATAAAGGGTTTTATAATTTTATATTACGACAAAACTTCATTTTTCATAGCAGTCTTATTACTTCAAAAGCACTTATGTACAATGCGTATAAGTACTTATTCAATTACATTTTTAATTTCTAAGAAGCTGAAAGAATTTCGCAGATATACCTATTTCGAAGGAATTGAAATTAAATTACTCTAACTGAATTTACCTATTATCTTGGTCTGAAAATCTCTTGAGACTTTATTGTTTTTTTTTCTAGATTTGATAGAGTTGATTTAAGGCCACCGCAGACATGCTACTTTTAGCATCGGCAATCGGCGATTTTACGACTGTATCGATGCTGCATCGCGATTTGGCAACTTTCTGCATTCGCACGCGGTATCGGTGTCGCGCGTTTTAACGACTATTCCGAGTCTATATTGGCTGGCGGATAGGTGAAGCGAGCGGGAGTGCGGGCGGAGACTCGCATTAGCGAGCGGCTTCTGAATCCAAATGTGTGTGGCGTTCAGCCGCTGTGTCGAACATCCGAAAAGCGCGACGTAATCACCGCGTTTGGCGTTTTCAAGTGTGCGGTGTGGAGTGATTGATCGCTGCATCTAGCTTCTAAAAGTAGCATGTCTTTTGTGACCTTAAGAAATAGTGACATAAAGTATAGAGAGTCATAAGACGGCGTCAATTTTAAGGCAAATCGTATATTAGCAGATTGGCAGGTTACATACGAAGCAAATTACTGTATCACGTAGATAGAAGATTTTATGATTTATTATAAGTAAATATATTGGTGAAATTACTGAAAATGTACTTATATCACTATGTTCAGTTTCCTTATCATTAGAAACTTGGCAAAAAAGGCTCTTAAGAAATACTATAAGTTGTAGAAAATCAGCGAGAAAACTTTCAAGTATGTAACCTGCCTACACCTACTCATCATTACCTATATTCAGCACCATATTACCCATTATTTTTCACATTATAATTAAGCCTATCCTAAGGCTTGGTGATTCTGTTCTTTCGAATCGAATGAATATTATACTAGTAGCGTTATGGGAACCTAGTTTAACTAGCTAGTGTATTGGAAATGTGGTGAACAATATTATATTGTAATATTATTATTATGTAGGTACAATCGAGATTAAAATAACTTTAAAACTGGATGTAACAGTGGATGCCTAATTGCTACTTGTATGTATTTTTTTATTGTATGTATTGTGTAAAAAGGCAATAAATGTTTTTTCTATTCTATGCTATTCTATTCTATCAGGGCCGTAGCCAGTTAGATTTAATGTAGGGCAGCTGTGGTCACAGGTAGGGTGGAAGTAACAATGATTCATGATATATCTGGTCAATCGATTTTGATCGATAACTGACTGAAACTCTGTATTTACATAACGGTAGCGTATTTACACATTTATCTAGTTCGAGATAAATGCTAAAGAAATACTTTTCGGAAAATTTTTACAAAAATGTAGAATTCTGACAATGATGGCGCGAGCGCTGGTTCAAAATTTTGACAATGCTAAATTATGCCACTTTTTAGAAGTACATAGTTAATTGGTATTATTTTGAAGGTAGGACTGGGTATTTAAAGGTTGGGCATTGCCCTGCAATGCCGATACCTGGCTACGGCCCTGGGTTGTAAGGGGACTGAGTCCTAGGTGGCAGGATGTTATGTAAAATGCATAGCCGAACTAGTGTGGTGAACTCTAGCTTAGTATAATTTTGCCACCAATTTTAAAATCATAGGTGTATATACCACAGATATTGGTATATACCTATACAGGTACAAGGTGTGACAAAAAGGTAAATTACATCTTAAGGAGGTAGTTTCGCTAAAATTCCGTGTTCCCATACAAAATGGACCAGCTGATCGGCTACTGTATTACGAACACGCAATCACGTAACAACAGCAGTAAATTTTGCTGTCAAACGTCATACAAAAGACATTAAGGCAATTAAACGCTTTCCACTATGTGAAATGTATATGTGTAAATGTGAAATGTGTATATGTATAAAATATTTATGTGAAATCGAATTTTTATTTATGAATCATGCCAATTTCTTATGCAAGTTGTTCTGGTTGACGCACACCTTTCTAAAGTAGAACTACACCTGTAAAGCGTTGTAGAGTAGCCCTATTATATTATCCCTATGGTATGGTACCTATCAACATAATATGATTTGAGAATCAAGCTCACACTTCAAATTAACTTGAAAATATAGAGAACACAGAAAACCGTTTGTACTCTTACGTTATCATGGCTGTAACATTTCTTAATCTATATATTATAATATTGTATTTTTAACAGAGATCATAATTATCATTTTTACAAACATTCACGACTAATTTAACCGTATGAACCACGCAAGCCACACCAAAAATAGCACACGTGCCTAATATTTTGCAGCGATGTACAAAATAGCCTCCTAAGGCGCTTAGCATCGTTATATAAATATTATCCTATTGGCTAGGGGCATTTTTATACTCGGAAGCGTCTACAAGGTGATTCTGCTTAAATAAATACTAACCTCTCTAAATACATAGCACTAAGGCTACGCTACATTCAGTACCTACTAATTTCTGTAAATTGTTGCGGGTAGTGAGATAATCAAGTACAGCACACATTTACATAATAATTACATAATCACGTAAACAAATGCAGTGAACCTTGTGTCAGCGGTTGCGCGTGAGTTTTTGATAACGTATATGGGCAGCAGACGGGAAATCCTTCCGATGACATTTCCACATACATACATTCCATAGGCGGTATAATTCAAAGATCTACCGGAATCAATATAAAAATCATGGCAACGGGGCTGTCAAGTATTACGTAACCTAATTTGGGGGGAGGGGTCTTGTGAAACGATTGATTAAGATCCGGTACAAGGGCCGGATGGGGGTTTGAACAACGCGTTACGTAACATTGTTTTTTTTTTCAATAAAAATCTAGGGAATTACAAGTTGGCAACCCTTTCTGTTGACCAAGTTGGCAGCTCGTTATTCTTATTTATGTTTTACGGGGAAATTGTGACTTAGATAAAAATGGTCACTTAGGTGTTACGTAACGTTTAGGGAGGGGCGTACAGAAAAACGTTACGGCGCGTTACATGGGGGGAGGGAGGGCCAAAAACTTCAAAAATTGCGTTACGTGATACTTGAACGCCACCAAGAAAATATTTAAACACTTCCAGCTTATAAATATGAGTGCCAATTAGGTATGTGTTTATTTACTGTCATATGATTTTTACAAAAGTATTTGCTAATCACATTGCTTTTGTATTGTTAAATCTAGTCAAGTCTTACCATTTAAGATTCTACCCATTTACCAACGTCTCAGGAAGGAAAGAAGGCCCAAACTATTGTGATGTTCAAAAAAGTATACTTAAACATACTTATGTACTTAGAAAAAAGGGGAGTTGCGATTCCTAATCATTAAAACTTAGGTACCTATACTTACCTTAAAATTATTTAATTACTTACTAAGTTTAAGTTGTAAGTCTGTCTACGTCTTTATGAACTTGGGTGATGGAGCTTAACTCCAGGCTAGGGTATTTTAGAGCTACGTAGGTATTGGCAGAACATTAGGAGATTCTTACACTGCCTCCACTACACTGAGGGAGTGCTTGGTGTAAAGCATCTTTGTATTGAAAACACGCGTAGTACAACACACCAAAACGCATCCACGTATTTTTGTTCGTACTTCCCCTCTAGTGTGAGAATCACACATTCATTGTGATTGTAGTCTGAGTGAAATCTCTCCTCATATACCACAAATTTCGTTTACGTCATTCCAATAGAGATAGAACAAGGATTGGCTTGATTAAAGATAATATCTGTTCAATCTACGAATATCTAAAACAGTACCTAGTAAATTATTTCCTGGCCTGAGAGCGCAAAAGATTCGGGTAAAAAGTTTGCCGTGTAATCTGTACGTTGACAATGGTAAGGTAAAATGATTTTTTGGGCTGTTTTGTCGATTGCATTCTTTTGGCCTTTCAAGAAATGCAATAAGCTTCCAGAGGATTTTTCTAGAGAATGCAATTCTGAGGGACATATTCGGAAACAAATCAGAAAATATGTGAGCAACGTATCTTGTCAACCTCGATATGATATCGGAGTAAACGCGATACTTTTCTTTCGGCATACGATTGTGATTTATAAGGCAAGAGTTTAAAATACTATTGCTTAGTATGGAGGAAAGTGAGCTAGATGAGAACTCAGGCCTTATGTGAAAAAACTGTATTTTGTTTGAAGATTTCTTGGCTCTTTCTTGGGGTATATGGCGAGAATTGTCATTACCAAAAACCCTATTTAAGCTAAAGTTTCTATGGTCATGGTTATTAAAAGATTTTTGAAACTGTTTGACAACTTTTGAAGCGACAGCATCATTTACATGTTCTCCGTGAAAATTGGGAAAAGTAGATGATCGTGCACAATTTAGGTTTGTGTTTTTGTGTAAATCGCTTGTGCAATATGGACTGCGTTCCATAAGAAACTCTTCGCATATTGGAGGCAATCTGTTATGAGCATGTTCTTGGTCTATTGGAGGAAACTTGGGTATACACGAGAGTTCAACGCTTTCGCCGTTTATATGATCTTTATCTGTTTGTTCTAAAGATATCCTGTAGTTTTCTTGTTCAATAGTTTTGTCAATTTGTAAAACATCCTCGTGCTGGCGCGAGATGTGCTCATAATCCTCGAAATTGTCATCCACTTCATAAACGCTGCAAGCTCCTTGCGATTGGTTGACTATTATGAAAGAACTGTCC
Source organism: Hemistola chrysoprasaria (assembly GCA_947063395.1). NCBI lineage: Eukaryota > Metazoa > Arthropoda > Insecta > Lepidoptera > Geometridae > Hemistola > Hemistola chrysoprasaria. The sequence goes on along the minus strand of OX346727.1, from coordinate 6,318,886 downwards.
TTATTTCCGTGTCTGACGAAAATTGGGGACACACTTTCACTTTCAATATTTACTGTGGGTATTCTTTCGTAGTGGCCCCGAGAGGGGCTATCGTAATAGATGAAATCGCTGCTAATATTATTCGCATCGACAGCCACGTCGTCTGTATCTGCGAATCTTACTCGAATAGAGCTCGGATCGCGCTCCTCAACAATTTCAGGCAAGTTGTGATCATTGCCCAAATAGAGACAGCTGCAAGATCTATCCGTCTTTCTGAGTAAAGCTCGTTGCTTGCAGACGTTGATTCTCTTCCTGAAGAGAGGATGGATATGAGGATCCGGCAGCCAAATACAACACAATCTTAAGGCACACAAACAACAACACCTAAAACAATGCCCCTCGTATACGTCACGCAAACTGTCCGTGGAACGGAACACGGTATATCCCCTCAACGATTGTATTTGTTGTCTCCGTTTCACAACACACCTCTTGGTATGTTTGTATATGGGTATTTGCCTACGCGGTAAACCGTCCCTACGAGGTCCCTGTACGACGGCCATGGAATCGCGATTGTAAGCGCGGTAGGGGATGACAGTTCCTTCCTGAGAGTCGTGGATAAAGGAGCGCGGGGTTCCCTCATCCAGGCGCTGGCCGTCGGAGAGGATGTCTCATAGTTCGTCGAAGGAGGAGCTGCCGCGTTCGTCGAAGGGTCGCGCGCGGTCTCCCCACCGCTCCCAGCGCTCCGAGCTCAGCAACGACTCCGATTCCTCGTCTTGTCTCGGTACTGGGTACACGATGCCATCGCCGAAGCTACACCATTGGTACAGTTATTTTTATGCTTATATTTAGGTACGTCGTGTGATAATAAGTCGTCGTTTGAGATCCATTGTAATAGTAGTAGAGCAGGGGACACGAAGAGTGAACACATTTGAGAAAGATCTGAATATCTGAAATCCCTCCAAGTCGAATGCGACGTAGTAGAAAATTATATAGTTACAGGATCACTATTTTTACTAACATAATCTTGACCTACAATACAAAGGGTGTTGTAACCAGATCAAATCGATCGATGGTATATTGGAGTAGACGTCAATCGATAGCTTTTTCTTTCTAGAGACGCGACGAATGTAATAAAGACGTAGACTAATCCAATCTTCGACCATTGATCGATTGGTCTGGTCACTAAGATACCCTTTTCTTTGTATCACTTGACCAACAATTATTAGTTTGGACTGCTACTTCTTAGATTTGGACTGAAGTTCAATTTGCGTCAATCTTTGGTCCTCCATGGTCTAACATTTTCCTAACAATGAAAATAATTAGCTAGTGACTTGTGTTGTGCTTTGTGCTTGAAATAATTGTGCTAGTACTGTGCATTATAGCATTATTTGCACAAGAACTAAGTGAGTATATGTACTAATATTAAGTAAGATCAAATTACATTGTAGAGTAAATGTGGAAATAAAAAACCTTTTGTAAATATTTGATACCTACATAAGATAATTAGAAAACTTTACACTATAGACGCCAGATCTATCTTCACACTGTGAACACAAATACGGCAACGAAATAACAGCCAAAATTTACACTTGGCAAATGTTCACACTCATGTGCTCAAAGATGTCATGTAAGTATGGCAATACCATATCATTTTATCGAAAACTAATACTAACTTATGTCACAACCAATGTAAAAGTACTTAATAACAGAGCAGAGCGAAAAGCCAGCCTAAGTTTACATATTAAATACTAATAAAAAATATCTACATTTTTACGCTAAGACCATATCTCCGCTCGGCTCTGCAACAGTCATAAATTATCAAATCTAACAGCCTAACTACATTATATCGATGCTAACCCATATTAGCATGCAAAAGGACACTGAAAAACACTTAAAATGTAAAAAAGAAGTGAATGACTTAAATTTTGACCTGTAATTCGGGGTGATTGCCAATGAATGAAAAGCGTTATCGAATCGAACAAATTTATTAAATGTAAATAAACTAATGTATATAAATATCGAAATGTTAGTATTCCCTTATACTATCTGTGGGACGGTCCGACCCTTTCGCGGCCAAAGTCTCCATCTCTCAGTCTCACGCGCCATCTCCACGCTAAAATAATTAATAAAATAGCTTATTTATATTCTGATCTAGCAATAATTTGGAATATTGAAATTGAAAGAAAGAGAAAGCGTGGATGCTACAGATGAATTAATGGAAATATGAATTAAGAATGACTTGAATGAAGGCGAAATGTTATTATGAAATATCAGGCGATTACAAAAAGGTGTATTAATATTTAAGCCTGATACTATTCCACCCACCGAAGTAAACAACTAGTAGTAGATGAATGTTATGATTCGTATAAAAACCCACGTTTCATATAAAATTACCAACCAATCAGCCGATCCTTATAACTTTTCAATTTCGAGCATAGCTATGAATAACAAGCGAATATACCGATAAGTCTATAAAGAATTGTGACTAACTTTTTCACTTTGAGCATGATATAATTTGTGAAAAACTATTTTGATAGAAAAATCGACTTCCCTCCCATATAAACAAAAAACCTACCAATGAGATGAGCCATTATGAATGTTGAGTTATTATTTTTAATTTTTACTACATCTCGTACAATTTGACGGGTACATTAAATAGATTATATAGTACACCTTTTTGTTACACGTATAAAATCTATTATGGAATCTGAAGCACCCAAATCATGCATAAGAAAAGAGAAAAGACTGAGAGAGTAGTAGAGTTTTATACCTAATATAATTTTATTATGAGTAATTTTGAATAATATACACAGCACACAGACCTATTACGAAAAGCTTACCAAAAGTCAATTATAATAGTATGTAGTATGAATTTGCTTGCTAACAATATAACAAACTCTTCTATAAGCACTCTGTCAATTTACTAAAGCGACAACGTCAACAAAAAAATAAAAATACAAAATCAAAGAACAATACGTTTTATTGTGCACAAAAATACTTACAAAATATGAACATAATCCTTTATAACTTTATCAGTCTTGTGTGTTGTATATAGCGCAGAAATAATAAATGCATAATAAGCAATTTGCAAAATATTATCACTGGAATTATATTTTCAATACACACGTCAGCCAAAACTTTCTCACATAGCTTGAGTATATTTTTATTTATAAATGTTATTATTTCAAGTACATAATTACTTTCAAAAAGTCAATGAAAATAATGGGATATCGCATATTTAGAAAAAGTTATACACATCAAAAAATTTTGATGTGTATGTTAATTTTCAAAAGATCACATCCTTTGCTCAATATATAAAGTACATTAAAACAAAAACAAAATTGATATTTTTACTAACGACATGGAACGGAATTATTGACTATTACCTATATTAAAATATTAATTTACACTATAATATTTGTAATTTATTGAGACGAATTTCATCTCGATATAAATGGCATAGTCTACCTAGCTAATTTCATGCACGAAAATTTACTGTAATAAATTAAAAGCTAAATAAAGTAACATACAAAATTACTTATTGAATACTATAAATAATCATGAGCGTGTAATTTTTGAGAAATTAATCATTCATTGAAAAATATAGTTGTTTAAAAATAAAAGTAAATTAGAAGTAATATTATTATCTACATAATAAATTCAAATCAGGTGGTCCATACTATTTAGTAATAGTATCTTATTTTTGGCTACATAATTATCAGTAGGCACCATTATAATAAATACTACATAATATTATGTAGCCTATTCATGCAATCGCTTTTTAAATATTTATAAAAATCTATTTGCGTATAATATGAGTATTTCCAGTCTAATTTTATTGTCGTTTTACTATTTCTAAACTTTAAGGCGAAAATCTTCAATTGGAAGATTTTTATATTAAAAATAGACATTTAAGAAATAATTAATAATATTAGAGAATAATATGAGAACAAGAATATTAATCAAATACAAAAGTATGAAACATAGTATCAATCTAAATATAATTAGTTAAATAAAACTAAAAATATTAAAATAATTAAAGCAGGTGTCCTACCGTGAATCGGCAATGAGCGATGACGGTATCTTGACTCATAAGAAACTTATACTAATATGCAGATCCCGTGTAAATAAAATAAATAGACATAAAAAAATGTAACCGCTAAAATTTTGTTTTTCTATTTCTTTTACTCGCGTGAGATCTGCATCTGTACGTTTCTCGAGCGAGAAAATCATCGATAACTCACTCATCACCGGACAGGGCCCCGAGTAAATTATGAATTATTCGATGTCAGTAAAAATGAGGATGGAATATTTGTAAATGCAAACTGTTGTCATATTCTCAAGGTATGTGTCGAGAGTCGGCTGAAGGGTGGTTCTCAATCCCGTCTGACCTTGATCGAGTGGTGCCCATGGATTCGTAGCCATGGGCGTCCTGCGGCGCAGTGAATGTCTGCAGTTGGTGCTCACTCCTCACGGGGAATTCGCAGCCGTCGCCGCGGCTAACAACATGATACCGTGTGTGAGGCGACGCAGACGGATCTTTGGTTTACATGCTAAATAAAGATCTTTGTTTCGCTTGGACTTTTAGTTAATAAATTTGAAAACATAAAAAAGGAATAACTGTTTATTTGATTTGGGTTGTAGCAGCTTGTGAATAGTCATTTAGGGTATATGTACTCGTATATAACTTTTTAATTTTCGGCACTTAATTCGATAACTTTTTCGTTTTGAGCATATTTGCGCATAGCATTTTAGTTTTGGTTGATATTATCTTAACTTTTTTTATTTTCCGCATTTTGAGAATTTGTATTTGTGTGAAAGTTACGATGAGGTATTTCGTGATTTGATTGGAACAAAAAATATAAAACCAAAGATTCGTCCGCGTAATAAAATAAATAAAATAATAATCACCAAGAGGAAGTGTGAATATAAAATAATAACAAATCATACCAACGACCAACATACAAAAAAATATTAGTTGGAAGGATGCAATTTATGCAGATGTGAAAAGCAAAATATGTTTCTTAAAATGATTGTGTAATTTAAATCCATTATTAAGCTTAATGCAATGTGTTTAAAATTATTTTGAAGATAAATTTTATGTTAATTTTTTTTTTACTATTTCAATGTGTATATGAGTAAACAGTCCCTGTTAGTAAAAGTAAATATATACATAATCAAAACATTATGTAAAACTGAAGCACAATTAAAAAATGTATCCGAATACCAATCACATCTTAATGTGACTTATAAAGCTAACCACACAAAAAAATTGTTTATAGTCATTCACTTCTTTTTTCACACCTTTTAAATGTCATGCACACAAAACCACACATTTTCTATGCACACATCTAAGTGTATATTCTTATACGTGCTTGTGCAAACACACAATTATTCCAGTGCCTCTAAAATGGTCGATATATGTTACAATGCTGTTTTAATGCACCGTAATCTTTATAACAAAATGTTATATACTACAAAGCCACAGTAAAATGGTCACTAAATGGTCTTAAGAAACAAATTTTAATATATTATTATGATATATGGGAAGAAAAATTAACAGTTTGTAATTTCAATTACTCAATTTGACTCAAAGTTCTAGGTATATGTTATACCTGGAACAGTGCCCGGTAGATGGCAATAGGCTCGCCCTCTATTACATGGGACCGATAACATATTGACGATACTTTGGGACTGAGTCCTGGGTTACACCTCTGCCTACCCCTTTGGGAAAATTGTATGTGATCGTATGTTATGTTAACAAATACTTAAACTGCAAACAGGTGAAATTACCGTTAAACAATATTATAATAATCTATTATACTGACTTTTACTTTGCGAAAAATATCCTAATTATCAAAGTCAGAACGACTTCATCTCTTTTTCGTAACAGCAGAATCGACCATATTAGAGCCAATGAACAGATTACACAATTACCAGTAAAACATGTAGGCAGATAGAAAAGTCTTTATTAAAATCTTACCTGCTGAAAACAGGCAGCAGCCACAGGTTGGGGCTAACTCCGAATACCTCTTTAAAGTTGTTGAAGGCACCCAACGAGAAGCCGTTCTTGTCCGAGCCGCCGCGAAACATTGGCGCCCTAAACGCTTCTGAAAACATTCAACGAATATTCGTAAGATCACGACTTTTTTTCAAGAGGGTACGCAGAGGTGTACTCAGGTCCCATAGTAGGTACACAGTACACGCAAACTTCGCCAGTTATGACCAAGTTCCCATGCAATAGGGGGCGAGCCTATTGCCACATGCCGGTCACGGCCCCAGACCCGGCTGTCATTGAGAAAATTCCCAATGAGTGTTTCCAATAACACATTTTGCCCGAGCTGGGGATCAAACCCGTGATAGTACAGTAGGGCTTGCGACCAATACACCACCGAGGCAGTCATGCTTAGCTTAATAGTTTGATCTAAGCATGAGGTACCAAAGATGAACTGTTATATGAAAGATTAGCTGTGCCCTAGGCGAATATCGATATAAAACATATCCTGTATTCCAGGGTCTAAAACTATCTATATATCGAATTTCAGCCCAATCGATTCAGTAGTACAAACCTCTATCCATCAAACCAAAATTTATTTTCTACCCTTTGCTGTAAAGCTATGCATTCCGAAACAGGGGCCTTCAAGCTAAACCTTTAATATATAACTGTACCACTTAGGCTGGGTTTTTTGATCACTGGTTAAGTCGACCAATGGTTAAAATTTTTGACAAGTACATATTCGTTTTATCATCCCCGGTTAACACTAACGATCAAAAAACCGGCCCTTAGACTATGTAATGTTTTTTCGTATGGAATGTCAAGATTCAGTTTGGGCTGGTGATTCTGGCATTTTAGTATCTCTGTACTGTAAACCCCATGATCTACTTATTGTACTACCATTTTAGGTCCTAAATGCGACTAAAATTACTTAACCAATAAATCGCCCAATTCATTATCAAATTTTCTAGTGCTAATTTAGTATTATGTAATGGCAGTTAGACATAGAACTGAATAAGGTCTAAGTATATCTTTACTGAAAATCTACCCTCATTTCTAGTGAAAAACTATGAAATACTAACAATTACTATGATATCCTAATAAAGTGACTGCAATTACCGTGGACCAGTACGTTAATCATATTTCTAAGCATCTGACTGGTGGGACTGCCTAGTTTCTTGTAACCAATAATCATATCTGAAAACAAACTGCATTTTAGTGTCTATTATTGACCATCTACTGAATAGTCCACATATTATGGTGATTGCAGTCACTTTTATATTTGTTACAATTTATGCACTGGCAACTTTTAATATTTTGCACCATAGAGTAGTAGAGAGTAATAGTTTTTGATACTTATAGTCTACTGCCTACTGCGCACCATGTAGGCAGCGGAAAGGAAATCCTAACGATGACACATCCATCGTGTTAAATATTGAAAAGTCATCTATCTGTGCACAATACAATGCCAGTATGTAATGGTAGTACGACATAAATCTGCGTAGGTTTTAAGTATATTTATCTTTACTACTCTACCCTTATTTCTACTGAAAAACTATGAAATACCAAAAATTTCTATGATATCCTAATAAAGTCAAATTTAACCATTGGTTGACTTAACCAGTGATCAAAAAACCCTGCCTAAGTATCAGTCATGATACGATGGTTTTTGATTGACGTCTAACCTATCGTCACCTTAGATCATATGAGTATAAGCTACTTACCTAATGTGGTCCTATTATGTGCGACTAGGTAACAGTGGTATCCGAACAAGGAACCCAGGGATATCCCGAACATCAGCGAAACGAAGAACGCGAACACAATGTGGTATCTGCCGGTAGCCGCTGCCGTGCCAAACTCTCCCTGAAAATTAATACGATATATCTAAATTCTAAATACTACCCCTTAGTAGTTTGGCACAACCCTATGTAAAATTTACCAAATTGATGTTTTATATTTTCCCGTTTACTTCGAATATAGTAAACATATTTGATTTATTCATATCCCGATATTTTGACGATGAAGTGAACTATGTCCCTATTATTTTATTTTTGTTTATAAGCTTTTCATTTTGTTCGTAGTGAACGTTTAATCACGCGAGTAAAACTGGGAACTTTAGAATTTCACTATGAAAAAACCGATAGTTTATAAGAGAAACTAAAATGACAGGGCTCATAGCTTACTTCACTTTAAAAATATCAGGATATAAATTTATAGAAAGGGTAAATTATATTAGCAGGGAACAGGGGAATACAAAACATCGATTTGGTAAATTTTTCAAAGCATTGTCAAATTTATCGTAGCTATGATACGCCCTTAATTAGCCTTAATACGCCCTTAGTTTTTCTTTCTTGTGGTCCTAAGATAATCATTATTTTGGTAAAAAATCTCATGATGAGCCTGCCCAACACGATTTTTTGGGTGTTTTTCTGTCAAAAATTTATGAGTTTTGATATCAAAAAATTCGTGCTAGAGCCACAGTTAAATTTATTGACAATATTACTTTGTAATATTTTCCGCTCATGAGGTTGATGTACTTTATCGTAAAAGTAACATTTTTTACAGTAGCTTAGGCGGAAAACAAACATTCTAATAAGATTCTCGTAGACACACGTAGATTCTCAAAATGACAGAAAAAGTTGAAGATTTGACAATAGTAACAAAATATCTCTATTATTCACTACTGTTAACAATAACTAAAAACGTCGGTCTTGACCTACGAGTTGGATCAAGTATGTTTTCCGCCCTCCTATTAATATGGCCTGCTTCAATATATGTCAATTTGGATATTTTCAATTCTTACATTGCGTTGTAGGATGGATTCTTCATCATTATTACTCCACTTTACCCACTGAAAAGAGACGTAATAATTTGCAAACATTACTAATTATAATCTGGTTTTCCTTACTTGTACGGAACACAAGGGCAATAACACCAAGGCCTTTTGAGTGTATATTCATGTTAATTCCGATGCGATCGAATTTATTTTGATCTTCAAGATATATCTGCACGAAATATAGTTATAATAGTTTTATCGAAATTACGTGGCGTGGTTTTACAATTTCCGCCATGTAAGTAAAAACCGACTATCCATTGTATCATCTTATTGTGTATGATGCATTACACCTTTACAATACTATGCCAATGCTATTTGAATATATAACACTAAGGTATGAAACAACGCTACTTCCAGTACTCATTTATTCTGTATTTTTTTCCGGGGGGGTAAAGTACAGCACACATATAGGGTCTTCGCACACCGCCCACCGGCCACAGCCACAAAACGCCGCCACCGGCATATTTCCTGTAGTTTTCATACATTTTATATGGACTCAGATGGCGGTGATTGTGGCTGTCGCGTGTGGCCCGTGTGCGCCTACCCTTTTCGTTAATGTAACCAAAGGCAGTAAAACTAATGTCAGCTTGCGGGTGAAATAGTTTTTGATAACTAGCCACCAGAGGATAAATCTTTGCGATGATATTTCCATTGTGCTTTATATTCAAAACAATACTAACGATAAGATTTTTTTTTAGATTCTACAATATTACAATTTTATAGAACCGGTTCCATTCCAATTTTTTAATAGATTTAATACAAATTCCAAGCGACTATAGTCATCGTTCCGCATCATTGCTCTTTATCAAACGAGAGAATGACGTGTCAAGGTAGAAGCTTATCTACTTTAATTACAACGAATGATAAAAGTATTCAGCAAGTGTGTCTCTAGAACAGAAATGTAGTTGGTATGTGATAATCCTTCGTACGAAATTACGACAAATTGATAGACCGCGAATTGCCATAGTTAAGAATTCAAAAGTTTGCATAAAAAGAGTTGCACAATTCGCGGAAATTTTCGATGTCCTCACCGATCAGCTGATCCATTTTATATGGGAATTCGAAATGTTGTTTCGCCAATCTTGCTAATTCTTTATTTTTTTAAGTTGTCTATTATGACGGAATGATGTTTCTTTTTATGTGAATACTACACCTTTCTGTTATACCTTATAGAAATCAGATTTAGTTGAACTTTTGTTTAAATTAAACAGCAAAATAAAAATTTATAGCATTCCACTATGCCAAATAAGGGGTTTAATTCTGAGGCCCCTACTAACTACGCTAATGAAACCGCGACAAGGAGTCCCACATTGCTTAAAAACACAAATTTAAATAAATAAGAAGACATACCCACTGCGATATAAAGATAAACAATGTGGAACTCCCTAAAGTTTAATAAACTGGTTTGGTGCGTCATGATTTTACTACACTAAGTACATAATGATTAATATTACCGGTTTGTAAAGATAACGATAAAATACGCCCGAGCATGTGCGCTACGTCAAGATATCAAATAATACTCAAACTACTAATATATTTGTGAAGAAAACAGGTGAGATATTCTTAAGCATACCATGTGCATAACAATTGAGTAAGTAATACTTAAGGGGTGATCATCAAACTAAGAAGTAAAACAGAATTTTGAAATGCGATGTATTTTATTTATATTTTGTATATAATTCGACTTTTTGTATTAAAAGACTTTTTAGCGAATCTTGATTTTTTATCATTCAATTTGTTATAGCCTGACATGGAATTGGGCTGGACACTTCTACCGCTTGTCCGATAAGATGTGGGCAAAACTCATTACTGAGTGGCGCCCACACAACGTTAGACAACGTCACGGCAGGCCCTCAAGGAGATGGCGGCACGAGCTAGGTCACTGGACCGCAAAGAGTAGATCCAATCCAGTGGAGAAGCCTTTATATAGCAGTGGGACAGATTAGGCTTATAATAATAACTGGATTTGAATCAAAATTAATCATTGTAAGTACTTTTAGTGACACGTGGTTTATATGAACAAACTAAATTACATACTTCACTAAAACAAATTGCGATATTTCCGATTTGCACCAAACTGTTTATTTAGACGTTGCTATCTACTGCAATATCAAATACTTCAAGTGCGGTCACTCATTATCCAAATACCTAAATAAATGGATGACGCAAATAGTATAATTAATGAAAATGTACTTTGCCTAGTGATAGCGTAATCGCTACCTCTAATTCCTACTTATACGAGTACATTTTGGAAACTAAAGTAATTGAAAAGTTATAAAGACAATGAATTGGTTTAAATACTGAATTACTGAATGAAGTTTTCTTTTCTCCTATTTTTCGTTAGGCATATCTACATTTTTAATACATCTCGCAAGATAAGGAAGAGTGGGCTAAGATAGATACATAGATTTTTATCCAAAATTACAATTCACTATAATTTCGAATAATAATAATGAATAATATTTTATTTTACAATTTATTAAGATTCTAAACTAATATCCGCCATTAAATTTAATTAAAATATGATATTTGTATGTAGCTAAACAAGCGATGATTGTATGAACTTTAGTATGTGTGTACTAATCTAAAGCTATAAACCTATTGACCTTACGACCTAGCCGTTATCATATCTCTATTTCTATGCACTTGTGTCTAAATATACTTTAATAGTTATGTATTAGTGAAGAACAGTATGGACACTGCCATACTACACACCACACCGATGTGTCCGTTAGGAAAAACACCATACCAGTGGAACTCACATAACATAACTCAATCACCTAAAATATACACAACTTTAAATTACCAAATAAAATGTTACTTATTGGAACATATTTGCTAAAATAGTGATGTTTTCGTATTTTTTTGTTTCAACATTTCTTTATGTAGTATACGCTGCAAATATAGGTCGACCAGTAAATGTGAAAAAAAGGAAGTTTTTAAATTGGGACAGAGGCAACACCCCGAGTGTTGCCTTAGAGAGTAGAGTTTTGATACTTTGTTAATTGTACCCTAATGTGGCAAACCAAAAAGAGTTGTTATTATAAAAATCATACCATATGACAATCTCTTTTTAGTGGTTCCAAAATTATTAGGTTTTCCTATAGCAGCTCTAATTTTGCCACCTTTTAAAACTGATAGCGTGAGTAGATCAAGCGGTAAAATGATCGCAATTACAATGCACTGAACATTCTTATTACCAATCATGCTTTTTTTTTAATAATTATATTTACCAGTAGATAATTTTACAGTTGATCTGATATTGGACAAATAAGAAATAGCAGATTGACTAGTAATATAAAAGGTTGTTAAAAAAGATTCGAACTTCACTCTTTACCGAAGTGTATTTGCAGTGTCCATACTGTTTGTATGATGGTGTGTAAATAATTAAAGTAAAATTACACTGATCAAGTCCAAGCACGCATCGGACAACGTGCCATTGGCAATAAGACGATCGCAGTGGGCATATTTGTATTGTTGGTACATCTGGAAATTGGTAAATTGCACTGAAAGTACGCACAGAAACTCTCTGGTCACTTTCTTATCACTTGAAAGACTTAGTAACGATGACATGGATTAAACACAACCGTGGCTAAATCATCTATGATATGATTATTCATGTATCTAATAGGTAGTTTTGGCCACAAGTTGGCAAAGTTAATCTAAAAATAATAACTCAATATACCATTTTGGTATTTTCCATTTCTACGTTTACACCGGTGACCAAAGACAATTAATATTGATGCTCCTCTTCTCCACATTGTCTGGAAGAAATCGCTTTAAGCGATAAGACCGCCTCTTGTACAATAAGAGTAACTGTTTCTTGATTGTTTAATTAGGTGTAAAAACAAAAATGTTTATCTAAATACAAACCTTTCACAAGAATTTTCTAAATCAAGATTTATTCAAATAGGCTTTAACAAGCGCTTTTGAACTTTCGAAACTATTTGCTGATTAAATTACTTACGAAAAAAGAGCAGCAATGACTATTGTAACAAAAATTGAAAGAATAAGACATATACCTTCCAAAACTTAATGAAATACGGCAGACAGGTGGCAGCGATGAAGAGACAGTATATGAGAGCATATCCAAGGAACAGCATGAAGAACTTGTAGTTATGGAAGCAGACACAGTTGTTGACCCAAGGACAATGGTGGTCCATCTTCATGACGCAGCGGGCGCAAATGCTGCAGTGATGCGCCCGGTCTGGCTTCACCAGCACGCAACGATTGCAATAACGGACTGAACCAGACATTGTCCTGAAATATATACTCACTATTAAAGTATATTCCAAATGTATACGTGCAGTCACGCGTGATGAAATGTAAACAACAACAGATTTTGGAATTCATGTCAACACAATGCACAGCAGAAGAAACTATAGGCATACAACCCATGCTTCAAAGCTATCTAACTATTATCATTTATGATCCAGACGAATGGTTAGTATAATTTTGAAGCATGGGGTTGTTAGCTGTTATAGTTTCTTATGCTGCGAATTGTGTTTGTGTTTACATTTCATGACACGTGACTGTACAGGCGAGAGAGCTTGACGCGTTTCTTTCTTCATTTACCCTATACCACGAAATAAGCAACGGATAGACGACAAGAAAGCGTTACGTACTGGAAACGATTAAAAGTACTGGAAACGATACGTGGTATTAGATACAGAACTCCCGTCACTCCATACAATCGCCCGCGCGCAATAGCCTACTGCTACTACGTAGAAAACATAACGTGTGTACACGCGTCAAATATTTGTTTAAGTACAGGCGTTGCTGCCTCGATGACTGCGTGGTCGCAGGCGACGTATAATGGCGGGGGGAGGTGAGTGTCGCTTCTTTACGTAGTGATAGTATTCTTTGCTTTCGGCCTGATTTAACAAGAAAGAAATGCTAATACTTTACGATGCTGTCCGACATTCGCCAGATGATAAACGATACGCGGGCCAGTTACAATCGCTATAAGAATAAAGTCCTATGCAACATCACACTACAAACATCAAACTGAGACATTAATGTTGTTAAGTTTTAGTGATTTCCTAGGCCACTTTGTCCTTCCAAGTTCTAAGTGAACCTCATCCGAATTAGGGCAAAGGATACTTGCCAGATTCACTATCTTCACATAATATCAAATACTTATTACAATAAATACTACATACTGTACTTCTGTACTTATGAATTACAAATACTAAACCATAGACTAATAGATCCTAATATATGCACTATTTTATAAAATCTAATCTTTATAATCTCATGAATTAAAACAATGTCACCAAGAACTGATACAAAGTAGTAAGAAGTAAGGCTTCTATAATACATACATACTAATACATATTACATTAAAAACTACTAATATTTTCTCAATTCTAAATGCATGATAACTAAGCCAACCTGGTCAGCACGTTAATTTTATCAGCATATTGATTCAAAATTTCGCTTTTGGTTTCAGGTTTGAACAAATATTTTTTGAGGCCTCTGATGAATACATCCAGTCTAGAATTGAGAATATATTTTAATAATCAAAACAATTCTTAATAAAAATCTTTCTTTCGGTGGATTTTTTGGGCAAAATCAATGTTTCTAGTTTCATTTTATGTAGGCACTTTACCAACCTCGTCAAACCTCTTTAATTTCTATTAAAAAAATATAAATTTAATCTATAACTGGTTTAAATAAAAAAATGTAATGATTACCTAGTAACAATGGGCAGGTCCTTGGCAAATGCCTCCAAAATCATTCTCTGACCATCTTCTGTTTCGGCGCTCAATAATTTCTCCAGCTCAACTTGGGGTAGTTTAAACTGAAAAAAGAACATAAAAATTACTTAACTAAATAATTTACTTAATCTTTAATACCACTAACAACAAAAACTGTCTCTCTTCTCCACTCCTCTCTTTACCTAGCCGACCTCCCCCTGCACGCCGCCACATAACGGCGATTTAGTTTTCATACTTAAAATTCATTAAAAAAATTTGAGTTTGTGAGTAAAGCTAATAAAATACAATATGAAATGGGAACAAAAACCCACTACTAGCACCCCCACGGTAGCTCATTTACGGTAGATTTTGCCAATACTCGCCACATTTGGCAGGAGGCTTGGCGTGCACAGTTTGATGGTTTTTACGCAGAGGACTCTATGGCCTGTCTTTTGGATCTGATAACCCTAAAGCACACATGACCGCGGGCGCGGGTCATGCGCGGTCCGGATGACGTTGCAATCCTTGTATTTGTATGAAGGACAACACACTACAGCGTGCGCGGTAAGGGCTTGTTACGTTGTATTTGACACCCAATCCGTTGTACGCCCGACCATGTGTTTTGACGTTTAGTCAGCTCTTACGACAACCACGGGTAGATATGGTAAGATACTATGATATAGCCGGTAACCCCATGCTTATCAATACACCCATTTTATATTTTTTCCTACACAATATGTACATCATAGTATTATATTAAAGCATGATAGGAAAAATCATTTATAAGGAAAAAGAGAACTGAGTTAAGTATATTAATAAATAGCAACCACACTCACTTCCTTCCAGGTACATTATCATTATTATATAAACCTTCACTCTGTATTGATGAAAACCACATTAAAATCTGTTGTGTAGTTTAAAAGATCTAAGCGTACAGACCGCAGGAAGCATCTTTTTTTTATACTATTTAAGATGAGTTCATGCTGTAAATCCATTTAAAATTTTCATATAACTTGTGGATTGAAAGCAGTTACTATTATAAAGTAGACATAACCCTTTATACCCATAACGCATCAATAAATAATGTGTAATGACGACTCATAGCCATAGACACTTTGAAAGATAAGTTAAATGTGTAATTAACAATTTGTTCAAAGTAAGACAAAGAAGTAAGTGCTCCATCTAAATTTTAATTTCTCATAAATTAGTGATATGTTGTTCATTAGCCTCATTGCTAATGGAGGACAAAATGGGTTCATACTTATATTAAAAGCCATTTTTTTTTCGTACAGAACAATATGTGCTTATTGGCTTAAATCAATGCCAAGGTGAAGATTTGAATACCTGATCATTACTATTCTTATTGGAATTTTGTTTTGATAGTAAAATCAACATAATAAGAGATGGTTATCTATTTTGCATAGCTTACTTGTCACATAAAATATATACTTTATTGTTATAAAGAAATAAAACTACCACTATGAAATAAAGTATGGAAAAGTTTCATTTTTTATCAATTTAAATCACAATGAATATTCAAATGAGTCAAAACTTTCTTTATAATAAGTAGTCCTATTGATGGGGAGTGCATTCTTCTACTTTTACAGCTCATATTATAGATATGATACTATACTATGTATAATGTATAGATGACCCACTTTCACAATATACTCAAATGATGTAGTCAATAAAAATCATACTATTAATTATTCTTTAAAATTATTTATTTATTACATACAGCTTTAAATGAAATAAACAGTAACAATGTCAAGGACCTTGATTTAGATTTCTAAATCATATTGTATCTAGTTTGAATGACCTACTTTACTTAATGTTAAAAAAAATACTGTGGGTTTTACCAATCAATTATAGCAGATATTTTAATCCAGTCTTAACTTTGGATAGGTGACCATGTGGTGTTACATTTTATTGGCACTAAAATGCTTTGAAAGACAAGTAAAGCTGTTTGTTGGTTTTAGCTGTTGTCATAGTTTAAAAGTTGTGGTTGTCATGTCAGAGGCCTCCCAACCTGAAGGCTTTGATCAAGTTAATACACACATTAACCCCACTTTAAAAATAAGAATGTTAATATATTACTGTATATTTTGACCATAGTCATACTATGATAGTATCTGTAAATGGCAAATATGTTTTTGAACATACATTACCATTGCTTACTTCTGTAGTCAACCTCAGGAGTTTGGAGTGTTTCATCACAGAGATAATTACAAGTATTCAAGGAAATAGCTCATAAAGCACTTACCTTATCCGGAATGGGTAGGATTTCTGCGAAAATCGTCCGCCAGTAGGACCAGGAGAACATGATCAGCAGGACGTGATATACTACCAAATACACAGACTGCTGCACTACATTTGTGATGGTAACTGTGAAACAATATTAATATAAGAATATCTGGTCTAATCATTTGAGAAAACAAGTAATTTTCATCGTGATACGAACAAATGCACAACTGGATAACGTAGGCAAAGTACGACCAAGTGATGATGGACACTATCAACAACACTGGAAGCCACTTAAATGCTCGCCAACACCACATATTGCACACGCGACAACAACTACAATAAACTGGGGGTGTCACTCTAGTGTTCTGCATTGATGAAGCCATTATTTACTAATTTATCAGTAAAATGAAAATATCCATGTTCATCTTGCAAAAAGACAATAAAAATAATTTGACAGCTAACATGAATGTTACCAGCTATAAAACGTTTTTATTTACTTCCGGTTTCGGTAATTACCAACATGACAAAACCAACCGGTTTTACGATAAACGCGTTACGGAAAATGTACATCGTGTCAGCACTATTTCCATAGATAACTTACCGTACACAAATAGTATTGCCCACTTAAAAATTGAAATGTCATTTCTTTTGACATTTTACTCTTTTATCGTTCTCGTTCACTCGTTCTCGCCAGTGATCTGTGGTTCTCGCTGAGTAGCGTCAAAAATTGTAGTTGTTATTTGCTCAAGAAATTCAATAAATTGGCAAAATCTAAGCATATTTCTTAGTTTACCATGGAAGTTAAAGAATGCAACGATTTGGCAGAAGAAGTAAGTTCTATCATTGCTATTTTTTGGCCATTAACGATATACACCAACGCCGGACTATGACGTGTTTCAGAATCAATTCATTGTGGACGATGTGAGTAAAATCATCAAGGAAGCTATCGAGAACTCGATCGGTGGCACTGCCTATCAGCACAACAAAGTTAATCAATGGACCTCCGCCGTCGTGGAATCTTGTTTGGGGCAGTTGACCAAGTTGCAAAAACCATACAAATACATAGGTATGTAGAGTAGAACACGGCACGAAAAACTTACAGTTTTAAAAGTTCCGAAGACTACCCATGCCGAGACTAGGAAAGTAAATGTTATTGCATCTGAGGGCAAAATTCAAATTGCGGCACCATCCTAGTTATCCTATGTAGCCTTACAGTTTTATAGCAAAGTCACTTTTCGCATTTCTCTTTCAGTATATATTATGCGCTAAACCACCCAACGGATTTTAATGCATATTTCCCTAGTCGTTATCATCATCAGGCTTCTATAGCACTGCTGGGCATAGGCCTCCCTTGTTTCTGACACACTCCGCTATCTTTTGCCATGGGCATCCAGCTGCATCCTGCCACTTTTTTTATTTCATCAGTCTATCTCGCCATAGGATGACCTGGATTTCTCCCTCCCAATCTAGGCCACCACTTAGTTATGGTTGTATACCACCTGCAATCACCACATCTTGCTATGTATTCTGCCCAATTTCACTTGAGTTCTATCACCCTAATTCCAATGTATTTGACCATAGTACAGTGCTAGATTTGGTTGTAATGGACTTGATCTGTTTCTACAATAATCTCAAATAATTCAAAGAGGAAAGCTGATATGCTATATTACAGTTTTGTATATATTGATTGACAATGTATGTTGAAGAGGTCAAATGGACAGGTCATAAAATTAGAGGAGGGGAAAAAAGGTCAAAAAGCATAATGTTCTGGTTCACACAACACCAAAAAGAAAAAGGGGCTGACCATTTATATAAAAGATGGGTCAAGGAAATAAGGGCTGTAGCAGAGAACTTATGGACCAGAAAAGCTCAGGAAAGAACAGAGTGGAGGCAGTTTGAAGAGGCCTTTGCCAAGAGGCAAACAGAGGAGAGCATGGGGGCAGTTTAATGTTTTTTGTTTTATTATTATACTGTATGGTTCGTGCAATCTACCCAATAGGCATTGAGCGAGAGTTTGGGTATCTGCGGAGCATGTCGTGAGTGGTATGCGCCCAGTGGCCCATCCAACTAATATTTCTTAATGATTTATTATGTCTTGCGTAGCTCTTCTCCTAATTCTTGAGAATGTGATTGTGCTGGGATTCATAAGTTCACTTGTCAGTTCGTTTGGATGGCGGTTCATGCGATTGGCGTATGATTTAAACCTGGCTTATATTTCTTCTCTGACAGTTGGTATAGAGAGGTCTCGGTGTAACTGGTTGTTAGTGATATACAATGGTGCGTTTGTGATCATGCGTAACATTTTTGATTGAAACCGTTGTATTATGTCTAGGTTTGAGTTTGCCGCAGTACCCCAAAGTTCAGAGCCATACGACCATATGGGTTTTAAAAGAGATCTGTATAACAGAAGTTTGTTGTTGAGGGATAATTTAGATTTGCGAGCCAGAAGCCATTGGAGTTTGCGTAGTTGTGCGCTTAGAGCTTTCCTCTTCGTGAAAATATGTTTCCTCCACGTGAGACGCCTATCTAGGTATATGCCCAGGTAACGAACATCTTCTTGTTGAGGAATTTGAATATTATTGAGCTGGATAGGAGGACAGGAGCCATGTTTGAGTGTGAAAGTAACCTGGATTGATTTGCTCTCATTTACTTTTATGTGCCAGTCTTTCAGCCATTTGGATATAAGATCTAGGTTGTTTTGAAGCATACTAGATGCGACTGTAGCATTTGGGTGAGATGCTATCAGTGCTGTATCATCAGCGAAGGTTCCCACTAGTATGTCATTTAGCGTCGGAAGGTCGTATGTGTAGATAATGTACAGTACAGGGCCCATAACACTTCCTTGAGGTACACCTGCTTGTATAGGGCGTAGGCCGGTCCTGTCTTCACCGTGTTTGACATAGAAGTGTCGCTGGCTTAGGTAGGATTTTATTATCAGATAGTGATGTGGCAAAGCGTTCAGGATCTTAAATAGTAAGCCCTCATGCCAGACGCGGTCGAACGCTTGGGATATATCCAGGAATGCCGCCGAACAGTAGCGTATATGCTCAAAATCATTATTTATCTCTGTGACCAATCGGTGGACCTGTTCAATAGTACCGTGTGCTTCACGGAAGCCAAATTGATGGGATGGGATCAGCTCCGATTTCGCAAGCTCGTGTTAGTCTTTTCATGAAAAGGATTTCAAAGACTTTCGATACTACTGGAAGAAGACTGATTGGGCGGTAGGATGAAACGTTTTCTGGGTCTTTTCCTGGTTTGAGGACGAGTATGATCTCCGCTACTTTCCATTGCAGAGGAACGAATTCACGGCGTAAAACTGCATTGAATATAGAAGTTAGTAGTGAAATGCCTGAATTTGGAAGTTCTTTCAAGACTATTGCTATTATAATTTGAGATTCTTTATCACGGAGAGGACTTCATTTTTGGTGAATTTTCTAAATGGTGGGGCAAGTTGATGTGGATTGGACAGCCTTTCTATTATCTCCTTGGTTTTCGTTGATCCCATGTCGGGGTTAGGTACGAAGACGTTGGATAAGTGCTCTGCGAAAAGTTCAACTTTTTCGGAGTCGCTACAGATTTTTAATGTTTTTGACAGTCTTCCATAGTGAATACTCTGTAGCCGCAGTAGCGTCTAGTGCAATTAGTCTATTTTGCAGATTCTGATTTCGAATGTCTTCAAGTGTATTTTTTATTATTTTAACCCATTTGTTAAGGACTTTCTTGTCATTAGGACTCCTGGTAGTTTGCCACTGTTTTCTGACTTGCCTCTTTTTCTGGATAAGATCAATAACCACTTGAGGGAAGGTGGGGATGTAGGTTGTGGTTTGGTCTGGTGTAGCCTGCCATGCCGCTGATTGGATATAGGTTGTTAATTTTTCAACAGCTTCATTTAAATCATCATTAGATTTTTGTGGAATTTGTAGGTTTATGTTGCTTTTGATCAGTAATTATAAATAATATTATATTTAATGTCTGAATAAAGGGTTATTATTATTTATTTTGTTGAAGGTGGTCGGGATAAATCATGTCGTCGTCTGTAAGCTATATTGGGTGTTCTCCCTAAACCAGAGTTATAAAAGACAACAATGTATTATGGAATTATTCCTGTAAAACAATCAATTTAACTAGGCTTTGCTGCTATCCATGCAAAGCCGGGGCCAGTCGCTAGTTAATGATTATAATGATTAATGTTACAGTAACCTGCACAATCATGCAAAAGAATGGAGCAGGCCTACACACAGCATCGTCTTGTTTCTGGGACAACAACACTGATGGCTCCTGCACTGTCCGTTGGGAAAACAAGACCATGTACTGTATTGTCTCTGTCTTTGGTCTTGGCATTTAATATTTAACACAAAATACATAACATTGTTAGACATTAAAAAGCATATTAATTGATGTGAGCATGAAACATGAATTCAAAATTATGTTACTGAAAATCATTTTGAAACAGTAATTTTTGAACACATTTTATGTCCAAAATGGGACTTATAACATTATTTATTACCTTGACATTTCAACTGGTCTCATATTGGATCTACCATTTTCGGCTACGGTGATTTGGCTTAGTTTATAACTGAGACTTAAGGGCTTGGGTATTTAGCCCTTACATGACTTATGTACCTAATTTTTGCAGCGCCCAGCGCCCGGCTATAATTAGCGCCTAGGGCGCATAGGGTATTGGGTGTTGGCAGATGGTCTTCCGTTAAGCTAGTCCCATTTAAGATCAAGGCCTTGCCTTTTTACTAAAGACCTTTCAGATCTATCAAAAATGTTCATGTTTCTTGCCCATATCTAAGCAGTAAATAAATTAACGCTTCACATGTAATGAGAAAAATCCATAAATTAATTTTAGTATTATGATGAATAAGACTACTCACATTTATGTTTTAAGTTATTGTAAAAAAGAAATTTAATTTGTGTATAATTTGGACTTGAACTGTTTGCATAGGCACTTGGTTAATAAAAAAACAATGTTTTTAACCATGCAAAATTTTATTTAAAAAAAAAAGTAAATGTTGCAACATTACAATATTATTTTTTAGTCTTCTCATATTCCAGTAGCGACAGACTTATTTGTAGTCATTACTTAATTTAAGTATCTAGAATTATATTTTCGTACACATAAATAAAATAATTAAAAATCTATAAACTGCATTAGTTTTTTATTCGTCGTCCCAGATTCTAGTGTTATAAAATATTATTATCTTAGAAAAAGGTAGCACTATTTACCTATTAAATCTAAAATAATTATAATTTAAAGATATATAGGTAATGAGTCATTTCCTGTCCTGCCCATACCATATTCCCAAATAGTTAGGTGGAGTCGGCCGTCGGCAGAGCTCGTCTTTGGTTTCCTTCCGATATTCCATAATCTATATTATCAGGTTCCCGCTTGTCCTCACTTTCTTGGTGACAACTGCGATTTTCATAAAATGTGTCCCATACACACCAATAGTGCCGTTCATAACATAACATATAGGTACATTCACGCCTTTTTTCCCAAAGGGGTAGGCAGAAGTGTACCCAGGACTCCGTACCATAGTAGATACACCCTTTTGTTCTGTGGATACACCCACATTTCGCCAGTATGTTATTGGTCCTATGTAATAGGGGGCGAGGCAGTTATTGAGATAATTCCTAGTGGACAAATCCAATATTGACACTTTGCCTGACCTGGGGATCGAACCCGGGACCTCTTGATTGGCAGTCGAGCATGCGCCCTCTACGCCACCGAGGCAGTCAAGTTTTATGTTTAGTGCCGTTCATTGGAGATAAATGGGAATTAACTTACGGTTTCTGATAGCCGCCAGTGATTGCTCGCAGAATACTTTACTAGGACTAGATTCTGCTTAGCAATGACTATAGTCGCACGAATTTAATTTTACGACTCTGTCGACACTTGTTAGCACCTCTACTTACAGGGTAACCGCAAAAGTGGCAATTTTCACAAGATACCAGTGGGACAAATTATAAAAAAAAAAAAAAAAATGCTTGCCCTGCATATTTTGATTATGCATGTGGCCCTAAAAAATTAATTATATAGTATCTATACTAGATATTACCCGCGACTTTATACGGCACCGTAAACATTTTCTTAAAAAATATAGCACAAGTAACTTCTTATAACATCAGCTATCTGACAGTAAAACCTTTTTCTAAAATATCCTAGGTATCCCGTTTTGGAGATTAGCGGCTACAGATGGCCAAAATTTTTTTTTTGTGTCGGTATTACCTAGTATTTAATTTATAACTGTAATTTTAATTTAACAAACAAGACACTTCTATTTTATTCGTTTGTATGTAGGCATTGTGGTATCCATAATGTAGGTAAATTATGGATTTAAAAAATAAACAAAGACTAGTGACTAGACAGTTAATACGATTTTGAGCGATTTCGACTTTAAACGTGAGTTAAATCGTTATTTAACAATAATAAATAGACAGTTAATAATTAATAATCAAAGAGTGTGGGTATTAATAAGCTTATGCTTAGGTACTTGTGGTTTATTAATTTTGACAATAATAAGAGTTCGTTTAATAAATCCTCTTATTTTAGCATAATAAATAGATTATGCTAAAAACCATTTTGTTCAATTTCGTATTTTCGCGCGGATTCAAAGCACTACATATTTGTGTCACGTGACCATCATCGATCCAATGGGTGAACACTTCTCGGGTCCATTCAACTCGGCCCGATCATCGCCGGGGAGAGGGAATACTTCACAACACCGATTCTATTCATACATAGGAAATATTTATATAGCGCTATCTCTCTCACACGTATTGAGAAATAATTAAATGAATGGTGAAAGAGTGAAACAGGGATATGTTCGAGTGGAAATTATTGAAAGCTAGCCTGGCCCAGTCGCCATGTAGAATTTTTTGATGTGGGTGTTTTGTCGGGACGTCAAACGCTTCAATGATTATTATTTTAAAGTGGACATTAATTTTTGTGTAGATTGTCATTTATTTAACTCATATGGTGATAATTTAATGTGGTGAACAATCAACATTGTTGTTAGTGATCGCTAATGTGCCATTTATTCTGGTGACGGTGATATTAGACTGGAGGGGGGCTGCTAAAATACTACGAGATAGAGT
This sequence comes from Hemistola chrysoprasaria, assembly GCA_947063395.1. NCBI lineage: Eukaryota > Metazoa > Arthropoda > Insecta > Lepidoptera > Geometridae > Hemistola > Hemistola chrysoprasaria. Next base: position 6,295,026 of record OX346727.1, on the reverse strand, counting down.
AACGTTTTACAACTGGGAGCGCTCATAAAATATCTCATCTCGTCGCTAGCGAGGCAGACTTCCATTTTGTTTTATTATGTGGTTTAGTTGTTTACACAGTGCGTCGCCTTCGGGACAATGGAAAGCGACGGTGAGTACCTACATAACTACCTGTCCGCCCAGCGGTTTCATGAGATCGCTGGGAGAAGGTGCGATTTCTGCGCCGCGCATGTAGGCCGCACATGACAATAAACATGCAACAGTGAATAAGTAATGGTATTCGATTTTGTGCATCACGCGCAGCGCAGCCGTGCCGGTGGCAGAGTGGCAGGTTTGATTGTGGCTCAGTCTCAGTCTGAGTTCGACGGCGGTGGTTAATTGATTAAGTGTATTTTGTAAGCATGCGCCGCCGCGGCTCGTGTGGCTCGACTCGCGTGGAAGTGCGTATATCTCGCTCGCCAGGCCCTTATCAGCTGATTTCATACACAGTCATACCAGCCACTAGCACTGTTGTACTGCAACTTTTATAGATTATAATAGCAATAATGTTTAGTTTAGGCGAGATTATTGGATAGAAAGTAGACACATTGCAATTGTCCAATAGTTCATGTTTGAAATCAGGTGAGTGATAGCCTTAGCCACTTATTAATTATAATTTCTAGTGGTACATATCACAATCCATACCTATTATTTTATCTTGTGTTATGTAAATAAATAATGTTTATGTCTAGGTGCTACTTATACAAACCTAGTACCTAGTGCTATGAAACTATGATGTATGTGGTAATTTTAGTAACAACCTATGCTGATTAATTTTATCAGTTAATAATCGCTACGGGCATGATCATATGCACATAAATTCTTACATGAAATATTATAAAGTCAACTCTCTATTATCTGAGGTGTCAATATTTTTACTGAATTCATAAACACATTATAACATGTAATCAGGTAGGTATAAGTTCACGGGTCAACTTTCTCAATAGTTTAGATAGGTTTAACATACCTATGCTATGACTAATGAATGATAAACTTTGGTTTGCAATTAATTTCAAATCTGCATCTGATGATGAAATCTCAGGGTGGTTGTGAAAATTTCCGTTTTCTGAGTAAAGTTTTGTAGTGGTAGGCCTCTTTTGCAGGGGCGGCCTGGGGAAGTACCACACCTTTGCCAGTTATTCATCCGCCAAGCAGTAATGTGCAAACATTACTGTTTACCGGTATAAAGGGCAATGTTACCAGTGAAATTACTGGGCATGATGAGATTCAACAACTCATATCTCAGGGTGACAGGCGCAGTGCAGTGCCATGCAGAATTTTGAATTTTTAAAACACTGGGTGGCACTGTGTGATATGGGCAATCATGATGCTTACCAACAGGCACCTGATTTACTTGTCTTGTTACTCACTATAAGTTAATTATTGTCTCGGTCACACTTTGTTCTTAGGTACGTCTTTCTATCTCTGTTGTTTCAAATTGCACATGCCAGTTGTTGAGTAAGCGCTAAGAGAATGTTCCATATCTCCCCTTTTCTTTAAATCAATGTTTGCAGGATACCTAGAAGATAGGCAAATGAAAACACTTATTGAGTACCATTTTTCCATAAAATGGACCAACATTAGTGGTTAATGAACTATAGCAGATGACAGATGGCTTCAATGAGATCATTATTAACAGGTTGCATGCCTCACTTCACCTTACATATACAAAAAATACTAACATTCATAACACCTGTCTTTGTGCAATTTTCCATTGCACCATCCATTGCATATAAAACCAGTAGGTTCTTCTATATATTAACATGATGAAATATGTACTATGATAGCTTATTATCATGATAAGTGCATAGTTATTACCTGCATCTGTCAGATAATGAAGAATTATTGAGGAAAATTAAATGTATCTATTATTTATCCACACTTTTTATTATTATTTTCTATTATGAAAAGTACTCTGTTTGTTATTTAAGTCTTTAGAGACGGTTTTATGAAGACTAATTTCTGGGAAGTAATATAATCTGGAAAACCAATAGAAATTAGCAAGGGTTTGTATGCCTTGGTGGCGCAGTGGGCGCGACTGCCAATCATGAGGTCACAGGTTCGATCCCCAGGTCAGGCAAAGTTTTAAATATTGGATTTTTCATAACTGGAGTCTGCAACTGTGCCCAGTAGATGGCAATAGCCTCGCCCCCTTCCCCCCCTTGGGACTACTGGCGAAATGTGGGTGTGCCTACTTTGGGACTGAGTCCTGGGTACGCCTCTGCCTACCCTTCGTGAAAAAGGTGTGATTGTATGTTATGTTACATAGATGATTTTAAAACCTTTTGGTTTCATATAAATCATTATTCTATAGACCCTACTTGACCACAAAGGAAGCTCAAACCTGTTCACATAACAAACCTTATTTCACATCACACTAGCACAGTAAATGACTCATTTGCTCTATAGATTGAACACATGCTAGGGCTGACACTGTTATTATTTTTAATAATAAAAAAAAATACATCGCTAATTCTTAAATTGTCAAGTTTTATGGTGTCCAATAAATTATTCTAAGTACATATGATAATATTATAACTACCTACTGTAATTATTTATTATGTTGTTAGGTTAGTACTTGTATAATCAAAGGTGCCTCATTTTTACTTCTATTGGTTATTTTCTTATTCCTTATTTTTTATTATACATTATTTTATCAGTGATCGTTCGATTATCGGAGAGAAAGGTCGCGTCAAGCATAATTGCTCTAGTTCGCGCTCGGGCATAGCGCTGACGCTGCATCTTACACCGCGTAACGTCGGACCGTCGCGTCGCGCGCGCATCGATTCGAGGTCACCGAAATGACCTAGTTAAAGTGTGTGCTACTTGCATAGACTATTGTAAAGGTGAAGTTATACCTAAAATATAATGGCAGCAAAAGGCATTATTATAAAAACGGAAACGGAACAAATTCTGTTCCAACATTACGAAACAGAAAAAGCAGAACGTAAAAGATTGGAGAATGTAGTTAAAGAACTACAAAACCAAATTGAGGAACTGCAGAGCCACCTGAAACACATTCGGGAGCGTAGCTCTGTAGAGACGGAAAATGGAAAAAAACTTAGTGACGAGGTCCCTCAAGGAGTACAGTATGAAACCGATGAAGAGGAACTCGCGAGAGAAACCGAATGGGTGCGCCAAAAAAGTAGGAAAAAGAGGAAGTTGAATGTATCACTCACCCCACCACAAGCAGAAAGCTGCAGCCAACCGAAAGAAAAACCCAAGGTAAAGAAAATTCCTTTACCACCTCCCATAGTAGTCGAGACCATCGAGGACTACCAAAAATTTTATGACCTTCTGTCATCGAACATAACAAAGGAAACGTTCATCATGAAAATGATGAACGGTGATACAGTGAAAATAAATGCGAGCAGTGATGACTCATACAGAGCTATTACCAAGCTGCTAACGCAAAATAAATGCCTCTGGCATTCCTACGAAAATAAACAGGATAGACCCATCAGAGTTATGGCTAAAAACTTGCCCTCTTCATGTAAACCGGATAGAATAGCTGAAGATCTTATACTCAAGGGGTATAAAATTTTAAATGCGGTTAATAAACTTAGTTGGAGAAGTAAGGAACCGCTCAACATGTTTATGCTCTCGTTTCAAAAAGACGAAGACATTAGCAAAATTTATGGCATTAGGTCCATATTGGGGTGCAAGGTGGACATACAGCCAATTAAATCATCAAAGTTGATCCCTCAGTGTAAAAGGTGCCAATCATATGGCCACACACAAAAATACTGTTCAAAGGAGCCAAGGTGCGTTAAATGCACTGGGAAACACCTCACAAAGGACTGCACTAAGCCGGCAGACGCTAAACCAAAGTGTGTACACTGCGGAGAACCACATCCAGCTAGCTACAGAGGTTGCATTGTAGCAAAAGAACTACAGATGATAAAAACTAAGACCGCTAAAAGGAATGAACCCTCGCATACCATCCAAATTCCAAGTGCAAGCAACGTAAAATCAACTAATATCACCCGAAACGTAACAAATAACGTCTCGTACGCACAAGTTACAAAAGGAGGTCAACCCAGATCGCTACCTAAATTGCAACCCAAACAAATACACTCGGGCGTCGAAGAAAAGCTTAATCAGATTTTAAATATCATAACTTTATTCGACGAACGATTGCAAAAACTTGAAATTACTCGAAGCACCAAAATAGCTTCGTCTAAACAAAAATCTTAAATGGTTAAGTCACTAAACATCATAGCGTGGAATGCAAATGGACTTCTTCAGCATCGGCATGAGCTAGAGGCGGTCCTAAACACAGAAAATATTGACCTGTGCCTTATATCTGAGTCACACTTCACAAAGGAATCATATATTCAAATAAAAGGCTATAAAACTTATCACGCACTACACCCTGACAACACTGCTAGAGGTGGCAGCGCTGTAATAATTAAAGAAAATATCTATCACTACTTAGAGCATAAATATGAAGAACAACATATACAAGCTGTAGCTGTGAGTGTTAAAACTCATCGCTATTATGTCACAATATCAGCCATTTATTGTCCACCTAAGCATGCACTGAAATCTGCACAGTATAAGAGCTTTTTGGAAGGACTTGGAAACAGATTTTTGCTGGGAGGTGATTTTAACGCTAAGAACACCTTTTGGGGATCACGTCTTACCACTACTAAAGGTAAGGAGCTACTGTCAGCAATTAAAGAACTTAACTGTAATGTCATTTCAACTGGAACCCCTACCTACTGGCCAACTGATCCACAGAAAATTCCAGATCTAATAGACTTTTTTATCTATAAAAATATATCTTCGAGCTTTCTTAAAATACGGGAGGGCCATGATATGAGTTCAGACCACTCACCGATAGTCCTAACTTTAAGTGAAACTGTCGTAGAAAGAGGAAACAATCCCATTTTAGCCAACAAAAACACTGACTGGGAAAGTTTTAGGTTGGATTTAGAGGAAATAACTAACTTGAAAGTTCCTCTAAAAAATTCACAACAACTAGATGAAGAAGTAGGAATTCTAATAAATAATATTCAACATTGTGTTTGGAAAAATACACCTGAATCAAACACTCGAGTAAGAGACAAGTACTACCCAAAAGAGATCAGACAACTAATAGCTGAAAAAAGGACTCAGAGGCAAAAATGGCACACAACTAGAGACCCAAGAGATAAAACAAAGTTTAATAATCTGACAAAAAGACTTAAGAGAGAAATCCAGTTGTTTACCGATCAAAATGCGGAAAATAGGCTAAATCAATTAACGAGTGATCGTACAACTGATTACTCGCTATGGAAAGTGATCAAAAACATAAAAAAACCTATAGTTGCAACCCCACCGATTAAAGAAACCAACGGAAGCTGGGCAATAAACAATAAACAAAAAGCTACACTATTTGCGGTACATTTAGAACAAATATTCCAACCAAATGACGATTCAGCAGATGTGATGCTGAATACACAAATCATGCACCCTGAGACGAATAATATAATACTGGTTACACCGAGAGAAGTGTACAGTGAAATTTGCAAGCTAAAGCGAAAAAAATCTCCTGGTTTCGACCTAATCACAGGAGAAGTTTTAAATAACTTACCCAGAAAAGCCGTGGTAAAACTTACTACCATCATCAATGCTACTTTCAGACTTCAACACGTCCCGGAGTTGTGGAAAGTAGCTGAAGTAATTATGATACCTAAGCCAGGTAAACCTCCCAACGAAACAACCTCCTACAGACCAATATCACTGTTACCTATAATGTCAAAATTATTTGAAAAGCTCTTATTAAAGCGAATGAAGCCTATCATCCAAGAACGTAATCTGATACCTGATTATCAATTTGGATTCAGAGAACAACATTCCACAATAGATCAGGTACACAGAATCACCAACGTAATAGAAAAATGCTTAGAAGAAAAGAAAGTTTGCTCTACCGTTTTCTTGGACGTAGCCCAAGCTTTTGATAAAGTGTGGCACGAAGGCCTAATATTTAAATTAAAAAATATGCTCCCATTAAGGTATGCTGATCTTCTGGAATCATACCTTACACAGAGAATGTTTCGAGTACGACAGGAAGACGCCTACTCATCACTCAAACCTATTAAAGCTGGAGTACCACAGGGAAGTGTTTTGGGTCCAGTCCTGTACCTCTTATACACTTGTGATATTCCAGAGTTAGAACAAAATACAATTGCAACATTTGCAGATGATACCGCAATTATGGCAACAGGGTTCACTCATGAGGAAGCAGTTAAAAAGGTTCAAACAGCAGTAAACATCATCTTTGATTGGACCAAAAAATGGAAAATTAAGCTAAATGAATCTAAGTCTAGTCACATAGATTTTACTAACAAGAGGACAAGCTATCATCCGGTTTTTATAAACAACACGGCCATACCATATGAAAATACCGCAAAATACTTGGGTATGACTCTAGACGCAAAGCTCCGCTGGAAGTCACACGTTAAGAAAAAACGTGATGAACTGGAGCTTCGCTATAGGTCAATGAACTGGCTGATTGGTAGACACTCCAAACTGTCAGTTCACAATAAACTGATAATTTATAAACAAGTCCTAGCACCTATTTGGACTTATGGCATACAGTTATGGGGATGTGCCAAAAATAACAACGTAGAAATTATTCAACGGTTTCAGAATAAAGTACTAAGGAGTATAGTGAACGCTCCTTGGTACGTAAGAAACGAAGACCTCCACCGTGATCTCAAAGTGGACCTCGTCACTAAAGTTATTAAAAAGTTCGCGGAAGCCCACGAGCATCGGCTTCACCATCACGTGAACGTCGAGGCCATCCAGCTCCTCGACACCACGGGACTAGTGAGAAGACTAAGAAGGAAAAAACCTTTTGAGTTAGTTTAAGTGCAGTTGTAAACAATTAGTGTAATGCAGTGTTAGTGCCGCGTATAAAGAACACATGAACAAAGTGTCTACCTTGTCATAATAGAGACAATAAGAATAAGTGTTAATGGACACATTCTTAGTTTTAACGTTTATCTAGCAGTTTAAGTTAAAGATAAATTACTTATTAGCCTCCAAGAGGCTAGATTGTAATTGGATGACATTCCTTTCTCGGCATGTCATTTATGAAAAAAAAAAAAAAAAAAATTATTTTATCTTATTTTATATCTTTAATAATGTTAATTCCATACGGAAATATAACAGGAATAAATTATAATCACAGGTGTAAATAATTTACCAGGAAAATAATACTAGGTATATAACAGTGTTTATGATTTTTAGCATCCTATTTATAATTATTAATAATCATATAGGTACTTATCAATAAATTTGTATTAGCAATTCATTATCAATTCAGTAGGTTTGAACATTATTTTATGCAGCATAAAAATTAGGTTTAGATAATGTGTCATAATATAATAATGTGTTACAAGAATAATACATACATACAAGTAACAAATGAATTTGCGAAAAAAAAACATTTTGACTTCCATACAAAGCTCAAAGTCCACCAAAGGCCACAAATAAGCAGCATGCTGGAAAAATACAATTATGCCAAAAAATGTGTCTTTTCAACAAACTTTTTTTCATATAATATTTTTTAGCCAGCTAAAAGATAAATTAAAAAGTATTTTCAGTAATATCAGCTTTTGACTAAGATAATATGAGTCACCATGACAGTTTTTATTTCTCAATAAGCACCTATGGAGTTTGATGAAAAATGTTGGTCATAATAGCACAGAATATATAATAATAATATTATTATTATTATCTAAAAAAAGGCGCCCTTCCCTCTCCATTTATCCCGGTTTAGTGCTATGGTAGTCCAACAATTGCAAAATGTGTCCAGTTCATCACGCCATCTCCGTCTGGGCCTGCCGCGACGTCTGACTCGTTGTGGGGTCCATAGCGTGGTGCTTCTGGCCCATCGCTCATCAGACATGCGGCAGATATGTCCCGCCCAATTCCACTTCAAGCTGGCAGCTTTTTCACCAGCGTCCACGATTTTGGTTTTGGAATGCAGCACCGTGTTTCTTATGTGGTCTGAAAGTCTGACTCCCAAGATGCTACATTCATTATACTAGATAATAATACTATGTAATAATAGTACTTAATTAAACATTAGCAACCGTATAAAATTTTTGGTTGAAGTGAAGTATGTTGGAATGACGGAACATTTTCGAATACGAGTAGTCTGTTAATATCGTTTTAATAATCTTAAGATTTTTTCGGTTACTTCTTTTGTGATCTATTACCGGTTAAAAAGTGTTATTTTTTTAATTATTAATATTCATGTACTTCACAAGTCTGTTCATTTGTGACCGAAGGCTCATAGAAAGAGGACAGAAGCCTTTACCGATCAGCTGATCCTTTTAATATGGGAAGTAGGATTTTTTTTGCGAATATTATAATTTTTTTTTTTTTGAAAGGTGTTCAGTTTGATGTGTTGGTGCACTGCCTTATGTATGTATTGCTAAACCTTTTTGTAATACAACTTTAAAAGGTATTTTTTAAGTTCTAGGACATTAAGTTGGTTCGATTTTCATACAAAGTAAAACTACACAATTTTTTTTTTTTTCAAAGGTCATTAAAGATTGTTTGTGGTTGGCTCTTGACCTGGCCTATATTTGCGACAAAACATATCTGGCTGCAGAAAACCGTAAGTATGGATTTTTAAATAATTTTTTTGAAACATTAAAATAACGCTCTCTCCACATATTTGTGTAAGTAAATCAACTTTGTATGGAAACACAACCCCCCTTCGTTATCATTAAATGCCGCCGATGACTAATATCTTCACGGTAGCTCAAATGGTAAAGCTCCCGGATTTTTACGGAAGACTTGTGTGATTTTTTTCTTCCCATATTCATAATTCATATTTCAAGAACATAGACCGCTTAGTCTATATAATTTTAAAATACCTTTAGGATCACTTTGTTGTCCGTCTGTGTGTCTGTCCATCTGTCAAGACACCTTTGACAGACAATTTTATACCACAACCCGTGGTGGTTTAAAATTTAAATTGATATTACCTATTACTAACATGTTTGTTGTAGTGTGCAACTAGATGGCGCTTTATGTTCTGAAAAGGCGGTAAAGATTTTTATTTAATTAAGAATGAGTTGGCAGCCCTAGAACAAAATACACATAATGAAGTTAGATCCCTTATCTCATTCAGTTAGCATAAAACAATATAGTGAGTGAGTGAGACCAGTAAACAAAGACCCGGGGCCATACTGAACATTGGACATGTTCAGACAAGTTCACAGTACAGTATTATGAAATAAAATTACCTTTTTATTGTCTCACTTTTATATTAGATCAGTGATAAGTGTTAACTTAGGTTGTTAGGTCATCATATTATATTGGTCCTAAATTTTACTACGTTATTTGAAGTAAGAGTTGTATTTTACTGTAGGTATTTAATTTAAATGTTACTAGGTACATACCTATTTAATTATTGGTCGTTGTTGGTACCTACTTTGTTAATTTAATTAAAATAAGTATTTTGGTGGAATGTCCCAATAAATTTGTGTCACCATTCCCGGTGTTATGTAAGTGCACTATATTATAAATTGCAAAGTATGTGAGAATGGATGGATGGACGTTTGTTTGTTACTCTGACGCCAAAACTACTAAACCGATTGGGCTGTAGGATGTATTAAAAAGCACTGTAAAGATGGTAGGCCTCTGTTGCAGGGGGCCGCCTGGGGAAGTACCACACCTTTGCCGCAGTTATTCATCCGCCAAGCAGTAATGTGCAAACATTTGTGTTCCGGTATGAAGGGCAATGTTACCAGCAAAATTACTGGGCATGATGAGATTCAACAACTCATATCTCAGGGTGACAGGCGCAGTGCTGTGCCGCGCAGAATTTTGAATTTTAAAACACTGGGTGGCACTGTGTCTGATATGGGCAGTCATGATGTTTACCATCAAGCACCTGATTTGCTTGTGTTGTCACTATCATAAAAAAAAGACATCCCTAAATTCAAATGATTTCTATTATAAGCTCTTTGGGAGAAAGGGTGATAAACTTTGCTATCTACATCTACAAGACATGTGACATGTTCAACAGGTTTCTTTTTCAATCATTAGTTTTAACATTAAATTAAAGTATTTTAAATCAGACTCGGCAAGGACGTTCAATAAAAATGAATACATTAATTATTCGATAAAATATACCAATTTTATTAAATACACTAGTATATTTTATACTTAATAACATACTTTAATGTAAATAATTTTTATTCATCTCATTAAGTATGTGTATTACGAAAAATTGAATAGACTTTTAGTTGTTAATAATTTGATTCTGAAATTATTCTGATTAAATTCTTGCATTACCTAACAGCAGAATTTATTACATTAAAAACATAGTATTACTAGCTGGGCCCCGCGGTTTCACCTACGTTGTCTTCGTTCCCGTCGGAATATCGGGATAAAAAGTTCCCTATGTGTTATTCCAGGGTCTACTAAACCACCTACATAACGAATTTCAGCCCAATCGGTTCAGTAGTATTGGCGTGAAAGAGTGACAAACATCCATCCATCCATCCATCCACTTTCGCATTTATAATATTAATAATAAAAGTACTATATGTATAATATCAAATAATATGCATATATTATGTTACTTTGACGTTTCGTTCTTAAGACAACCCGCGCATGAGGGGGTTGTATCTACCTTACCTATAGGTAAGATTAGATAGGTAAGTAGATATACCTATAATTTTCAATAATAATATATATTTTATCATCGAATTTTTATCATGTATTTTCAGTGAGTGGAGAAATTTAGACCACAACATTAGATTTGTATAGACATAGAAACTCTATTATATAAGACTATCCTGCAAAAACTTTTTTAAATGCAGAAATAAATAAATAATACTTTAAGATTAACTTAATTAAATCGAAAATATAGTACGCTTGAGTGCACAATATTGCACCCAAGTGTAATTTTATGAACTTAAAGAATGTAGGTAGAGTTCAAATGAGTACAGATGCCTCCATACGTGTATAGTGTATAGTTAGAAAATCAGAAAAGAGCTCCACCAAATACATATTAGATGCTAGATTTGGGAATATAAATTCAGTCATTGCCTCATAAAATGCAAAGTACCTTCTCACCTATTCGGGCGGCTACAAAAAATGAAACAAAAGATAAAGACCTCTTAGCCCTGGGTTATTGATCCGGCTAAATCTATTTTGAATTAACTTAAAATAGCTAGGACACAGTCGCGATTGTTATGAGTGAATTTATAGGGAAAATATAGAAAGAATATTCAGTTAAAATGCGGTATGCGGTTGTATTATATCTCAGGGCTTGTGCAATAATCACGGGAGGATTGAAAGGGAGGAAGTGGGTTCAGAATAAAATAACAAAATATCACGTGTATATTTATTTTTTCGTTTAGTATATTATTTAGTATTCTTTTGTTATTTTTATGCTTGTCGCATAGATAATTCACAGGTCTCTGCGCGCGCTCTGACTAGATACCGCTGTCATAAACTTATCAAATGAGGCAATTTAAACTACGCCGACATCGCCTTACCAGCACAATTTTTCACGCATTAATGGTGACAAAGGAAGAAGTTACCATAATTAAGAATAAATCCTACTAGGCATCCTATCCTACTATCAGTTACTAATATTATAAATCTGAAAGTTTGTATGGAAGTTTGTTACTTTTTCACGCCAAAACTACTAAACCTGATGGATTGAAATTCGGTATGTAGATAGGCCCTGGAATTTTTCAAACTCAAACACAAAAAGATTTATTAAAATAAGTCACAATCTGACACTTTTGCACATCAGTAAATACATTGGTATGGTATTTATCCCGATATTTCCACGGGAACGATGACTACCCGGGTGAAATCGCGGGGCACAACTAGTTCTACTATTATCGTGTTTATTAACAAAGCAAGTCCAGGGTTATCAGTTAGACTTCCTACCTACACCTATTAATTTACAATAATGAATGTACTTTTTCACTCTCACTCAAAAAGTCCGTCATTGTTGCGTATCAAAGGGGAGCTAAAATAACTTTTCAAGCCCTAGGGAAAATAGCAAATTTTCTTTTAATTTTTTTCTGTTATCAAATAGATAATGGTGACACAGGGATTAGCCAAAATGTTTTGATGAAATCAATAATTTTATTTTCTCACAATCGTAGTGAAAAGTAGAGTATAACACACGGCGCTGAAACCCATTATAACTCGGTTTATATTTACTCCGTAAAAGAGTAATTCAAACTTTGGATCTGATTGGGAACAAATTTTTGGACCGTTGGGAATGAGCCAGTAAAACTATCTCGTATACAATGGGTCTCTTTAGCCCCTCGTGTAACAATCTACTCAAACCTTGTGTCACATTTTAATAATTATAAAATATAAATGGGTTTACGAACTTGCAAAGAAAACACTACATCTGTTCGTCAGATTCAAATTACCTACATTCTACATGCTATGTTAAATGCTTACCATAAATAATTATTTTACTCACCGGTTTTAAGTTTTTAAGAGATTATTTTGGACATCTGCTACCAAACTTATTATAGTCAGTGTGTTTTGTTGGATGTACTATAAAATGATCTCATTAGTCACGGTAGACATTGATATGATCATTATTAAATAGTTGATATGTCAGTTCTTGTTCTGAGTATAAAATTTGTAAATATATAGACATATAGCCAAAATATATAGAGATTCTTGCACCTAACTGTTTTGCATTATACCCAAACCTTATTCCAGGTAAAACGTAATTCAAGTTATCCTGAATCCTGAAGTAGTTAGTCATGAAACATGACTGGCCATGAATGATAATTTAGAAAAACAGGTATACCTAGTTGGATTTATTTTGGAGTCTGGAGAAGGTTCAGATTTTATATTGACATTGGTTTTATCCATATCTCTTAACTTTCATCCCACTAATAGTATAAATACGAAAGTTTGTGCGAAAGTATTTGGGTTTAACTTTAGTATGCGTATGTGGCTTAGCTTTTCCTAGATTATTATTATTATTAATCCTTTATTTTTGACTGCCTCGGTGGCGTAGTGGGCGCATGCTCGACTGCCAATCAAGAGGTCCCGGGTTCGATCCCCGGGTCAGGCAAAGTGTTAAATATTGGATTTTTCCATTAGGAATTATCTCAATAACTGCCTGGAGTCTGGAACTGTGCCCGGTAGATGGCAATAGGCTCGCCCCCCCTATTACATGGGACCAATAACATACTGGCGAAATGTGGGTGTATCTACTATGGGACTGAGTTCTGGGTACACCTCTGCCTACCCCTTCGGGAAAAAGGCGTGAATCTATGTGTATTTCGACCGGTACACAATAGATCGGTACACAATATAAATTACTAAATTAAATTACAATACGAAAATACGAATTAACAAACAAAAAATAAAAAATAAAATGAATTGACATAATAATTCATAATTGATAAGATTAGAAGAATACCCTGGTCGTGTGGTTCTCGGCTATATACCTATATCCTCTATAGGGCCACCCTTTGCTCATATGGCGGGAGCCGTGAGACCCGGGAGAGGGTCATATTCAGAGAGTGGGCAGCAGCGCTCACCGTTTCTAAGTAGGTATTGCAACTACTGCGATCACCAATTCGCCTGGCAAGCGTTGTGATTATGGAAAAATCCTCCCTATATAAATAGTTTATGGCGTTCTATGGACGTCTTTCGGCTGATGACGTGACGTGACCCTAGAATAGCACAAGATGATTTCAGTGGGTAAAACCGCGGGTCACCTTATTCAATACTCAAATACTAAAGTAAGGTAGAGGATGTAGGTACCACCGATACACAGTTAATTTTTACGAATGCCAATGCATCCGGTCGATTCGGCGATCAAAATCTCCCTCTACCATTATACAAAGATACTTATAACTTATACCTATACAGGTAGGTACAGGTACAAGTTTTTGTTACGTCTGTAGCTCTTTTTTACCAAGTCTTGAGAGCATTTCAAGCTTGAATTATAACCCCGTTTCATGTCTCCTAAATTAATACTTGCCTTGGATTAAAGAACATAGAAACAAGCATAGATGGTGGACTTGTTTAGAACATAATTAAGTCCATTAAAATCCGGCTTGACATAAAACACGGTTATTGACACGTGAATAAAAATATTGGATATTTCGCTGTTATTGTAACGATATTATCCATACTCGTTATAGAAATAATATGTTTTTATTATGATAAACTATAATGGTTAAAAGGTTTCAAAGATAAACGCTGAAAATCACCTAAAGGTGTTTTAAGTCCACAGACAGAACAAGTGTAAACTAAGAAATTTATTAAAAAAGACACTCATCCCCTTTTTCGTTCCATCATCAGAACCTGGTCTCCATCTATCTGTTACATACTCATTGATACGATTCCAACGAGCCTAAATACAATATATTTGACTACTGGCCCAACTAAACGAAAGTGCTGGGCATGACGAGTTTCAACAACTAATATCTCAGGGTGACAGGCGCAGTTCAGTGCCGCGTAGAATTTAGAATTTTGACACACTGGGTGGCACTGTGTCTAATATGGGCAATGATGCTTACCATCAGGCATCTGATTTGGTCATCTTGTTACTCACTGTCATAAAAAAGAACCTGATGCTGCATCATGTTAATAAGGTCACCAAGCCGTTGCAACATTGAAGAAATAATAGGATACCAAATTTCGGATCGATCAGAGCACTGGAAGTGGCTCATATTCCCTTCAGCCGCTTAAAAAGAGCGGATAATCTTCAAACGGCTGAACCAATCTTCATAAAGAACACTGTTGATCATGTCAGCTTTCAAGCAAATAAATTGTTAAGGCATACGTATGTATGCGTAGTGCAGGGTTCCATACCTAGATACACAGACAGCCTCGTTGGCACAGACGGTAGTAACTCTGCTTTCTGTGCCGCAGGCCCCGGGTTCGATCCCCGGCCAGGTTAAACATTTGTGTGCATGAACATAACTGTTTGATCTGTGTCTGGGTGTTATAAACGTATTTAAGTATGTATATCAGTCATCTGGTTACCATAGTACAGGCTTCTAGCCTAGTTTGGGACCAGATGACCGTGTGTGGAAGTTGTCCCATATTATTATTATTATTATTACCTGAACCACAAAACAGATAATAATACCACGAAACAAAACGCCACCGCCTTCTAAGAACCTATACTCGTGGTTGCGAGCTTACAGCAAACATGAAGTAATCCGGTGATCATCTTTCTGGAATCACATTTTTTTTGGAAAATTTTACGATTTTGGGATTTTTTGCGCAATGTATGGAAATATGCAATAAAATGGCCATAACTTTTGATTGCGTTAACTTAAAAGTATATTTACAGCCACAAGGGACCGCAGACCTGCTTATTTGATATCAATTTCAACTTGATACCTCTACGCTTTCCCGTGAAAATGTATCTTGACAGACGGAAAAACAGCTAGACACACAGACGGACAACAAAGTGATCCTACAAGGGAACCTTTAGTTCTTTTTAAGGTACGGAACCATAAAAACACATCAAAATCGGTCCCATTAAATTAGGAGCGACGATGCCACAAACAGATATGGCAAACTTATAACACTCATTTGATCGAAATACTCGTACCCTTCGGTGTTTCGGTCGTGAGTTAAAAATCCTCACATAGCGGATTGAAAAGGCTGGCTTATCATGCAAAGATGTGCCATCAATAAGTAAAATTCCAACATCATACGAAAACCATCCAATTTATTGAATTTTTGTATCATTCCCAAAGTTCACGAAATTGAATTATTCAAGGTTTGTCCCCGAATCATCTAGCTCACATGATCTTAATGCTAAATAGCTTATCATGTAACTCGTTACAGATTTACAATCTGATTGAATACGCGTATGGGGATCAAATACAAATTACGTGTACGGCATTACATTAAGGCGCTGATACACAATGTTGAAGCCTCAGATCATACAAACAAGGGTTGAAGCGGTGGCTAATGCATTTTGTACACACTGTATTGTACATACTGTACATTATTACTGATTATTGACTACCAGAGACTATACACGCCCGGCTTACAATATTGCCTGCACAGTTATTATATCCGTCAGGTATGCTTAGCTGCCTAGAGGACATACCTGTAGCGGATAACATGTGCAAACCTTCTGTTGAAGCTATGGCCCCGGTTGCCTTGGAAGCTCTCGCCCTAATAAGGTATATTCCATAATTGATAGGTAGTAGAATAGAAGGGACTGGGGTCGACAGTAGTGTAGGTTTTATATTTCTGAAGCGGCTGGACCGATTTTTTTTGGCAGATAGCTGTGTTATATGAAGATAGGTAGGTAAGCTATTTAGAAAATTTTAGGACAAAAATTAATATCCACGCGGATAAAATCGCGGGTAACGGGCTAGTTTTCCAATTAAACTCCATGTACAGGAATATCGCCGGTCGTGCTCACCGGTTTGAGTACAATGTACAGTCACCTTAGGCATGTAACATGAGAGAACGCCATGTGAGTGTGTCATCATATTCGATCAGTTCATGTAGTGATGTCACTGCGATCACTCCATTCCACCTGACCGTTCCGGATCGTTTGCTTTTCACTTCGCGGAATTAATTAACTATATTATTGTGATGTGGATGTAGAGATGTTTCGAATGTATAATATCATAAAAGGTATGTTCGTTTCTATGTGATCACTCGTGCCTTACTTAAACTCGAAAATGTTGTATAATATTATGTGTAGTTCTATTAATGTTTATATTTTTAATAAAATAATAAATAACTTTAAAAAATGGCGCAGAATTATATTATTTATTTATAATTCAGCACAACGCTAGGACCGAGCTAGGACAAACTTCATGCGAAAATAGCACTTTCTACCAGATATCTTGGGACTAGTAAGAAAGATGGCTATTAGGCTATAAAGAACAGCGTCAACAATAAAGTGATTGACATCTGTGGTACAGAAAAAAATCAGTCTTTGAATAGAGTGCAAAAGAATCGATTGCTCGATTATTGGCACTGAAAGATGGATTTTTTAATAAATAATATTTACTTTTCTTTAAAGATAGCGCCTCATTATTAACTAATGCTTAACCGCCCGTCAAATCACTGGTTATACCAATATTACGCGTTCCACCTCCTAACGTTATTCTTGACGTCATTTTTATCACTTGTCAAAATAGTGCAACGCGTAATATCGATCTAACCAGAGATTTAACGGTCGGTTAAGCATTAGTTATTGTTTAATTTAGTTGGTGCCGACCAGCCTGCGTCTATAATATTTAAGTTTATTTTATGTACTTTGTTTAAAACAGGATAAAGGTTTATTTAAATTATTTTAAAGGACAATTTGTCCTTCATTGTAATAACCTAATTTATCTAACCTACCTAATATTATAGGTATATAATATATATACATACTATTACATAAGTTTAGTACACTGAAATTAATATTATTTTGGAGGTTTCGGTTGAACTGTGTTCCTCATTAAGTTAAGGAAAAGTTTCAGTAGCTTTTTTATAAGGGCTCTTGCGGTAGTATGGTGCATAATAATCTATTATAGGTAGCTATAGCTACACAAACCTCTATAGTGGTAGGTATGAGGAAATCTTAGATTTATAATCCGAGAAATACCTACCTATACCATGCGTTGTAAAGGTACAATTAGATAATATTGAATTATCTTGATCTAAAACTTTTTTCGAATCGTTAGTTGTTTCTAAAAGGCATATTACACCTACACTGAATCAGGGTCCCCTCTAAGCCTTAATAAGTTGTAGTGTAATAACAGTAAAGCAGAATCATATAGCCGTTAGTGGTTAGCCCTTATTTAGTGTAGTGTAACAGGCCTTTAAGATTTCGATATCGAAATACTCGTACAATTTACCTAACTATTTAGGTATTATACCTACCTAGATACCGTTCACATTTATTACCTACTCTACTCCAATGAAAATAGGTAAAATAGTCATTTATCATTGATAATATTTTATGACTAGAAATTTTACCGCAGCTATTTTATTTTTCATCCAAATGACGCGAATTCAGAATTTACATTAAATATTATAAGTATGTACCTACTCAACAGTATTTTGATTAAAAGACGACGAAAATAGATAAATTACCTATATGACTGGTTTCTCTGTGCTGGTATGATCATACACTTACAATTTACGGTGACTTGTCAAGTAAGAATATTAATATTTATTATTTCTTATAAAAAATAGGTATTGGTATTATATTTAAGTGCTACGTATACTCTGTGATATATTTAATTTTTATCACTGCTAGTTTTTCTAGATATATTACATTCAGAATGATTAAGGCATAATATCATTTAGAACAGAGGTACTTTTGTAAGGTGGTCAAGGGTTTTCCCTCCTTTAAGAAAGCCGCCAATGATTGTTATCCGAATTAGGCATGAACGTTACGTTGTGTACGTATTCAATATCCTCATTAGTCAATCGTATCTCCCTACTCGGTATCTCTATGCTTCTGTGATATCTAACACGTTTCTCTTGGCATTATTATTATGGATTGACGTCAATACTGATGAAACACTGCATAAAAAATTAGTTATAAGTGATGCCTCTATCAGTTCTTAAGATCAATACAATAAATTATTCATATCATGGGTTTTTGGTTTGGGTAGCCTTGATGCCCATAAAAACGATTTTTCTTCGATCAAGGCTATGGAAAAGCTGCCGATAACCGGCCAGGGTTTCGCTGTTTCCAAGATTACATCCACTATCCCCCTAGAGGCCCCAGGGGCGCCCGTGAGCGATCGGCACCATGGAGGTGATGGATTTTATCCAGAATCACCAACCGTTGCGTCACTTTCAACACATTATTGGCTAATTGCCTATAAACGCCAATTGCTCATAAATGTAAGCAGGAATAGTACTTCCTTTTACATAGTACTTTTTATAACCTTGGGAATTTTGTAAAGGGTTTATTGTCTACTGTTTCAGTGGGAGTGAAGTCGCAATGAGTGCAAGTTGGTGACGGGGGCGGTGATGCAGCGAGCCCACGTGGGCGGCGCACCGCAGCCGCAGGCCTCCGTCGCCGCCCGAGCGCCTCTATATCGTGCTCATTCCATATACCCAGACATTGATGATCAGGTATACTATATACACTTTCCTTAAATTCTTGCCTGGTAAAAATTAATCCATCTTGCCGATCATAATAATAAAAATAATTTGAATTTATACTCTAACAGAACGGGTTAACCCCAATTACACTGCTCGAGCAAATTCATATGGGTTATGTGGACAACCCCTCCAAGGCCTCCGATATAACCTAACGATTGCTCTCTACGTATCTTATAGGAAACAGCCGTGACCTACAATTTAACGTGCCATCCGAAACACGGTAGCGTCTAGGCGTAAAGTTCACACAGTGAGATTCGATCCAGGGACTCCGGATTTAAAGCCGGGCATATTCCCGCTGGACCACGGACGCCACATAATGCATGGCCAAAAGTATTTGTCAGAACTCTATAACCTTACGACTATCGTCCTATAAATTCAACAGCAACCTACAGCTTTACGTGCCATCCGAAGTACTGTAGCTCTTTAGAGATAGTACCAATGACCAGTTCGGCTACCGGCCGGACTATGCTTAACCCTAGCGATCAAGATCAGATAAGTTGAAGACAGCTGAAGACAAATCTAATAGGTGAAAAACAATGACATTATTATAGATAGTGTCCCTGAATACCACACAATAGGCGATTATCCAAATAGGGACCGGTAGGGACATTGATAACCCACTCAATTAAGATACTGGTTTCTATAGTCTTCTCTATTGCTCATGTCATTACAAGTGTAAGCAAAAGGTGCAAAGTAAATGCCAAATAAGTAATTTATTGTAAAGCCGGAGCAGCAATCCGCTATCAAAAAGTTCAATAAATTCCAGTCCGCGTCCTTGACTTCAAATAAACTTATATTATGTAGAAAGCTCAATGCCAATATAGAGTAGGTACCTATTAATATTATTAACGAATGTGCATGTATTTATTATTTTTGAAATAAAAATTATGCTCCATTAAGTGATAGATTCTCTTTAGTTAATGATTTGTACCTAACAGCTGCGTCAGAAAAATTAATCATCAAAGAGTTTTCCTCAATGAAAGACGGGGAGGAAAAATCTAAGTAAGGTCGACGTAGTTACAACGCTCGGTACTGTGTAACCTCGCGCCTTTAAATGTAGCTAACTTTTGGATTATTAAATTTCAGATCCCCGCATCAGTGATCAGCAGTGTCGGTACAGTCAGCTTATCTCAATCTTCGTCGAATCCAAGTTCCAGCATAACCATGGCCAATCCGACGAACCCTGGCAACGCTAGCAGCGGCAATGCCCCTCAGCAGCCGGCTCAAAACACGCCGTCGCAGGCTCCAGTTCGGAATCTACCTAAAAAACGAAAATTCGACCCTTCAGTGCTAGAGGAGATGGAACAAACTTGCCCCAACAACAACATCGTGCAGATTCAGCAGCAGCCAATAGAATACCAGCCTCAGAACTATACGGGGACAATTCTGCCGTCTCCGATAGTGCAGCACCCTTCGCCGCCGGAAATCAAGCCATTCTCCATCTATCCGAACATAGACCTGTCGGAATGGCGCGACAGTCGAGTGTTGGCGAAGCAACGTGGGATATACGTGCCGGGAGTGATCCGTCAAGCGGAAGGTTGCAAAGTGATTGTGGAATTGGACGGTTATGAAAACGAACCCGTGGAGTATAGTGATGTTTTTGGTGTTAATAAGTTGGATGTGATAAGTGATGCGAGCCCGCAGATGAGCCACCTTCCAATAGGCTCTGCTTGTGTGGTCAGGACTACCGATCCCAGTCGGGAAAACCTTCAGACTGTGTTTGTGAAAGCGCTCGTTTTACTCGTTCTAAACTCTCCTATTAGGATACGAGTTAGGGTGAGTTTTTTATTATAATTTTTATTAATAATTTTACATTATTATATCTGTGTTATAAGGTCACATCAGATACAAATTGAGGCTCAGATATATATCATTTGAATTTCATTGGAAATAATATTTTTACCTCAAAATTAAGTAGGTATGATATTTTTATCTGACCATGAGAATTTAGTATTGAACAACTAAGTAATTCACGTCAAGGAGCCCGTTACACAAAATAACATTATTATTATTAATGCTGATTTGCTCAGCGAGCTATGTTGTAAACGGTACTTTTCGGTTAAGAATTGGATTTTGTACGAATAATACCTTTAATGAGCCTACCCAGATTTTGTGAAGGCAGAGTGGGGCACACTCAAGCACACTCGTGCTTGTGGGGCTCTTAAGGTTAAAACACTTGAAACAGGCGTGCGCGGGACGATTCGGGTGGCAATTCAAATATGGGAAATGCGCCCGACCCGCGTTCGACCGTTCGACCAGTGCGCGCTGTAATGTCGTGTAAATGCAAATTCTCCTGTCCCGCGCTGACGTGCGAAGGAACCTTTGCAACTTTGTCAAGGTTTATTTACCTTGACAAAGTTGCAAAAAAAAAAAAAAAGATGATGTGTCCACATCAGTGGTGCAGGAAACAAGTCTGGCACAGGTATCAAGCATTATTTCGATATACCAGCTGTGCATCTCAGTTCCACCCACTGAAAGTATCCTATCTGTTATTCGAGGGTAAAAGCTATCCTCATGCAAGACATGCCAAATTCCGAGCGGTTACAAACATTCACACACATACTGACAAACTTTCGTGTTTATAATATTAGCAGGATAATATAGTGTCACCGTGTGTTCTCTTCCGCACACGCTCATAAACGTTTCATATTGTGTAAATATATTATATTGCGTTAAAGAAGTAGTAAAATAAAAAAATATCTAGAATCTAGAGGATAATATATCGGGTCAATGAGGTCCACCAGTGCGACGCTACGATAGAGCGGAATTTTATTTAAATTCGATACGAATCGACATTTTGCATACTGCATATTAATATTAAATCTTCTTTGTATATATTCAACCTCGTAAATATTTTGTAGTGACACTCATATATGCAGACACAGTTCCAAAGAATAAATCTTGGCCCTAATAAAACCCAGTCCAATCCAGCGACCTCTGCTGGTCCGGCAAAGGTTACTATTGTATACCTACTAAAGGTGGTCTATTCAAAAATACCCTTTCAGCAAAATAAATACAATTTGTGCTTTCAGCATTATCATAATATGGTACCAATATTATCAATTTGCAAAGGTATACTTACATATTATGTATTACTTAATATGTGCCTTCTGTCTTTTACAAGCAAGTCCCTAAATCTCATCCTTTATGAGCGTGCAATCTGATATAGCTCTGGCATTGGGAGGAGTGACCATTCAGGATATACATATTTATATTGGTCTATTTGGCTACTCTTTCTAGAACCATGCCAGGCCTTGTACTATTGATGGCTTCCAAGGCTCTTCACGATCAGAATAAATTTGGAAAAACATTATGTCATAACGATGTTATAAGATTGTTCCCTATTCACCTCTCAGGCTTTTTATTCTTAATTCTACTCCTTTTTAATTCTTCTAATATTATAAATGCAAAAGTCGTCGCTATACCTAATATAAACATAATGTGTGTAGTGTGTTGATTAACCTCTTCATCCTAACCTATTGGGTTTATGAACATAGGCAACTTTCAATTCAATTCAAATTTGCAGGCAGTTCTTCGCAACTCGACGTCGATATATGCATCGGTGTCGAATTGCGTCTGGGTGAGGGGTGATCCCTCACTCGAGGCTTTTAAGCGATAGACACCACGGGGCACGGGCTGGAATTATTATAGTAAATAAGCTTAGACTGTCTTTCTCCGTGTTAGGTGGTGGACGGCAGCGAGTGCGGCAAGGACACGGTGGAAGTGAAACGCGCAGACATCCGCCTGCTGCAGCCGCCGTGGGCGGACGAGTTGGAAGACGCGGACTCGCACGCCGCCGCCGCTCTGCACGCGCATCACACGAGACGGACTATTGCTCCTATCACTGTATGTTATTACTATCTATCGTTATCATCTCATCTAAAATTATAATCCAGTATTTTCATATGTCGAAACCTTACATAGATCGCGGGCTTTTTGTGATTAAAATTTGTACACAGTTGTAATCCAATCTTTCTTGATTGATGCCTGGAGTTAAACTTTCTCCGACCGGCCCTAACTTGAATAACGCTTTTTAAATCAGAACCTCAGTCAGAACTCCTCGCTTCGAAGGCTTAGTTACGAAGCCGTCACGTTAACTTATTATTTACACAAAAGTAGGCCTACCTCATCATCATCATCATCTCAGCTATAGGACGTTCACTGCTGAACATAGGGCTCCCCCGTAGATTTCCATCCAGTCCGGTTGTAAGCCGCCTGCATCTAGCATGTTTCTGCCGTCCTTATCAGATCGTATGTCCACTGGGTGGTCGACCTACGCTGGGCTTGCCGGTCCGTGGTCTGTATTTGAGAACTTTACAGCGCCACCGGCCATCAGTTCTACATGCAACGGGCCCTACCCATTGCCACTTCAACTTGCTAATCTGCTGGGCTATGTATGGTAACTTTCTTTCGTCTACGGATCTCCTCATTTCTGATTCGATCTTGCAGAGCAATCTCGACCATATAGCCCTCTCCATAGCCTGTTGCGCTTATTTGAGCTTACTGATAAGGTACTATCCTTTAATATGTGTAATTTGTAGCAGATGGGCAGTGAAAACTTCTACACATCGTCACCGAACCCTGGCGTGGTGACAGTCGGGGCTCTCTCCAACACGTCCATGGACGACCTCAGGAAGCGAGCCTTCGACGACTACGGCGAGAGCGAAGACGAACTGAGGAAGGAGGACATTATGTTCCCTAATGACGTCTCGCATATGGGTAAGTTGGCTTTGGGTCAAATAGGGTGGTAGTTTAATTATGAGGATGGGTAAGGATGTTTTAAACCCCTCTATAAATGAGATCCATTACCCGAGGGGACTTTCGGAATAATAAGTTATGGCCACCCATCCCACACACACACATTCACATTCTACTCAATTTTCCCCAATTTGACACGGAAATAACTTGTTCTTCCCGTTTTTTTCTATTTCGCTAGGAATCTGTGTCAAAAGTAAAGCTAGGTTTACTAGGTCTAGGATTATTGACAGGTCTCCGCGCACTCTCCGCCTAGACCCATGTCATACTTACCAATGCAATATCTAAAACTAGGCCGAAATCGGCGTACCCAAGTCTGTCCAACACAATTTTTCACGCACTCTTTGCAAACTGTTTTTACGCACATTAGCATTGTGTTACTCACACTACAATTTGTATGTGGCCGCATTTTGGTAGCTTTTGTTTTCAACATCAATTATCTAATAACTATGTGCCATTCATTGTCGCAGTGCGTGACGCGCTCAGCGACGGTCGCGTAGCGCTACATTGCACTGACCCGAATTATTTATTCGCGAATTGCGCGGCTCAGCCGCTGCACATTGTGAACGCTATGAGTTCCGAGAAACTCATAGCCAACGAGCTGCTGGCGTTTATCCAGCATGCAATCGACACGATGGACGAGGTCAGCATCTTGCAGATCTGCAAGTCGAACTTCAAAGAAGAAGAGATTAGCAGTGGCAAGGTGTTGCTGTACGAGACCCTCGGCCAAGCGGACCGGATGCCGACCCGCAGAAGAGACGAGAAAGGAGAGCGAAGCCTACAGGACATTATTAACCTGTTGAAGGCGACCGACCCGGACGACGTGCCCGCATTCGTGGCGAAGGAGCTGCACAAGCTTCCACCCGTTACATTTGACCACGTCGACGTTACCAGGCTGCTAAAGGATATCACTACCCTGAAGGCGAGCCTGGATGAAGTTAAGTTTAGGTTGGAGTTCTCTGAAACTACCATCGGAGAGCTACGTACAGAATTATTATCAATAAAATGTAATAATTCAGTAAGTAGGTCACCAGAGTTTTCCAACATAAATACACGTCGCGGGGCACAAAATGCTTCCGTAGGCATTTTTGCGTCGCCGCCAGCTGTTGCCGTGCGCGATGCACCTCGCCCCGCCGCCCCCGCCGCCCCCGCTCGCTCCCCGCTCGCTCCCCGCTCGAGACGTCAGCGCAGACGACCACGTCGCCCCGCAGCTGCTGCCCCCGCCGCCCTCGCCCCGCCCGCGCACCCGCAGCGGTCCTCTACCAACATGGAAAAGCAGCAGCAACGCAAATCAACGTGCAAGCTAGCCTGTGCACAGGCCGCACATCTCAGCTTGCTCCCGCCAGGTGTCGATGAGGGCGGCTTCACCCTAGTGAAGAAGAGGAAGCGTCGACTTCGACCAGTACGCAAGCGACGCGGCACCGCTCCCGCTGCGACTACTATTCGAGTCGCAGAGCCCATAATGGCGAAATATCTCTCCCGGTTTGAGAAGAGCACATCCGGTGAGGAGGTAGTACGCTACATCACGGAGAAGAGCCAAGGACGAGTCCCAGGACAGGAACTCTCCCAGATCTCACTGTCGAGGTTGGAGTCAACGAGGACGCAGAACTTCAAGTCCTACGTACTCCGGCTTCCGGTGAAATATAAGGAGATGTTCCTGGCACCCGAATTTTGGCCTGCAGGAATCGTGTTCCGGCGCTTTAGGGAGGCGAGACAGAAAATTATCCCCACCTAGGTGTTTTAGTTTATGTTTTTATGTATGTTAGTCTGTAAGGTATTTATTAATATGGGCCTCTGGTGCGTATAATTTATTGTTATACGTACTATTGCCTGAAATAAATGAATTATTATTATTATTATATTATTATTGAGTAATTCAAATATTTGGTGTGTTGCAGATTACAGTAACAGCAAACGCAGCAGTTTGCAGAGTCGAGGAAGCACATCCAGTCTTCTAGAACGTAGTCTCACTCCTAGATCTCAACCTCCCACTCCTAGGTAAGATCGTTCGAGGTCTTTATACTTTGTGGGTTGGTCTTTAATTCTACCCTGTACGAAATGCTGTGGCCGTATCCATGTAGAGAAAACATGGAACAAAGTACAGTGGATCCTATCGAATGGAATGGAATGGAGACCACCAATCGGCAAGCGCAGAAACATGATAATAAAGACAGCAGAAATGCTTTATGCAAGCAGCTTATAACCGGAATAGATAGAAATCTACGGGGGAGGCATATGTCAACCTCTGGAGTTCTCAGGGCTGAGATGATTATGAGTGGAAAGACAGCTTTAGATTGAGACTGATTTAAAAAAATTAAGTAACTGGTATTCTTTTTGTATCTGGACTAAACCTTTTTCATTATTTCCGGAGGAGGGCATTGGTATCTGTGACACAGTGTAAACTGCTGTAGATATCATATCACATTATGTACAATATAGATTGTTACCCAAGGGGCTAAAAAGACCCATTATTTGCGATGCTTGCGAGGTAGTTTGGCTTTATTTATAAGAAAAAGAATCCGAGTTATAATTGGTTTTAACGCCGTGTGTACTCTACTTTTCACTGTACTTTTCACTACGAATGTGAGAAAATAAAATGATTAATATCATCAAAACATTTTGGCTAAATACGTACGATACAAAAAAAATATATTCGCGTTGGTAACAGACAAAAATTAAATAGTAATTTGCTTTATCTCTAAGAGCTTGAAAAGTGAATTAAGTACGCAAAAATGACCAGGCAAACGTTGTTTTGCCATATACCTATAAATTATTTCATTAAAATGTACAAAGGGTGAAAATTTAGGGTTACTTTTCAAAGCTAAATTATAAAAAATAAAGTAAAAATGTTGTCCAAAAAATTAAAATAATTTAAGGGTGGGCCACCGTTATCACATAGGGGTATAAAATATAGTTTACGACCTATTCTCAGACCTACCGAATGAATATACACTAAAAATTTCATAAAAATGTCGTCAAGCCGTTTCGGAGGAGATTGGTTACAAACACTGACACGAGTATTTTATATATAAGATTACTTCCAGATCTCAAGCGGCAACCCCGCACAAGTACAAGAAGGGCGACGTGGTGTCCACTCCAACGGGCATCAGGAAGAAGTTCAACGGGAAACAATGGCGTCGGCTATGTTCCAAGGAAGGATGCACTAAGGAGAGCCAACGACGGGGTTATTGTTCGAGGCACTTGTCTCTACGAGGCGCTACGAGGTCTTCGAACACTCCTTTAGCGCAGGGCTCTGGGCATACTCCTCAACAACGGTGAGTTGCTTGAAAATGTCGAAAGAAAATGGATTCGTTTAAGGTGGTTCGCGTGCAACATGAAATTACAGAAATATGAAGAAAGAGGCAATAATTTCCTACCCAATTATTAACGGTTGGCTCTTGATCTGGCCTTTATTTACGGTAAAACATATCTGGTTAAAGAAAATCGTATTGCTTTTTTATATTCATAAAAAATATCATCATAACCTAAAACCTCTTTGTAGTTTGTCTTTGTAGACCTCTTTTGCAGGGGGCCGCCTGGGGAAGTACCACACCATTGCCAGTTATTCATCCGCCAAGCAGTAATGTGCAAACATTACTGTGTTCCGGTCTGAAGGGCAATGTTACCAGCGAAATTACAGGGCATGACGAGTTTCAACAACTAATATCTCAGGGTGACAGGCGCAGTGTAGTGCCGCGCAGAATTTTGTATTTTAAAACACTGGGTGGCACTATGTCTGATATGGGCAATCTTGATGCTTACCAGGCAACTGATTTGATCGTCTTGTCACTTTCACTATCATAAAAAAAAATGATTTTACAATTTTTATAAATACGAAAAAAAACGTAAGGTTTTCTTAAACCAAATGTTTGTTAAACACAAACAATTGAGTGAAAAATTAATTTTTCTTTCTTCATATTTGTGTATTCATTTTGTCGAACGCCCTCAAAAGGCACTTGCCCTCTTGTACCACTTAGCAGTGGAAGAATTGGTCTGAAAGATAACAAAGATTATTGTAATTATTGATTGACATGCAAGAGTCGAAAATAATGAGGGCAATTCAAGTGATTAAATGATGTATGAATGTTGTACAGAAGCAGCAGTAAATCCCTGTCATCGTCCGGCACAGGCGTGGAAGGGGACGAGACATCGCGCGAGTCTGATACAACGCCACCGCACTATAGAGTCACTGGACGATTCGACCCCGACGAAACTGAGGCCGCTAATATGCTGGGTTAGTTCACCTTAAATATCTAATAGTTCTATGACAACAGTAGACCTCGCGAGCTTTTATAACCATTAGCCTAGTCTCTACCTGTAGATATCACCACTCCCCACCTACTAAATGTACCTAACGCAGCAAATTATAAAAAAAATCAATTAACACACCTGCACACACACACAGCCTGGTTGGCACAGATGGTAGTAACTCTGCTTTCTGTGCCGTAGGCTCCGGGTTCGATCCCCGGCCAGTTCAAACATTTGTGTGCATGAACATGTCTGTTTGATCTGTGTCTGGGTGTTATAAGCGTATATAAGTATGTATATCAGTCATCTGGTTACCATAGTACAGGCTTCTAGCCTAGTTTGGGACCAGATGACCGTGTGTGGAAGTTGTCCCATATTATATTATTATTATTATTATTATTGTCGGCCGTTAAATCACATCAATTGCTTCGAACGTCAATTCCGAAGCAAGTTGCACAAAATAATCTATGAGTCTATCACTATTATTGAATACAGATGCCACTTGACGGTTTGAATAGGTACTCTACTTGGCCATTGAAACAAAAAGCATAAGGGACGGACCATTAACCATTAAACTGGCAAAAAGTATTTTTTACTGTAAGTCACGTAGTCTAAACAATTTACGAAGATATTTGTAAGAGGCGCGTAATTTTGATTAATACTTATAATAATATATTAATTTTAAGCGTATAACATTTATTTTATAAATAACCTGCTAGTGGTATATAGGCCTTTATTGTTTTTAAGGGTTATAGGGCTCTTGAAGACCTTAGTAGATATTGTAACTTTATGGCCGTTTTATAGAAAATAATCCGATGTTACTTGTGTTCCCCGATAACTATTATATTATAAAAAAAATTGTAGTAAATAACAATTTTAATAAAAATCTACATTATTGCAAATTTGATTAAAATCTATCGATAAATAACGCTACAGCAAACTTTTCCCTCTTTTCTCCCCCCGAAAAACAATCTCAAAACGATCAAAAATCTCGATCGATATTTTTTTTTTAAATAAATCAAGGAACCTGTGTGCCAACTTTCGTCAAAATCGGTTGGAAAATGCGACGGCGAGAACTGATAGAAGGACAAAAGCATTATTGGCTAGTTTCGAAACTGGGTTGCTTCGCTCGTTCGGTCAATAAGCTTTACTTCCAACAAGTGCGGCGCTGCGTCAGTGTCGCAGCGGCTCTGACGCAGATATGGCTTTCGAGCAGCACAACTCTGGCGTCAGTCACAGTTATAACAAATTATAATTATTAACATCATTATATCTAACGGCGGTGTTGATGTGTTGATACATAAGAATAAACCGATCAATTAAAAAAAAATATTAGAAGAAGAGGAGGATGATGATCTTTGACTTCGTTATTATTATAGTATGGAACGAAGCCCACCCATCTCTATATTTAAAAGTCAAAAGGAAGAAGGCACTTATAGCATTATGATAAAAAAATCATTTAAATGAGAACGACGTAAAATTCAGGAGATTTAGTTGGTTTAACATAAAACAGTTTAATTTTATTTTACCAATGTCCGCGTAATTCAGTGACCGTGCGACAGTGCTTGCGCAAACATGGCACGGCCGCTATTGCCGAGCGACAGACTCGTTTCTAGGATTAAAATAAAATAATTCTGACAGGCTGATATGAAACACATAATTAGCTACCTACACATCTGTGATGGAAATAATGAATGTTGTAATTCCAGTGTCGCTGGGCAGCTCTCGTTCGGGGAGCCCGGGGGCCTCTCCAGTAGGCGAGGGCCCTCGGGCCAACGTGTTCGTGCCTATATCCAGCCCGCAGCCCCCCGCCGCGCACCATGCTCCCAACCATCACCATCTCATCAGGTCAGTATATATTGCAGGCGAGGGCCCTCGGGCCAACGTGTTCGTGCCTATATCCAGCCCGCAGCCCCCCGCCGCGCACCATGCTCCCAACCATCACCATCTCATCAGGTCAGTATATATTGCAGGCGAGGGCCCTCGGGCCAACGTGTTCGTGCCTATATCCAGCCCGCAGCCCCCCGCCGCGCACCATGCTCCCAACCATCACCATCTCATCAGGTCAGTATATATTGCAGGCGAGGGCCCTCGGGCCAACGTGTTCGTGCCTATATCCAGCCCGCAGCCCCCCGCCGCGCACCATGCTCCCAACCATCACCATCTCATCAGGTCAGTATATATTGCAGGCGAGGGCCCTCGGGCCAACGTGTTCGTGCCTATATCCATTTTGTTCATCACCTCTTATAAATACGCAATAACACTCGCTTACCAGTAATAATAAATTTACTTATTATCTTCCACAGGCCCGAGTTGGTGCGACCAAATAGAATGACCTCTCCGGTCAACAGTGTTGCCACTAGCGTCATCCGAGTTTCACCGGGACCTAATTATCATTATCAGGTGATACAATGTTTGATTCATAAAAATCTTTACTAGGCTATTCTAATATTGACTATCATATACTTTTTATACTAAGTACACTATTATACCTAGTATAAAACATTAGTTGCAAAGGCAATGTTTCCAGTTAAGTTTATACAATCATTTATGGCTTCTCATATTATAGTGAAAAGTCGCAGTTAGATTGCATAGACATCGGATTCTTTGTGACCAATCACAGAGAACCCTAGTGTCAGTGCAAACTACCAATATTTCTACCATTCAGATATATTTCAGTCAATCACTGTTTCCTAGCCTAGCCCTTGTGTCCTCAATAAAGTTCTATTCAACCTCTATTATAATATAATATTTCCGTCTATTTAGGTGGACAACCGCAACGGCACAATACTCCAACCAAACAACGTCTCTCAACCGAACATAATCAATGTCCAAACTGCGGGACTCATCCAAACAATCCCTTCAACAACCGGCATCTCCAACCTAACTCTACCTTCGAGCATATCGCTTAATATGAACACCCAGAACATCCAAAACATTCAAACGAGTATTTCTAACAATATAAGAAATACTACAGACTATGCTCATAATCTAGTGTACAGAAACATTCCAGTGAGCAACGGGATAGATGAACCTATTTACAGAATGAATTTAAGGAACGGCATACACGATTATAGACGGGAAACGGAAATGTCACCGCCTTTGAAGAATAATCACCTGGAGAATTTTATTAGACGGTCGGAATATGAAGAAGAAGAGCCTCAGAGTAATGTGTTAAGAAATGTCATGGAAAGACCTCCAGAATTGATTCAAACGAGGGTCTTAGAAGATAAGAGGATAGTGAAACCTGCCCCGCTGCAAGCGAGGCCATTTCCAATAGATCCGGACACGAAAGAAGCTATTCAGAAGTTTTTTGTGATACCCAACGAGAAGAAGTCGTTTATTGTTATAAAAAACGAACCGGCGGAGACTATTCAAGTGAGTGTATTTTTCTTTATTTGAACAAAACTAGTAACCGCGCTCACATGTTGGTGCCGAAATATCAGGATTAAAAATACTCTTGGTCCTTTTCTAAGATAACAAACCAAATTCCGTAAAATATAACCTCTAGCACGAATTTTTTGACAATCTCATCGAATTCGTATCGTCTTTGTCAAATCTCATACATTTTTGACAGATAACGCTCGCATTCGATACGATTGTGATTTGATTGTGATTGTTAAAAAACCTCGTACTAGGTCCGCGCTGTTACTGAAATATTTTTGAATGGGAAAACCACAGATAACTCAACCTAAAAGATCCTCGAATTGGAGTATGAAAAAAAAATCACCAATTCGAGGCGGTGTGCGACGGAAGTCGGCTAGTTTGAATTGGATCGTTGCAGAATTGAAACATGACATAGTTAATGCCATGCACAAATATTAAATCTAATGAGAAACGAAATGGGGGGCTTAATTAAATTATGTCTTAACACTGCATAACTTTGTTGAAACCCTCTAATTGTCGTATTTACGTAGTTGACCTTAAAACTTCTTTTCACTCTTCTTGCTCTTCAAAAAGTCTGTCATTGTTGCGTACAAGAGCGGGGCTATAATAACATTTCAACCTCTAGGGGTTAAAGTGAATGCCTTTTTAATTTTTGCTTGTTACTAGCGAGATTATGATGAAATTAATTATTCTCACAATCGAAGTTAAAAGTAGAGTGTAACAGATGGCGCTAAAACCCATTATAACACCTTCCCTCTATTCCCTCGCTAAGCTCGGGTGTAAATAGAAATCGTTATATAGTAATGGGTCTCTTTAGCCCCTTGAGTAGAAATCTACTATATTATATTTTATAAGTATTGCTAATCCATGTGATATTTATTTAGATAGAACAGAAGCTAAATTATCTCACACAACAACTAAACAACATGGAACCTGAAATAGAACATAGGAATTTGGACAACGGCGACCATGTTAATGTTAATGTAAGTTATATAATTAAGTAACCCTTTAAGCGCCAGTAGTTTAATGTATTTATTATGTTATTTTTTTACACTATAAGTGGTTTATTCACTTGAAATACAATATGAAAATGAGAAGAAATATTTCACAAAAAATTTACCGATGTACTTCTACAGTAGCTCAATGCCCACCACGCGGATTGGTTCAGATTGCGGAAGGTGCAGGTCCATGTCCCGCGCGTGGGCGACATTTTTTCCCATTTTCATATTGTATTTAATAAGTAATTATACTATTACTGCCTCAGTGGCGTATTGGGCGCATGCTCGACTGTCAATCAAGAGGTCCTGGGTTCGATCCCCGGGTCAGGCAAAGTGATAAATATTGGATTGAATTATGTCAACTGCCTGGAGTCTGGAACTGTACCCGGTAGATGGCAATAGGCTCGCCCCCTATTACATGGGACCAATAACATACTGGCGAAATGTGGGTGTATCTACTATGGGACTGAGTCCTGGGTACACCTCTGCCTACCCCTTCGGGAAAAAGGCGTGAACGTATGTATTATACTAGTACCTCTCTCGTTGTGGCTGCCTCGGTGGTATTGGTTCGCAAGCGCTACTGCCGATCACGAAGTCCCGGGTTCAATTCCCAGGTCAGGCAAAGTGTTGTTGTCTAAAGTCGTTGTTTATTTAAATGATTATGAGGAGTGACTCTTCTGTCCCTTTAGTATTCTGTGCTTTTACTTGAATGTATATTATGTGGTTGACGTTTTTGTATGTTGTGTTATCAATGACCCCGTGGAAACAAATGTTTCAGGTAAATAATGTGAATAGTAGTGCAGTAATAGTTCACCCCAATCAGTTGCTACCAGTTTTACCCCCGCCTACTTCGCACACAGCTATCATTGGTAAGATACACTATTTTTTTTTTTACAAAAAATAAAAACCTTACGAAATAGTACAGGAAATAAAGTTCATCGACTTAGGTGTACGTCTTAAAAATAATGATAGACCTAATTTTATTACAATAATCATAAATTAGGTCTATTGAATGTTAGACTTCTGGCATTCTAGAGATTTTTAGTGATTTAAAAAATTATAATTCACAATACTACTCACAGAACCATGGAAGTCCTGCGCCTGAACTAAGATAATATCTTGTATCTCGGGACACAGAACTACCTGCCTGCAGCACATTTGTAAATGTATATTTTCTTGTTCTAAGTTAAAGGTAAACTACACATATAGGTACAAACTGAATGAAAGGAGTAATATTCTTTTCTTAAGACACAACATTTCAAGTAGTTTGAATAGATTTTCGGTTATATAGGGGCCAAAAGTGTTCTGAATTTTTTTGGAGGTAAATGGTACCGACAGACACATTGCAGTGTATGTCTAGATTTAAATAGTTACTGAAATCACATTTATTTTTTGAGTGACTTGATGGTATAGTGGTAGCATGAGGACTGGATTTGATTCCCAGTTTATGCAGTGTTATCGGATTTTTATATAAGGAATTATCTCAATAACAGGCTGGAGTCTGGAACTGTGCCTGGTATATGGCAGCAGGCTTGGCTCCTTTTACATAGGACCAATAACATACTGGCGAAATTTGGGTGTACCTACTATGGGACTAAGTCCTGGGTACATCCCTGCCTATTACTTAAGGGCGTTATGGTATGTTATATTATATTATAATACTGCAAACGTTTTCTTCCAGTATCAGGCAACGTATCATCAAACGCATTCCCCTGGCAGTCCCTAGTCCCTCTTCTAACTTCCCCTTCCCCTCCCCCCGCGCCCGCCCCGCCTTCCCCCCGCACCCCTCGAACTCCGCATACCCCACACACCCCACATACTCCGCATACCCCACACACTCCTCATACCCCCGTGCATATCAAGTCCGAGGATCAGATCAAGACTGAGAATAATGGTGAGTGTTTTAAATTAATGGTGTTAAAATCTATGTAGATATAAAAAAAATCTGAAATAAATATCTAAATCTTAAATCAAATCAATAAATCTAAATCTATGTAGGCATAACAAGACTAGGGTTGATGTTACTGTGAACATTTTGGTGGTTTTATGGAAAGTATTAATAGCAACGATTGGCTTAAGCGGAATCAATGGTATGTGCGATGGCGCGATGGCAACACTACTATGGTCCTGGGATGTCCTGGGATGTCAATTCGATAGATGATTGTAAAGCGGAGATCAAAATGTTGGGCTTAGAATAAATTATATATGCTGAAGTGTTCGAGTATTATTTGATGGAAAAGGGGTGGCTGAAGCGTGTTTCAGTACGAGCGAAATACCGTTAATTTCCATACTTGGGGACGTTTCTTGTTATTTCGTTTCGCAGTCCAAGTGTTAATAAATATTATGAGTTAGAGTTTCTTTGACTTTGAGAGCAAAAAACAAATTTGACTTTCCATTTGCCGATCAGCTTATTCATTTTGTACGGGAAGTCGAAAATTTGAAAATATTGCTATTCATTCTTTTGAAAGTTGTTTAGTTTTAACAGATAGATGGATTAAGTATCCCTTTAAGTACTAGTTCTGTACACAATATCGACAATCTATTATAACAGGAGTAAAATATACCTCTGCATCCAGTTTTGATACCCTGGTATAATTCCAAATTTATTTTTAACCATTCACATTGGTTGGCCGTGTGGTTCCCGGCTATAATGGGGCCACCATTTTCTCATCTGGTGGGAGCCGTGAGACCCGGCAGAGGGACATATTCTGCGAGTAGGCTGCAACGCTCTCCGGCTCCAAGTATTCCAACTACTGCGATCACCAAGCCGTACAAGCGTGGTGATTACGGTTAAGTGTCCCCATATGAATAGTTTCTGGAGTTCTATAGGGGAGGCCTATGTTCAGTAGTGGACTTCTTTCGGCAGATGAAGACATTGGTTGGTGCAGAAGTACTAGTGGCACAAAAACTCACTATATCAGTGTACAGAACTACTGCAAAGAACTACATTCCATCAAATCTAAGAAGTACCGTTGGACCTTTAATAACATATTGTTTTGTTGTAGTGACATCGATGTGTACAGACGAAGACGATGAAGTGTTCGACTGTGAAGAGCCGAGCGCCGGAGACGATTCCAAACGGCAGTTGATGAACAACAACGCTCTCAACTCGCCCGCTACCAATGAAAAGGTAACGTTTATGAAGATAATAGCTGTGCCTCGCGGCTTCACCCGCGTAGTCTTCGTTCCCGTGGGAATATCGGGATAAAAAGTACCCTATGTGTTATTTCAAAGTCTAAGGTATCTACATACCAAATTTAAGCTCTATCGGTTCAGTAGTTTTAGCGTGAAAACGGAACAAACATACACACAAAAAACAGCGCTAGTGTTGCTTTTTATGTCATTTAGATGGCGCTGGTGTCGAGTTAGTACTCGCTAGCGTTTGGTTTACTTGACTTGAACTTAACTTTTTAACTTAACTAGAACTTAATGGTTGCGACCACACACTCTCGCGTTAGTGGTATTTTCTGTGGACTGTATTATTATGAATTTGTGGCACTTTCACTGGTAATTTACTTATTACGGAGTAAACAATAATTGTGACACGCGTACCTAGAATGGTTTGTTAACGGAGTGAACGAGGCAGGGGGAGGATGGCGCGGGCGCTGCTCCGACGCGCCCCGCGCCCCTCCCTCACCCGTCAGTGCCCTGGGTCGTTCGGGTCAGTGTTGCCCGAACATGCTCCCCGGGTTGAAGAGTCTTCAACAGTTTTGATATGTAGCGGGCAGATCAGCTGATAAGCCCGACGTAGGATCCCTTTCTTAGTTCTCACGTCGACGACCCGGACTATGCCGTCTCTCCCTGGATGTAGACGCACGACGCGGCCGAGGAGCCACATTAATGGTGGGAGACTCTTGTCCTTAATGACCACCAAATCCCCTTCTTGTAGCCGGCCGGTAGAGTGGTGCCACTTGCACTTCTCTTGGAGTGAGGTTATGTACTCGTCGACGAAACGATTCCAAAAGTGCTGTTTGAGCTTCTCGACGCGTTGAAATCGTTGTAGGTTGCTGATCTTCTGATCGGCGAGCGGAGGGTGTGGCACAGCCATGAGTGATCTTCCGATGAGGAAATGGGCAGGAGTAAGGGGGGTCATGTCATAGGGATCGTCAGAGAGAGCGGTAAGGGGTCTTGAATTTAAGATTGCTTCGACCTGAATCAAACATGTACTCATCTCCTCATAGGTGAGATGAGTAAGACCTAAAATGCGTTTAAGATGGTGTTTAACTGATTTGACAGCCGATTCCCATAGGCCACCGAAGTGTGGCGTGTAGGCAGGAATAAATGAAAAATTGATACCTGCTTCGGCTAATTCTGTCGAATAGTTCTGCTGTAATATCTGAGAGAGCTCGTTGAAGGAGCCAACGAAGGTAGTCCCGTTGTCGGAGTATATGTTGTTAGGTTTCCCTCGACGAGCTGTAAATCTACTGAGCGCTGCAATAAAAGCCTCTTTAGTCAAATCTGAGACAAGCTCCAGATGCAGTGCCTTTGTCGCAAGACAAATAAAAACACATATTATGTATGATTTAATAAGGCGGCAACCTCTACCCTTGCGGTCGGCTATAAGAATTGGCCCAGCATAGTCTGTCCCAGTTTCAAGGAAGGGGAACTCTAGTTGTAATCGTTCCTTTGGTAATTTACCCATAATTGGTTGAACGGTCTCTCCCTTGAACCTGAGACACCTGATGCACGTGCGCACAGTCTGCTTGGCTAGGTTTCTGCCTCCTAGCGACCAATACTGATGCCTAATGTTAGCCAGGAGGAGCTGTGGACCTGCATGGAAAAGACGCGAGTGGAACATGTCAAATATAAGTTTAGTAAGTTTATGCTTGCTGCACAGTAGTATAGGGTGTTTTACGTTATAGTCGTAAAACGAATTGTCAAGCCTTCCTCCTACTCGTATGATGTCATTGTCTAGGTAGGGTGTAAGTGTTTTAAGTCGTGTCTTTCGCGGTAACTCCTTACCGGTTTTGAGTAAGGCGTATTCGGAGGGAAACGACTCCCTCTGTGCGCTGCGAATTAAGTTGTCATGTGCCGAATTCAATTCTGTGAGTGTAAGTGAACCGCTGAATTTATTAGGCGGCGTGCGACAATTATGAATGAATCGACCTACATAGGCTAAGACGTGCTGTAGTTTTGGAAAACTAGAAGAATTCTCAATCAATGTTTGGATCGAGTCCTGTAGGACTGAATCATCTGATATATGGAATGATTTTATGGTCTCCGGTAGCTCTACCACTTGATTGGTATTAGGCAACGCGGGCCAAGAAGAAGGATCTGCCGCCAGGAAAGCGGGCCCTGACCACCACAGTGTAGAGTCGCTAATGAAGTTAGCGCTTAGTCCGCGAGAGACTAAGTCTGCGGGGTTTTCTTTGGAAGGAACATACTTCCAAGTAGCCTGACTGCCAGACTCCTGTATCTCACATACAGGATTGCGTACAAAGGTCTTTAGGTGAGATGGTGAAGAAGACAACCATCCCAGCACGATGGTAGAGTCGCACCAATATGTGCATTGACCTGGTTTTATAGTAAGTGAACTAAGTACCTTTGTGCACAACCGCGTTCCCAACAAAGCTCCACAGAGCTCGAGACGTGGAATAGTCGTAGGTTTTATGGGTGCTACTTTGCTCTTGGATGCGAGAAGTCGGACAGTGACTGAATTGTCGGCCGCCACTGTGCGGACGTACACAGCGGCCCCGTAAGCTTTCTCAGATGCATCTGAAAATATATGAAAGTCTACCGATAAGGGGTCTTTGCACATAACGCACCTAGGAATGTTTATGTTATTTAAATACTGCAGAGTATGTGCAAAGTTAATCCATGCCTTTTTAAGATTGTCAGGTAATTCATCATCCCATTTACATTTCTCTAGCCAGAGTTTTTGCATTAACATCTTGGCTTCGACTATGCAAGGAGAAACAAGGCCTAGGGGGTCAAAGACCTGAGCAACTGTGGACAGAATATGTCGTTTGTTGATTTTTGTATCCGATTGTATGAATGGTGTGAGTGAAAATGTTAGCCTATCTGTACTGCATTGCCAGCTAAGACCAAGAGTTTTAGAAAGTTCCTTGGCGCTCAAATCAACAGATTGGGGTGGAGTGTCCTGACCGCACACAGCTTTTAAGACCTCACTGTCATTGGACTGCCATTTGCGAAGGTTAAACTGTGCCGACCTTAAGATCTGAGTAATTTTATTGCACAGAGCGATCGCCGATGATGTAGAGTCTGTCCCTCCTAAGTAATCATCCACATAGAAGTCGTGAGCCAGCGCTCGCTGTACCTCTGGCTCAGCTGAAGCCTCTTTTGAAAGTTCAAGAAGACAGCGGGTACTCAGGAATGGTGCGGAGGCTGTACCAAAGGTAACGGTATTCAGTGTGTACCTCTTGAGGCGCTGCGAGGGATCAGCACGCCAC
The DNA here is from genome assembly GCA_947063395.1 of Hemistola chrysoprasaria. NCBI lineage: Eukaryota > Metazoa > Arthropoda > Insecta > Lepidoptera > Geometridae > Hemistola > Hemistola chrysoprasaria. Next base: position 6,256,100 of record OX346727.1, on the reverse strand, counting down.
AGTACTTGTTGCAGCGATCGCTGCTCTGGCTCTACTTCAATGGACAGAAAAAATTTTTCAATATCTGCCTGAACAACCACTTGATGTTGACGAAAACGTAGGAGAATGGAGAGTAAGTCATCCTGGACAGTAGGCCCTACCATCTGTATGTCATTTAAGGACTTGCCTGAAGAAGTTTTATCCGAAGCATCGAAGACTACCCTAAGCTTGGTAGTAGTACTTGATTCTCTTGTCACCCCATGATGAGGTAAGAAACAAGATTTACTTGTGTTGGAAGAGACATAATGTGTATTTTCAGACATACGACCTGTCGCTTCATGATCCCTCATGAACTCTACATAACGCTTTTTGAAGATGGGCTCTTTTTCAAATCTACGTTCAAGTGAAAAGAACCTGCGTTTCGCCATTTCGAAGGAGTTTCCTAAAACTTCAGGAGGTTCCTTAAGCGGAATGGTTACTACAAACCGCCCGTCTTCCTTACGCCTTGTAGTTTTCATGAAGGTTTCCTCACACAAATGCTCTTCTCTTGTACAATCATGATTCGGATTGATAGTGTCAAGTTCCCAGAAACGAGTTATGTCTGTAGGTGTGTGTGTGTCAGTGTCTTGTGCAAACATACACACTGATTTAGGCTGACTAGGATGATGTACAAGGCCTGAAATAAGCCAGCCTAGCTTGGTCTCATAGAGCACCGGACTGTTTTTACCCAACTGTATGCGGTTAGTGCCAATAACGCTCCAGAAAACGTCAGCGCCTACAAGTATGTCAATGCTTGAAGGGACATTAAAAGAAGGATCGGCCAAACAAATCCCTGATGGTATTAGCATCTGATGCCTGTCTATGTATGTAATTGGTGTCTGTGTTGTGATAGTGGGCATTATGAAGCAATCAATGTTTTTTATGTAGTCACCACTTTGGGACTCAATTTGAAGTGAGCAAGCTTGAGTGCTGTTACAAACTTGATTGTTTATGCCCATTACCTTCGACTTTATCATACGAGTAGGTAGATTAAGCTTACTGTGCAAGTCCTGAGAGATGAAGTTAGCAGTGCTTCCATTGTCCAGTAAGACTCTGGCGGAATGTGCCTGTCCTTCATTGTCCCTCACCTTCACCAGTGCTGTGGATAACAATACATGTGCATGTGAGTTTGGCAAGCAATTGTTAGCTGACAGGGATACATTTTCATATGTGACTTTTGGTTCTGCATCCTTGTGGAGTAAGGTGTTATGTTTAATTTTACAATATTTGCAATGTCCTAATTTACATTTGGCCTCTGTATGTCCAGGGCGCAAACAATTAAGGCAGACTTTACAATATTTTGCTTTAGTTATACGTGACTCTAAGTCCAAAGTTCTGAATTTGTCACAACTAAAAAGGAAATGACCTTTGATGTTACACAATGGGCAAGTTATCTCTGTGTTGTTTGGCTTAGAAGTGACTATAAATGCCTTCTGCTTATTGTTATTATCTTTATTAGTGTGTTTACCTTTGACGTCTTCCATGTTTTCGAGAAGGTTGGACCTGTTGTGGAGATATTTTGTAAATACTTCCAAAGTGGGCGGCTCGTTGAGAGTTGTCCTATGTTCCTCCCAGTGCCTTCTAGTGGTTGTGTCTAGCTTAGATGCCATAATGTGAATAATCAATGTGTCCCAGTGTTGAACAGGTTGATTGAGAGTTGCTAGTGCTCGAAGATTTTTGTTAGTAATGTCTACTATTTGTTGGAGAGCTTGACTAGACTCCTTAAGTATGGGTTCAACCGTAAAGAGAGCGTGCACATGATTGTTCACTAGATGTTGTGTGTTGTCAAATCTTTCACATAGAGATTTCCACGCAGTATGATAATTGTCAGCCCTAAAGTCAAGGCTTTCAATGATTATCGCAGCACTTCCATGAAGAGAAGTGCGCAGGTAATGAAATTTAGTGATATTGTCTAAAGAAACGTTTTCATGAATTAGTGATGTGTAAAGATCTTTGAATTCAAGCCAATTCTTATATCCTCCGCTGAAATGTGGTAGATTTATTACAGGTAACCTAACACTCTTAGTAGTAGCAATTGCATCTTCAGAGCTTACCTCAGTTTCGGTATATGTAGGCCGGTGTTGTTTAAGAAGGTCCCGTGCAGCAGCCACTACATTGTAGTAACTTGACTCGAACTGCTCCCTTTCCACAAATAGCTCGTCAGGGGACTCCGTCGACACTTCCAACTCTGACTGTAATTCGTCGTAACACGGGTATATTGCTTCTATTTTACCTATTCGAAGTTCTAATTCTGTCAATTGAGATTCACTCAAACGCTTTATTTTAGGCAATAAATTGAAGTAGTTTGTAAATAGGGTGAGTTTGCACTTATAAGTAGCACGTTTTCGAATAAGAAGATCAACGTCTTGCTTGGTGGCCATTTTGTAGGCACACAATTTCGAGAATTTGAGCAAAAGCGGCGTAGAAGTATGTAAGCGTGCGTAAATAAGTAGGTATTTGTGCAAAAACCCACAAAAATAAGTGAATTGGGTACGATTTAACTTGCGTAGCAAACCCAACTGCAAAATATATATTCTTTAGGCACGTGCAATGCAATTCAAAGTCGAGCAATTAAATAAATTTCGTCAAATTTAACTTGATGAGCGGATAAATACCAAAACCTTGTAGGAATAAGTCGGGAATATAGGATGCGTAGGAAATAATCGGAAAGATCTTACAGTTTGCAGCACTCCGTTGAAGATACGACGTCGAGTTTTCCAAAATCGTACACGACACGCCATACGTCCCAAAAAAAAACTCGGGAGACGCGCACAAGCACATAAAGATGGCCGTCCCGTTATTATTTTTATGCCGGTAACGCGAACACTTGATGATTTTTTAAGGGCGGAGAAGGACCATTGGTTGCGACCACACACTCTCGCGTTAGTGGTATTTTCTGTGGACTGTATTATTATGAATTTGTGGCACTTTCACTGGTAATTTACTTATTACGGAGTAAACAATAATTGTGACACGCGTACCTAGAATGGTTTGTTAACGGAGTGAACGAGGCAGGGGGAGGATGGCGCGGGCGCTGCTCCGACGCGCCCCGCGCCCCTCCCTCACCCGTCAGTGCCCTGGGTCGTTCGGGTCAGTGTTGCCCGAACACTTAACTTTTTTACATTGTATTGATATTTGAAATTTATAATATTATTATTAAGTTGTTTATAAAACCCTTAAATTCAACGCGGACAAAGTCACGGGTCACAGCTAGTTTCTTAATATAAATTATGGCTCTTTGCAGAAGGAACGCCGAATCAGACGTCCAATGAACGCGTTCATGATATTCTCCAAACGGCATCGACAAACCGTTCACCAATTGCACCCAAACCAAGACAACCGCACGGTCAGCAAGATATTGGGAGAATGGTGGTACGCTCTCAAACCTGAAGAGAAACAGAAGTATAATGAACTTGCCAGTGAGGTTAGTATCGCGTATAATAATAATAATTTGAATGTATACTCTCACAGAACGGGTTACCCCAATTACACTGCTCTGGTAAATTCATATGGGTTATGTGGACAAACTATATTGTCAGAGTTTCAGGTCGTCAAGATTCCTACGCAGCCTCCGACATGAGCTAACGACTGCCCCCTACATATCTTATAGGAAACTATAGGGACCTACAGTTTAACTTCAAACCGGCACCTTCAAAGAAAACGAATGTAACCAAACCAAATATTGTGAATTTATCTGTTGAAAAAATTAAGCCCTACAAGTTTCTTGTGCGTTCTTCTTGTAGAGGTATCTTTCCGAACGCACGGTAGACTCAGTAATTTATATCTTCATTGACGTGCAAAAGTTTCAGATTATGACCTATTTGAATAAATCTTTTTGAGTTTGAGTTTAACGTGACAACCGAAACACGGTAGCGTTCTGGTGAAGTCCACAAGGTGAGATTCGGTCCTGGGCCACAGGCGCTCCTATTATTATCATCATCATCAGCCCCTGCTAGTCCACTGCTGGGCTAGCATCATACATCATAATAGACCACTCCTAATTTGCACCACCGAGTCTGGTCCGCAGCTCTACTCATACAAGTCACAGGGCGTCCTGCGCTTTGTTTGCTTACAATTATTAAAACAAATATTATATTATATAACTACAAATATTAACAGGAAAGGGGAGGTCCCTTTCCTGTTATATAGGATATCCATGACTTGTTTTGTAATATTTTTTTTTTTGTTATGTAATAAAGTATTATTCTATTCTATTCTACATTTAATATTCTAGGTAAAAGAAGCTCACTTCAAGGCGCATCCAGAATGGAAATGGTGCAACAAAGATCGTAGAAAATCATCGAGCAGCAGGGACCCAACTGGATCAGTACCACAGGTATATTATGATTATGTAGTCATTGGCATAATGCCAATGGTGGTGTAGTGGGCGCAAGCTCGACTGCAGAGCGTGAGGTCCCGGGTTCGATCCCCAGGTCAGGCAAAGTGTATTGGAATTATCTCTACGACAGCCTGGAGTCTGGAACTGTGCCCAGTAGATGGAAAAAGGCTCGCCCCATTTACATGGGATCAATAATATTCATATATATTATGATTGTATTTTATGTTATTGTCATAATAATATTATAGTCGAGGTTTTCTTTTACTAAAGCGATATTTTATTCAGATTTTGTCTGGCAATGTTTTATATTGTGTAACAAAACTCATTTTTTTTAAATATTTTTATGTTAGTGAGTGACAAGACGAGCAAATCAGGTGCCTGATGGTAAGCATCATGATTGTCCATATCAGACACAGTGCCACCCAGTGTTTTAAAATTCAAAATTCTGCGGGCACTGCACTGCGCCTGTGACCCTGAGATATGAGTTGTTGAATCTCGTTATGTCCAGCAATTTCGCTGGTAACATTGCCCTTCAGACCGGAACACAGTAATGTTTGCACATTACTGCTTGGCGGATGAATAACTGTCAAAGGTGTGGTACTTCCCCAGACCGACCCCTGCAAAAGAGGCCTACCACTACACTAAACATCATTCTACTTACTCGTATTAAACAACTCTCTTTGTAACAGTACTTTTATTAAAATTGTTTACGTATAAAGGCGATCCGCATACCGGGCAACTTAAGTTGAAGAAACCATCAAATATTTGAGATACTATCAAATTTTTGAAAGTTCTCGTTAAAAGTGATACTTATTGCCGTGGGGTTACCGGCTTTAGAATAGTATCTCACCCTCTGCCCGTGGTTGCCGTAAGAGCCGGCTAAGGGCTTTGAGATCCAGAGAACGGGCAGCAGCGTCCTCTGTGTAAACCATCAAACTGCGCTCGCCAACCCGCCTGCCAAGCGTGACGAGTATTAGCAACAACTCCCCTTATGGGGGAGGCCTATGTTCAGCAGTGGACTTCCAACGGCTGCATGATGATGATGATGACGATTTTTTTATTTTTTTTATTTTTTCTATGATAGTGAGTGACTAGACGAGCAAATCAGGTGCCTGATGGTAAGCATCATGATTGCCCATATCAGACACAGTGCCACCCAGTGTTTTCAATTCAAAATTCTGCGCGGCACTGCACTGCGCCCGTCACCCTGAGATATGAGTTGTTGAATCTCATCATGCCCAGTAATTTCGCTGGTAACATTGCCCTTCATACCGGAACACAGTAATGTTTGCACATTACTGCTTGGCGGATGAATAACTGGCAAAGGTGTGGTACTTCCCCAGGCGGCCCCCTGCTAAAGAGGCTTACCACTACAATTTATTATGCTTAATTATGATTATGCTCAATGTATTTAAACAGAGTCCACGAACGCCTTCCGAAGTCCCTCACAATCCGTTGAAGGCCAGCGAGGCGCCTGTCTCCGCCCCCTACACTCATGTTGCTTCACCGCTGCTTAGTGATGACGATCAGATGGTATGTACTCCTACTTGGTACCGTATATTCAGGGGTAATCGGTGGAGTTGGCAACCCCCAATCATTGGCAGTTTTAACTTTTCGTCGTTATATTTTGACATCACAGATCTGTAGTCATTTCTAATATTTATTATACTAATAATAATAATAATAATATGGGACAACTTCCACACACGGTCATCTGGTCCCAAACTAGGCTAGAAGCCTGTACTATGGTAACCAGATGACTGATATACATACTTATATACGCTTATAACACCCAGACACAGATCAAACAGACATGTTCATGCACACAAATGTTCGACCTGGCCGGGAATCGAACCCGGGGCCTGCGGCACAGAAAGCAGAGTTACCACCATCTGTGCCAACCAGGCTGTCAAATAGTAATGATATAATGATAGTAGTAATATAATGATAGTAATAATTATATAATGTGGCGTCGCATTACTGAAATTATTTTTTATTCATGGGCAGATGTTACCAGTCACCACTAGGTGCCAATGATTTTTCGGATGCACATTTAAACTTATATGCAGGCTCGTTAGGTCATTAATCTGAAACTCCGGTTAATGGTGTACCTCCCTTAATCGTTTCCTCGATCAGTGTAATTTGGGATATTCGTTATGTTAAATCTAAATAACAAATTCCAATTACTTTTTAGCAGTTGTAGAGGTCATAAAAAACTTAAAGATCTTGTTATTTACAATATGTATCCTATTAAACATTTAACTATAAGCTTTTTATAAGAATAATATTGTTCTGAGACTATGAATTATGCGATATCTTATTTTATATTTCTTTATTTACATATTTCTTTATTATAAGTTTTCTCTCTAAGTGAACTATGTTCTTTTGTGGAAAATAAAGCAATCTTAAACCAGATATCTTTGAAATAAACCCAAGACATGCATTTTTATGCAGTTTGATACTTGTCAATCTTGGCGTAAATCTTGGCAATCTCACGCAATCCAGCAGTGGACTTCCAGCGGCTGTAAATTTCTTCTATAGCTATAGTTTTCTGTTCTCAATACAGAAATGCTCAGTGTCGAAGAGGATTTCCTTGTACCGTATCGTTCTTGTGAACGATCAATGCTCGGCTCGCTGAAATGCTCACGGATAGTGAGGAAAACAGCGAGCGTTGCGCTTGATGTTCAGCTCGACGAAATTGAAGAAACGGCGAATGCTCGTAGAAAAGTCAAGTGCCTTTTGACTTAACTCCGTATCACATATTATAGTTATTAAAAAAAATATTGTTTATTTCAGGCTCTTAGCCCATATGTGACGACAAAAAATTTACAAAAACATTAAAATTATAAAATTAGAAATAGAATTGAATTAAAAATTAACATAAATTATAAATTACAATAAAATTTTCCAAAATAAAATAATGTCAATTATTTTATATATGTATGTTATGGTGTTGTCAGGTAATACAGAGCGTGATAGACGAGGCGCCCCCTCCGCAGCCGCTGCAGAGCTGTGACATGGACCTGAAGTGTGGCGAGAAGGTCACGGACTCCGACTCCGAGGGCGTGGAGGCGCGGGACTATCTCACGCATCACGACCATACTAGACGACCTAAGCCTATAAAAGCGAGGTAACTGAATTGTTTTTAATCCTCTTGCTCAAAAAGTTTTATGATAGTGAGCAAGACGAACAAATCAGGTGCCTGATGGTAAGCATCATGATTGCTCATATCAGACACAGTGCCACCTAGTGTTTTAACATTCAAAATTCTGCGCGGCACTGCACTGCGTCCGTCACCCTGAAATACGAGTTGTTGAATCTCATCATGCTCAGTAATTTCGCTGGTAACATTGCCCTTCAGACCGGAACACAGTAATGTTTGCACATCATTGTTCGTTGCGCACCAAGCCCGCCTAGCATGGCACGGGGATGACTCATTTTCCTCGTGTTTTGTCTCTTTCGCGCCCGAACATTGCATATCTGCTGTCACGTTCTAACCCTAGGGGTCTTCGTTTTCCCTGGTCACTGTGCTACCGGGGCAGAGCGGGGTTAAAATCACTTTTCAAGCTCTAGAGGATGAAGTAAATTTTTTTTTTAAACTTTTGTTACGAATGATTACATTTTTTGGTGTCGCACGTATAGTTAGTCAAAATGTTTTGATGACATTAATAATTTTATTATCTCAATATCGTCGTGAAAAGTAGAGTGTAACACACGGCGGTTGCGCTAAAACCCATTATAACTCGGTTTATATATTATACTCCCTCGCTAAAGCTTAGGAGAATAACTAGTACTTTCAATTTCATCTCATCTTTGATATATTCTTTTCGGTTGTGAGTTATACTTATGTCCTAACATTTAACGTCGGTTAAGAAAGCTTACAATTAATTGTTCTTGTTAGCAATGTTTATTATGTGAGATTCTTGCCTCAGTGTTTCTCTATTCAAAGCTTATAGCTGGTTCACACAGTTAGTTTTAGTTGATTAACTTTTGTCAGCCAACAAAAAATTTGAAACGAATTTGATTTTAGTTCATGGAATTGAATAAAAATTTTAAAGTTCAGACAGTTAAATTCGAATGCGATTTAGCTGTTGATCGACCAAAATCAATCTTTGTAAAACCGCTATTATTTCTGTCCTAGCAATATTATTTGTAAAAGTAGATGGAATGTGTTATAGGGCTGGATCATCGGACAACTTATTGGGCGGTATAACGGCATCGAGCCCGGGGGGGTCTAAGGTGTTCCAACCGACCGGTGGCGCGTTTAAATCTACGCTTACTGACTCTGGTACGTATATTACAACGGCATTTAATACGGCAGTGGACTCATTTTGAGAACCTCTCTTATAATGTTGGTACACATCTATACCAACCAAAACATTTCAGTAATTGCACTCGTTTTAATGCTAATTACTGCATTTTTTTTATAACATAACATCACGCCATTTCCCGAAGAGGTATGCAGAGAGGTGCAGAGAGGGTGTACTCCAGTCCCATTGTAGGTACACACTCACATTTAGCCAGTATGTTATTGGTCCCATGTAATAGGGGTGCGAGCCTATTGCCATCTACCGGGCACCATTCCAGGCTCCAGGCAGTTATTGAATTATTTACTAATGCAAAATCCAATATGCACACTGCCAGACCTGGGGATCGAACCCGGAACCTCATGATCGGCAGCCGAGCTTGCGCACACTACGCCACCGAGGCAGTCGTATGCAGTATTAATTTTATTCCAATAATTTTAGCAAACAACCATTTTTAGTTGACCATGGTATAAGCATATTTAGCAAAGTATAAATTATGTATACTACTTTCCCGAGCTGCCTGGAGTCTGGAACTGTGCCCGGTAGATGTCAATAGGCTCGCCCCCTATTACATGGGACCAATAACATACTGGCGAAATGTGGGTGTATCTACTATGGGACTGAGTCCTGGGTACACCTCTGCCTACCCCTTCGGGAAAAAGGCGTGAAGGTATGTTATGTTATGTTACTTTCCCGAGCCTGTCACAAGTTAAAAACTCCCTTGCTTACACATTTAATTGTTGACTTATATCTATATATTTTACCCCCAGGCGAGCACAGACAATGGACAGCGTTCACATCAATAAACAAGTCTCACCAACTCTCCCCCCACCCTTGCTCCGTAGCATCGAGTACACAAAGCATTACGAACAGTGTTCAAGGGATCTCTCTATCCGCCCCGAGTCTGTCCACTCAGGCCGCCTTGGACAATGCTATAGCATCCATCATCAACTCTCCTACGAGCAATGTGCAGGTCATATCCAGTGGGATATCTATGCCGCAATCGGTAAGTCAAATCAAATTCAAAATAAATTTATTTTGGTCGGAGTTGAACATTGACCAAAATGACGGTAACGGTTCGTTATTTCTCTATGAAAATGGTGTGGATACGTTATAGTAGGTTATTAGGTAATTTCCCTTCCGGATTCGTCGCCTGGTTACATTCATATAAGCATAGTACACTAAGAACAGTAGTTCATCTAAGGCCGGTCGGCGAGTTGATAGTCTACTCTTACGATGAGGCTTAGGGTTTTCACTTTTATTTTTAGTTCAATATTATTTGAGTATATTATGAGCAGCACTAGGTTTTTATTTACACAGTATAATGACATGTTTTACCAATTCATAAATTTATAAAAATGAGGTATAAATAAAAAAACTTTTAAATATTTGCTAAAGGAAATGGCATTTATCAAAAAGGTTTTAGACGTTCTTATTGAAGCACCCAAGGACACAACATTGTAGTGTATGAATGTATGAATATAATAAAAAGTGCTAAATTTGCCTTAGCAAATTTATCATTTAAATTACACAACAATATTAAAATCAATAATCGGTCAAACAATTGTGTGCATGAACATGTCTGTTTGATCTGTGTCTGGGTGTTATAAGCTTATATAAGTTATGTATATCAGTCATCTGGTTACCATAGTACTGGCTTCTAGCCTAGTTTGGGACCAGGTGACCGTGTGTGGAAGTTGTCCCATATTATTATTATTATACATAATAAAACTAAAAACTTCGTCCCCTAGTTTAGGGAATGGGGAAGGTAAAACTTAAACTTATTACTTTCTCCAAGGTATCAATGTCGCAAGCAATGTCCAGTTCATCCCAACCGATGTCTCAGACCAACATAACAATGAGTCAGCCACAATCCTCTTCTACAGTGGTCAAAAGTGTCACGATCCTTAAGAGGGCTGGAGAAAATGCTGCAGGTGAGCTAAGTTTATTGTTCTTTTCAAGTTTAGGTATGGCAGGTGCCAAGATCACGTTATAATCATTAGGTGTAAATAGTGAATTTTGGTTATTATAACCCATTGGTAGAAATTAATTAAAACGGATTATAATGCGGTTTTCATCAATAGGCAGATTCGCTAGTATATTATGAATGCGTAAGTAACTCGGTTACGCTTTAACGGCTGAACGAATTTCGATGAGTTTTGGATGAATTCTGGGTACTTTTTAATTCCCAAATTCCTATAAAACCATGTCTATGCACGCGTTCGTAATGGATCACATAATTTAGTCTTGTGATAAGGAAAAAGGAACGGACACGTAGCCAATTTCGGGCTATAGACGTTCAAGTAATTTGATTAGAGCCTGGTTCAAATATTTTAATCAAATTCAAATTGATCACATGACACTCTTGCAAGAGAATATAGCTAAAGAGTACCATGTACCATATACCACGCGTTCTGAAAGATACCTCTACAACTACGTGAAAAAAAAAACCGTAACCTACGCTACGTCCAGCACTATTTTTTTCTGTAAATTTTTTGTTTCTCTTCATTTTGTTACACGTTCTATATTATATAGAATATTTGTCATATTTCGTTCAGCGATGTCCGGTCCGTTGACGCTGTCGTTGGACTCGATGGGCAACTTCCTGCTGAAGTCCAGCGACGCGCCGCAACCGCTCCACTACGTGCAGCTGCAGCGGCTCTGCGTGCCCGCCACACATGTGCATCAACCCTCCGCCGGCCCCACACAAGGTCACTGTTACTTACTATCTTAGGGTCACATCCATCAACCTACACAAAAAGTAAACCAGCGAGCTGATACAAACATTCAGTTTCGGAAATAACAGTCTCAACTAACAAAATTGGTATTTACAAAATAGGTATTATGTATAGTCCATAAGTGCTGGCAATGAATTGTAAAAAAACCATCGTAGGTTAATATTAAGTGTTTTGGAAATAAATTTATTATTGTGCCGGATTTTGTCTGGCCTATAAACATAGTAATCCAATGAGGCGATGCCGACAGCATCTTAGGTGCGTACTCAAGATGCTGCCACGATAGTGATAGTAGAGCCATGATAGTGGTTTGAACCTCTTGTATTTCTCATGTAGCATGTCTGCTTGTAGATTTATAAAGTGTTCTTTTTATATTGGTGGTAGTTATAATGATCTTTATAAAAATCTCCGCTCGATATTATTCTTAAGTGTAGTCGTTACTATACAAATCTATCTATACATATTATCTATCTCGTATTAAAAAAAGGTGTAGTATAACTTAAGGGGATGACTTCGCATATTAATGGATTAGCTGATCAGCAAAGCTCAATCTCCACCCAAGGCCAAAATTGTGCAGCATGTCTTTTCATCAGACTATATTTCATTTAATATTTTTGTAGCCAGCCAAAAGACAAAAAAGTGATAAAATAAAAAGTATTTTCAGTAATATCCGCTTTTGACTACGATAATATGAGCCACCATGACAGTTTTTATTTCAGAAGCCTTTTTCGAAATTCTTTCTTTTCCAAGTTGTTTAGGTTGACGAGTAGATGTACCCCTTAAGTACCTTTTAAGTAAACCTCTTTGGAACACGTCTTATTATGTATATAATATTTTATTATGAGGTAATTACAGAGTAACCATAAAAAAATTGTATCCATGTCAAAACTGGTCCTACACAATTTCTCAAGTTTTTGCGATAATCGAAACTTGTTTTTTCGATTGTACGAGTATTTTACTATTAATATTAATTTCGTGCGTGTATATAACACGTTTTATTATCTCTACGTAGTATAATGAGTTAAATTATTATTTACTATAGGTACTTATAATATATTAAGCAAGATATTATCTTTGCTATTTCTTGGGTTTCCCCTGCATATTTTAACAATAACCTGAAATCATAGATAATTGACAGGCTCCGACTAGATTCCGCATACATGACAAATGCGGCAACTAAAACTATGTCGAAATCGGCGTACCCGAGTTTGTCTGACACAATTTTTCACGCACACTGGCACTCGTTGCAAACTGTTTTTTTTACGCCCATTACAATTTGAAAGATGCTGCATTTTCAATGCTTTTGTTTTTAGGCAGTGCGGTATCTGGTCGGAGTGCGCGCGTAGGCTTATCAATAATCTAAGCTTTAAATAATCTGAAATAATGTATTCTATCAATAATTAGGTGTATACTAAACGTGTTTATAATGTTTGTTACAGAATTAGAGTCAAACAAGACTCCCAACCAGATCATACAATCAGGCCAATCTGTGATAGTATCGCAAAGCAATCATGCTGTACCGAAACCGATAACGTAAGTTAACGTAATTCTCAAATAAAGAATCTACTGACGTCATATCTTATGTACGGGCCAGTCGTTAGGGCATGTCAAGGCCTTGTAGGAATCATCTTGTAGGAACCACCGTCCCTTCATATATGTATTTCCTTTCCCTGCATGGTTGCCTGGAAGAGATCACTCTGAGCGATAAGGCCGCCAGTTGTTACTTCTTTCTAGTTTTAAGGTTTTCTTCTTTGTTATTTTCTGTTATATTGTGGTAGCCATAAAGAGTTTTCATTCATTCATTCATCATCATCGCTACTGCCCACTCTCCGAATATGTCTCTCTGCCGGGTCTCACGGCTCCCACGAGAAAGTGGTGACCCTATTATATAGCCGGGAACCACACGGCCGCAGGAATCTTGGCGACCTGAAAATATGACATGGGTTGTCCACATAACCCGAATGAATTGAGTCGAGCAGTGTAATTGGGGTAACCCATACTGTTAATAGTATGAATTCAATTTATTTATTTATTGTCATAATCATAAAGGGGTCATTGTGTTCATAATTTTAAACAACTTTATCTAATTGTCTTAACTCCTCCAAAGTCGAAATTCTAAGTTCATTGAATAAGGTTGAAATTAGTTTAAATGTTCAAGTCGATTTCTTCTTACACTTTATTAGTAATCGAATTCTATCCATCCAATAAGGTTTAATTTGTTTGAAGAAATAATACATTCGCGTGCGAATTCTCGGCGTAAAGCCGATCGATTAAATATACAATGTACTATGAAATTATAAGTAAAATTAGCTGCGACTCTGTGCCGATGTTCGTGAGTCTATGGAACAAACTCTGAAGTGGGCTTTTTAGATTTGTCTTTCATAATCATCATCATCATCATCATCATCATCATCTCAGCCGTTGGTAATCCACTACTGAACATAGGCCTCCCACATAAAAGAGGGTTTTGCCAATACTCGACACGCTTGGCAGGCGGGTTGTCGAGCGCAGTTCGTCCTCTGGATCTGTTAACCCTTTGCTCTTATGGCAACCACAGGTAGAGAGGGTGAAGCATTATTCTAAAGCCGGTAACTCCACGGCAGATTTGTCTTTACAATAAGTTAAAGCTTGTACCCTAACAAGTATTATTGATTGCAGGCAATGGGAGACCCCCATAGAAGAGGCGCGGCCCTTCCCCCTCGCGCCGACTCCAGCGCAACTTGGGAAGGCGCCATTGCAAAAGAGACTTAGTAGAGGTAATATTATGTATTTATGTTTAATAGATTAACTCCATATTCTATATAGGACTAAATATTCTATTTATAATATGTAATAAGTTAACTTCATGGCATTAAACTTAAAGGCGGAGAATGCCTTCGTGACGTCCTTATATGTATTCTGTGGTAACGTACAAACGTTACAAAGTGCGTTAAATTATATACAATAAATGTAATGTAACGCAGAGGTATTATAGACGGTGCGATCATAATAAATTTCGCAACAAAATTCGTCATTACGTATAATACAAAAAATGACGTTTATTGACAGCTATAATTGCTCAATTTGCACTTCACGCAACTGTTCAATTGCTTTTGCAGAGTTCGCAATAATCCCGGCTTAAAAATATATTACAAACAAATGTTACAAGTCAGTCTCATAAAAAAACATACATTCACGCCTTTTTTCCCGAAGAGGTAGGCAGAGGTGTACCCAGGACTCAGTCCCATTGTAGATACACCCACATTTCGCCAGTATGTTATTGGTCCCATGTAATAAGGGGCGAGCCTATTGCCATCTACCGGGCACAGTTCCAGACTCCAGGCAGTTATTGAGATAATTCCTAATGGAAAATAAATCCAATATTTAACACTTTGCCTGACCCGGGAATCGAACCCGGGACCTCTTGATTGGCAGTCGAGCATGCACCCACTACGCCACCGAGGCAGTCAAGTCAGTCTCAGCCTTAACAGTATCAACATTTGAAGGTACATCGACCGGATCAAACGGCTCGGACAACTCCGCCCCGCCGCCCGCCCCGTGCCCACAGCCCGAGGAGTTGCCCACACCACCCTCGCCCAAACATAACGACTTGCCCAGCCCTGGGCAGAAGAGGAGCTTGTTCAAGAAGGGCAATGAAGATGGACGGGACAAGTTAGTATATAAATATTAAGGATCGCCGCAAACGGGTTATCGATCACAGCCACCGCTTTGTGACAGGATTTTTCATACATTCAAAGGCACCCACGCAATTTTTATGTCGTGGTCCACGTGTGGTCGTGGTCGGCCTTTGCGCCTTAGAAATTAACCTTAGAACTTAATATACGGAAATATGGCCAAAATATTAATTGTCAGCTCAGCTGTCAGGGATCAAGATATATTACAAACTTGTTTTATGATATTGCTAGTGTCAGAGTTGATGCAATTCATCAATGTTTTTCTTTTACTATGCATATTTAATAATTAGAATAACCATTTAGAAGAACCGTCTCGATTAATCGAGACGGTTCTTACTTAAATGATTGGTCCTTTTATTGATAGATATCCAGAGGAATAAGAATGGCCTCTGCGCTGTACTCCCATACAGGCTAACAAATCATAATAAGTGAACGATGCTTCTACGTAATCAATACGTATATAGATTGTGAAATTACTGGGCCTGATGAGATTAAGATAAGATAACGTTTAAGATTAGATAAGAGTTGTTGAGATATGAGTTGTTGAATCTCATCATGCCCAGTAATTTCGCTGGTAACATACCAACACAGTTTTACCAACACTGGAACACAGTAATGTTTGCACATTACTGCTTGGCGTATGAAAAACTGGCAAAGGTGTGGTACTTCCCCAGGCGGCCCCCTGCAAAAGAGGCCTACCACTACACTACCTTCACTTCCTAGTTGTCAAATAATTAACATTATTTAATATTTTCCATCCAGAGTGTTGGAGCAAGTGAATTTCGAGCAGAAGTTCAGTACATTGCCTCGTTTCAAGCCGGAAGCGTGCAGCCCTAGCGCTATGGTCGTCCCGAGGAGCCCGCAACTGTTCCCCAGGAAGAAACATGTTATTGGAAAAGGTAAACTTATTATCCTTGCAACACTCTATCCCACTAATATTATAAGGGGAAAGTTTGTGAGGATGGATGGATGTTTGTTACTCTTTCACGCCGATCCTGCTGAACCGATTGGGTTGAAATTCTGCATTTAGTTAGTTTATATCCTGGAATCCACATAGGGTAATTTTTAACCCATATTCTAGCGGGGCGGAAACCGCGGGGCACAGTTAGTCTGTAATAATTTGCTTATGACATACATTTTTGACCCGGTCTTTACTTAAAACATAGAACGCCACGCGGGTCAACGTCTGCCGGAATTTTCTGTGTAAGTTTTCGGTACTTGTGTTCGACGGCAGTCAAAGAGTTTATTTAACATGATAAATTATTCCTCATTAATAAATTATGAGACAGCCTCGGTGGCGTAGTGGGCGTAAGCTCGACTGCCGATCATAAAGTCCCGGGTTCGATCCCCAGGTTAGGTAAAATGTTATTGGATTTTTCACTTAGGAATTATCTCTATGACAGCCTGGTGTCTGGAACTGTCTCCGGTAGATGGCAATAGGCTCGCCCCTATTATATGGGACTATTAATACATTCAGGCGAAATATGGGTAGACCTAACTATGGGTCGTCATGGGTATACTGCATACCCCTTCGGGAAAAAGGCGTGATTGTATGTTATGTAAAATAAATTATATAACGAAAAGTACGCCTACGTCGACCCTTACCGTCTTTAACTCAGTGAAAGCTAATTATATTATAATATTTGTAGATGAAGAAACAATAGTAACACCAATGGAAACAGAGCCAGTGAACGGCGGAGGTATCCCAACGCCGATCTCATACGGAACCCCGCACACTACTACTAACAAACTGGTTGGAAACACTTTCTTCGGACCTGACTTCAATCTCGACACCTTTAGAGGTAAGGTTCTATTCTAATGTCCTTTGAGAATAGCTATATTTATTCACAGATCTTTGTTCATAGAAATCATCTGTATAAATGAAAGGAAAATGGTAATAATAATAATTAATTTTAATGTGACACAAAAATGAAGTCCCTATGTTGGAAATCAGTTATCTTTTTCTTTTAGATTTTTAAGATGATTAAATGATACTGTCAGTTAATAGTAGATTAGTAGCCAAGGGCTGTAAGGCATCAATTGCAGCCCGAGATATTTAGGCGCACGAGCGCAGCGAGGGCGCCTATACTTCGAGGGTGCAATTGATGCTTACACCCGAGCTAACTACTCTGCTTTACATCTCGATTGTGAGGTAAGTAGAAAAAAATCCCAAAAACAAACAATATTTAAAGTAAAAGTTTTCTATTCCCGCCTTTTTTCATCTCTTTTTTAAATTATTTTTTTTCAAGAACGAAATTGAGCTTCGTAGTTCGATATTTAAAATTGATGACTATTATACTCATACGAAGACAAGGAATAGCGAAGCGACCTCTTTTGTCATTTGCCTGAATGCATGATGTCTATTGCCAGTATGATGGTTAGATGTACGCGAACTTTTTGAAAGAGTGAAGTTTTTTTTTAATTACTTACCGCCCTAGGGCTTTTCTAGCTACATTATTACCCTAGAGCGCTAATTGGTCACTTACAAGCCCCATTTGGGGGTAATAAGGACCTACTTACCGAATATGAGAGATGTAAATATAATTTATTTAATAACAACTCGCAATTATTGTAGTAATAATTTCGCTAAGGGTATAATATTTTTTTTATTATTGCCATGTAACTCTTTTTCCACAATTCAAGGTACATTCTAAACCTGTATTTGATAATTAATAATAATAAAATTCTTTATTGAACTAAAAATAAGAATGACAATGTAGGTACACAGAAATATACAAATAAAAACTAAAATGCAGGTAGGATATTAAAAGTTATGTAACTAACAATTTTAAGCGTAATGACTGTGGGAACACTACATGTTTAAGGTGTTTTATTGACGTCCAAACTAGGTTTCCCCGTATTATGGACGTCAATATTGTAACCTCCCATGCAATTGCTTCGGAGGCTCAAGATACAAGCGTAGAGCTTAGTTTGAGTCTCACTGCAAATTTATATTCTGTGCGTATTGAAATTCTGTTTTTGTTCGCAATCATTATGGCAATAAAAAATATCTCATGTCTTACTAATCTAGCAACAGATGAAGACGAGCTATCTCCTCACACGCCAGTATCGGGGGCTCCGGCAACTAGCGCGGGGGGCGCGGGCCGAGGGGAGGCCGGACACCGCCGAGTATTGGAACAACGGCGTAATCTCGTGCTCAAACTGTTCCACGAACACGGCATGTTCCCGACCACACAGGCTACCACGCACTTCCAGGTGACTATACTTCTTCGGTGTTTATGTGAGCCTGCTACTTGAGGCATGAAATTCCATGCAGTTGCTATTAGAACTTATAGAGGTGACATAGCTATGTTTGTGTCTCTATCAAGTTCGGTAACGTTGTAATTTAAGAGACTTCTTTGTGATATGCATTAACAAAGTAAGCAAACTTAAAACGACAAAAGTATGTGGAGTGCTCCTCTGTGAAAGATATAAATACACAGCGACGTAATATCGTGCTCAAACTGTTCCACGGACACAGCATTTTTCCGACCACACAGGCCACAATCCATTTCTAGGTGAATATACTTCTTCGGTGTTTATGTGACCCTGGTACTAATTGACAGATGAATACTTTATTCACTCCACTTTTGCAGAGGATACAAGTGGGAAATACGAATAATATTTCAATTAATGAGCCTACAAGCGGCGGTCTTGTTGATTACAGCGATTTCTTCCAGACAACTGCAGGGCTATTGGCGTTCTTCATAATCACCAGTCGCTATCAGGCTTATGTCTTTATGTTCTGTGGTTTGAGTTTGTTACAAAGACGTTTTACCTTTCTAACAAGACTTTACTGTCAAATTTGGAGGAGAGAAAAGGAAAAGGATAGACACTACGAGTGGTTCTCACTCGGGACCGACACAGTGCACAGTCTATTTAGTAAGTTTATATTAATGTCTTTGGTTAGTAACCGGACTTTGACATTTGTAGTTAATGTCAAATCAAGATAATAGTCACTAAAGTGTTAGTCACCAAGAACGCCAATAGCCCCCCTGGAAGGAAAGGACTAATTAATACGAATAATGAGTATTTCTGTCTGCCTAATAAGTTTGTTTAACCAAGGCATATAAGAGGCGTAAATAATTTTATACTACCTTCAGACTTCTAGGTAGCAAATTTACAGTATTTGTTTGTCTTGTCTCAGTAGCGCTTGGATATTCTAGCTAAAGTGTGGTTTCAGTCTCAGATGTTAATTACACTAATTCTTTTCTAGGCGACCCACAACGGTATATTTCCGACGAAATCGTCCCTGCAGCTAAAAATCCGCGAAGTCCGACAGAAGTTGATGGCACAATCAAATCTCACTCCGCACTCGGAACTCAACACGCCTACAAGTTTGTAACCTTCCGTCCTATATATTTACTTAACCTAAAAAATAGTAAAAATACGTAGCTCTTCTAAATACTCTATTAACAGTTTGTGCTAATTTGCTAACATAGCGCGCCTTGTCTCCCAGAAGAGATAGAACTCTACTCAGGACCCATATACTCAAATTACGGCAGTTATGTTTTAAGTCCCAAATAAAAGGGGGCGAGCCTGAGCCTATTGCCAAAAGAGTCTAGGCTGCTATTAAGTAATTCCTAATGGAAAAACCCAATAAAACTTTGGCTGACTTGGAAATCAAAACCTCGTACTCAAATAGCGCTTGGCTAACAAAAAGAATAAGAATGTAAAGTTTGCTAACACTATTGAATAAGTATCGTTGTTCCAGATGTGAATTCTCCGGTAGTATCAGCAGCTTTGCAGCCGACCTCGACGGCCAGCAGTTAGCAATGCGGGTACACTGTCTCCATTGTTCTGAGATAACATGGTTAGCAGTTCAACTGAGTCTTACACTTTACACGACGACTTGTCGTTTTCACCACTTGCTCTCGTCTACAAATTGTTTTTTCTTAAGCTATTTGTAGGTTACGGGTCTAGATTACATAGATCTATCTGGCCGATATTCATGTGTTTGCTATAAATTAAAATCAGTTGAAAACTTTCTTTTTTTGTCAGTGTAACTGCTAATAAAGTTAAATAAACACGCAATTTAATTAGATCCCTGTTGGATTTGGACGTACAAAACTGTTTTCTAAATGCTACGGCATTTATATATTAATTATGAATGACAGTGATTAGAATAAAGTGTAAACATTAAAATATTTTATTACTCTCCAAAAAATATTAATTTAATAAGAAAAACAAGAAAAAAATGATAAAAACTAATCATAATTGGTAGCATTAAGTCTTGGATTGGCGATGTGGGCGGACATGTGTTCTAGACAAAATATATTGAATTGAGAAAAAAGATACTTAGACATATTTATCTTGCAATTTTTCGTTCATTTGCTAAGATCATGAATATTAACGCCAGGTGCGCATGTATGAAAATGTAAATGTTATCTTGAAATAAAAACTGCGAATCTTATTTCTTAATTTCAATATGTTTATTACTTCATTCATTAAATATAATATTCATGTAACGGATAATTGCTAATTCTATAACTTTATCGCACAACGCATCGTCATCACGGGCACGATCTCAATGTGTATTTTAGGTCCTCGTCGCTTAATATTCGTAGCTTATGAAATAATTACATGTTTTTCGTGCGTATACGATTACGTCTCTAACTTTTTAATTATTTGGGAATGTACATAGTTTTGATGGAAATTATAATAAACGTGTTACAAAAAGGCAAAATACTTAAGAGGGCGCATCAGAATTAAGAAATATGCAAAAAAATCGCAATTCTTCAAACTTGTAGGTTGTTACTACATATTTTCATAAAACGTCGTCATATGGACTAATATAATATAAGGACTGGATTATTCACGAAACTTGTAGTTTCCGTTACAGTTTTGTAGCAATGAGACGCGTATAATATTATTGTAACTAGATGAGACGGCGAAATAAATGAGATAATATATTTTTGGTATTTGTCGCAAAATTTATCGACATGTACTGTCGCGTTACGAAAGCTTGCATTTACGAGGTAAATGTGTTTTATTAATGTGTCTATATAAGAAACGTCTTTGTGAATGTAATTTGTTTAATTATAAGATACTTGTATACTAGGTGTTACATGAAAGATGTAGTAGTACTAAACAGGGAACATGTACCCGTAAAACCAGCAGAAACATTTTTAAGTGTTCGCGACAAAATTTACACTTTTCAAAATTCAAAGCTATATGGCAAGTTGAAGAATTTTCTTTTGTTTTTAAATATTTTTTTTTCAATGAGGATAGATGAGGATAGATTTATGTGGATAGATTAAGCCCTTAAATATTACTACACTTTTCTGTTATACGTTGTATAAAGGGAATGTGCTGCAATTATTGAAAATATTAGTTAATTTATAGGGTTGTGTTTGAACTAGATAATATGTCTATGGATGTAACGATATAACGTTTCGTTATGTCCTGTAATAGTTGTCGCCCATTTCATGCGCCGCTAGCATATGTAGTAGTCCGTTGTAATTCATCGAAAATTAGCCTAATTGTCCTGACAACTTTAAATATTATGTAATATCCTTCATACTTTTAAGCCACATTTTTCACATGCCGAGTAGCAATCCCATGCAATGAAACATTGGTGCAAATCATTTTAAGTGTCTTATATCGTTTTGTATTTATGTTGTGATTTTGGTCTTCCAATGAATAATTTTCTTTTTTATCATATTATATCTACTTATTTAATTATTTTATAATGTATAAGCGATCGGAATCGGTGTGGAGTGATGCCATTTTGAATGAATAATATTGAGGTGTTTAATGCAAATAACATAATAATCCCTTATAGAAATAATGAATTAGAAATAGAATTATTTAGCGCAATAATTAAATGAGTGACCGATGATACCCACATTTTGGGGGCCACAGGTAATAATATAAACAGTAGGTGATCTACATTCAAGCGGATCAATTGTACTGACACTGAATTATAACGGTTGAATTCGAAAGTGCCAGTGGAATGATCCACTTCTGTTGTTATCTTCATGTTATTGCGCGTAGTTAGTAAAAATTTCAACCAAATTGAGACAAGTTACAGCTCAAACCATTAACGACACTAGGTAAATCAATATAAATATATTTATAATATAATCTCAATGTAAATATTAGTTTTATTCGTAACTAGCCATAAGTATTCCTGGCTCTCAAAGTAATTAAGGTTTTATTTAGATATCTAAATGAATAGATAAAAAGAATATATAATTTATACTCGGAGTTTCGGCCAACACAAATATGTATATCAAAATTGTATTTTTAAAATGATCTCTTCGGCGTTGATAGTATTTAGGTAATTGCTTTAGGAGTCCGGAACTGAAAAGAATTTATTAAAATTATAAAATATAATAAATATTTTCGCACTGTTAAATAGTATAGTTGCATCTAGAACATTGTCTATTATAATAAGCAGTGAGGGCGGTACGTAAACATTCTGGCTGTTGGAATTTACTCACATTCCTTACTGCTTTTATACTGTGTACCAACGCTCGGTTGAAAAAGTGACGATATTTCATTCTCAGGTCAGGTTGCTACATAGTCGAATCCTGTTTATTTATTCTGTTTTTTATATCGAGATTTGGTACGTAGCGCGTGTATTCTACATAGTCAATTTCAAATTCTCTTCTAATTAAATGAATAAATAGTTCAGTTAGGACACGACATAATATATTGAATAGTATGTACCGTTGTTACCAGTTTATACATAGCAATTAATATTGGAGTCATGCATTCATAATTTGAATTAATTAATGTATACTTTTATACATTTTATTTTGAAGGGTCATCTTCAAGTTCTGTGAAGACCCTATAACATAATATTGGCCTAAAAATAATGCTTATTTTCTTATTAAATTAAAAAATTATCAAAATGAAGGGACACTGTATTTTAAACTTTAAATCATTAGATTTATATTTTGAGTAGCTTTATTTTCATCTAATACGAACATTTAGAAATTAAAATACGACATTAATACTTATTTATCGTCACACAATTTCGATCGAAAATAATACACTTTTAATTATAATAATTATGAATCATTAATCGTTAAATTAATCTAGTTAATTACTGCTTTCTGTACGAATGTAGAACGAAACATGACTGCCACAGTAAAAAACTTTGTAGGTACCTCTTCTATTTTTGGTGTTTTTGCTTTTTTACTGTGACTCCTTGCGATTGATCGAACGAAAGGTTTACTTATTTTAGGAATTCATAAACGAAAATAACTTTTACATTATGTAATACACGCATTTTGATATCGATTCCTATTACAAAAATATTTATGCAAAATGTTGAATATCTTTCAGGTTTCTGACTAAATGCTTTTAAATGAATATTTTTGTAATAGCACACAGTTCATTTATAAATTCTAAATAATTCTAAGCAATATTTATATGATAAAAAATATTATAATTTTGTTTGATGGTTTATGATGGAGATGTTTGTACTAAGTTTTTCCAATTTTTTTTTCATACTATCCATTTATTTATGCTTTTTACATGTTTTAAGAGTGACTGTTGTATGTTATTATTCTACATAATATAACAAATATGAAAATTTATCTTAAAAATAATCTGCATGTTGCTAGTGCCTTATTGACTTGCAAATCTTAGTTCCCACTTCTGAACATATTCAATAATTTGTTTTTCTAAGCTTTGTCAGTCAATAACTAACAAATAATAGGCAATAATACGCAGTTTTTAGACTGAATTAACTTGCATAACATAACAAGTTAAATGTTATACTTTAAGAAATTTTAGCAATTATTTCGAAAAAACATTTTAAATGGAGCATTTCATTTTTGTTATATTTATTCTTCTACATGGCATTAGTATAATTGTTTAGTCAAATGTCTTGAATGTAAATAATTTGTTTTAGATGATTTATTTAGACATAAGTGTTCAATTGAATGTATGTTAGATTGAATTAGCAAAAGTTTAAGGTAACTATCAAAAATTTTAATCACATTTGTAACAGTTTTATAAATAGTGTCAGTTATTATGGACCAATCAGTGGCAATATAGGAATACTAGACAGCCAATTAAATGTGAACACATTATAACCAAACCATTGCATTGTGAAAGCAGTTGGGTCAAAAATATTGGATCATACCTAGTACGAACTTATGTTAAAGCATTAAAACCTCGAAAACAATAATGTATTTTATTTCAAACCTGATTAAAGATTTGTGGTTTAAAATACCGCTTCCTAACAACAAAGTCATATCAAGATATTATGCACAACTACCAATGCCACATCACGATAAAGCGTTGCTGTCTGTGTGTAGTGGTTAATTGATTTTGCCACAGCTCCAAAGTAGTATGTCTACTTGTGACGAGCATACTGCAACAGAACAGGAGGCCATTCTGACGTTTTTCATACGATTGTGTCCGACACCGCAGCATTGTGTGTTGGTATTGCGAGACCAAGGCTGGCTTAATTACAGGTTTTGCTACATTAACTAATTTTTAAGCTAATGACAATACGGCCAATGTAATTTGGCGAGTCTGCAGACTTAAGCGCTTGTAAACTTCTGAAGAAAGCTGTTAATGGCAGATAAACATGTACCTTATATTTATTTATTTTATTTGAGTAGAGCCTATGTTGAGACTCACCAAGTTACGCTGGCGGTACTGTATATTATGTTTGGTCAGTAAAGCAATTCAGCAGACTTCTGTAGATGTTGAATAAATTAAATATGAAGAAAATATATCAAACTTAATAATTTAATATCATTGCTATTTATTTACAATTAATTTATTAACTAAAGGATCTCAAACAGCTTTTATTAACACATGTGGTCTTTCTTGTTCTAGCATAGATAGAGCAGCTTGGAAGTCTAAATCATCACCTGGATCTGATATTACCAAGTATTTCAGAGCTTTCATTCTAGCCAGTGCTAGAACACTTCCCGTGCAAATATTGCACCCACTTATGTCTAAATATTCTATAGTTTGACCATTCTGACCAGCTAATCTATCTATGCACCAGATATCAACATGTTTATTATTCTTTAATGAAAGCCACTTTAGAAAATTTAAACCCCAAAGGTTCTTGAGTCCTTCGTAACGGATGCCATTGTGGTGGAACTCTGAGCAGTCAATTGCTTCAACAAAATAACCATCAGCAAATGTCTCAGGGATGTTCAAGTTTGTGATATCACCTTTTATCCATTCTTGCGAGCCTTTCAACCTGGAATGGAAATATATTTTTATTAACTAAACAGGTAGATTTAAGAGAGTGCAAAATCTTTAGTGGGAGAAAACTTTCAGTTACTTGCAAACATTCAGTCTTTGAATCTTTTGAAACTGTTTTTTTACTTCAAGCAATTATAAGCTTAAAATATTTAAAAAGCAAGTCTTACCTGATAGAACCTTGTCGATACAGGAAAAAGTGCATAGCTCCCAAGTTTGACCCCAGTGCGGTTATTCTTTCAGGCAAATATTGTTGATTGTGTATTTCTTGTTTCACTTTCATAGAAGCCCACCAATCTCTAACCTTCTCAAATGTTAAATCTGGTATTTGAGACATAGCATTAAGGATATCGGGGCTGGGATTTTTTTCGACGAAAACTGAAAACTTGCTCTTCCATTCTCCTTTTCTTTGTATCCAGGGTTTGCGCCATTCAGGATACGGTTTGCCATACACTGTACGAGGCTGAGGACCTTCCTCTTCGCGGCGATAAATTGATTTTTCACAATAACTTCTCGATAAAACATAAAAAGGACGACAATGGATATTTCTTAAACTCAACGCCATTTTTTCGGATCACATACACATTAATTATTTTCTAGTTTTTTTCCCAAATAATTAACATTCTCATTAGAACTGTGCTCCAGAATTTAGAACAAAAATAATTGTGAAAAATAAAAAAATAAAATATTATGAAGTTTGAAATTCAGATTTTTATGACAGACAGTTTTTTTTTTTCCTTTTGATCGACCGACCCACTCGGACCCACACATTAGTGTATTTGCTCTATGGTATTGCCAATGTCAAGTATTAAATATTTTTCGAGTTTAGCTAATCAGTTACCGTAATCCTTAATTCAAACTAGTCAAGTCAGTCATGACGAGAATTACAGCTCGTCAGTCAAGTCCTGCTCTTATAAATAAAGCGGTTTTCTTAAAGTGTACGGAGGATTGACGTCTAAACTATTCACATCATCACTTGTAATGTAGGATTAAGATTTATGTAATTAATGTTGAATAAGATAACAAAATAACCTATTATTGTGCCATCACAAATCACATGAGATGATTAGACGATAGGTTAACCATCAACCAATTAGTTCATAGCCATGACTGTGCCAAAGTTGTCACTTTGTTGACTTGTAATGGACCTTTCCTACTAGTACTTAAGACTTAAGAGTACTAGCACTATCACAGAACACATATACAAGAAGAAGTCCCACTACGTACTTCAGATTTGCGTACACGAAGCGACGCTAGCGCTACCAACGCTTCGCACTGGAACTATTCAGTAGCGCGGGAGATTTAATATTTCTAACATTAGCTATAGGTACCTACCAATATTATATGTCTATATTTACTTCTATATCTATTCATGACATACGCAAAGGGTAAAAAATAAGAGCAGGTATTAGAAGTAGTCTTTATTCAGATGAAAATAAGGTAAATCTTATATTACACAACATCTTTCTAGAAGGGGTTGGCCGAGGTGTACCCAGAACTCAGTCTCATACTAAGTATACTCCCACATTTCGCCAGTATGTTATTGGTCCTATGTAATAGAAGGCGAGACTATTGCCATTTACTGGGCACAGTTCTAGACTCCAGGTTGTTATTGAGATAATCCCTCACGGAAAAATCCGATATTTAACACTGCCTAACCTAGGCGTCTTTTTCACACAATCGCAATAATAGAGTCTATGATCTCGTTAGCACAAGAACAAAACTTTCTATAGCACAATATAACAAAATACGAGAAACTTTACAAAACTTATTTCCACTAAAGATGTGCAAAGTGCAAATCAATGAAAAAGTGAAAATCGTAAACAAAAAACAGCACAGAATAAAAACAGCCATTTCTATTATCCGGTTGCCAGATGGCAAAAAATAAATTCTTCTAACGCTGATTCAAGTAATCGTAAGAATCTGAGGTCTAGATTTAACTAATTTGAACAATATATGTAATAAAATTATTAATAAATTTCATTACTTATTTCAAAAGTGTTTATTCTTTATTATTTCTATCTTCCGAATTAATTAAATAATTCCCATAATTTTGAATTCTACTAAAATGTTATATTTTCCTTAGTAGGGTCAGTAAATAGTGCTTTCTCTGTCGTTTTTAGAGCTCCGTTTCTTTTTAACATTTCCTTCGCCGTGTTGGCATTGGCCGGGAACTAAGCTGACACCCCCTGAGCACTATACAGTATGTCATCCTTTGATAAACGTCAAAATACCTAAACGGTAGGTACTTTAACGGTAGTTTCGCTTAAAATATGCAAGGGTTATCACAAAAACATTTTTTAGGCATAAGTAATTATAAGATTATTATATTTTGTCTGTAGGTTTACCTCGTAATCATTTATTCCCGAAGCATCCGTGTCTCAGTGAAAATGTGCTCGGATTCAAATCGGGAGACCCTGGATTGAACATCACGTGTTGACTTTTCTCTTGGGCGCTACCGTGTTTTGGGTTGTGCGTTAAACTGTAGGGGGCTGCCGTTTCCAAGTTAAGATATGTAGAGGGCAGTCATTAGGTAATGTCTCAGGCTTTGTAGTTTTGTTAAAGATTTGAAACTCTGACAATATGGGTTGTCTACATAACCCATATGAATTGACTTAAACAATGTATTCGGGACCCGTCCTGTTAGAGTATGAATTCAAATTATTATTATATCTCAGATATATTCCGCTTCAATAATATATTCAACTTCTGGCCCATCTGAATCTTAAAACGGCTGATTTTGATAAATTTGATGTAGATTCTTATTATAATAGTATTTTTAATACGGCGTTTTAAAACTACTTAGGTACATAACCCACATTTACCCATTGAATTTAAAATAATAATTAAGCCTTCCGATTTCTGTTCAGCAGGGCTATTGTGGAACTCGGTGACGATCACTTTAGTGACTAATAACTCGATTTGACAGTTCTAGTTACTAACTACAAATGTCAAACGGCTGGTTTCGTATTGGCGTTCTCCAGTTAGCAACTGAGATGACGTCAAAATCACTAGGCGTGTATAATAGTCACTTAAACTTATTTTCCAGCTGTTTTCGTATCGATACTTTTAATTTAATAGATAGATAACACTTTTATTGATACTAAAATATGAGTTACAATAATAACAATAACATGTTAACATGCATCGATAACATGTTTGTAAAAAATACTGACTAATTCTTATGCCTACTAATATAATAACATAAAATTCTTGTTTCAGATTTTTTATGACAAATAAAATATCTTATTTGTCAATGCATCCTCTGGCAGCCTCCCCGGGGAGCATCTTACAATTTCTTTGTATGGAACTAATATCTCTTTCGATAATACAAACAAGAGAGAGAGATAAATGACTCCATTTTAATAGAGCTTAATATCCAAAAGACTTTATTAAGAATTTATGATATAAATTTAAAGGAATTGAGTCCCGCGGGAACAAGTAAAGGGAATTACACTAGTCTACTTTATTACTTTACTTAAATTTAGTATATACTATTAAAATAAAATAAAAAGCTTTTTAATAATCATATTATTTTATTTATCAGGCCTTCAGTTGCATTTCTTAGATATAGCATCATGGGCTATTATATAACTATGTACCTAAATCATCTCTAGTTTGCTCTATTATTGCAATGATGGCCTCCATTGCAGTGGCTTGTCACTCTTATACAGAAATGCTCTTCATCCCCTTATTATCCATGTACAAGCATGTCTGCTTACTGAAATAATATTATAATAACTTTATTAGCATAACTGATGGAATAGTAGGCATCTAATGTGTATATAAATAACCTAATTAATTTGTAAACATCACTAGATAATAAAATTATAGACTGTTAGTTTATAATCTCCCTTCATGCAGATTATAAACTAACATAATCTCAATCAGTTATAGAATTTTATCACAAAATGTACTATTCTTACTAAATTTAAATACAAATCCTTCAAACAAGGCATAATAAGAACTGTCTAACAGTACTTCTTAGATTTGATCGGCTATAATCCCCATTCAAATAATCTCTATGATAAACTAATGGTTCTTAAAACAAACTTGTAAAATCGTACATTCTACTGATATTATATAAATGCTAAGGTTTGTAAAGATGGATGTATGAATACCAAAACTACTGACCCGCTTGGGCTGAAATTCGGTATGTAGATAGTTTATTTTTATCCTAGAATAACACTAGGGGTTAGCGTACTTTTCATCCCGATATTCCTACGGGAACGATGACTACGCGGGTGAAACCGCGGGGCACAGCTAGTACCTACTTTCATAAATGTAGCATCCATGGTCCAGCAAAAATATGCCCAGCATCAAATCAGCAGTTTTTTTGGTTGGATTTCATAGGTAGGCTTTTCACCCGAGGAGCTAATGGTTTCGGATAGCACACTAAACTGTAGGTTTTGGCTGTTTCCATAAAATATGTAGGGGGCAGTCGTTTACTCATGTCGGAGGCCTTGGTGACCCGAAACTATGACAATATGGCTTGTTCACATAACCCATATGAGTTAAGGTTGCCTCTTTCTCATCGTCTTCTGCCAAGGAAGCCACCGACCCTATCGTTGAAGGCATTCATAACACACTGTCTTTCAACTATTCCACAGCCATTTTGGGTGGTGATAAGGCAAGAATATGATCTGGCACTGCAGGGCTATTGGCGTTCTTCAAAATCACCAGTCGCTATCAGGCTTAAGTTAGTAACCGAGCTTCGGTTACTAACCGAATTTTGAAAGATTTGGTATTGTGGATCTCATTCGGTGTCCAATAATTTAAAGTTATTATCTGCGCTGCTAAGTGCTTATCGTAGCGCCTTTTCACATCACTAATTTGCACGGAATATTATACGTCCATGTTTAGGTACACTTTTTTCGTTGCAATATAGTGAAATCAAGTGACCGATTTTTTTGTCGGGTTATTTTATATATTTGACATTTGTATGTTTACATCAACAATGTTAAATCAATTAATTTTAAATATTCTTCAAAATTAGAGTATTTAGTGAATAAAAAAGTAGTAGAAGTACTTAGTGTCCAGTGTCTTAGAAATCCTTCCACAGAACACAAAGAATCCACAGAGTACTTTATATATAAAATAATCTTGCTTTATTTTTTATTCACGAAGGAGAAATATGGACCATACTTTAAAGTGTATTTGCCAGCGTCAATTTTGTTTTAATATTTTGTATAGGTATAATATGGTAGGTTTATATTTATCCATAATAATAAATAATATTCAGAAATGCGCACTGAGTTTGAATATATATGACCACAAGTAAGTATAACATCTTCATTATCATCTTAGCCATAGGACGTCCACTGCTGAACATAGGCATCCCCTTGGATTTCCATCCAGTCTGGTTGTAAGTGGCCTGCATCCAGCGTGCTCCTGCCATATTTATCAGATCGTTCGCCCACCTTGTCTTGACGTCCTACGCTGCGCTTACCAGTCCGTGGTCTCCTTTCGAGAACCTTACGGCCCCATCGGCCATCAGTTCGACGTGCTATGTGTCCTGCCCATTGCTACTTCAACTTGCAAGTATTACATACACCTTCATCATCATCATCATCATCACAGCCATAGGACGTCCACTGCTGAACATAAGCCTCTCCAATAGATTTCCATCTAGTCCGGTTGTAAGCGGCCATTATTATCATAATAATGATAATAAGTTCATGTACTTAGCTCTTTACTATCTACTACCTATTCGTGAATAAATACTTAATAAGTACTTACCTAAATATTTTCTACTTCTACTAACGTAAGTCATGTCTTCCAAATAAAACAATAAATAAGTTATCAAGCGGTCAACATATTCAAAAATCCTCTCCTTTAACATAGCACACCAAAATTGGCGACTTTAACAATTTCATTCGCTAGTGACTTTTATTACCCCATAATAAACACTGGTCTCGAGCAGTGTCTATCCTAAACCTTCAGTGATAATCACAAGTGACGTCACGGTGAACAATTAAGACTTCCCCAATGCCAGTTTTAAAAGTATCGATACGAAAACAGCTGGAAAATTATGTTTAAGTGACTATTATACACGCCTAGTGATTTTGACGTCATCTCAGTTGCTAACTGGAGAGCGCCAATACGAAAACAGCTGTTTGACCTTTGTAGTTAGTAACTAGAACTGTCAAATCGAGCTAATAGTCACTAAAGTGATCGTCACGGAGTTCCACAATAGCTCCGCAGGACACAGTAGGTACTTCTACTACTTTTTTATTCACTAAATACTCTAATTTTGTAGAATATTTAAAATTAATTGAAAAAATGTTAAGCTGATGTAAACAAACAAATGTCAAATGAGTAAAGTAACCCGACAAAATAATCGGTAACTTGATTTCACTATATTGCAACGAAAAAAGTGTACCTAAACATGGACGTATAATATTCCGTGCAAATTAGTGAAGTGAAAAGGCGCTACGATACGCACTTAGCAGGGCACAAAATAACTTTAAATTATTGGACACCGTATGAGATCCACAATACCAAATCTTTCAAAATTCGGATAGTAACCGAAGCTCGGTTACTAACTCAAGCCTGATAGCGACTGGTGACTATTAAGAACGCCAATAGCCCTGCAGTACCGGCTTTTGCCATTGCGACGTAATTTTAAATGTTGTACACGAATTGTTTCGCAAAAAACGTGAATCGATTCAATAAAAATTGTGATCAGGAATCGTGTCACGTCACGCTTTTTGCGAATCAGGACAACAAACATTGAAATCGTCCGACAAATTGCCGGATGCCTGAACTGAATGTTACATACAAAGCAGATTTTCGACGCAAAAATTATATTGACCATGGGTCTGGTAGTCTGTTACCGACGAGATTATATTTTTTTGGTGTCGCACGTATAGGATAGCCGAAGTGTTTTGAAAAAAAAAAAAATTATATTCTCTTAATCATAGTGAAAAGTAGAGTGTAACACTAAAACCCATTATTATCTTTATAACTCTGTTTCTATATTATACTCCCTCGCTAAAGCTTGGGACTAAAAACTACCTCATTTAAAATGGGTGTCTTTAGCCCCTTGTGTAACAATCTAATCAAATAAATAAAATCAAATAAATATATATATATAATCAAATAAACGCCTCTGAAAATACTAGATATTAGTGATATTTGAAAATACCTATATTTTGGATTTTAATCATATTTTAGTCCAAAGTACTTTTATTTTGGATTGAAATATATTTAGTAACCTATAGTTAACTTGTGTCATTCCGAATAACATCAATGAATTATGGATAATATGCTGTGATTTAAAATTTCATCATTTAAAAGTACGTTTGAATGGGAATTTCGTTGGTCGATAGTCGAAGTAGGTAGGTACATAAGTACAATAATTTTCTCTTCATTTTAAATATACGACTCTTACCTGCCAAGAAATATGAATGTAATTTATATCTTTGTGTCATTGAATAACGATTAATAGGGCGGAAGTAAGTTGGCAGATAGATCGCAGCGTTGGCACGCTGCCAGCATGGGCCAGCATAGCAATATGCCCTCTTAAGTAACGTACAATAATGTAACTTAATCGAGGATATTTCATGTAAGGGAAACAGACCGGATATATTGTTATGACAACTACTTATGTCGTCTTTTGTAAGGAATAAGTTAATTAATTCGGCGATGTTGCTTTATGCTTTGTAACATGATATTATACCAACTTACTGGCAATTGATGGTTCTCCTGATCTTGGATAGCTGCATTTATTTGTACAATATTTATTTTCAAACCTTTGGGACTTTTTTTTAGCATTATTATTTGCTTTATTTAGTTTAGTAGGCGTTCATAGACTCTCTAGAGGGAGTCCATAGTGTAATATTTTATTTTATCATTATATAATTATATAAATAAACTAGTAAACGAACAGCGGTTTTGCCCGCTCTCAATTATGAAATACTAGCGACCCGCCCCGGCTTCGCACGGGTAGCAGAAGTAGGTATAGTGAACGTTTAACAGGAGTAAATTCGTGATACATTGTATTTTAATAAATATAACGTTAATGGTTTACGCAGCGCACGCAAATAAATGACTATTTCTGTTACAATGACCAAACCTTAACGCATGTATAAATTTATCGTGGGCTATTTTGAAGATATTGATAAGTACTACAAACCCCTAGTACATTCCTTTATTCTACCACCAATACTTTGCACATCGCATGCATATAATGACTTTCGATTATTGTGACTAAACCAAAATGCCATCTATTTTTCATATAATGTCCGTAGACTATTTTGTAAATATTGGTAAATACTACAAACCCCTAGTACATTACTTTAATCTATCACCAATACTATAGTAATAGTTTTCACACCGCATGAAAAATAATCACTGCTTCCATTATTGTGACTAAACCAAAAAAGATGTATATAATCTATGTATACTGTTTTGTAGGTATTGATAAGTACTACAAACCCCTAGTACATTACTTTACTCTACCACAAATAGTTTTCACACCGCATGAAAAATAATCACTGCTTCCATTATTGTGACTAAACCAAAAAAGATGTATATAATCTATGTGTACTGTTTTGTAGGTATTGATAAGTACTACAAACCCCTAGTACATTACTTTACTCTACCACCAATAGTTTTCACACCGCATGAAAAATAATCACTGCTTCGATTATTGTGACTAAACCAAAAAAGATGGATATAATCTATGTCGTATACTGTTTTGTAGGTATTTATAAGTACTACAAACCCCTAGTACATTACTTTACTCTACCACCAATAGTTTTCACACCGCATGAAAAATAATCACTGCTTCGATTATTGTGACTAAACCAAAAAAGATGGATATAATTTATGTATACTGTTTTGTAGGTATTGATAATTATTACAAACCCCTAGTATATTACTTTACTCTACCACCAATAGTTTTCACAACGCATGAAAAATAATCACTGCTTCGATTATTGTGACTAAACCAAAAAAGATGGATATAATCTATGTATACTGTTTTGTAGGTATTGATAAGTACTACAAACCCCTAGTACATTACTTTACTCTACCACCAATAGTTTTCACACCGCATGAAAAATAATCACTGCTTCGATTATTGTGACTAAACCAAAAAAGATGGATATAATCTATGTATACTGTTTTGTAGGTATTGATAAGTACTACAAACACCTAGTACATTACTTTATTCTACCACCAACTTTTCACAGCGCATGCATATAATGTCTGTTTCGATTATTGTGACTAAACCAAAATAGATGGATGAAATATCCGTGGACTATTTTGTAGATTAGTAAGTACTACAAACCCCTAGTACATTATTTTATTCTACCATCAATAGATTTCACAGCGCACGCAAATTAATAAATATATGTGACACCTTGGTTCACAATATTGCAGTTTTCTTACGGATCCCTAATATTTTTCAAAATCTCATATAGCCTATGTCACTCACACTGAATTAAGCTATCCATAAGTGAAAGAATTTTTAAAATCGGTCCAGTAGTTTCGGAGCCCATTCGTTACAAACAACAAAACAAAAAAACAAAGATTCTCTCTTTATAATATTAGTATAGATATAGACTAGTATAGATGAGACTTTTATACCAAAACGTTGACGCCCTTTTTGGACCCCTTAGAATGTGAATTTGCAAAGATCCTTTCTTGGCACACGTCCACACAACGAAAACAACCTACATTCCAAGTTTCAAGACTCTAGGATCAATGGTTCTGCATTGCATGTCAGTCAGTGAGTCATTTAGGATTTTATAATAACATAACATAACATAACATAACATACATTCACGCCTTTTTTCCTGAAGGGGTAGACAGAGGTGTACGCAGGACTCAGTCCCATAGTAGATACACCTACATTTCGCCAGTATGGCCTCATGTAATAGGGGGCGAGTCTATTGCCATCTACCGGGCACAGTTCCAGACTCCAGGCAGTTATTGAGATAATTCCTAATGGATTTTATAATATTATATATTATTAATATAATATTAAATATATTATTCTGGAGGCCTTGCAGGAATCTTGGCGACCTGAAACTCTGACAATATGGGTTTGTCCACTTATCTCATATGAATTGACTCGAGCAGTGTAATTGGCGTAACCCGTTCTGTTAGAGTATAAATTCAAATTATTATTATTATTATTATTATTATCACTATTCACTATATATAGTGAATAGTGATAATAGTGATACATTATAATACTTATACATAGCGTCCGTAGGAATCTCATCATATGGACTTTTCACCGGGGTGTTACAGTGTTACGGATGGCACGTTAAGCTGTAGGTCTCTATAGTTTCCTATAATATATTATGTAGGGGGCAGTCGTTAGGTCATGTCGGAGGCTGCGTCGGGATCTTAGCGACCTGAAACTCTGACAACATGGGACAACCCATATTGTTGTATGCGGACAACCGCATAACCCATAATGACTAGAGTATTGTAATTGGGGTAACCTGTTTTGTGAGATTAATTCAATAAATGATATTATGACAATTTACAAATATCGAGATACCTACGCTACTACTGTTATTATTATTTTTTCTGTGATACAGGACCGTTTACGAAGCGGTCTTATGAAGTACCGTTTGACGTTTCATCTTTTCAAGCAATAATAATCGCGTAGACGTTACTCTCTACGAAGGTACGCAGCGTCGTAGCGTCGTAGCTCGCTGCTACGAGTGCTACGCCATATTATGCGCGCCACTTGCAAACAAAGTACCGTCTTCGATAGATGCGTCCCAACATGATCCTACTCTAATCCCGCCCTCAGGTGGATCAACTTCAAAATAAGCGCTTTCAAAACAATTTCTGGCTGAGATTTCCCCACGGTCACCTCTCCTTGTGATTGAAATAGCTCATAATAATATGCAGGTAGTGTACGGAGAGTGAATCCAAAAAGTGCTTGCATTCACTAAAATAAGTTAAATAGAGAACTGCACCTGACTAAAACAACTCGGTCTTTGTGAATTAGATTTTGTTAGTTTTATAGCTTTTAGTTATATTATACACTTTTGAGAACGTTATATACCTATATTATGTTTCGACTGTTTTACTGCTTCGCATCATGAGGGCCCGGGTCTTTTCCATTAGAAATTTTCTCAATGACGGCCTGGAGTCTGTAAGTGTGTCAATAAGTGGAGATTTCTCCACCATATCCACGGGCAAAAGTTTTGGGAATCGAATTGAAGTTAGTCGTCAGCGTGTCGCGCGCTTTGTCCCGGGATGTGTCTTTTAGATTGAAATCTTTAGTTTTGTTTACAAAGTGTAAGATTTTTGGGGATTAGGTACCCGGCAAAATTTTTATGTTTTGCTTTTGTTAAGTAATAAACATGCCAGACTTTGAATAAAGTAGCCTATT
Source organism: Hemistola chrysoprasaria (assembly GCA_947063395.1). Taxonomy (NCBI): domain Eukaryota; kingdom Metazoa; phylum Arthropoda; class Insecta; order Lepidoptera; family Geometridae; genus Hemistola; species Hemistola chrysoprasaria. The sequence goes on along the minus strand of OX346727.1, from coordinate 6,219,480 downwards.
TATAGCTAGTTGATTAAATAAGTACCTACTCGTATATATTTTATTAAGCTACGATTCCTTGGCACAGTCATGGGGAACAGTTTCTGCCGTGCCGGCTAATGGTCAGTGAAATCAGCATTAATTCTTAGCAATATTTAAATTATAATACTAGGTATATACTAGGGGTAAAAAAGGTGCATTGATACTTAAGCGAGCCTTTTTTTTTGATGATTTAATTGAGGTTTGATATCAAACTGGATAATCGTGTTCATACTGTAGACGTTCCTTTTCCATTAAATAATACTGAACACTTCAGCATATTTTATATATTTTACAACCGTGACCTTGAATGCGCAGAAATCGATTTTAGATTTGTTAGAACTTTTTTTTTCTTCTTTTATGGTCCCACACGAATGTTTTGCCAGTGTCAAGTTATATAAATTTTCATGTTAATATGGTCAATAAGTCAATTCAGAGTCAGGGCAAGCCCAGTCAAGTCACAGCTCTAGTAAAGTGGTGGTCTTTACAAGAAGCTGCCGGAATTTTGGCGGGAACACGAAAAATCACATTTCAACTCTCGCATCACTTGCCTCGCAACACGTAATATTCCATCATTATTACACGTTAAACACCCGAAAAATCACCAATAATTGATAAAAGATACGAGAGCCAAACTGTATTCTTCGGTCTCCCGCCAAAACTCCCTGTTAGAACTTTGTAGAACAATACACCTGCGCAAAGCCCCCTTCCACTTTTGCCGAGTGCTATATTAAACCGTAACGCGACCACAAACATCAGAGATCATTCGAAGATCAATGTAATGTGTTGTCATCATACAAATACAAGGAATGCAACATGTCCAGCAGTTCCTCTCCCAATCCGTACCCGTGTTGACGTGTGAAATAAAATTAAACGCGACCCCTTATTACTACACCTTTATTCTAAGTAATAAAGGGTTGCACCTGGTATAGGTTTTTAATTGTAATAAAAGAAATAAATACTTCTAGGTACTGTTATATTTTTATTGGTCTCGTAATTTTTAATGGCCCTGTAATGTGAGCCTTATTGCCTTAAATAACCCACTATCAACGCACAGATTATAAATGTATTGCAGTTTGTAAAACCTGGTTTAATTATTAATTAAAAGGCCGTACTTATACGTAATTTTCCTGATTGTGTCATTTTACAGACGTGATTTTACAGTTAAAATACTGTATTTTTATAAGTTTTAATCTTGAACGAATTAACCACTGGACGCGCCTTCTTTCCGTTCTCGCCTAATACCCCGCAGGTTAATACCATGAAACATCGGACATCGTTATAGTTTTACTGTCACAGTCGTTCGTACACCATCGGGAGAAAAACATATTTAAAAAAATGACGAAACGTGCAGTTAAATGGTGTAAAAGTTATAGTGGTCGAGCAACTAATGTTTCTTTTCACTTGTAAGTTTAATTTTTCTTTATTAATACAGCTATTTATACCAAAAATTTATATTAATTGAAAAAATATATCCAACTTAATCCGACTATATTTAATAAACGGTCATGAAGTATTATACACCACGAACAAAATACACCTATTTAAATTACCTGGATTATTTACGTCAAAGTCAAATTTACTAGGGCTTGACAATGTTTTAGGTAGGTATAATAATATCGATAAAAATAAATGACATATAACTGTACACTTGAAGCAAATCGGGAGAGTAAAAAAATTTGAACGATGGGTACCTCATGAATTGAGTGAATCGCAAACACGCGTCGACTGCTGTGTTACTTTGCTCAACCGACACAATAATGAAGGGACTTTAAATCGAATCATTACTTGTGATGAAAAGTGAATACTGTACGATAATCAGAAGCGCTTGTCGCAATGGCTGAACCCTGGAGTCCCAGCCAAATCTTCCCCTAAACGAAAATTGACTCAGAAAAAGATACTTGTGCGTGTTTGGTGGACTAGCGCCGGTGTCGTTCACTATAGCTTTCTAAAATCTGGCCAAAAGATTACGGCAGATATCTATTATCAGCAACTGCAAACCATGAAGGAAGAACTAGCTGCTAAACAACCGAGATTAGTCAAACGCTCTAGGCCACTGCTGCTTCACGACAACGCAAGACCACACACTGCACAACAAACAACCACTAAGTTAGATGAGCTACAATTGGAATGTCTGCGACATCCACCGTACTCTCCGGACCTCGCTACAACAGATTACCATTTTTTCCGGTATTTGTACAACTTCTTACAAGGAAAAAAATTCAACTCCGATTCATGAATCCCTTTACTAAAAAAACCATGGGGGCGAGTATCAATAAACTCTTTGAAGGCGGTTTGGACTACCACTCCAAACCGCCTTCAAAGAGTTTATTGATACTCGCCCCCATGGTTTTTTTAGTAAAGGGATTCATGAACTACCCATGAGATGGCCAAAATGCATAGATAACAACGGTGCATACTTTGATTAAATAAATATATTTTACAAAAAAAAAATTACTATTATATATTCCTCCCGTACAAAATGCCAATTTCCTATGTAAGGACCTAATATTAACTAAAAGGCAAAATCAAGTCTACTGAATGGCGGGGATAAGCTTATCAGCAACTTAATAGTAGCACTAAATAGTAATAGTATCCGCGTCTGACAAGATATCATCTGGTTTCATCAACAGCTCGGCCAACCCATATAAAAAAACCGAATTTTCAAAATCGTATTTGAATATTTATTGTCAGACTATCATAAACTCGTTGTTCTTTCATTCGTCCTCGATAGCAATTTATCGACTATGTCAAGCACTAGTGTAGGTGACATAATTTTACGGGTACTTCTCGCTGTCCACACCTTTTTGGTCAACACTGGGACTTTTTTCTAGGTCACTAATGGTGGCAAGTAGGACAAAATAAAAAAAATATTTTTAGAATATGTTTCATAAATCACATAATATTAAACGTTATAAATTCATAATATTATTATAACGTCATTAATTGCATCATTATAATATTTTGTCAAGTACGTATATATATGTAATATGCTACGGTAAATGTGTTTTATTGAAAATAATTATTGATCGATAATTATTGATAATTTTCAATTAATCACATCTACCGTAATATGTACATTACACATACCTATTATTATAATATCGTAATCAGAATAAATGGATGCACCAGCAGGCCCCGTCTAGTATTCTTTTCTATGGCTAGCGTAAATTACTTATAATTATTCTAACGGTAGCTGGAAGTTCAACATTATAAGGTGAGGGTTGAATTGAGGATGTAAGAATCAATATATGTATGATAGGCAATTCCCACATGTCACGAGTGGAATACATATTCTGAAATAAAAATTGCAGTTGTCACTAGTGGTGGGCAAGGAGATGGGGATCAAGTGGGAAGTACCCAATTTTTCTCTCTGTCATTTTAATCGCAATTGTCAGTTGTTTTGCTCTTAGACAGTGACAATGCTACATGCAAGAATAGTGCAACAATATAATACACAAAGGTAAATCTTTGTGTGCGCGCAATCATGGATACGAATATTACGGTAGTGTGTGTATATCTTCGTAAAAGTCAGCAATGTGTGAAATCCTCCTCCCCCCGCAAAAATCGGTTGAACGTGTTTTCATACTTCATTATGTACATTTCGCGTCCAGTGGTTAAATCGTCCTAGGTTTTAATGCATCAAACATGAAATATCATTTAAATTATCATCTAACAAATAAGTTATTTTTATAGTCTATTTTATTTATTTTTCGAATTAACGAACTCAAACCAGCGACTGTTTTGTTTTAGCTGTGAGAGGTTTAGAATAGTCTTATTGGTATTAAAAAAATTAAAATACATTGTTATGAAAGTCTTCTATACAATGTGTATGCATCACTTTTACCACTTTATACAAAATTTCTGAGTAAAAAAATATTTAACTTAATCAAATTTTAGAGAAAAAAGTTCAAAATAGGTAAAGAATTGCGTTTGATTTCGGCTACATAGAATTAAAAATACATAAATAAAATTAAAACCACAGAAATAAACTGAAGTGCAAAATCAATATTTCCTGAAAATGAAATTCAAATAAGTATTTTAATAAATTAGCCTTAACAATCTTTAAAAAAACATTTTATTTCAATTGTTGTGCGAGTTGAATTGCACTTTATTGCGTCACAGCCTATTTACATATTATGTACTTCCTAATATATTCATGAATATGAATATATTAGGTGTGTTCCTGCTTTGTCAGTTTGTTGTGTTCAAACAGAGAGGTTATATAATAATATTCAATTACTTGTAAATAATTGAACACTGGAGTTAGCTAGCCTCACAAATTTATTCAAGCAGGTAGTTCCAGATCGATGAAACTTAATTATTTTATTGTAATTTAATTTAATTTTTTTTATTGCATAATTCATGATAAAGTAATAGATGGTAGTATAAAATGCATGGTGGTCATCATGATACCCGTTTGCGCGTAGCAAGTAGTAAACAAATATTTTATTAAATATTATTTGTTTATAATTTAAAAACAAAAATTTCTTTGGCTTTTGATTTATGAATGTGAAGCAGGTCGCTTTATTAGTCTTCTTTTTTTCAACTGAATTTGGCTTACTTAAAGTGGTTCAATTTAATTTAGTTAGGATACAATAATATCATACCTGTAGGCGTATATAATTGTTTTATGTAAAAAGATTTAAATAAAATATATGAGATGTCAGTAAATAATTTAAAATTGGTTAAAACGAAAGGCTAGATGAAGTGAAACTAATTGTCTTCTCCCGTATAGGTGTTATAACTTATACGGACGGAGACTAATAAAACAAAATGTGAAGTACTGTAGTAAGCCAGCTCACTAATAAAACCATGACGGCATGCACACATCTCCTGGCTTTTTTTATGAACTAGTAGGTATTGTTTCTATGGTGTGATTTGGTTTTATGAGACTCCGTCCGCCTTTTCACGCCAAAACTAGGTAACAGCTTACTACGGTAACCATGGACCCGACTAACACCGCCTTGCCTTGTGCTTTTAGTATTCGTTATTATATGAAGTTATATGAACACATACGCTGTACGCTCTCAACACCAGCTCCATAATATCCCCGGATCGCCTCGCTCGCAAGCGATTCGCGGACCATTCGTTGGCAGCTCGCTGCTCGAATGCTTGCTATAAAATGCGACTTCCGCTGAACCAGCGGCGCTGGTTGACCACGCTACGTGCACTTGTTGGCCGCGTGAGGTTCACTGTTTCTCGGCGCGGTGACGACGAGGCTTCTACCCGTGGACAACTAGTCGACATCGAGCGGACGTCGAAAGTCAAGGCGGTGCTTGTCGGAAGCCTACGCTCTAATAAACTTTATAACCTATAGACTGAAAATTTGCATTTAGGCAGCTTAGACTGGCTGAGACTATAGATCTTAGAGCACGGCAACCAGATAATAATATGGGACAACTATAATATAATATGGGACAACTTCCACACACGGTCATCTGGTCCCAAACTAGGCTAGAAGCCTGTACTATGGTAACCGGATGACTGATATACATACACCCAGACACAGATCAATATATTATAGAATAGAATAAATTATACAAAAGAAAATTTATTAATATTCTTTGAATATATCTAAGCAATAAAATATTTGTGTCAAATTATGTAAGCATCAATAATGTATTATAGTATGTACAATATATCACAACGTTTGTGTGGAAGTTGTTTTGAATAGGGGCAATATTCGATATAACAACCGATATTAACCTCGGTGCGTTCCACAAACTCTCACGAACTTTTTCAATAAAATCGCGTCCATATCTGTAACGAGTAATTGGTATTCATTGAAGGGTTTACGTTTGTTTGTGATATTATTTACGTGTGACTCAATTTGAAATTTTAATCTTTATGTGAATATTTATTAATTTATGCGACGGTCGTTGCCTTAAATCTCAATCGGAAATACATGGCAATAAATGGAATGTTACTTAGTAGAAAAGAGAAATTGAATACTTTGACTTTCGATATATTTGAACTAGCAATGAGCAATTTTGAATCGAAAAAAACATTTTATGCTAATTTTGTAATTTTTTAATGGAAATGAAATGATGACTTTAATTCGTTCAAGCTTTATTTGCATGAATAACAGATATGTAAGTACATAATTCATTTCTGCTTTTTTGTACTAATGTGGATTGATGTACTCGACCAAACTGTCGTGCAAATATTTGAAGAATAATTTTCAGTAGCTTGATGGATAAGGTATATCACTCGGGGGCGAAGGCTCCTCTTCGCTCCCCGCGGAGGGGACCCCCCCGGAGGACCAAACGCCGTCCGGGCTGCGGATGAGTGCTTCGGCGTGCCCGCAGCACTGATATATAGTATCCCGCAAGATAACCCTCAGGGTTTTAGTCGGTCGAGAGAATTCCCATCCCGATATAACCCGGCACTGTCCCCTCATGCCCGGGTCTCTGTATGCAGATTTCCCTGGATTAAAAATAGATACCTATATCACAACTCATTACTGCATCCTTTTTAACATCTTGTCTTATAATAAGGAATCTGCACTAGAAACTAGTTTTCCTCTAGGTACTTAATTCTCTCCGTTAAATTCTGTTAGGTGTCAATTTAATTTTCATATACAGGTCACCTAGATACATAGTCAGCAAGTAGGTGCCTACTACGAACTACGTAGCCACTTTACATTGAGCTATCCTTCCGAACTCAGGCTGTATAAATGTAGGTACGAAGAGACACAAAGAGATACAAGGAGGGTCAATGTAAACTGGCACGTTGGTAGGTGATTTCGGTAATGTTGCAGTATAATGGTAACTGTAACGTAGGTACTAAACAATAGCACTTTATAAACTACTTTAAGTGTTAATGACACAACTTCGCTTGGGTTGAATGTCGAATTTCTTAAAAAGTTTTTCATTACATTCTTTTATGCATTTAGGGTAAGCGGTTGATAGTTGCTTGAAAGACTAGAAGATTGGTCTCTGCAAAACGAACGAACCATTATACAACGGGTTAAAAACAGGTGTAGTAGTAGTAGTAGGTGTAGTAGTTTTTGTAGTGGTAGGCCTCTTTTGCAGGAGGCCGCCTGGGGAAGTACCACACCTTTGCCAGTTCTTCATCCGCCAAGCAGTAATTAATTTCCAAACATTACTGTGTTCCGGTATGAAGGGCAATGTTACCAGCGAAATTACTGGGCATGATGAGATTCAACAACTCATATCTCAGGGTGATAGGCGCACTGCAGTGCCGCGCAGAATTTTGAATTTTAAAATACTGGGTGACACTGTGTCTGATATGGGCAATCATGATGCTTACCATCAGGCATCTGATGAGCTCGTTGTCGCGACGAAGGCTCGCGATTTTCTTGAAATGGCAACCCTAACAATGCCGCCAACTAAACGTCAAGTGAGTTATAAAACCGCGCCATTTTTGTCCTTACTTTTCCATGTAAACAAGTATTAAAATGTTAAATAAGTTCGCTAGTGCTCCATGTGCTGCAACTCCTGCCGGATTGAAAGCTAAGTGCCCTAAGTGTTAAGAGCCAATTTATATTCCGTTATATTGAAAGTTTAATGTCCATGTATCTATTTTAGTATCGAAACATTATTATACAAACGTGTTTGCTAACCAGTCAAAACTAACGTCTGATCTGCAAGGCACAGGTGCAGGATCAGAACGGTAAACCCAAGTAATATAATGGGCACAAGGTCCGTGCTATAATATGTGGCCCCGAGGTGGACTGTAGGCTTCGGCTGCAGGTTCCACATAGGTATCAAGTAATATAATGGGCACAAGGGCCGTGCCATAATATATGGCTCTGAGGTGGACTGTAGGCTTCGGCTGCAGGTTCCACAAAGGTATCAAGTAATATAATGGGCACAAGGGCCGTGCCATAATATGTGGCCCCGAGGTGGTATGTAGGCTTCGGCTGCAGGTTCCACATAGGTATCAAGAAATGTAATGGGCACAAGGGCCGTGCCATAATAGTTTCCTCATATTGTCATATTATTAATACTGCAGCTGCAGGGGAAAGAGGATTGATCTTAATTCTATATGCCCTGTTTGATGGGTACTAATGCACTAAGTTATCTGCGCCAATAGCAGCTATATGCCCTGTTTGATGGGTACTAATATGCCCTGTTTGATGGGTACTAATGCACTAAGTTATCTGCGCCAATAGCAGCTATATGCCCTGTTTGATGGGTACTAATATGCCCTGTTTGATGGGTACTAATGCACTAAGTTATCTGCGCCAATAGCAGCTATATGCCCTGTTTGATGGGTACATATATGCCCTGTTTGATGGGTACTAATACACTAAGTCTGTCTGCGCCACTAGCGATATGCCCTGTGTGATGGGTACTATAGTATACACTAAGGTTATCTGCGCCACTAGCTATATGCCCTGTGTGATGGGTACTATAGTATACACTAAGGTTATCTGCGCCACTAGCTATATGCCCTGTTTGATGGGTACTATAGTATACACTAAGTTTGTCTGCGCCACTAGCTATATGCCCTGTTTGATGGGTACTATAGTGATACTAACGATTATCTGTGCCTCTCTAACTATGACTATAATATTCCCTGTGTGATGGGTACTATGGTATACATGAACATCCTATGAATAACTTATATATGCTTATTGACTCATGACATTAATTTGATGTATGTTGTATTAATTACTATATCGCTTTCAAGCACTGTTATGTATATACTCACCAGATACACTATAATTACAATTACATATTTACACCAATGTGTGCAATGGTTGTATTGCCTCCGGGCAATGTAATCTCTAGGGCACTAGTGACGTAAAGTCATAAATCTTTTATATCTACAGGTGGTGCATATAAGGATGGACTGAAGACAGGGTTACTAGACGGATAAGGAAGATCATTGGAAGACCCCACAAACTAGAATACATCATTAAGCAGATTCCCCCTTGTCATGCCTAGACGCGAAGGTGGATGACATGTATTGTTGAATTAATATAATAAATAAATATATTAATAATAAATCCTTCGCGACATGGTGGAGATGCTGGGATACATTTTAAGTCAATCCATTAATATTATTCAGCAAAAGGGGAATTTCAATGAATCGAAATCCGTCTAGTGGCATCTGTTGGAGATCATGTGAACTAAAATTAAACAATTTGAAAACTATTTGTGTAAGATTTATTTATTTATGTATGTTAAAGAAGGCAGAATTTCTCTAAAATGATAATAAGTATTTATTTAAACGTGTCATTGAGTCAATGTGTATATCAGATCGACATTGGACATAAAATTAATGATAATAAAAATGAAATATGATTGAGGTTGTCAATACATGGCACAAAGGTGGCGCTCCGATCTAATAAGGTGGTCGATGTCTGTACTATCAACATCGCTCATTATTAATATAATTACTATTCTGCTGAGTTGTGGTTGATATCAAGTATTGTGATTGTGTTTTAATAAACTAAATACCATTTAATTTGGTATGTATTTAAGGTTTGGCGCGTACATACTTAAATTTATTGTAAAGGGAACGCAATCTGTTTCAAGCGAAAGAGGAAACGGACGTAAGCCATTTGTTTCCATGTTCATGTACTAGTGATGGGAAAACCTGTTTTTCATTAGACTCGAAATCGGAACGATATCAAAACGATAATTTTAAAATGAGTGAATTATACTGGTAATATGATGGTGGTTAAATATGTGAGTGTCTAATTTCATGATGAAATTATTACGTAATGTGTTACTATCGTTGACGTATTCGAACAACTTACGATATTGAAGGGCCATTCAATGGTTAAATGGGTTACGAAATTTCATACTCATAAATAATATTGTGTTATATGTGGCAGTAAATAAAAAATTTAAACGTTTATAACAAGTATGGGAAAGTTGCCCACGAAAGTGGTATAATATACCTACTATTCTCTAAGTCCTCAAGGTAAATAAATAAATGAGTATGAGTTTATCAAATCATCAGATACGTTCGATTATACGTTAAAATGTTAAATTAAGCGTACCTACGCATATAACATGGTATATTTACAGAATAAATATAAAGCAATATTATTATAGAATAAAAGGGTTAAGAGCGATACAACTATATCAAATTATCGTGCCAGTGTACGTATAAAGTCGACATTGGAACAACACTATCGACTATTGTTTTTGGTGGTTTTTGGTCAGCGAATTGCGAATTTGAGTTGTGATAAAGTTATAAAAGTTTTATTGCATATTTCGTACTAAAACAATAAGTATTTTGGAAACTGGTTATAATTATAAACGTATTGCGTAAAGAAAATGAAGTGAACGCTGTTCGTCAATACTTGTTGGCGTGTAATGAAGATTTAAAAACTTTTAAAAATTTGAACAGCCATGGCGGATGGCGGTCGAAAAAATTAACAAAGTTCTGAGTTAATTTCAAGCTGTTTGAATTACCGACAGTGTTGATCATCTATCATGGGCTTGTGTGTTATCGCAACAGAATAAAAGCTAAAATAAAGGAAATACTGTGTATTGGATACGCAGTCATTTAAGAGCGTACCGGCAGGTAAAATTTATCTTATTTAATAAAGAATCTCATAATTTCAAAAGGGCTATGTGATAATAATCATAAAATGTGATTTATACAGTAAATTAGTAAATGTTTGAATTAAAGGGTGAATTCTTTAATATCAATTGACTAAGCCAAGAAACTTAAGTACCCAAAATACCATTTTTGTTTGAGATCTACTGAACTGAATTTAACAATTTCCATACATTTATGCAACATTACATGGAAGTCAATAATAACAGTTAAACTTAATAAGAGTTCCACATAGTATTTAGTGAAATATTCTATGATGATAATAAGTTTTAACAATGGTAACATTATTAATTGTGTATCTGTCTGATAAATATCCCTAAAATGGAATGTGATGATAATAAAGTAAACTTACTGAATTATTTAACTATAAATTTAAAACTGCCCTTCTAATTACCAAAGGCCATTAGAATCTTTATCTTTGTGAGTTCATTGTTATAGTGAATAGCTTTACTCTGGTTATTTCAGAGAACCAAATTCTAACATGGAGCATGTGCTAATTGCGAGACTTAAAGATATCATAGACCACATAGAAGTCTTAACCAAGGAATGTGAAAGGTTCAATAGTTTGGTGATCATTGACAAACAGCCCGCAGAGATTGCGGTTAAAAAACTAGAAGCTTTGCATACACGTTTTTCTGCGGAGTTAAACAATTACTTTAGACTGAGTACGGAACCTTCTGCAGATGATATCTCAAGGTTCAGCAGTCTCCAGCTTCATTCTGAAGAAGTTTTGATGGAACTGATTATCAAAATAAAAGGTTCAAAGGAGGGATGTGGAACTTCTGATACTGCCCCAAGTAAATTACCTAAGTTGAGCTTGCCTACATTCAGTGGAGATATTTTGCAATGGCAACAATTTTGGGATCATTTTAACTCCAATATCCACAGTCGTAATCTGTCTGATGTGGATAAGTTACTTTACTTAAAATCATCGCTGACTGGTGAGGCAAAAGTTGCAATAGACGGTTTGGACACTACAAGCAAGAATTACTCAATTGCTGTGTCTACTCTCCAAGAAAGATATGGAAAGGAAAGTCAAATTATAGATGCTCATTATGCTGCCCTATACAAGATTAAACCCGCTGAGAAATCAGGGGAAGATATTTGCAGAGTCCTGAATGAAGTAGAAAGACATATTCGAGTGTTGAGTTCTTTAGGGGAAAACATTGAACATAATCATTTGAGATTTATTATAATGGAAAAATTCCCAGAGGACATAATATATGAGATAAAGACATTACAAAAAATTGAATCAGTTACGGAGATGAGAAAACAACTGGAAATTATTATATCTGCCAGGGAAGAAGCAGTTAGGATTGCTCAAATGAAAAGTACAACTGATACCAAACATTACACTGTAGAAACTTTTCACAGTAGAGATGAAATAAAACGAAGAAATTCAAGAAATAATTTTAGAAAGGAGCATGAAACTAAATTCAGAACACTGACTAGTCAGGCCGGTCGTAATTACAATAGTCATAATAATAATTATAACAACAAACATTCATTTACCAATCAGAGACATAATTCAGAGAAATTTGGAGGACATACTTATAAAAGAAAAAGTGAACAACCGCACACTAGTAATATGGGTGCGAAAAGAAGGAAGCTAAGTTGTATATTTTGTTCTGGAGAACATTTTAATGAAAATTGCATGGTTGCGAAGACAACTAAAGAAAGAATGGCTAAACTAAAGGGTCGTTGCTTTATTTGTTTTCTGCAGGGTCACTATTCAAAATTGTGCAAGAAGAAAAAGCCGTGTGTACATTGTGGGAAGTTTGGTCTCCACAATCGAGCTCTATGTCCAAAATTCCAAAACATCTCTTCAAAGGGAGGTACACACTCTGCTACATTTTCGACAACAGGTCATTCATTTACTGTTTTACAAACAGCTGTAGTAAATCTGATAAATGAAGAAGGTTCTGACCAAGTAAAATGCCGTGTGTTAATGGACTGCGGCAGTCAGAGAACTTACATTACTCAAAGGGTGTCTAATAAATTGAAACTACAACCTGTTGAAGAACAGCTCATCTCAGTATTCACCTTCGGAACTGATAGACCACTGGAATACAAAAGTCCTTATGTGAAATTACAAATTCAGACTCGGGCCGAGATGAAGATCATTCTTTATGCTAATGTTGTACCTTCTATAGCACAACATGTGCACTATCCAGAACAAGAACTTAATAAATGGAAGGATGAATATTTACTGGCCGATGATGGATCTTTATGTGATGAAATAGATATTCTCATTGGAAACGACTATTACTTCTCAATCCTGGGTATGGAAAAGGTACAAGTAAAGGAGAATTTGTTCTTAGTCAACTCCAAATTAGGATGGATGTTAGCAGGGAAGGCTGATTTTAAATTAGCTGATAATTTGACAGTCAATACATTTTTTCAGTCCAATATGGAAGTAAAGCTGGATAAACCAGATTTACCCTTTGATAACTATAACTTAAAAGCTCTGTGGGACATCGAAAGCATTGGAATTACTGACTCACCAAATACAACTAAAGAAGAAGAAGCCGTAAAGAACTTCAATGAATCTGTTAAATTTGAAAATAACAGATACTCAGTTTCTTGGCCCTGGAAGGAAATGACACCAACATTACCTACTAATTTAGGTTTGGCACATGGAAGATTAGTTGGTCTACTCAAACGAATAGACAAGGAAACATTGAACGCTTATAATGAAACTATTCAGTCTCAGTTTCAGATGGGAATAATTGAAACCGTCCCTCTAGAAGAAATACATTGCAGTAAATATAGGGTGCATTACCTACCACACCATGGAGTTCAGACACCTGGGAAATCTATTCGAATTGTATATGATGCATCCGCTAAGCTAAAAGATAATGTCAGTCTCAATGAATGCCTTCGGGCAGGACCTATTTTGTTAGAAGACCTAACTGGATTATTGATTAGATTCAGGTCACACAATATCGGAATTGTTGCAGATGTTGAGAAAGCTTTTCTTCAAATAGCGCTACAAAATGACAGCAAAGATGTAACGAGATTTCTCTGGATTAAAGATATAACCAAGGCAGCTACTGAAGACAATATCATACATCTAAGGTTTTGTCGAGTACCTTTTGGCGTTATTTCGAGTCCATTTCTTCTGAATGCCACGCTCAAGTACCATCTAGGGCGATCTAATTGTGAAAACGTTCAGCGTGCTGCAAACGACATATATGTAGATAACGTTATCACTGGAACCAAGACTAATCTACAAGCTATAACACTTTATAGTCATCTCAAGAAAGAGTTTGACAGTATATCCATGAATTTGAGGGAGTGGAGCTCAAACTCAAAAACTTTTAGAAAAAATATTACGGACGTCAATGATGAAAGGACAATTAAAGTTCTCGGTTTAAATTGGGATTCTGAAAAGGATACACTACAGTTACGGGCACGTAACTTAGAACTACAAACAACAAAGCGAGGAGTCCTGAGGACAATAGCATCAATATATGATCCATGTGGATATGCAGCTCCAAACTTACTATCACCGAAATTATTCATACAAGATTTGTGGAAAAAGAATACCAAATGGGATACACCTTTACCAAAAGAATCCATGGAAGAATGGAGAAACATCCATGAAGACATTCGTAACTGCACAGAGGTGGTACCCCGATATTATACTAAAGACTTTGAAAACAGCGAAAATCAATTACATTGTTTTACAGACGCCTCAACAAAAGCATATGCAGCAGTGGTATATGTGGTTAACAAAAATGGAAAGGCATTTGTCATCGGCAAGTCAAGATTGACACCCATAAAAAACCAAGATAATTTACAAATACCACGTCTGGAATTGTTAAGTGTGCTCATAGGAAACCGCCTGTTAAAATATGTTGTAAAGTTTCTGCGTGTGACTATAAAACAACAATTCTTATGGACAGACAGTCAAATCGTATTAGACTGGTACAATTCAGATAAACTTTTGACACCGTTTGTGACAAAAAGAATACAAGAAATAAAAGAATCCTAAGTTCTGGCCTTTACGGAATAACCTTATAAGACATCACTCTCTGTTGATGGCGGAGGGTCCGTCAAATTCGTCAAACGATTTAACGGATTGAAGTTGACTAGTCTCAGACGCAACCTTCGTTTATTCAAGGACGCTGATGGAATCCTCAGATGTGGAGGAAGATTAGAAAATGTGCAATGCTCATTTGATGAGAAACATCCAATATTACTCCCAAAGGATTGTGAGTTCACTAATAAATTAATTGAGAAGATCCACCAAAACAATTACCATGTAGGAGCGAATCATACATTAAGTATTCTGCGTAAACAATATTGGTTACCACAAGGAAAAGCCACAGTTCAGAAGATCATTAGGCGATGCCCTACCTGTGTTAAATATGGGGGAGGACCATTCAAGTTGCCTCCAACTCCTTCAATACCCGCAGAAAGAGTGAATTATAGTTCACCATTCACTTTCATCGGATTAGATTATCTAGGTCCAGTTCTAGTCAGGACTGATGATGGAAGACAGCAAACAGCAAAAAGATGGATTTGCTTGTCCACTTGTTTAGCTGTGAGAGCTATACATCTAGAAGTGGTTCGGGATTTGACAGCTGAAGAGGGAATTCTCGCCTCAAAGAGAATGATTGCGACAAGAGGCGTACCAGAACTAATTACATCAAATAACGCCCCTTAATTTAAGTTAATCTCGGAGGATATACTGTCTACATGTGCCTCTGATGAAGAAGTCATGAATACTGTAGAATCTGTGGACGTTGACAATGTAAATGTGACCGTACCACAGTCTTTTAATGATTTACCTAAGAATAATGAAGAATGTTTGCATGAACATCAAACTATAAATGAACCACAAATTAATAAACGCATAAGACCAGTACGTGCTGCTGCTGCGACGAAAGCCTTGGAGAAAATCCAGGAGTGGACGCGTAGCCTAGTCACCCTGTTCTAAGATTTGCCGGCCGGGAGTGTCGCGACGAAGGCTCGCGATTTTCCCGAAATGGCAAGTCAGCCTGTTCTAAGATTTGCCGGCCGGGAGTGTCGCGACGAAGGCTCGCGATTTTCTTGAAATGGCAACCCTAACAATGCCGCCAACTAAACGTCAAGTGAGTTATAAAACCGCGCCATTTTTGTCCTTACTTTTCCATGTAAACAAGTATTAAAATGTTAATATAAGTTTAATGTCCATGTATCTATTTTAGTATCGAAACATTATTATACAAACGTGTTTGCTAACCAGTCAAAACTAACGTCTGATCTGCAAGGCACAGGTGCAGGATCAGAACGGTAAACCCAAGTAATATAATGGGCACAAGGTCCGTGCTATAATATGTGGCCCCGAGGTGGACTGTAGGCTTCGGCTGCAGGTTCCACATAGGTATCAAGTAATATAATGGGCACAAGGGCCGTGCCATAATATATGGCTCTGAGGTGGACTGTAGGCTTCGGCTGCAGGTTCCACAAAGGTATCAAGTAATATAATGGGCACAAGGGCCGTGCCATAATATGTGGCCCCGAGGTGGTATGTAGGCTTCGGCTGCAGGTTCCACATAGGTATCAAGAAATGTAATGGGCACAAGGGCCGTGCCATAATAGTTTCCTCATATTGTCATATTATTAATACTGCAGCTGCAGGGGAAAGAGGATTGATCTTAATTCTATATGCCCTGTTTGATGGGTACTAATGCACTAAGTTATCTGCGCCAATAGCAGCTATATGCCCTGTTTGATGGGTACTAATATGCCCTGTTTGATGGGTACTAATGCACTAAGTTATCTGCGCCAATAGCAGCTATATGCCCTGTTTGATGGGTACTAATATGCCCTGTTTGATGGGTACTAATGCACTAAGTTATCTGCGCCAATAGCAGCTATATGCCCTGTTTGATGGGTACATATATGCCCTGTTTGATGGGTACTAATACACTAAGTCTGTCTGCGCCACTAGCGATATGCCCTGTGTGATGGGTACTATAGTATACACTAAGGTTATCTGCGCCACTAGCTATATGCCCTGTGTGATGGGTACTATAGTATACACTAAGGTTATCTGCGCCACTAGCTATATGCCCTGTTTGATGGGTACTATAGTATACACTAAGTTTGTCTGCGCCACTAGCTATATGCCCTGTTTGATGGGTACTATAGTGATACTAACGATTATCTGTGCCTCTCTAACTATGACTATAATATTCCCTGTGTGATGGGTACTATGGTATACATGAACATCCTATGAATAACTTATATATGCTTATTGACTCATGACATTAATTTGATGTATGTTGTATTAATTACTATATCGCTTTCAAGCACTGTTATGTATATACTCACCAGATACACTATAATTACAATTACATATTTACACCAATGTGTGCAATGGTTGTATTGCCTCCGGGCAATGTAATCTCTAGGGCACTAGTGACGTAAAGTCATAAATCTTTTATATCTACAGGTGGTGCATATAAGGATGGACTGAAGACAGGGTTACTAGACGGATAAGGAAGATCATTGGAAGACCCCACAAACTAGAATACATCATTAAGCAGATTCCCCCTTGTCATGCCTAGACGCGAAGGTGGATGACATGTATTGTTGAATTAATATAATAAATAAATATATTAATAATAAATCCTTCGCGACACTCGTTTTGTAACTCACTATCATAAAATAAAAAAGTAATACTTAAGGGGGTACATTTATCCGTCAGACTGAATAACTTTCAAATCTCAATTGCGAAATTAGCATAAAATATTTTCCGACTTCTCATACAAAATTGATCAGCTCTGATCGGCAAATTTGTTTTGGAAGTTATTTATAAGGTTGACGAGTAGCTGCATCCTCTTTAGTGCGTTATATATCTATAGAGTAGTATTTTTTATTGATTCTTGCAAGTAAACCAAAATCGCCCCACCTCGACAGTCTGGGGAGCGTAGTGGTTCGCAAACGCTACTATTACCTATCATGAGATCCTGAGTTCGATCCCCAGGTCAGCAAATAGTCTTATTGGATTTTCCATTAGGAATTTCCTCAATGACAGCCTCTCACAGGGTCTTATGTGATTTGTCACTGTCACTTTGTCATTTTTTTATATTGGTGCAGGCGTTACACAAAGTTTAATTGCAATGTCTGCTGGGGCCCTGGGGCGGAAATAAGCCTGATGTCTGAAACTATACCGGTAGATGGCAATCGCCCACGTATTTTTTATTTTATTTTATATTTGTACATCAAAACATCTCCAAACAAGAGATGTTTTGATGTACAAACGTTTGGCCTTTTTTTACATAATTAATTGCATTATTAGGCGTTTTTATTGGACTCACTTAGACTATCGCCCCCGTATTACATGGGATTTAAAAAAAATTACTGGCGACTTGTGGGTATACCTACTATAGGGCTTACTCCCCTGCCTACTAAACTTTGGGAAAAGGAACCTTCTCTATTGTTTTTTATATCTAGTGGTATATATATCTAAACTGTACCTATTCTGTGGTAGCCTATGCAATGTGCCTTTGCAAATACTAGGTAAATTATACTTTTTGAAACTTTGCTTTGGTTTGCTTGCATAATGCTCCTGTGAACTTTTGTGCAAAAGCGTAGAATGTTGATACGGAAAGCGGTTTTAGGCAGAAATTACGCGAGCGCTGGCCATCTATCAAATGCATGCAAGCCATTAGGTAGGTTTTACGAAGGACAATAATAGGTGCCTTTATCGATTTTGACGAATGGCCCGATTCATCGTTTCGCGATACATTTACGTTCCAATTAATTCGAGAATGAGCGATGACCTTAACGATTACATAACATACAGTATAAACTTTATATGCGATAATTATTTGAACAGTTGGTTACATATAAAATATAACATAACATACATTCACGCCTTTTTCCCGAAGGGGTAGGCAGAGGTGTATCCAGGACTCAGTCCCATAGTAGATACACCCACATTTCGCCAGTATGTTATTGGTCCCATGTAATAGGGGGCGAGCCTATTACCATCTACCGGGCACAGTTCCAGACTCCAGGCAGTTATTGAGATAATTCCTAATGGAAACATCCAATATTTAACACTTTTCCTGACCTGGGGATCGAACCCGGGACCGCTTGATTGGCAGTCGAGCATGCGCCCTCTACGCCACCGAGGCAGTCCGAGTGGTTATATACATGAAGTTTAAATCACAATTAACCGTGTTCCGGCTACATATCTTATAGGAAATATCCTCATATCCTATAAGATATGTGGGGGGCAGTCGTTAAAGGTCCTGTCGGAGGCCTAGGAATCTTGGGAACCTGAAACTCTGACAATACGGGTTGTCCACATAACTTGTATGAATTGACTCGAGCAGTATAACTGGGGTCACCCGTTCTGAGAGTATGAATTCAAATTATGTCGTTCGAAAACACGGGCTATTAGTCCGTTTTCTATTGGGAATGTTTGTATCGAGAGTTATACAATTTTGAGTATACCTAGCAATGCCATTTGATACGAGTATTATACACGTCCACCTGAGCCCAAAACGCCCGGTAGCCAGTTTGAACTCCGCGACGATAAAAGTACAGACCTCCCGACGCTCAAAAAACGAATTCTGGCGGATAAGTTGGATCTTTGAGTCAAGTTCGTTTTTTATGGTTCCTTAGCAAAATATGACGCAATCCTTAAAATAATAAACTTTTAGTAGTGGTGACACAATGCAAACAAATAATCTTGATTTTAAATAAATTCTGTCCGAAAGCCCATTTAAATCAGATTTTAAAAACATTAACATTCATTATACCTAGGTAAATTCGAAAATAATAAATTTAATTAATAAAAATTGGAAAATAATAGATTCAAAAATTTATAATTCGAATATTAAATTCGATTAAAATAAATTTGAAAATAATATATTCGCTGCGATCACAAAGCCGTTCCAGTTCCAGTTTATGGCGTTCAATGAACGTTCAATGGAGGAGGCCTATGTTCAGCAGTGGAAGTCTTTAGGCTGATGATGATTGCTCGCAAGGAAAAAATTAATTAATTTCCCATGAATAATTCCAAAACAAAACTGAAACCCATTCAGTTTTGTTTGGGTATACGTATACTACCTTAATCGATGTTTTTTTAAATTTATAGAGGTGTTGACATCGCAGCTAGGTCAATGCGTTTGTAATTAAGATAATGTAGGTTTACATGCCAGTAATATCAAATAACATTAATTAATCATTTGTGTCGAAGCGTAGTGCGGCATGCGGTGCAACAATGGCTGGACATTTTAGATCGCACCCTATCTATAACGAATTTCTGTAATAACATTTTGTTAGCGGCTAGCGCTTTGACGTAGACAATATTGTTAGTTGATTTAAGTACATAATATAGCAAGGAATAAATTTTAATTTAAAAACCTTTATATAAAAAACCCAGCGTTTATCGTGTTAGATAGATATATATATAAACTCTTTATTGCTACATCAGAAACAAGAATTAACCTTAAAAATAAAAATATACTATAAGTACAACAAAAAATTATAATAGTGTAACAATTGGCGGTCTTATCGCTAAAAGCGATCTCTTCCAGACAACCGTGCAGGGAGAGGAGAGTACCGTAAATCACGACATTTGGTCGGCGGTGTGACAGATATAATAAAAGTTTCTTAGTGTTCTTCTTAAAAACTCTTTCATTTTTTACTCTGTAGGAATCAAAGTTTATACCACATTATTTAATTGGAGAATCGGTAAACTTAAAAATTCCTAATACTACAACCAGTTCATCTATCGAGTAACTTATCTACCCATGGTACAACCAGTAGGGCTATTGGTGGTAATGAGTTTTGACACTCGACATACACTTTATAAATTGCCGCCAATTCGTAAGAACAGATGGCATATGAATATATACACATTACACATGACAGATTCCCAGAGTTCCTAATTCGAAATTTAAAAACATTTTTCATTGACTGCTTTTCTTGCTGGCCTATTCTAAAAACTTTCAGTGTTACCCGTACACGATATGCGATCCGATATGCGAAGGGTTAAAAAATGACACAAAAAATCTGTGTTTGATTCACAACTTAAGACCTTAGCTTATCGGCAAACGCTATCATTTGTTATTGTTAATTACTAATCCAGCGATGAATAATAGTCAAACCTGCCTGCCGTTTGTAATAGCCGAATTATTTAAATGATTTATTGAAGCCTCGCCGTCGCGTCGTAAATTTGTGTTATATTAAACTATTGTCTAATAAATAAACAATGTGGAACTTCGTTCGTGCATGGGAAAATTTTGAAAATATAACTTAGTAGGTACATAAATTAATCTTTATTAGGTAGGAACAGTTTCAACCTTATATTATAATTATGATTTTGTTTGGTAGGTCTAATAATTACATTTTCAGATGTGTATAATAGTACATTATGATAGTGTCTATTGAAATTGGAACGCCCGTCGTTAAAAAAAAAAACGTAGTACTTAACCTCAGTTTATTCAAATAAATTATAAATATTGTTAATCGGCGATAATAAATGCTCGACTGCCAATCAAGAGGTCCAGGGTTCGATCCCCAGGTCAGGCAGTGTTAAATATTGGATTTTTCCGTTAGGAATTATCTCAATAACTGCCTGGAGTCTGGAACTGTGCCCGGTAGATGGCAATAGCCTCGCCCCCTATTACATTTACACCAAAATAGGACCAATAACATACTGACGAAATGTGGGTGTATCTCTTATGGGACTGAGTCCTGGGTACACTTCTGCCTACCCCTTCGGGAAAAAGGCGTGAATGTATGTTTTATAAAAGGGGGATTGTGTTTCAGAATAGATAGATAGATAGATAATACTTTATTGTACACCACACACAATGCAATAACATTACAGGACACAGAAACTAAACTAAAATGTACAAGCGGCGATCTTATCGCTATTTAGCGATTTCTTCCAGACAACCAATATTTAAATAAAATAGGTATTATTGCGAATCACAATAATAATTCTCTTCCTGTATCCTTTGTATAAAAAACAGTGAGCTGAGAGCTGTCACTGTAGAACAACGGTGGGTCTAAAAATCTCTGTAAATCTCAAAATCCCAAATCTTAGTACAATATATAAAATTTACGTTTTTCTAAGGTGAACAAAACGCTACAGAGTTCTAACTTAACTCCAGCGCCATCTAGATAACACAAAAAAACAGCGCTAGCACTGTTTTTTTGTGTGTATGTTTGTTCCGTTTTTACGTTAAAACTACTGAAGCGATTGGATTGAAATTCGGTGTATAGATAGTTTAGACCCTGGTATAACATAAAAATGTACTTTTTTTCCGATATTCCCACGGGAACGAAGACTACGCGGGTGAAACCGCGAGGCACAGCTAGTAACTTAATAATCCCAAGGTTGTCTGGTTCCTGGGTGTTTTAGTGTCTAGAGTCTAGACGATGGCTATATTATGAGTTTTCAACCAGTTTATTATAATATTTTCTCAGAAGCTTCATAATCATAATACATGCTTTTCTATTGACATGTATATTGTTGGTATCATTGTACATAGAAACGATGTGTGGGGCCTTACGATCTACGTGAAATTAAAATAATAACTGAATGTACTGTTGAATAGTTGACTGAGCTAGCAAAGCGAGCGAAGCGTCTCTGGCCAAAATATGCTTTCGCTCCTTCATCTCCTCTGTGGCTTTTGTCCCTCTGTCTGTTCTCACCCTAATGAAGGTACCGATCACAATTTCTCTACCGATTTTTACGAAAATTGGCACACAAGTTTCTTGGTTTATTTAAGTCGATTTTTAGTGGACCGCATTTTTACTGTGGAGAAAATAGGGGATATATATTACCAGTTAAAAAGTGTGATTTTATTCAAATACTTATATGGATATATGTCTCAAGGCTATTTATTCGTGGCCGGGCACAGAAGCCTTAAGGACTTTAACCTACACATTATATTGCGCAATTTCTAAAAGGGGGAAGAGAGGATGTTTTTTTAACGTATATATGGACGGATTTCCATTTATGAAGTAAATCAGTTAAATCAGACTACGCAATCCTCTCCACCTTCGCAAGAAAAACACCAGATTCGACCTGTTAGGATCTAGGGAACGCGAGTAATCGTTAACACTTACCCTATTTTGCTCAAAAGTCTACATTAAAGGAAAATTCAAGCAACTGAAATTCGATTTAAAATTGTACTTTCTTCGTTTGCGCAAATTACTTATCGGACTTGTTACAAAGTTCCTGTGTCACATAAAATCTGATACTGGCGAGGTCTTAAACTGACAGAGACACTAGATAAATGTATTCCTATTTATAGCGTTAACCAACATTCTATTAACAATGTATACATACAAACCTACTTCACACTGTTAAAACTTCTAAAATTTAAAATAAATTTTAAAATAATTATTTATAATAATAGAGATTATAAAAATTAGGTCATTGATTTTAAGAAAAGCGAGATAGGGTATGTTCTCCTAGCGCTTACTCAACAACTGGCATGTGCAATTCACTCAGTGTGAAGTTTTAACAGTGCAATATAATGAACGAAAAGATAGAAAGACGTACCTGAGACCAAAGTGCGATCGAGACAACAATATTAATCGCTCGTACGACCTAACTTTACTGACGTACGTGGACCTCATTGGACCTAATTTGAGCTTTCCATTTTCGAGAAGCCATTACCTCATTTACCCTGTTCTTTAAATCATATTATATCATATCACTTTGGGTGTATAAAAACCCAAAGTTTCCGTATGACGGGGTGTCTATGGTATCAAAACTCAAAGCCAATATTAATTAAACAATCCTCTGCTTCAATTAAACTTTTAAGCCCTTCTTGAAGCTTCGTTAGGAGTTTATTACTTTACCGCAGTTCCATTTAACAGGCTCGTCTCACCGGTGACGTACAACTACGTACCGCCATAATCATTAATGACCGATCGTTATTTAGGACATTCACTGCCAAATTACACACGACTAATTAGCGGTCATCGGACTGACAGCCGGTGCGATTCCAATGACACAAAGCTAATTCTAACTGCATCATCAGTGCGTATGGAAGGTAATTACATATGCGCCGGCAAGCTTCTCTGCCGTACGCCGCTCGGCACATCCGAGCCTGCTTACTGCGTTCCTATGGTCGGATCAGTGCTGCTATTTTTGCGCTTCAGCTCTAGATCTAGCGCTTTTTTGCGTTAGAAGTAGACCAGATTTAGCGCGACGAAAATACAAAATTTAGCGCCTAGCCAATGACGTTTGAATTTGTGGAAAATCTAGCGTTTTATGGAACCCCTTCTATTAAGTAGATTTATGACAAATATGCGCATAGTATTATATTTTACCGTTCGGGATGGGTTTTATCTCAAATGTGTGTCGATGGCATGTCAGACGAGTCAATAGAAATGACAATATTGGAATTATGGTTAACGCCTGTAAAATTGTAATAAAGGCACTTAGATTATGTATAAAAAAGTTATATTTGTCGTAAACATGCTTGAATGGTCTTCGGGAATTACGTCTTATTAAAGTTTAAATTTAGCCCTAATGCGATCGCTTTCTTTACGTCCTGGTTTTATAACATCTAGCGCTTTTCCAACTGCAGTTGGCGCTGAATGAGTATTTTCATCTGGCAGCACAGCCGGTCGGCCGGACTCTTGCACACACGGACGGCATCGGCCGCATAACCTGTGATGTTATATTCAGGTGTAATAACGACTAATCCCCGACCTGTGTCACAAATTACCCGCTTTTGTCTATCAACCAGGGATACCAGCGCACTGTCGTCTGTCTATGAATGTGTTATAAACTCTATGCATAATGCATCGTTCTCTAGCAGTAAAGTGCATTATCATATAATACGTTATTCGTGACACGTTACATTACCGCCGAATTGTGGAGTCACTGTGGATGGCCAAATGGAAAATTGAAAAAAGGAGACTCTACCAAAATTTTCCAACACAAAGCTTTCTATCACCGTAGTGTATACAGTGTACTCGTAGATTGTAGATGATAGCCGTTTCCTGGCACATCTACATCTACGTACTTAAATACATACTGTACCTAAGAAATAATCAGAGCCAAAGTCCACAAAGCAAACATTGTTATAATTAGTATGGGAACTACCAATGTATTGTTTTTCTTTTCCTCACAAAAGAACGTGTGTATTTAATGTAATTAACTGTTTGTAAGTTGTTGCGTATTCTGCTCTCCTCTCTTTCTTGTGGATTTAAACAATTACCGTTCATTAGGATGCACACAGAGCGGGCCTTTGTAATGCAAATCCATTGTTTTTGCGCGCACAAACTACCCCACACTTTTGTATGAATGTATGTTAACGGCGCAGAGAGAAATATAATTTAAAGTGGAACGTTGCTTACTCCGCGCCTGCATTGCTTCAAATGAAAAGCAATTTCATAAGTGGAATGCAGCAGAAGTTGTACATAAGTTCGTCTTAACTTTATATAAAATTCAATATTTGGTTGCGAGTGTAGAGCGGCGCCGCGGTCGCGTGTCCCACACCGTCTCCGACCGACCAACACAAACACTCTCCGCTCGTCCGACTTGAGAAGTTTAGAGGAAACCCACCATAAAAATAGTAAACACAATTTCTGCTTGTGAAAAGATAAATCTCGGTCTCGCAAACAGTCCCGCCCGTATCTCGAGGGGCGGAATATTCTAACTTTGATTCGATTCACGAATTTTGCGGTGGTAGATACTCCGCGTATAGAAAATATTGCATATTCAGTTTGGATGTAGAATAGCAGTGATGTGACATGGCGTTAGGTATTCTTATATATCTATAAGAGCCCGTGCACATTGCGCTTTTTATCATCGTCGACGACGGGCGTGTTTACGTTGCCGTAACTTTTCAAATTTTTGTTCTAGATTGTGTTCGTTATGAGCTTGAAGAGAGCATACTACGCGCAGTATCTGCGCGTTGTCTGCGATGATAAAAAACACAGAAATAACGCTCTAACACGTTCTGAGCCCATAATCATTTTATACTACATACACTATATACTACATTCGGGTACTAAACCTACAGTGGCTACTGTAAAGATTTTTTTTACTATAAGTACTAATTACAATATTATAATGACTAATTAAAAATGACACCTGTGTAATGTTTCTAACTATATTTACAGACTATAAACAACAAAGCCACGTGCAGTTGTCTACGAGAATAACTTTTATGTTAATTTTATTATCAACGTGTCGTTTGCAGAATCCTTATTGTCGTAAAGTGGACTAATGAAACTGTCCTCCACTGAAACACTGGAATTGAAGACGATTCTTTCCTTTACGTTTCCCGTGAGGGACATAACAGTAATGAAACACCTAATTAAAATACGGCGTCAATTTATATTGTGTACAAACAGTCCTATTTTTATATGCTATTACGAGACGCCGAAAGAATATTAATAAAAATGATTATATATACAAAATGTACGGGATAGCAAATGCCTTTCATTTGCGCAAACATAAAAAAACAAAACAATAGCATCTCTATGTGTGTTCGTACAAAAAAAGAGAAAGGCTCATGTTAAAAGATATTTTGTATAAATCTTATTCATTAGGTACTGATTCCTCAAAAGTCTTCAATATCCCATACAAATATAATACATGAAAACAGGTAGTTTTCACCGCAACGTTATTTTAATTAGGCATAACCTCACACTGGTGGAAATCACTCTATTAGCCGATGGAATCTACGACTGGGCACATTTCTCTCAAATTGCTGATAACGAAGGAATATTTTCCCAAATATGGTCGCGGTTCGTATAATTTCCTCTTATCAGTCGGCCCGTGGGTAGACACAGGTACAATTTATAGGACAGACACAATAAGGTAGGCGGTACAAAGCCGCTCTGAGTGCTTTGAAGTTAGTGAACGTTGTCACAACCGTCACGCAAATGTTAAATGTTGAAAAGCTGTTGGAACCTCTAACTAAAATAATGTCTATATAGATATGTAGGGAAAGACGACTGTCACTTATAGTTAAATTATGTTGTATATACCTACATTGTATATTAGGAAGGTAAAATATATTTAAACTAAGCGCCAATTGGAGCAAATAACTTTAAGTATAGGTGGGTACATATTATCATTATACTCTTATATAAAGAGATAAAGTTATTGACTTATCAATGCAGAGCCTAAACGCCTGGACGGATTGTGATGAAATCTGGACAGATTATTTTTATAGCCTAGGGAAGTAATAAGAAAGTATTTCTTAAAATTCCGCCTCTGAATGTGTTAGATAAGGGCTGAAAGTTTGTAAGTATAATAAATATTTAAGTTTGTAATTATAATAAATAAACATATACGTGATAAAGGGTTCCATGAAAAAAAAACCCTTGCATGAAATATAGGGATAAAAAATAGTATTAAGAAAGGTTCCCAATTAATACAGAAAACAATAAAATCAAATATTAAAACTATAGAAAATGTGTAACAATTGGCGGCCTTATCGCTCAGAGCGATCTCTTCCAGGCAACCGTGCGGTGACAGGACTTATACTAAGATAACATAACATAACATAACATACATTCACGCCTTTTTCCCGAAGGGGTAGGCAGAGGTGTACCCAGGACTCAGTCCCATATTAGATACACCCACATTTCGCCAGTATGTTATTGGTCCCATGTAATAGGGGGCGAGCCTATTGCCATCTACCGGGCACAGTTCCAGACTCCAGGCAGTTATTGAGATAATTCCTCATGGAAAAATCCAATATTTAAACACTGCCTGACCTGGGGATCGAACCCGGGACCTCTTGATTGGCAGTCGAGCATACGCCCTCTACGCCACCGAGGCAGTCTTATACTAAGATGCTACTCATAAATATGTTTTTACTATGATGAAGACAAGGAATGAAATAAGAATTCCTGAAATCTATTTTGTTACTAAAGTTATCAAAATCTACCATTAAAATACATCAGATTTACAATCATGATATTAATTTAAACAAAGCAAAACTTCCAATGTTAAAATAACAATGTGAATAAAATATTGTCTAAATTCCAGACTAATTGTACCTTTGGCCTTTACCTACGTCATGAAATAGATAACTAAAATATTACGTCTTCTTCTTCTCAGCCGTAGCAAGTCCACTGCTGAACATAGGCCTCCCCATAAAGGGGGGGTTTGCCACGCTTGGTAGGCGAGTTGGCCAGCGCAGTTTGGCGAATTTTACGCAGCGGACGCTGCTGCCCATCCTCTGGATCTAACAACCCTTAAACAAAAATATTACGTATTTTTGCTTTATAAAACGTGTAGGTTTGATAATAGCGCTCGCCTAAAGCAACGTTTGAACTATAATATAATATTAAGTTCCCTAGAATTTTGCATGACCTTACGAAGCTGAATACTTAGGAATATCAGTCATTAGGTAATATCTAGAAATACGGAACATTTAATTTGTTCCACTTTGCTTGTTTGAGTTTGTTTGACTTGTGATAGTGTAATATTAAACGATGTTTATGATAGCGGGGGTTCGAAGGTGTGTCTCGATATTTCATACCGATCGGCGTATTTCTGTGAGTCGCTTTTAAGAAAAAGCAGTGGCTTTTTAGTTCAAAAGATCATTTTAAAGAAGACAAACTGGTTTTCACGTAACTCTTGAATACTAAAAAATAAATGCCACAATTGTGACAATGTTTTATCTGTGGTTCGTATTAAGTATCACCTCGAAAGTGAGAATTGTCATAGAAATGTCGTTCTCCATCATCAGGTGTTAATAAAGTCCAGGACGTTAAGTAGGTGACAGGATTAATTTTAGCGGAAATTAAGTGAAGCACTCATTTAAAAAATGAGACAAAGGCTATTTATTTTGCGAATGAGCATTAAAATCTAAGCCGCCGGGCTCTGGGGAAATCAGATCGCGGTTCACAGAATGTTGACGTGCGAGCGGGCGCTGTGACATCCTTATTTTCTCATATTTTATTGTAAAAGTTAAATATTTGACATCAGTTTAACGAGCAGTAATATTTGTCTTATTTATTAACATTGACGATTTATTCACAAGTCGGTAAAAGGTACTTACCTAGGTATTTATAATTGGTTTATGCAAGGTAATCAATTGAATCTTCTTTGAGAGTCATTGCCTCGGTGGCGTAGTGGTCGCAAACGATACTGCCGATCATTAGGTCCCGGGTTCGATCCCTAGGTCAGGTAAAAGTGTTATTGGATTATATCATTAGGATTTTCTTAGGGATAGCTTGGAGTCTGGAACTGTGCCCGGTAGATGGCAATAGGCTCGCCCCCTATTGCATGGGATCTAAAGACATAACTGGTGAAGTATGTGTGTACCTGCTATGGGACTGCACACACTGTATCATGGGTACACCTCTGCCAACACCTTTACCTTATGGCGAGGTCCACATTGTAACGTTACTGTGTTGGTAACGTACCAATGTAGGTACCTACCTAAGTCCTACTTAGTATAAGTACTACCTAGGTAGATATTATGATAAACAAAAAAAAAAAAATTAAAATTAAATTTTTTTTAACTTAACTAAAACAAGATTAGATAAAAAAGAAACTAAAAAAACTATTGAGGGAGGAGGTGTAAAGTCGGCAGCTGTTGCAGAGGGTTCTTTGAAGACCGTAGGACGCCGCCCGGGCGCCGCCGACCGCAGATGTGACCTCAGGTCGGTGAGGTCCCCAGCCAGACGTAATACCAGGAACAGGTATTGTGCACCTCCCCCTCGGTACGCCGGAATAATAGGGAGAGTCGGCGTACCTGAGTTCCTCTATTTGTTAAGCTCTCGATGATTCAAGGGGAGGGCACAATTCTATCTTCTCCGCAGGTACCCCTCTGGAGGCCCCAAGGGACAGCGCTTCCTGGCCTTCTTTTATTTTATTTATCTCTCCAAGTTGTCCAAGTCGTTGACCAAGTGTTGAATAAAACAAGTTGTAGAAGGTTCAGACCGGACCGAGAATAGTTTCAGACTGAGCCTGACTACGATTAAGACTAAGAATCAGAATGAGAATCAGAAGGAGAATCAGATTGAGAATGACCAAAAGTATCCAGGACCCCGCTTTTTATCCAAATTTTCCCAGTTAAATTTCGAAACCCCAAATTTTGAATTTAGTTTTAAGAAAAATACATGTAGCCAGTAAAAAATAATTAAAACTTTTTAACAAGGTATGTAACCTCTACAAACGTGAAGTAAAAATGGTTGAAACCTAAGAGAAAGGTATTCAACCTCACAAAATTTAAAAAATATAACTAAGATTTAAAGACATTAGACAATTTGAATGTGTCAATTATAAACATGTCAGTCAAAATTGCAAAAATTAATAATGTAAACAAACCAAATTTTCAGTTATTTCAGCTAAAATCGATAGTATTATGAAGAGAAAACTAAGACGACATGCTTACAAATTTTTAGCGGACGATTTACAAGCGAAATAATGACTAAAATACCAAAATACATCAAATGTTTCATCAACAAAGGATAATTCAGATAAAAAACATAAAAGTGATCAAGAAAATAAGGTAATATTTACAGTATAGTATGTATAATATTACAACATGGAAAAAGAAATAGAGTAACAACACTGACGCTAGAGACGAAATTAAACGAACGGCAGGATCAACATGTAGCGAAACAGCACACGACCGAGAAAGATGGGTATCTTAGAAGGAGGCCTTTACCCAATCACGGGATTTTGCAGCAGAGGAATAAAAATATATATCAGGAAGCTATATACATATTAATGCAAGACATTAAATGCTTTTTTATTTTGTTTAAGTATACCTAAATCGGAAACTCCGGGGGTGTCCAAAATAGACTTAGATGAATGAGGGTGAATGAGGATATGCGTGAAAAAGGAGTGAGTGCAGAGATGACGAATGATAGACTGGAATGGCGGAAGAAGTTATGCTGTGCCGACCCTACCTAGTATGGGATAAGGACAGGAAGATGATGATACCTAAATCAAAAACTAAATCATCATAATCATAAACAAACGCATTTGCACGCCAAATTATAGAGACGTATTGTATCCAAAAAATACTTATCACTGGAATAGTGCCAGTGATTGTCTGAAAATCTGCCACCAGCCGATAGGGTCGCAAAAAATGTGTATAAATCTACATGCAAATACGTAGAGACATGAGGAGAGGTTCAAATTGAAACTAAATTGGTTGTTTACAGGGTCGGATTTGGAGAAGACAGATTATTTTGGAGTAATAGTGATTTCTTAGGTTTTATATAATCTTTATAATATTAGTTTTTAGATGTCTTTAATTTTGTCTTAATGATCTGATCCGGCCGGTTTCGGCCACAGCGACAGCTTCATCTCCGGGGTTGTCGCTCGTGCGCTCGCATGTGGCTTATATATCCAATCTTCTTGGTGAAGATCCTCGCACACTGCGGGCATGTGAGCACACCATTAATATAATTATAATTGATTGCCGCAGGTGGTCTGGCTTTCAATTCGTCGCGCTTAATGTCAAGTTCATGGCGCCGTCTCATTTCAAAGTCGTGAACTTTGGCTTTTACACAAGCCCTCCACTCCGTTCGTTTATCGGCCTGCTTCTCCCACTGAGTTGCCTCTATGTTGCATGTTTTCATGTGTCTCATAAGCACGTCTTTATACCTGAGGAGTTGTCCGCCATGCTTACGCTTGCCCTCCTCAAGTTCAGAGTAAAATACGCGCTTTGCCACTCGCTGCTCTGACATTCTTGACACATGTCCACACCAACGAAGGTGTCGCCGCATAAGGTAAGACTCAATGCCACCTACATTGGCTTTACGCAGCACTTCGGTATTCCGCAGGCAATCAGACCATCGGATCTTGAGGATTCTTCTGAGACATCTTAGGTGGAATCGATCTAGCATGCGGATGTGCCGACGGTATACGGTCCAAGTTTCAGCCGAATATAAGATGTTGGGGAGCACAACAGCCATGTAGACAGAGATCTTTGTCGCTAGTTTAATGTCATGCGAACTGAAAACCTTGGCATCTAGCTTACCGAACGCTGCAGCCGCGGCACCGATTCTGCTGTTGACCTTAGCATCAAGGTCACACTTGGATGTTAAAGTGCTGCCCAGGTAGCGGAACTTATCGACCTGCTTCTGCTTGTCCTCGCCGAGACTGATGGTCAGTGCCTCGTGACCGTCAATGTCCAAAGACATAATTTCCGTCTTCTTGACACTGATCTTCAGGCCGTATTTACGGCAAGACTCGTCGAAATCAGACATAAGCTGTTGAAGGCCGTGTGGGGATTCTGCCACAAAACATAGATCGTCAGCGTACATGATCTCTGTAACGACCGCGTAAGATACTTTTGAGCGAGCTTTAAGTCTCGATAAATTAAAAATATTGCCGTCGGTGCGAAAACGGATGCGAACAACTTCAGAAGTAGTCTGTAAAACCTCTCGGACTACGACCGCAAAGTAGAACACGAACAATGTGGGTGCTAGGACACACCCTTGCTTCACCCCACAGGAGACGGGAAAGAAGTCTGACTGTTCACCGTCGATAGCTACGCAGCACTGCATGTCGTCATGCAGGAGTCGGAGAAGTCTCACAAACTTTTCTGTGCATCCCATCTTCCCAAGCACCATCCAGAGAGCTTCTCGAGGCACACTGTCAAAGGCTTTCTCGAGATCAACAAAGCAGAGATACATGTGTCGACTTTGCTCTCTGCCCTTTTCCTGTAATTGCCGTAAGGAAAATATAGCCTCGCAGGTGCCTCGCCCAGGTCGGAAGCCAAATTGGGTCTCCGGCAGCAGCTTTTCAGACAGTTCTAAAAGGCGGTTGAGTAATATTCTGGCAAAGACTTTTCCAGGGACTGATAGTAACGAAATACCGCGGTAAGAATTGCAGTCAGAGCGGTCACCTTTGCCTTTATATAAAGCCTTAATGCGTGACACTTTAAAGGATGACGGGACTTTCTCTTCTTTCCACATATGATCAAATAGCTGCCATGTGGCTGAATGCAATTACTCACCGCCGCATTTGAGCAGTTCTCCCGGTATAAAGTCAATGCCGACCGCGCGCTTATTCTGCTGTTGCTTAATGGCCAGAACAACCTCGCTACGTCTAAGTGGCTCATCCAACTTGATGTCGATAGGAAGCTGAGGCATCGCACAAACGTGGTCTAAATTAGATGTCCGATCCACGTTCAGCAGAGTGTTAAAATGGTCTGCCCACCGCTTTAGCACTTCTTCCTTACTTGTTAGAAGGTTCCGAAGCAAAGACGTTCCGATCAGCTTTCGAACCTCGCCGTAAAACTCCCCTGGTTTGTGTCTGCAAGCAGCTGCATGTAGTGAGCCTTGTCCTGCCACCATTTGTCCTTTATTTCCCGTGATAGTCTTCGCAGCTCCAGGTCACTACTCTTGATCTCCGCAACACCACGTGGGTTTGTGCCACTGTGCTGCCGCAGAAGACGTCGGTGTTTATCGATCGCCTCTTTGAAGACTCCATCATTCTCGTCGAACCAATCCTCGGTTTTACGGACTTTTAGACCTAGAATAACAGTAGCGGTGTCTAAAATGCGAGATGACAGAGTACCCCAATTAGCTTCGACATCCCCGTTGTCTATATTAAGAGGTGGCAGCACATTTGCCAAAGCTTCGGCATATTTCTCTCTCGTCCCCTGATCCATCAGCCTATCCACGTTTAGACACGTCGGCTTAATTCTACCAGACCTACAAGGACGGCGGAGGCGGAGACGAAGTTTAGCGACGACAAGCCTGTGATCAGTCCAGCAGTGTGCACCACGCATGACGCGGGTGATTTGTACCTGGGAAACATCTCTTTGGCGTACGATGGCGTAGTCTATCAAATGCCAGTGTTTGGATCTAGGATGCATCCATGTATTTTTATGCTTGGCGGGAAGTCTAAACATGGTGTTAGTTATCGCGAGGTGAAATTGCGCACAAAAATTGAGTAGCAGTTGTCCGTTATCGTTCATTCTGCCTACTCCATGTCTCCCTAGAACATTAGGCCAGGCAGTAAAATCCTGTCCCACTCTGGCATTGAAATCGCCCAATATAAGTATTTGCGCCCTGGGTCGTACGCTTTCTATGTAGTGAGTGAGCTCCTCGTAAAACTGTTCCTTAATATCATCAGATCTATCCAGCATAGATACTAATGACATTAAGAAAGTTGTCTTTATCCAAGTGAAGGCGTAAAGTGGTAACGCGGTCTGAGATATGCACTGGACAATCTTGTAGCTGTTTTACAAGCTGATTCCTGATCGCGAATCCCACGCCTGACCGTCGCGGTTCGGACGAGGCGAGTCCTTTCCAGTAAAAAGTATACCCACCACCGTACTCCGCCAGCTCCCCCTCATCGGCAAGATGTGTTTCACTGAGAGCAGCTACATCTATATGATACCTAGAGAGTCCTCGAGCTACAATGGCGGTTTTACGTTCAGGACATGAGTTTTCATCGCGGTCAAGAAGAGTTCTCACGTTCCATGCGCCAAATGTCATCTCCGATGTATAAATTGTGTTTCTATTACTTTTATTATTTTTGTATCGTCGTCCACGTGTTGTAAGATGCGGAGGCAGCCGCGGTTACCACCTTCCGTGTAGGTTGGGGTGAGCATTTTTTTGGGGCATCTTTTCTAGCCCCTTCCAAGGCTGAGCAAGGAGAGCAGTGCCTCCCTAAACAGGGCTGCTCTGACGCCCCGGGTGCTGCCGAATTCTTCCTGTCCCCCCAGTGCAGAGCGGAGCGACCACGGTGTTCTACAACACCCCCGGAGCCGCCCATGTGCAGGCTTCAGACAAAGCCCGGTTTGCATCAAATCGAACCTCTCTACTTCAGCCCATCGCCATGGGGCTTTCGATAACTCGGAGTCCATAATTCGGACCACATATGCCCTCTCTCGTCCTTACCCCTCGTGATCCAGTGGAACGGAAACCGCTACAACCGGCGTGAGGTTCGGATGCAATAACTACTAATTTGCAGAGTTTCATTCGAGTTTTCCTTCTCTTTGAAAGAAAAAGGTTGGAAGGAAGAGTAGAGATTAAAGATGCCTCAACAGGTTTTATCCCATGAGTCGACATGGGCGGATGGGTGTGGCCACTGTGATGGAGTCACCGCTCTTAGAGCTACTGTTGAGAGATTATGGGAACAGCGATTTTAACTACAACTTGCAACCTTCAAGGAAAGCCGACTAGCAAGAAGCGACGCCATTACTCCACTACACCCAGAAGCTGATAGGAGGGATGAAAAGAAGATGTGATAGGATAGTTACTACTGTCACGGAGGATAGAGTGTGAAAGTAGCAGCTCGAGTAGTCCGGGGTCGCACACCCGTAGTGGATCTGTAGATCCACCCTCTGAACGAATTTTGTCTTAAAAGCAATGTTTGAAAATAGATTAACTAATACCGCCTGTTATCAAATGGTATGCGAGGCCGTTGATATATATAAAAATGCATTTCAATCGAGATGATGGTTGGCAATTTCCATCAGCCAATCAGGAACCTTTTATAATTATTATTAATTGCGATTTGATTAATCAAATCTCAAGCCCCGCAGAAAACTTTAAGACCTCTGGACTCTAGATAATGTAAGCGATGTAGGACGGTGTTGAAGCTGTTCCACAACATTATCATCATCATCACTATAAGCGATTACTGCGTGCACCAGGAACGTTTTTATTTAGGTACATAATACCTGTAACCACAAACATTATCAAAAGCAAATCAGAAATAAAATTAAATAATGTTTAAATTTACGCTATAAAATTGGTTGGTAGCTGATTAATTTGAATACTTGAAATAAGATTTGGTTGGTACCTATTTCCAAATCGCAGTTCATATATTATAGCTTAATTTAGAGATCGTTAATTTTACTCAACTCGCTGATTTTAATATCAACCTATTAACAAAATTTTGCATGTTTGATTAAAATATTTATTTCATTAGCAGTTAATTAATTACATTGTAATATACTGTCATAATAAATAAATATGTATCTACCTATTTAGATTAAGAGTTATAGAAAGAAATCTTGTTGGTGTAAACTTGCAAAGTAAATTTTATTATAGCGGGTTATCTAGCTCTGGGCACAGAACAGATAATATAATACTTAGGTCTAATGTTAATATTGAAAAGAAGGGAAGATGAGTGAGATATTATAATAAGAATATGCCACCCTACCCCACTAATTCCACTTTCTCAAAACGTATTAGCTTATATTTTTATTAAATATTTGATTAAATTATCGTTAATCCGCAATATCGAAGATCGTCAGTGCCCACGGGCAAGGTACTGGAAAGCCGCAAAATAATGCAGCTCTATAAAGTACCATCGAAAGAGCCGAAGACTGCAGTTTCCTGCTAATTCCTCCTAATCACACTTCCAACTAATGTTAAAAATGTGAAAGTTTTAATGTATGTGGATATGTGTACTTGTAATCTCGTCACACCCCGGACACTCGACTCAATTCGCATACAAACGTCACGAGATAACTACCTACTACACAGACACTGCACACATGGAGTTTTGTACACGAGCGAGTGAGCTCAATCTCACTCGCGGGGTGACGAAGGCTCGATTGGTGGGCAGATGTAGTAGTACTAATATCTGTGGGCAGATGACAGCGTCCATTCTATACCTACGTAGTATTATTATCTGTTCTGTGATCACGTTATGCCAACATTTCTGAATCGATGCTAAACTGAAATTTTCTAGATCTGTAGTTAACAGTAGTCCGCGTGCCTCATATAAGGGCGCTTGCTTTTCGTTCGCTAAATTACGAGTCCGCATGCGGGTGCGGACTGTGAATCGCCATAAGCATGTCATATCCATTGTATTCAATCTCCTCAAAAAAAGGCCTAAGTCCGACCCTGTCAGCAGCAGATGTGCCAATACATTCTGTGACCGGCTGCTTGACTCCGACGAGATCTGCGTGTGCGATTGGTATCACTTAACCGATCGGTTAACAATCCAGCGCTGATGGATTTATCCTCGCTTTGTCCGATAATAGAATAGTTTCATGGTAATTCGAATTTTAATCCAGATTATTGAGTCCGTAGCTTCCAGTTGGCTGTCGCCAGCGGGATCATGAAAAACTCAGTGTCCGTTTCAAGCCATAAATGAGCAGAATGCTAGCAAAAAGACTATTTATTATACCAAATAAATTGTTAAGGCGTACGTATGTATGCATAGTGTAGGGTCCCATACCTAACGACGTGCATAAGTGACGCCTAAGTGACGGTGCATTGATTATAATGTTAAGTCTATTTTCTCATCAAATCTAAACCAAATCTGTCAATATATTTATTGATTACATAATTCATCCAAGCAAGTTCGCCCTTACCTGGACCACATGTGTACATTTGGACCACAAAGCGGTCAAACATTTGAAGAACTACTAACAAGACTGATTGTATATTTGTGTTGTGTGCCCTCAACTTTAATGACCACAGTGTACGACACCAGTGCCCCTAACACGAATTTTTTGACAGTTGCATGCGATCTCGAATTCGTATTATCATTATGTTAAATCCCATCCATTTTTGACATCTTATAACGCTTGAATTCAATACGATTGCGATTATTAGAAAACTCGTACTAGTCCTAGCACAAGTTCTTTTTTGTATTTGTATTTGAAATACTTTTGAACGCCGGTCTTTTTTATATGGGAGCTACTTAGAGCATTTAAAACGAGAGCTGGCAACCATACGCCCCTTCCCCTCTCTGTCGAGGTACATGAACGATTGGTTCATGAATTTATATTGTGAGCTTGTTTGGTTTCATTTGTTATTATGACGCTTCTTTAATTTGGCTTGATTTTAATGCATTAATTTAGCGTTTATGTAAATTTAAATGGTTATGTATTTACGCAAGAAAACCGACAGAAATTATTTAGTAGGTATAATGAAAGTACATTTCCAGTGCTATTATGTTCTAAGGCTTCAAGTGTTGCGGCTTTCCAGAAACACTGGTTTGTTGGAGGTCTTTTTAGGGCGTCACGTTTCCATGAACAAGTTTTTGTTAAAGGGCATTCTTTACAAATAAACATTTTTTTAAAACACTATGGTTTCCCATTTAGCACCCTTTCCAAAAGTTCGTATCACTGTTGTTTTTAATTAAAAGTAACCAAGAAGACCTACAATTCTGTTCTGTTCTGTAACTGGAAGGCTTTTGTCTTACCGGCTCCATTATACTGTGTACATTTTACGCAACATTTGTCCAGTAATGTTTCGTGTCAACAAATCCACGAACTTTCCTATTATTTGCGCACAGAATTAATTAAGAATGTTTGGAGCTTGATTCTTGGTAAGTCCAATTTTGCACGTGAAGTTAAAATGAGTTGGTAACTTGTACTCTAATGAAATTGGACTTCTTCTGATCGGCTTCACTTATTTCTGTGGAGAATAACAATCGTAACACTTGAAATTGATAAGTAGGTGCAAGAAAATTTTGCCTATCATCGCATTTCACATTAAAAATATCACATTAAAAAACAATTAAAGGTATTCCGCTTGAAAGTTGGAAATGTGTTCATCACAGTAGTCAAAGCGAGCTAGCTCTGAGCTTTGAGTGAGCTGCCTTATGCCAATTAATAAAAACGTTCCGTCTGAAAACATAACATTAAAACACACCAACGAGTGAATAAACATACCCTTTGTCAATAAAAACTGCGCTGTGCCGTGAATAAAAAAAAATACAATAGCCTTCGGTTTCGTGCAAAGAGATCAAAATATAATTCATGACAGTAAACAATTTATACAATAAATGATGCAGGATAATCGGAAAAAGCGGATTATTGTGAAAAACTTATTTTTTGCGAAAAACATAATATAATTGGAAACTATGGACGTTGTTTTCAATCTTCCTAGTTAATTTTAGGATCTTTGCAAACTTAATGAACCTGGACCCTAGGATAATTGGAAACTTGAATGCTGATTAACTAATATAAAGAACCTTTTTTATTTCCCGGGGTAAAAATGTATGACGTCTCGGCCCACCCGGGTGAGCGCAGGGTGGTTATGTGGCACATATACCCCGCCGGCACATATACCGACGGGTATATGCCATTGGGTCGCTGCGGGCACGCCGAAGCACTCAGCCGCGGCCCCGATGGCATTTGGGCCTCCATGGAGGACCCCGCCACGGTGGGTTTTCATTTAAGTGAGCGCTTATACTGTTAATACAACAGTTATGCAGGTATTATTTCATGTGTAATCAAAGATTGCAGAATGTTTGCGGAAGGACAACTACGCGCAGTCCGGGGTGCCAGGGTGTAATTGCTTGCGGGTGTGGAATGTCCGCCCTTGCCTGGCAGCTGACGCGGCTGGGAAAGTCAAGGGTTTATACTATCAATATTAATAAACTCGTTGCAATGGATACCTGCATAATTAAATAATTTTATATATGATATACTTTGTTGTGGTGAGTATCATTTTATTAATTTCAGAGAAGTTTTGACCTAAGCATAATTAACTTCTATTACAGAAGAGTAAGAGGCTACAGAATAGTACCCCACCCTTTCTACCCATGGTTGCCGTAAGAGTCGGCTAAGTGTTATCAGGTCCAGAGGACGCAGCAGCGTCCTCTGCGTAAAACCATCGAACTGCGCTCGCCAACCCGCCTGCCAAGCATGGCGAGTATTGGCAAAACCTCCCTTATGGGGGAGGCCTATATTCAGCAGTGTACTTCCAACGGCTGAGATGATGACGTTAATAAAAAACTTAAGATGATGTACTCTATCTATAGGTAGTTTGATCTATATTTTTCTCTAAAGAGTCAATAATAGAGTTTTCATGATATATTTTATACCTCTTATGTATAGGTACTTGTATCTATCCGTGATATTTATGTCATAATCCAAGTAAGAAAATAATTAAAAAATATTTTAGCCCATATCTTACCGGATGCGCCACGTGAGCTAAAATAAAACCTTTTTTTATAATCAAAAGATTAAGTTGAGTTGTGAAGGTTTCCAACTGATGAACATTGTTGCATGTTAGTCATTAGACACCGGGTGTCCGTGCTCCGAATTTTCCCGGGACAGTTTTGCACCTATGAAATATTCAAATGGTTCGCGTTGGGACTCGGTGTCCATTGCGTGCCAATTTATCAGATAGCGGATTCTTTATTCGACCTGATTGTTTGTTTGCCTTCCCTGGGTTTAGGTTTCAATGGGACCAGTTATTT
The DNA here is from genome assembly GCA_947063395.1 of Hemistola chrysoprasaria. Lineage (NCBI taxonomy): Eukaryota > Metazoa > Arthropoda > Insecta > Lepidoptera > Geometridae > Hemistola > Hemistola chrysoprasaria. The sequence goes on along the minus strand of OX346727.1, from coordinate 6,179,816 downwards.
AAATATTGCGTCTATATTGCGCGTGTTACGAAATTTACAATTTTATGCCGGCTTTATTACGAGGATTTGTTTGACAAAACTATGCATACTATTTCATATTATGCAGTTATATTGAAAACTACCGAATGCCAAAATATTTTAAAACGGCAGCAGTACCTAGCGAGTTCTAGGAATCGACTTTAATAATGCAAATGGATGAATATTTGTCCGACAGTAAAATATGAGACCATTTATCTCATCTTCATGAGATTTTGTTGGTGAATAATAACAAGTAAGTAAGGTGATCAATACTTGTTACTGTTGTTCATAGTAATTTAATTTTAGATTTGTAATTTGAGCCATACACAGCTCTAAAATCTAGAGATAATATAGGAGCTGCGAGATTTCTGTATACTTAATACTTACTAACGTTCTTTGCTTTGACTTCAAAAATAAAATATAAATAGCCATTACAACCGCAAATCCTTTCGGACACGAACAAATTAAAATATAGTAAGCACGCCAAACTCCCATAACAATGAGCCCGATTTTCTGAATATCCGTAAATCGGGGCAAGCTTACCGGTAAACCCGGAGTCAAACGCTGCGCTCGCCGCCCGTTTATCTGCGGATATTTCTCTGTCAATAAAATTAAAAGTCTCTTAAGAAAAATCGATGTTTATATAGGTACCTGTTATATCGTGGGACAAGACCATCGCCGTTGACGTCACGCCGGGCTCAATCTTACCCGACGTCACTGACGCTGCATTTATGGTCGGTCTGCGATACCTCCTAGCTTCCCTCCACTCCTTCCTTCCTTCCACCACATTTAGGCTCAGATAAGACGGTTTAATTTAGATATTATCACATAATCGAACTATTGAGTTCATGCCTGCACAGTCCAAGCTAATATAACTTACCAGATCCTTATTTGCAAATAAATAAATAAAACAAAGTTAATTTTTCGATTACAATATACAATTTCTATTACAATATAAAAAAATTAATAATGTGAAACCTACCAGAAGTTACATTAATTAGTAGAAAATATGGAAAAAAATAGTTTTCTGGGGGTAATATTCGAAGGTAATGATTTATTTCATTCCATTTCTTCATTGAGTAGAATGAATGTGCCAAAAGAAATAAAGTTTTATTCCGAATTATTAACTGTTTCTTGTGGTTGTTGCGCGCTTGGGAACTTTGGAATGGAATTGAAGATTCCTGTAAAAGTTATGTAGGAATTTTCATTTTAGCTTCCGTCAGACAGAGAATTGACTTGATATTATGTAAAGCTTCTCAATTTTCAATAATACTTACTACAGTTTTATATTAAATAGCGGTACTCAGCATAGCTTCCACGCCGCACCTTTTAAACAAACAAATGTAACCACACCAAACATAATTAAACTATCAGTAGAAAAATTAAGCCCTACAAGTTTCTTGTGTGTTCTTATTCTAGAGACGCTAGATTCACTGGACCAGTAGTCCTGATTTCAATATTATATTATTTTTCGTTTATTCGGGTTTTCCTAATAAATGCATTTTTTGTTAAGTCGTCCAGGTATTAACGCTAAGCCTTATTGCCAGTCCAGTATAAGAGTATATTTTCGATTACTTAACCGTATAAATCTGAAATCATCAAATAATAAATGAAATGTACTCGTTAAATTATATACCAATTTTTTAACAAAAATACTTTTATCCATTTACATAAATGCAGCGGCCTGTCGCATTAACATGTGAAATGTAATCCATTTAAATTTTTAATTTCACTTCACCACACTGAGTGAATGTAATACATACACAATTATACAATAAGCGATGATATAAATATGTTGAATATACAATATTAATAATACATCTTTGTTGTAGAGATATAAAATATACTCGTATATAGCAGTGATTCGTGCAATGCCGAACTTAAAGTCAAAGTCAAAGTCAAAAAGATTTATTCAAATAGGTCACAATCTGACACTTTTGTACGTCAATGAAAATAAACAGTAACGAATCTACCGTGCGTTCGGAAAGATACCTTTACAAGAAGAACGCACAAGAAACTTGTAGGGCTTAATTTTTTCAACTGATTGTTTTACAATATTTAGTTTGGTTACACTCGTTTGTTTAGAAGGTGCCGCGTGGTGGCTATGCGGAAGTTCCCAAGCATCTTTGTCCTCTATGTACTGATTTACATTATAATAAGCATTCTTTAGTAAAGTAGATTTTATATAGGTTTTGAATTTACCCTCTGAGAGCCCCGTTATCTCTTTTGGGATTTTATTATAGAAACGTACACTTTTTCCTAAGAATGATTTTTTATTTGTTTTAGATAATCTAAAGCTAGGTATAGCTATTTTGTCTTTATTCCTAGTATTAAAATTATGGAGGTCACTATTTAATTTGAATTTATGCAAATTTTTACGCACATACATGATGTTCTCATAGATGTATAAGGATGGTAGGGTCAGTATGTTTATTTCTTTAAATAATTCCCTAAGGGATTCGCGTGGACGCATCTCATAGATGGCACGAATCGCACGTTTTTGTAGTATAAAGATGGTTTCTATATCTGCAGCTGACCCCCACAACAAAATCCCATATGACATTAAGCTGTGGAAATACGCAAAGTAGACTAATCTCGCCGTTGCTATGTCCGTTAGTTGCCTAATTTTGTAAACCGCGTAAGCTGCAGAGCTTAGTTTCCCTGAGAGCTCGGTGATATGAGTGCTCCATTGCAGTTTAGAGTCTATATGTATGCCAAGGAACAAAGTTGCATTGTCGATATTGAGTCTTTCACCGTCAAGAACTATGTTCGGTTCTATACCTACTTCTGACGTTAGGCAAAGAAAATTTCAAACATTTAGTCTTTTTCGCATTCAATAACAGATTGTTTGCTGTGAACCATCTGGATATACTTGCTAAAGTATTATTAACATGTGTGAGTGAGGTATCCTTCCTATCAACTTTAAAAATCAATGACGTATCATCGGCAAATAGAACTATATCTGCCAGACCTTGGACCATATAAGGCAAATCGTTAATATATGCCAGAAACAGGAAAGGACCGAATTAACCGAATATAACGCACTTAAGCTCGATGTGCAATATTTTTTGTACATAATACCGTGTTTGTGGTTAAACCCCATCAAGATCATTTGAAATAAAAAAAATGTGTACGTTTCTATAATAAAATCCCGAAATGGATAACTGTGCCCTCAGAGGGTAAATTTAAAACCTGTATAAAATTGACTTTATTAGGAAAAGCTTATGATTATAAAGTTAACCAATACATGGACAAAGATGCCTGGAAACTTCTGCATGGCCACCTCCCGATAAAATAATGTAACCAAAACAAATATTGTAAGACTTGCAGTTGAAAAAAAATTTTTTTTTTTTATGATAATGAGTGACAAGACGAGCAAATCGGGTTCCTGATGGTAAGCATCATGATTGCCCATATCAGACACGGTGCCACCCAGTGTTTTAAATTTCAAAATTCTGCGCGGCACTGCACTGCGCCTGTCACCCTGAGCTATTAGTTGTTGAATCTCATCATGCCCAGTAATTTCGCTGGTAACATTGCCCTTCAGTCCGGAACACAGTAACGTTTGCACATTACTGCTTAGCGGATGAATAACTGGCAAGGGTGTGGTACTTCCCCAGGCGGCCCCCTGCTAAAGAGGCCTACCACTACAAAAAAACCCTACAAGTTTCTTGTGCGTTCTTCTTGTAAAGTTATATTTCGGAAAGCAGGGTAGACTCTTTACTTTATTTTTTATTGACTTTAAAATGTCTTTTTAAGACTTATTTAAATAAATTTTCTTTGAATTTCAGTTTCCTAAATAAAGTCATATTGAAGGTAGTGTACGGTGTACCGCACAACAAGCTTTTTAGTAAGTTCGGCATTTTTAATGAATAACAAGTCAGTTCGCGTCCAGACCAGGCCACAGCACCGCGCGTACTCTCTCGCTCCTTTATCATTGTGGTCTATCAATAAATCAGTGTTTTTTTCATATTATTAGCATTTTATCATTTTCTATCATTTTTATCAATCACCAAATATGTGGGGACTCGCACAGGTAGTTTTTCTGTAAGCCTAATGAGGTTAGAGCCCTATTGGTATGCGGGCGTATGTATTTTCAATGAACACTAGAATATGTTTCATTTATCGAATGTGCAAATTGGTACCTATGCAATAATCAGCATGCAAACGGGGCAGGGCGGATTTTCTAGGAACAGTAGTTAAGACCGCACACATTAATTATATAATATTAATAAACGCATAACACAATATGTATATACATAATATTAAGATAAGTTAGTCTATAGTGCTAGGCCTCTTTTGCAGGAGGCTGCCTGGGGAAGTACCACACCTTTGCCAAACATTACAGTGTTCCGGTCTGTAGGGCAACGTTACCAGCGAAATTACTGGACATGATGTGATTCAACAACTCATGGTGACAGTCGCAGTGCAGTGCCGCGCAGAATTTTGAATTTTAGAACACTGAGTGGCATTGTGTCTGATATGGGCAATCATGATATCTTACTATCAGGCACCTGATTTGCTCGTCTCGTCACTCACTATCATAAAAAAAAGTTATAAAGTTAAGGAGCTTCTTATTTTGGTTTGGCCAGTTTGATCTGTTTCTGGGTTTTAAATACATAATATTATGGGTATCAATTTTCTCGTCATCAGGCTTCGAGCCCAGTTTTAGACCAAAGGACGAGTGTGAGTGTGTCGAATCAAAGTACACATTAATATCACTATATTTTAGAAAATCATAAATGACTCACTGACTGACATGCAATGCAAAGCCCAAACCACTGATCCTAGAGACTTGAAACTTAAAATGTAGAATTTTTTTGTTATCTGGACGTGTACTAAAAAAAGATTTTTGAAAATTGACTTTCTAAGGGGTCATAAAAGGTTTTCAAAATTTTGGTTATAAATCTCCTATATTTCTTAATCACGAGCGGGCGAAGCTATTGGGCTTACGCTAGTCATTAGATGCTTAAACTAGAAATTATGATAATGAACTAATATACCTATTTAAGATATATTTGAAAAAAAAAATGATTTTATGCATATAAACTCATTGCAGAGATTAAAAAACAAAGTAACGCACTAGCGCGGTAATGTAAAGTTAAAAGCACTAGTGCATAATAAGCAGCGTAAAGACTCTAAATACGTTGACATGATAATGAGCGAGAGTATTGAAAAATTAGTAAAGTTATGTTACTGTATTACACGGCATACAGAATGTTCCATTTACGGCCGGAATCGGACGCGGTTAAACGCAGGGAGCATTTAAATACATGGAGATAATGTCGCGGATAATTTTAATATCGTTATCCGATCATGACATACTTGCTTATTACTTGTAATGTAATAATAATCTAAAATATATGTAAATATATGTACTTGTGCTGGTAACCTAACGCCAACTTTAACTATAACCAATGCTTAAAACTGACCGTCAAAGTTCTAGTTAGACCACTATTACGCGTCACTTTTATCCGTTGCTAAAATGGTGCATTGAGCAAACTTTAAATTTCGCGGCCTCTCAAGCATTGATTATTATTGTTAAACAGGGCCGTCTTAAGTCTATTCTGCGCCGGGGTGCGGGACTCAGCCTGCGCCCTCGTTTTGTTTACACTGCAGCGTGGCATGCGACCGACGACACACTGCAGTATGAAAGGGGTCCTAGTCAACCAAGAAAACACAATACCTACACGTAATTTTTTTTTTCCCCATTTCAAATCAATGAACAATGAATTACACTTTATTGACTTAGAGATCATTTTGCTTCAAGTGCGGGCGACCGGGCGGCAATGTCAAAGGGCGCAATTAATCGCCTAGGACAGACGCACAGGTGCCGCGCCGCGCACCCATTTCAAATGAACTTACACTCTATTGACTTAGAGATCATTTTGCTTCAAGTGCGGGCGACCGGGCGGCAACGTGTCAAACGTACATACATACACTCTCTTTGGATTAGAGATTTTGCTGCGCGCGTGTTGTATTAAATAAAATTGTTATTTGTGTAGTGTAGTAATGCGGTATGACAAGCGCGGAAAGCGTAATAAAAGTAAAAAAAATATTATTGTTGATGACATATTTTTTTTGCTTGCGCATACATATTTGTCGTAAGTAACAAGTATATAAAACTGTGCAATAGCGTTAAGTTCAATGAAATTATATCCAAAAATTCAGCGCTCGACAGGCGCCCCCGGGCGCTCCGCGCCCGGGTGCACCGCACCCCTTGCACCCCCTGGTAAAGACGGCCCTGTTGTTAAAGTTAGTTGCTGGTACTCAGCCTAAGAGTAGCTAACTACTCCTGATTGTTCACTCTTCACGTAAGAATGTAGTTGGTAGCGGGGGTAGCGCCTTGTGGTATTTATGATATTAAGAGGAGCTTAAGAGAACGCTGTATGTAAAAATTAAGCAAAAGGTGTTTTTTTTAAACTCATATCATAAAAATATTGTCCGTCTGTCTGTCTGTCCCGGGATCGCGTGGAGGTATCAAGTTGAAATTAGTAGCAACTACTCAGATCTTCGGTCCCTTGTATATATAAAAACATAAATAGGTAAGTCAGTAGGTAAGAGGCAATGGAAGGGCAACTTACAATAAGTTGAATGCCATCACCGGCACGCGGCACGCGGCCTGAAAAGTGCATACTGCGTTTATTTGGGAAAGTCAAAGTTCAAAACCGTTAATACGAAATGTAATGAATTGTGTGTAATGAATTGAATTAATATTATATTCATAATATTATTATAACAAGATCAAGAAGCTCAAAATATCACCTAACAGTATATGGGTTGGCCAAACATGACAGGTGTCTCTACCAATATTATTAATTAGACAAACCTGTCCAGTATACTCTGTAAAGTTTACGTACAATGAGATTTTTTGGTGTTGTTGATTCATAGAGCTGCCAAGACATGGGCCAACTCAGCTAAGAGTACCGATTCTTACCCCAATATGCAAATCGTCTGGAAGGTAAACTATCCGGGAAGGATTTGTCCCGCGTCAATCAAGGAGGAGTGACGTCACTGGTGCCAGGGGAAATACGGTAAGTGCTCTCGATGCGAGTTGCTCGCTTGTGTATCAATGAGCGTTTGAACTTACCTCTGGAATAGACTGCTAGAACACGGGATAAATAGCTACTAGAATAACATTGAAACATTGATCAGTGTCATAGAGTAATGGCAAGGGACAAGAGGACTTCGGTTTAAATGACAAAATAAATGAATGATTTTTTGATCAAGATTTGATTACAAAAGGTAAAATTCGCGACAAGCTAAGATGATTTAAAAATTGTGATATATTATAAATTCATGGCTTTGTTAAATAATTTTTATTCTAGTTTATTTTCTTCATTTTAGAGCATTTAATTGAAAGCTGGGTTTTAAAAATATTTTGTTTATTAAATTTATTCTCAATATGACAAATGAACATCACTATATTATAGTCGCTACCATCTCAACTAATCACATAATTATCATCGCTAGTAGAAAATTTGGTAATGGCTTTCCTTAAAATGGCGGCCGACAGTTGTTCCAATTTTGATCACCTGAACAACTAAGTTGGTAGCAATAATATAGTCATGTAATCAATCAGACACTGGACTCGATTGCTAATCCCGCGTAAACGAGGCACTGACAACTCTGTCACCCAGTAATGTTTGTAATGCCCGATTACTGTTTGACAGGTGATTACTCTGCGCGCGTCATTCTGGCAGTCTGGCAGATGTGTGCTCGAATCCGTAATCAATTATAGCATAGGGTTGGAGAAGCTGGAGTAGCTTATCTACTCGTGATTCAAGCTATTCGGCTAAGTAGAAATTATAGAATATTGATGAATATGCTGTGCTTTGAACACACGTCCTAATAATTAATTGTACGCACAAAAGTAGCTAATATAGGGTTGCTGGTGCTGGCGATCAGATGGTCATTTTATTTAATTTAAATCACTTTCAGTATGAAGTTAACTTTGAAATCGGAATGAAAATCAGCTGTATTATATATTTAATTGCTAAGAGTCAATTTATTTCTTTTTAATGAACAAACAATGAGTGACTTTACGAAAATTCTTCAGTGTCATATCGGAAACTACCGCGAACATCGTAGTGCCGAAAGTACCTACATGTGTACAGGGTCTTATTCGTAGGAATTACAATATTTCTTGGTCACATTGTGATAGCAATAGCTAGCACACGACTTCCTAGGACCAAAGACAAAATGCCTGTAATGACTGTGGTAATTAGGCGTTTTTTTTTTAGTTAAGATGTAGTTTTCGGAAGCAATAATAGATGGCGTAAAGTAGCTAAGCAAATTAAATGTCAAAATTTCTGTACAACAGACTATACAACTCAGCTTTTTTTAGAAATACAACGCCATCTTTACTCCAAAACCTTTTTTTTTTAAGAAATCGCTTCATTATCGCACATAATATATACACGTCAAATATCTTAATAGTTTAGCCAATATACAGTCCAAGTGCGAGACTATTCATAGACAAAAATTTTTACCGAAAAAAACCTCTGCCTACCCCTTCGGGAAAAAGGCGTGAATGTATGTATGTAAAAACAAAATACTTAACAAAAAAATGTGGTCCGGAATGTCGACCGTTTAAGTGCTTCCATTTAATTGAATTTCCGCCTTGTTTATTTGTAGAAAGATTATCGGTACCACTCATTTTATTATTTCATACAAAATATTTCTTTTAGAAATATTGTTAGATATATTTGTCTGACAAACGCAATATATTTCCGTTGCGGTTCGTTTGCGGGCCAAGTTTAAAACGGGGGCAGAAGGCGGCTGAAATATAGCCGTCCTTTATGAAACGTCCGCCAAAAGAAAAATAGTCGTGCGATTTTACCAATGCCATAAATAAAATACACCTACCAATTACGTGTAAAACGTATTCTGCTCACGGGCCCACTATTTACAGAGGTTTCGACGGATTTATTTTGCACGTTTAATCAACGACTTATCTTCATTTCACCATCTATTTGGTGTATTTGTTATAATTTCACCTGTCAACCGGGCTGAGTGGCGTATCGTATGCTGGAAACAGAATCCCGTGACAAAGTGGAGCGATTGCGAGCGCTTGAAAAATGGCGAGAGCAAAATACTGGCTCGTGGCTGTCGACGACGGCGATCAGTGTTTGTTTTACCAAGCTTCTTTTGAAAGATTTAAGGCTTAAACCCACCACGGCACATTTTAGTTACGTGGTTCATTTGTTTGACAACGTGGGTCTACGTTTTTTCTGCAAGTCACGCTATACACGCATCCGAGTACCGTGCGCACAGCGTGTCAGCGTTCAGGACACGCGAGCGCCATATTCAAGCAAGCCACGCGTATTCATGCGTAGCGTGTTTGCAGTGGACTCAATTACATACATTTTCTTGCAAAGCAAAACTTGACGCATGTGTGTAGTCTCCCCGTGAGCCGCGGTGGGTTTCAGCCTTAAGGTCCAGTCCACTCAACGAGGGCAAATATTAGTTGAAATTTTGCTTCCCACTCAGAAACTGGCATCGATGCACGATCATAATAAAGCTCCGTATAGATTTTGACCCAACGTTGGGCGCCAACATAGGTTGGGCGACAATAATAATACACTTTTTTATCTTTGTTTCAAATTCCACGTGCCAGTTGTTGAGTAAGCGCTGAGAGAACGTACCCTATCTCCCCTTTTCTTTAAATCAATGAGGAAGATACATGGAAATATAAAAAATTATGTTGACTTTTTCAAACCAAAAAATATGGATTTAACATAACATAAAACATACATTCACGCCTTTTTCCCGTAGGGGTAGGCAGAGGAGTACCCAGGACTCAGTTCCATAGTAGATACACCCACATTTCGCCAGTATGTTATTGGTCCCATGTAATAGGGGGCGAGCCTATTGCCATCTACCGGGCACTGTTCCAGACTCCAGGCAGTTATTGAGATAATTCCTAATGGAAAAAAAACAATATTTAACACTGCCTGACCTGGGGATCGAACCCGGGACCTCTTGATTGACAGTCGAGCATGCGCCCTCTGCGCCACCGAGGCAGTCAATGCCAATGTCAAATATGGATTTAATTAGGTTATAATTAGTTGATGGCCTTTGTAGATGCTATCACCACGATATCAATTATATATTAGAAATTTAGAAACATCAAGAATTCAATAATGATATGAAACAATGATTAGTAAAAATTTATAAAGAGACAAGGAAGTCCAACAAGGAAAAAAATGGCTATTATAATTTTTAGCTTAAATCTTTTTGCCAACAAGAAATCGCCTATAACGTGTACGAGTAAATCAACCATCAGGCGTAACTCCTGAATAGTCAGGCACATATTCTATTAATCAAGATAGTTCGGTTCATTAGGTAGATGTTACAACACGCAGTTAAACTTGCCTCATTATTGATGACATGCTACATATCGGATAACTTGCAAGTTTGTCGGAACGCTTACACCTCTCTCGAGACCAATTCTCTATCATTAGTCCCATTTCACCCTGACGCTCTTGAATCTTCGTAGTTGATAGTTATTTACAATAGGTAATATTATAGTGTATGATAATATTGTTATGAGTTTATATTGATCAAATATCCCACTAAGCCTACCTACTTAATATTATATATACGAAAGTTTGCGATGATGGATGAATGGATGTATAAATGATTGTTACTCTTTCACGCCAAAACTAATAAACCGATTAGGCTGAAATTCGGTATGTAGATAGTTTGTACCCCGGAATAACACTTTATGCCGATATTCCCTCGGGAACGATGACTACGGGAGTGAAACCGTATTATAGATAATGTAAGTTTGCGTGTGATTGTTGTAATGTAAGATTGTACTGCGCAATTTCTGTGAATTCGTTTCTATGGGAATATTAAATTTATTTATTTAGAAACAAAATATGTATTAAGTAAATTACGTTAATTGCCCATGCAAATGAAAGCTGTGTTTTTTATATGTGTATAAAAAGCGTTTATTCCAAGTTCCACAAAGGTTGTCCTTAAAATTTAACTTATTCCTAGGGTTTGCCGACGCGAGACCGAAGTTAGGATAACGCGCGGCGGTCCAGTCGACGATTTTATGACGAAAGGCGCCGATGACAGTTGCGAATATATTTTATTAAAAGTAGGTTGCATAACAACGCCATGGGGCGAGTGCAGACCGTAACAAGTACAAAAACAATATGTAAAACTGATATGAATACGAAGGATGGGGACGCAAGCAAACGACCGTCTGTACTTAGAACTGGTTTATTACTGCTGCTATCGCAGCGTTATGCACGCGGTGTGCGTTAATACATTTCACTCCTCACACATTAATTTCGAGGCCCTGGAACAATATTAGAAAAACTTCTTATAATTTACAACTTTTCTGTTTCTACGCAAACGCCCAGGCGTCCCACCGTCGTTAGGCATAGAGTTCTCAACATGGAGGGCTGGACGCTGGGGCGCTGCTGCGACAGGACTTTCATAAAAACTAACTCGTTCGCTAGCCTCCTCCCATTCCTCACCGTCCCCCTCCCCCTCACCCTGTGCTTCAGCGATCGTAGACGTGTTACGGTCGTCCACTATCATCGATGTCGAAGGGCTTCCGTGGCGCTCTTCTACGACCGGTGTCGCAGAGCTTTCAAGCGGAGTTGCCTGATTAGAGGTGGGCGATGGCGAGGGGGGCGGCGAGCTTATCGACCGGGACGGAGACTGCGGTGGCGGCGGCTCTGAGGACTGGCTTACTAAATAAGGGGTTACTTCCTCTGAACCCTCGTCATTATTGGCAATTGTTCCATCATTCGATCTTACACATTTCCTCAACTGATCGACATGTCTAATACACGATACATCAAGTTGTTCAAAATATATATTAAACATTCTATTACCTATAATTCTGGTAACTCTCCCCATCATCCATTTAGCCTTACGGGCAGAAAACCATAGCGCCCACACGATTTCACCGATTGAAAAGCATCTAGCCTTATTGAGCTGACCAGTATTCACCGCCTTCGAGCGCACTTCCTTGCCCGGCAAAACCATGTCCAGCCTGGACCTCAGGGTCCGGCCGAACATAAGTTGCGCGGGCGAACTACCGGTTGCGCAATGTACCGTGTTACGGTATTGGAATAGAAAACCTAGTAATTTTTCGCGTACTTGACGGGCCGATAAACTAGTTCCTTCTGTAATTATACATTTGATCATTTTTTTGCAAGTTCTTACAGAGTTTTCTGCCTGGCCATTGCTAGATGGATGATAGATAGGAGAATTTAAGTATTCAATGCCATTGTTTTGACAAAATAATTTAAATTCTGTAGAATTAATTTTTACATCATTGTCCGATACGATTACGTTCGGAATGCCAAAGGTAGCAAATATATCTTTAAGCTTTGTTATCATCGAGCCGGTGCAGGTGCCGCAGTTCATATGAATGCATTCTAGCCATTTACTATATGCATCTATAACGATAAGATAAACCGCTTGGCCTATCGTCATATAATCTATATGAATACGGTGCCAGGGTGCCGGCGGACGAGGCCAGGGCGAGGGCGGGGCGCGCGGAGGAGCGCTCCGTACACTTGCGCACGCGCCGCACTCGCCGATCCACCTCTCGATATCCCCGTCGATACCCGGCCACCATAACCTACTCCGAGCCGTACTTTTAGTTTTAACAATACCGAAATGGGCGGAATGTAGTTCCCGCAATATTGTTTCACGGTAAACCGTAGGTATCACTATTCTGTGCCCACGAAATAAACAACCGTCGTTAACCTCTAAATCAGACTTGCACAGAAAATAGGGCATAACTACTTTGCATGTTATCTTACGCGGCCATCCACTATTCATATATTTAATGACAGTTTGTAATATCTTGTCGCCAGCCGTGGCGCGCTGCAGCCGATCGAATGAAACCGGTTTCGTGGTGGCGTCTAGAAATAGCAGAGGAAGCGGGATGTTTACGTCCTTATCACTATCATCCGTTACAGGTAGTGGCGCACGAGAAAAATAATCTGCAACCACATTATTCTTACCGCTCACGTATTGAACTGTATAGTTATAGGCTGATAACATAATTGCGTAACGTTGTAGTCGGAGGGCTGCAGTTATCGCGATGCCTTCCTTTTTGCCAAATATCGAAAGGAGCGGCCTATGGTCCGTTCTCAGCGTGAAGGGTTCCCGTCTACCGTATAAATATTGGTGAAAGCGCTTTACGCCAAAAATTATAGCCGTTGCTTCTTTTTGGATCTGGCTGTAATTTTTCTCGCTGGATGTGAGCGAGCGCGAACCGAAAGCGATCGGTTTCTCGGATCCGTCGGGACGTATTACGCTGAGCACTGCGCCGAGCCCGGCAGGTCCCGCGTCCACCGTGAGTGCGAGCGGCGCGTGCGGGTCGAAGTGTGCCAGCACGCGCTCCGACGCCAGCTCACGGCGCACTGCCTCCAGCGCGCGCTGCTGACGCTCGCTCCACACCCACTCCGCGCCTTCCTTAAGGAGCTCGTGCAGGGGACTCAGTAACGATGACGCGTTCGGGATAAAATTCCTATAATAGTTCACTACGCCTAAGAATCTCTTTAGCTCGAGAACGTTACTGGGCGTAGGGGCCTTCATAATAGCTTCGACTTTTTCGGTAGACGCTCTTAGCCCATTTTTATCTATTATATAGCCCAAATACGTGACGCTCTCTTGGAAAAATGCACATTTTTCTTTATGGAGCCTCAACCCGGCGTTCTGTAACCTGCTTAATAATTCCCTAAGCCTAGCGAGATGTGACGTGCGGTCTGGTGCGGTTAGACATATGTCATCATACCAACATACCACCCCGTGTATGCCGGCGACTAAGGTTTCCATAGAACGCTGGAAAATAGCTGGAGCGTTCGCTAAGCCATACACGAGGCGGGTATATTTAAATAGGCCTTTTGGTGTATTGATAGTGGTGAGTTCCTGGGAAGGTTCGGATAAACAAAATTGGTTGTATGCATTACTTAAATCCAGTTTCGAATAGTGCTCACCTCCACCAATCTTAGCGAACACTTCTTCTATATGGGGTAAGGGATACTTATCAATTTTAAGAACCTTATTTAAGGTGCATGAGAAGTCTCCTGCGATTTTTACCTTGCCATTATCTTTCAAAACCGGAACAATTGGTGTGGCGTATTCTGAGCATTGAACAGGAACTAATATTTTAGTTTTCACCAGCCGGTCTAATTCTTCTTCTACTAATTCCTTTAAAGCGAAGGGTACGGCGCGGTGTTTAAAAAATTTTGGCACGGCATTATCTTTTAAATGTAAACTAACTTCAAATTTATTAAAGCGACCAAGTTCATCCTTCCAAAGATCTGGAAATTCATTCAAAATCTGCTGCACTGCACCGGGTAGATTTACACGCCTTAGATTATGAATGCTACTACTTGAAACTAAATTCATGTTAAACGATTTCATAAAATCGCGCCCTAAGAGTGGCGGCCCCCCTTCTTTAATAACAAAGAATTGAATACTTTTTTTAATATCATTATATAAAATGTCACAAGAAAAACAACCCAACGGAATAACTTTATGCTTGGTATATAAACAAAAAACAAGATTCGTTGGCGATAATTCATATGTGTAAAAGTATTTCAAATAATAGGTTTCGGACATAACACTACGGCCGGCGCCACAGTCTAGTTCCATGGAAAATGACTCATTATCGATAATCACATCTATCATAATAGGATCACAGTGCAGTTCACATACCTTAAGTTGAAGAGGTCGCATTCCTTACAGTCATGATCGGCACCAGTGCCGGTCGAAATGTTATTTAACCCGACCTTTTTCGCACTGCACACCTTTTTAAGATGTCCTTTTTCACCGCATATTTGGCACTTGTAGGCCTTAAAACGACACTTTTCCGCGACGTGATTTTTCATACCACACACTGCACAATGCGCTCCAGCAGCGGACGCAGCTAGGCCCGAACGGCCCGCCTGCGTCGGCGCCCTCCGCTCGCCGACCCGGTACACCGGTTCTTCCTTGATGTGCGGCTCCGCCGTGCCTGCGTTGGCGCGCGCGGCCCGCGCACAAGCTGCCTGTTGCGCCACCTCTAGCGCCTTGCAGAACGTCAATGTACTGGAGTCCTTCTCGAACAGGCGGTCTTTTTCTGGGCCCGCTTTCAAGCCCAGCACGAACCTGTCCCTCAGCAGTGTATCTAATGCTGTCCCGAAGTCGCAGTAGACGGCGAGGCCTCTGAGCCGCGCCGCCCACTCCTCAAGACTTTCACCGTCGGTTCTAGTCGCATCGTAAAATTTTGCCCTATCGGCAAACGTAGACCTTTTCGGCTGGAAATGCCCGTTGAGTACTTTCACCAGCTCGTCCCACGCCACGGCTTCGAGTTCTTGAGGGTGGACGAGATTTCTTGCGAGACGGTAAGACTCATCGGAAAGATGAGTTAGCAACAATGCGCCCCAATTCTCGGTTGTTATACTGTTCAACTTCACAAAGTTCATCAATTTTCCATAGAAAATCTTCCATTCTTGAGTTTTGTGGTCGAAAACACCGATATTTCCGATAAAATTCGACATTTTCAATTTTTTTTTTTTTTAATATTGCGCGTGGGTAGTCGTCGCCAGTTGATATAATACGAAGGATGGGGACGCAAGCAAACGACCGTCTGTACTTAGAACTGGTTTATTACTGCTGCTATCGCAGCGTTATGCACGCGGTGTGCGTTAATACATTTCAAAAACCATGATACATGCATTAGTTTTTAAAACTGTGTCGCAAGCATTAACGTCCTTCTAAAGCACATAAGTATACATAATTATTATATAGAATATAAATTATATTGACTGCCTCGGTGGCGTAGAGGGCGCATGCTCGACTGCTAATCAAGAGGTCCCGGGTTCGATCCCTAGGTCAGGCAAAGTGATGAATATTGGATGTTTCCATTAGGAATTATCTCAAAAACTGCCTGGAGTCTGGAACTGTGCTCGGTAGATGGCAATAGGCTCGCCCCCTATTACATGGGACCAATAACATACTGGCGAAATGTGGATGTATCTACTATGGGACTGAGTCCTGGATACACCTCTGCCTACCCCTTCGGGAAAATAGGCGTGAATGTATGTTTTTTTTATAAATTATACAGAATTTTAAAAATGCCTTTCTTGTTGTTTATCTACTTTTATATTGTTTAAATAATACGTGCAAAATTCAAGCTTTCCAGGATCAAGGGGGCATTGATAAGTGAGCGTGTCAGTCAGACTTTGAATATTATAGGCATATAAAAGAAGAAAATAAAGCAGAAGAAGACAAGCTATGTCTCCAGTTACAAGCTTACCTGTACCTAATATAATCGCATAAGTAATACAGTTGCATAAAATGCAGCTAATATAGTAGTCAGCGCTTTAACCGCTGTATCAAGAACTACAGTGAATTTGCACAGGACCGTGGTCGGTAGGTGAAGAGATATTATTTATAGGTACCAATAAATCTAGACCGCAGAACTACGTTGCACTTACACTTAGGTACCCACTCTATACGAGAGGGAATCGTTTGACGATTTATGATTTTATATTTTTACAACCACTCATTTCACACGATTTAAAATCGGTCGGATTTTGCTATTTTATAGCTGTTTTGAGCGTCGAATTTTTAACTTTAAAGTGAGACTAAATTTTACTCTATAATGTAGTAAATAAAATACTGTTAGGTATTATCTTAATCGGCCTCAAACATCTGTGACAAATGATTCAAGCAGTGTTTATGAGTTAATTACTGGAGTGGCAAGATCGTCCACACCTGGAGCAGATATTGCAATATGCAACTGATATGTTGAATGAGTTATGTTAAGATTGTGCGATTGCGCCTTCACAAAGAGTTTGTTAAACCAGGCTCTACCGTAGAGCTCTATGCCGTATACCTATATCTCACTTAGGTTTACCTAAAATGCGCACATTAGATACCTAAGATTACCTTTTTCACGCTATATTATGTGATAATGTAAGTAAAACATATAAATTAGCTTATGTTTATACTAACAATAAAATCCAATTTCATCTCATGAATACTTAATTCAGGTCCTAAGGATAAGATCGAAATAAAATATTTGAGATAAACGAGAATTTCTCTTTATCATGGAAATTACCATCTTTTAATTTTTCGCATGTTGATACGAAAATTCTGTTACAAAGGATATTAGAATTTTAATTTCAGCAGTAAATTAACTCTTAATGACTCTGTTATTTAATCTCATATTTTATAAAAGACTTTTTGGCGTAACGCAGTTAATTTCTGCGGTCTACGAGGACTTACTATAAAAAATATTTATTTTTGATCTAAAGAAATAACACTAGAAAATACATTGGCTTGGTATAAAATAAATATACGAAAGTATGAAGGGCCTTTTTTGCGAATTTGATTTCATGCGCCTTTGAGGCTAAGGACTAATCAAAAACATATCCTGTATGTAACATTCAACATTCAATGTTGACATTTAAACAACCGTGAATCAAATTACCTATAGCTCATTTGGAAAATCTCGCTCCAAATACACATATCTAAAGATAGGTACATCGGGTGGCAACTGACATAACCTCGGGACTCGACATAATTTGGAGTATTTCTCAAATTAGATTAGGATCCGAATGTACCGGTAACTCCTTGGATTACTGTGTTAATTAATTCTGGTGACATGCTCTTTATGACTGTTAATCGAAGGGACAATTTTTTTTCATTTCAGCAGTGATTTAACAATGGTAACAATCCTAATTTTGAAAATTAAATCCAATTGAATGCTAATAAAGGCGGTTGTGCTTACAAAACCTAGTCACCATTTCAGTCACGCGATGAGATAACAATAAAATTGATATCAACCAAACACAAAATTGAGTTTATTGGGATTGGCTTCCGTGATTGATTTAAATATTTCCAACAGCCAATCATAGAAGCCGTTGTCTTGTTGGCTTCTATGGTTGGCTGTTGGAAATATTTAAACCAATCACGGAAGCCAATCCCAATAAACTCAATTTTGTGTTTGGTTATTTCTAATTTCAATCAATTATTATGTGTCGATTCATTTTATTTTGTATTTTTTGTTTGTTAATTTGTATTGTAATTTAATTTAGTACCTATCTATGATCCTTGTTGGTCGAAATAAACGATTAATAATAATAATAATGCAACTTGTACATATTATTTTTGCGGAACAAATTATTTACTATTTTAAAATAGGTATCTATATTTATTTTTAATATATGCTTTAAATTGAGACAGCAAGGTTTCCTCTTAAACGGTACAAAGGGATAATTAAACCAGCAAAAAGGGTTAAGCACTTATATTTACATAAATCTTGCCACCGGCGCGGGCAGTCGCTTGACAATAATCCGACTTAAAGCGAATTACAATAATTACAGATTACGCCGTTAGAAATATAACTTCTGAACGTAACTTTTAATTATTTGAGAAAAGGTTGTAATGTGCGTGATATTGGGCCAGATGGGCATGGGTTCTTATAGTGTGCCTATAGATGTTGTGTGGCACTGAGCCCACTGTGAGATCGTTAGAGAAAGCCCTTGCTCCAGGAACTAGCCAGCGGTTAATAATTAAATGAGCATGAGAACGGGGTTCTCAGAGCATGGGTGTTCGTTTGGCCTAGAGGATGAGAATACCGACTAATATTTATAAAGAGCGCCAGTCGATGTTCTCATCACAAGCATGAGATGTTGGATGCAAATAAAACAGAACACAAAATAAGATCACAAGTTCAATATATTGTCACAAAGCATTAAATATAAATTAGGCAATCACAGACATAAAAATGAAATTGATATAGAAAACCTTAAAGTAACACCCTAAATACACAGATAATTATTATAATATAGGGTTACGACTTTATTAAATGAGAGAAGAGTCCTAAATACAACCTAAGTAGTATAGGGATATTCATATCCTCCTCCTCCTTAAATACTAGGCTTTCCTACCTATTTTGGCCAGAATAAAATTAAATACGCTAAATTAAAAATATATACGGTGAAGCAGTTCAAAGATTAATGATAAATGAGGCAAAGGGGGGTCAAGCCGTGGTGCACGACAAAATGGCGTCGGCACACAAATCGACGCGTCCGCGTGTCTGTTCCCACGGACTCGCCTGGGAAAACAGCCTGTACCCGTGCGATGCGCGGTGCGATCGGCGTGTACCCACGAGATACGTCAGGAGATCGGCCTGCGCCCTCGAACTCGAGTGGGTACACAGCCCGTACCCGCGTACTCGACGGGTAATGAACCCGTACCCGGAAGGATGACTGGATACACAGCCCGTACCCTGAAGATGTCTGGATACACAGCCCGTACCCTGAAGATGTCTGGATACACTGCCCGTACCCTGAAGATGTCTGGATACACTGCCCGTACCCTGAACCCTGTGAACAATCAAAGATTCGAGCCGTGTTCCAGAAAAACCTAGGTGGGGCATGAGCATGAGGTAGGTATTACGAGAGAGAGAGAGAGAGAGAAAGAGAGAGAGAGAGAGAGTAGATATCCAAAGGGAACTTACCACGATTCACGTGGGGAATATCTGCACCCTCCAGATTGTCCACGCCTGGTTTGATGTAGATAAGTTCCTATCGACAATTAATAAACACATTATACACAAATACCTATTACGAGATCGGCGAGGGGAACCTCGCCGTGAGAAGACGGTAACATAAAAAAAAAACCAATGAGATGCTTACCGAAGAAAAGAATAGATCACTGATTTTAATATACTACTTGTCCCGACTCTGGGAACGAAGGATAAAAATATTTCTAAGCACATGTTAACTATAACCCCTTAAGAACAATGTCGGGGTTGACCACGCCCGAAGGCATGGCCCTCCCCGACCAAGTGACCCTTGTAGATGCTCCCCAAATAGCAGATGAAAATGAACGAGGGTCTCCGATCTGCAGCATATATAGGACCGGCATCGACCACGAGCGAACCTTCTAGAAGCTTCCGCCAAGTGGGGGAATTAGGGATACCATCCCTCGAGAGGGGTTCCCACAAAAACCGTTAAACCACAACAGGAAGAAATAACATGCTTCGTGAAGAGATGCTAAAACGCCCTAATTACTTTCCAGAACAATAAGCCTGAATAAAAAGACAATCCCCTATCCTACTAGGATCAATGGAGGGACCTACGACTATTAAAATTACTGGTATCCTATATATATATAATAATAATAAATCCAAAATAACCCATTTTTTTAGGTATTTAATTTATGTTCTAATAAGACCTATTTATATAAAAAAAATGAAGTATTTTGTAAAGGACTGGTTAGTTAATTTTTTTTTGTTTGTTTTACCATTTCCAAATTTAGTGCAGTTTTCGGCTACTGACAACACCAGTTTACGACGTCACCACCTGTTGCATGGCCTGTATTCGTCTGGCGCCACCCGCCAACAGATATGTGTCGCTCCTAATGAGCTGATTCTAAGTAGGTGTTGCCGACCGCCGTAAAGATATTGGAATGTGATTCCATTTATCGAGTGCCTACCTACATGTTTAGAAAATGTTCAAAATATTATATTCGTTTTTGGAATTTAGTGTTCATAGCAATGGTCCTTCTAAATATGTGAGACGAATACCTTTAAAATTTATTAGGATTAATTTTATTACTTGAATTTCAAGAAGGTTAAGCCCTCAGGTGTTACAAGGTAAGGGCTAAATTTTGAATTTGAACTTCAGTATGCGAAGAGAGCTTTGTTGACAGTTATCTATAGTCCGCGCGAGAGCTATATGTGCGACATCGTTTATTTTACTTTATAACTTCTATTATACATAACAAATATAAGTTATTCAATTTTATAAGTACCTACTACTTCTTCTGTCGTTCTTAGAAATCATAAAATCAAAACAACCCAGACCACAAGTCATGTGCAATACTCATAATGTAACTAGCAACAAAGTTCCGTGGCACTCACCACTGCAAGGCTAGGGTTCCATCCGTAGCGCAGTCACGTCCGTGAGGCACTGCAATACTTCGGACACCTTACGTACCTACAACTAGCCGTGGAAGTCGCAACGTGTCTTGCCACACGTTCTTGGGATCAGACTTGCTTAACTATTTTACGTTGAAACAATTTCCAATTCGGTGTGCCAGTGTGCTGCCACTGAAATGTTTGGTACAAAACCACACTTGGTACCAAACATTTTAGTTAGATAGATACATTATATAGATATAGGTTACTTTATGCATTTCAAAGCTTGAAACATCACTAACACATTTTTACGAAGGAAGGATTTCCCGTGGAAGTATTGGGATAAAAAGTACCCTATACTCTTTTCCAAGATCTTATTTAGGCATCTCTACAAACTATATTCGTAGGTACCTTAATTCTTCAAAATCGGTTCCATGGTTTTGGCGTGTAAACGTAACAGACTTTTACATTTATAATTTTGTAGTATACTAAACCATAAATTTAATATATACCTCTAAATTATTATATGTCTCTAACATACCTACTTAAATATTATAAAATCACATAATAGTATTTTCCAACGCATTGGTTTAGGGCAAAAATTGCATCTAGGTTCACTTAAATTACTCAACTTTAAATGAACACTGTAAAGCCATTTTCCCTTTTTGTTCTCTATGCATTAGAAAATTTGTGTAAGCAAACCGATTTTAAGCACAATTTAGCAGTTCTACCGATCTCCCGGCCGCCGGGATAGAGTTTCGCTATAATGAGGTTAGGGGGCGCGACCTACGAACTCGCCCAGAGTTACACTAGCGACTAGGGGGCACGGTGGCTTCAAACTTAACCTATATGTACTTATATAGGTACGTGGGTAATATTGACGCATTACTGCCAGCTTGGGTTGAATTCTGAGAAATCTACGTTTCAACGAAGCGGTTGTAAAAGCTAAAAGCAGGTAGTTACCTAATTAAATAATAATGACTCATCATCATCATCAGCTGGAAGACGTCCACTGCTGAACATGGGCCTCCCCCATAGAACGCCATAAATTATTCCTATGGGGGATTTTGCCGTAAGTAACCACGTTTGGCAGGCGGCTTGGTGATCGCAGTAGTTGGAATACTTGGTGCCGGAGAGCGCTGCTGCCCACTCTCCGAACATGTCCCTGTGCCGGGTCTCACGGCTCCCATGGGATAATGATGGCCCTATTCTATAACTATACGGATTAATAATAATGATAAAATTTCTTTTATTATTTGAAAATAGTCCAGGCAATTTTATGATGCCTTCGTAGGCCCAACATAGATTTAAATCCGATCTCATGTTACTCTTGTCTAAATTAATTTTTTCAGTACGGATATTAAGTATTCTTCAAGACATTGGTATGTGCAATAATATTAAGAGCGTACGCCACCTCTTAGAAATTTGATACATTTGTGAGTCTTATGAAAATTTTAATAAATCGATATTTTTTATTAATTCCCTGTTCCCTCCAAAAATGTATTAACCTGTTCGGTAATTTATATACTTATATATAAAATTCATCTTTAACCATCTCCTTATCATTTTATTACCTTTTATAAACTTTTGTTTTTTTTCTAGAGAACATTTATTCATCACAAGAGTAAAACTGGGATTTTAGACGTTCTCTTGTACATTTTAAGTGTAACTTTTAAGTTTAAATAAGTTAAATAAATAACTTTAATTTTTAAATTAAGTAAATCGCGTCGTCGGTATGACACATTTTAATTCACTCAGGTTTAATTTATCTGTGAATATCTGAACCCGATTTAATCAATAGAAACGTAGAACATAGAAGGAGGGAACATTGTACGCGCCCGTCCGAAGTATTTTCTGAGGCTCCGTTGCAATTTGAGGACGTGACTGCACTTCCTTAGTACGAAAATTGATACTGAAACGCTAAGTTCATTGCAGTAAATATTCGATGGAGGAAAAAGTATGAATAGTCCGCTGAGTAAAGCAGAATTGAAACGGAAATATTTACTTCATATAAAAAAAAGATATACGAGAGTTAATCTAAATAAGTACACAAAATATTATCGCCGAGGGAGAAGCGTGCAGAAACTGTGAACAGTCTCTCAGTCTCTTTCTTTTGCACGCGATCAATGAAGGAGATGATTATTGTTTTGTTATTATCATACCATCAAATCTAACAAATACCGTTTGACGTTTTATACTCTCAAACTTTCAATAACTTTGCACAGGCGTAACTCACATAATTTCAATATTCTTCGACGTAAAACCATGGAATTATGAATTTTATCACAAAATGTAAAATTTTTAATCACTAAATCGGGAACAAGTCTTAACTCTGTATGTATTATCACTTGCGATAGTATTTTATGGCGCCAGTTCTTACCTATAAGACCTATATATTACCTATAAGAATATTGTACAGTTACAGTGTTGCATTTGTGTGCATTTATGATAGCTAAGGGGCGACTCTCGACGTTGTTGATACAAGGGCCTTTTCACACTCAGGTTTGCCACTGACGGCGGCGCTCGAGGACTGAAATATGAGCGTTTGTGGATACTCCAGTGTAAACGCAGCGTAACAGCTGCTAGCTCAATATGTGGATGATATAATTTGTTGAATATTATGGTAGTCAAATCCAAGAGATAAGTAGCTAAAATTTTACAATTTGTATATAACAAACCGCACCCCCTATTTCATGGGACTTAAAAACATAACTGGCGGGATGTAAACTCTTATGTCCTTTTGGGTGTTAAAATAAAGGTTTTATTTTAATTTCTAATAAGGTGGGCCGTACCACCCCACTGTACCTTATTTATGGTTACAGTTTAAGTCGATATTGCTGTCCCATAAATCATGTCCAGTTATGGCAGCCCATTATTATAGAGGCCTTAAACGGAAGTGTAACCAGCCCCCATATTATACCCAGCATACGGGACCATTTCACAACATAAGTTCACAATATTGGCTTATGTTATCATATAATATAATGTATTACTTATTATGTTGGTAACGAGAACGCCATCTTTTAGCAAATTGACCGAAATAAATATTAATTTTCGCCCTTTGTGGCAGCGCTCGACCCGAGGCACGCACTTGAGCAGCCTCGGGTCGATACAGCCGCTCGTCCTGAGATTGCCTTAAGAGAATACGCGCCTCTAGAGTTAAAATCTGCAATTAAAATAATAGGTAACAATATAATTTGAAGTGAGTATTCCGCCTCTGGTTCAAAAGTTCCTATAATGAGCGTTTAAGGCACTTGCCTCAAATGCTCATTATAGGAAAGTAAAAAGTACAAAGTAAAAAAAAATCCCGCTATTTACAATTTATTAGCTGTTTACGTTTATATTAGATTTTTTCTTAATTTATTATATAAATCATAAGTTATAAAAGAAGGTACTACTAAGGCAATACTCCGTCGTGAGCATTAATAGAGAAAATGTTTTGTTCGTTCAGTGTGGACAATCGCTGCCTACTCATAATAAGGATAGCTGAAATTATTGCCAAATAATAATGGCTGAAATTACCCGCGATTTAGTTTAATTTAATTTACGGAACACCAATTAAAAACTTATTTTTAAGTTAGTAGAGAACTGAACTTAAAATACTGCAAAAAATAATAAAGGTAACCAAAATTGTTTAATTTCAGCTTTTATTGTGCATATCGTTTTCCGTGGTGATTCTGTTGAAAAAGAGAAACGATTTCATAGGTCCGTGCACAAACCACGGTCGTGTTGTTCGCAGGCGATGCAAAGGGAATATGTCTGTTGTACAGGATACTGCGGCGTGCCCAGTGGCCCGACAACTTCCTGAAAACACGCAATTGCTCGCTGCTAAAGGAAAACAGTATAAAATGTCCAATCAAACTCATAATATTGCAACAATTATCGTATCGTCGCGGCGTATCGTTAACCATCACGCAAACAGCAGCGCAGAAGGCAGGATCATCATAACTAAGTCAGGCAATTACTCAAAATTCTTTAGAAATTTTCTTTTTATTATATATAAACGATCCTCTCTGGTTAACTTAAGTAATATAAATAACTGTGCCTCGCAGTTTTACCCGCATTGCCACCGTTCAGCTCACTAGTTAGATAAACACTATAATGTACACCATACATAGGAAACAAACATAAAGGAATAATAACTACTTTACTTGGACACTAGGTCCAAGGGTTGGGGCTGGACGTTGTTCACTCTTTGATGCTGTGCCGGCGAGGAGTCCCACATAACCATCCTGCGCTCCCCCGGGTGCGGGTGGTATGCGTCACGCATTTTTCCTCGGGCAACAAAAAAAAAAAAATTGACGTTGTTCACTGAGTGTTTCAGAAGTCAGAACTCTCATTTTCATATGTAGAAAGACATTTTCAGAGAAATAGCACCATGTCATGAGTAGCCTTAAAGCAGCGTCTTTGGGTTGGATTCTCTGTGGGTACCCTAGAGTGAGATCCCTTACTGGTGTTACTGTAGCGATGTAACTCAGTCTGTTTCTCCCGCACTCTGTTTGAGAACGCCTGTTTACATTATATTACGAACCAAACTAAACGTGTTACCTTGTTGTGTACATATGTGTTTATTTCAGTATTAAGTTAGGTTGTTTCTTCTGTATTAAGTTAGTTTGTTTCTTTCTACACATTATTGTAGTTGGTACACGTACATAACAGCCTCCTTGCACGTGCCACCTTACTCGTATGTGTATTATCTAGCTGGCATGCCTCACGCCATGTAACTTCTCTGTGCCGGGAACTAGCATTTAGATCGACCACTAATTGTGTAAAATAAATTGTTAAGGCACACGTATGTATGCATGGTGTAGGGTTCCATACCTAGATACCTGAACAAAACGCTTCCAATCCCGAAAAACAATCCGGCTACTGAACATACATCGCCATCTTTTAGTTCCTTGCGGAAAGTACGGTAATGTGCAGTAACATGGCCATAACTTTGATTGCGTTAACTTATACGTTTGAACTTATAAGAGTTGATATAAATTTCAACTTGATACTTCCACGTGTTCCCGTTAAAAAGTGTCTTGACAGGCGGACAGACAGACAGACAGACAAATGTACAACAAAGTGATCCTATAAGGGTTCCTTTTTTCCTTTTGAGGTACGGTACCCTAATAATGTATGTTTTAACACCAAATTTTTACACTAGGGAAATTAGTAAGTTTCGATATTTTGTTCAACCCCACCATGGCAAACCAAAAAAGGATTGTTTTATAAAATTATAACATTTATAAAAAATATTTTTCTCTTTATAGTGGTTCCAAAATTATTGACATACCTTTATACGCAAAGTACTGTGCGGTTTTACAGGCACGTGTATACGACCTTTATTAAAATTTTATCTCAAGACTTCATTTTCAAACACAGTTAGTACCTATGCGCTCTATATATCGATTATTTACTTGATTCAAGGTCATACAAAGATAATTCACATGTTATCATTTTACGACAATTCTTTTTTTAATTCCCGTTACGATTTCCTGATTATTATTAGTGTTAGATTAATATCTGTATAACGTCTGTATGTAGTTCTCAATTAATTTGTGTTTTTAAAAAAAATCGCGCCTCTAATTCATAATTTAACTAAGTTCAGAATAATATATAAACATGTATTTGCATACACAGCATAGGATTAACAGATGCATAAATTATCCAAACCGCACACTAGTAATTACTGGTGCTATATTAATTAATTTAGTACATTAACATTCGCAAATTGTTATGAAATAGACATTAAACAATAATGGCGGACAGGCTCAGGGGCTTAGATAATAATATAGAGTATATCTTGTTATCATACAAACCGTTATTAAAAAAATAAAATAAATTATTTGTGTGTTGCAAACACCGTCCTTCCAATGCTGCTCGGACTGCTTTGGTGGCGTAGTGGTTCACAAGCGCTACTGCCAATCATGAGGTACTGGGTTCGATCGACAGGTAAATGTGTTATTGAATTTTTCCATTAGGAATTATCTCAATGACAGCCTTGAGTCTGGAACTGGGCCCGGTAGATGACAATAGGCCCCTATTACATGGGACTTCAAACATAACGATAAAGTGTAGGTGTGCCTAACGTCCAGTATCTGTATTTCCTTTCTCTGCATGGTCGTCTGGAAGAGATCGCTCTGAGCGATAAGGCCGCCGGTAACTCTTTCTAATTTTTTTTCTGTATTATTGTGGTACCAATAAAGTGTTATCATTCATTCATTCATTCAATGTGACTGGGCCCTGGGCACACCTCTGCCTACTTATATAGCCTTACAAATCTAAGAAGTACCGTTTGACAGTTTCTTTTTTTAATACATCTTGTGATAAAATTCATAATTCCACGGTTTTACGGCGAAAGTTATAGAAATTATGGGCGTTACTGAAAGTAATTGAAAGTATGAAACGTCAAACGGTCTGAGCAAGTAGTGTTCTTCTAGTCTAGGTTTTAGTGTTTACTGTCGTTCTGACTAGATGGAGCCCTACCTAAACAAGCTTCGAAGATGCGGCTATTTTCAAATTGTAGTGTGCGTTAAACATTGCTAGTGAGCTTTAAAACCGGTCACACTGTAACTCGTTGGGATCCTTTTTAAAAAAAAATGTTGCAACAGGTAACAGTGTGACACGATGGGACAAAAAAATGTTGCAACGAGTAACACTGTTACTGGATGGGAACTCATTTTAAAAAAAAGGTTGCAACGAGTAACAGTGTAACTCGATGGGACAAAAAAGTCTCAACGTGTCACAGTGTGACTCGTTTGGTGTGACTGGATGGGAACCCACCTAAAAAACAGCTCGCAAGGAGGAGCGTGAAAATTTGTCTCGGATAGCCGATATTACGCCGATTAGGCGTAATTTTTGTTTCCGTTTTTGACAAGTATGACAGCTGTATGTTGTCAGAGCGCACGCGGAGATCTTTCAATATCTATGGTATCTTGTAATAAATGCTAAATGCATATTATTTGCAATCCCCAATTCCAACCACAGCAATGATTTCAAGCAAATAATGTACCTACCTACACTAGAAGATTGACGGTCAAAGCAGGCGACGTGACACGTGACGCGTGTCAAGCTCGTATCTCTGTCACATAGAGTGTCAGGTCGCGAGATCGCAATGCATTTGAAATTGTCACCGCACGGCGTGACAGCGTGTCGTGCGGTTTCATGTTCAAATGTATTTTAGACACCATATTTGTAAATTGCACTCTGGCCTATATAAATATTTAGCTGTGATCCCGTATGGAGCAGTTGCAAAATTTTTGTTGACATATTTCTACCGCTGCAATGAAAATGTGATCTCCAATCTCCTCTGAGTACATTACCTGAGTATTTCTATAATAAAGAGGCCAGCCTCACTGAGCGAAACGACTTATTTCATGCATTTGATATTGTCAGATGCATAGAAGAAGGACGGTCAGATGCAATAAAATGTAAAATTTTTGAAAATTTGATTTAATTATTGTGACGGAAATAATGTGAAATAGTTTTAGTTAAAGTCACTGATGACATAGGCACACCAATAATTATGTAACCACTTTAAAAATCAATAAATATTTTTAGTGTATAATGTTATCGATTTTATAATTTTAATAAAGCAACTTTTATTGATTTTCCATGGTAGGGTAATGATATATTATAATATATTATATATTATATTGTTAGCCGGGTGTGTCCCACTGCTAGGCAAAGGCCTCTCTACCCTCAGACCATTCCTCACAATCCAGTGCTCGATTTTGCCAATCCTCCCAGTGGCGATCCAGCTCGTCTCGCCATCTCCTTCTGGGCCTGCCGCGTCGTCGTCTAACGTTGTGTGGGCGCCACTCGGTTGAGAGTTTAGCCCACAGCTCGTCCGACATGCGGCAAACGTGTCCGGCCCAGTTCCACTTGAGACTGGCAGCTTTTTGACCAACGTCGGCGATTTGAGTTTTGGAACGCAGGGTTTCATTTCTTATACGGTCTGTAAGTCTGACACCAAGAACTGCGCTTCATTGCTCGCTGGCAAACCCCGAGTGTATGCTTTTGGTGATAGGTCAAAGACCAAACCTGAGCACCGTAGGTGGGGATGGGAAGAATACACATGTCCATGAGTCTCCTTTTAAGGGACATAGGCAGTTTGCCTTTCATGAGGTCTTTCATGGACCAAAAGCTCTTCCAGGCATTTTCGGTGCGTCTAGCTACATCTTTTTCTTGTCTTGTCTGGAAAGAGACTATTTGGCCCAGATAAAGATACTCATGGACATACTCAATCCCCATTCCATCGATTTCCAACCTACGTTTCGTGCTGTTTGTCATAAGTTTGGTCTTCGACATATTCATCCCCAAACCGACTTCGAGACTTGCTGTGTGTAACTCGTTGATCATTGAGCCAAGTTCTTCAGCTGATGAGGAGAACAGAACAATATCGTCAGCAAATCGAAGGTTTGTTAACTTCTTTTCGCCGACTACAATGCCCTTGCCCTCCTAGTCAGCTGCCAGTCTCTTGAAGATCTCTTCTAGGGTAGCGGTGAAGAGTTTAGGAGATAGCGGGTCACCTTGCTTGACGCCTTTTTGTATGGGGAAGAATTGGCCGAGTGTATGCAGTTTTATGGATGCCGTGATGCTTCTGTTAATTATAATATGATATGATATATTTATGTAGTAGTAATTTGATCAAAGTATCAAAACTACGTATACCTACTTCTTTCCCGAGAGTAAAAATAATTGAAAACTTAATTTATTTTGCACCTATAAGTAGTCGACCCAAACGTGACGAGTTTAGCTGTTATTATAATTTGTGCAATGTCAAACTAACCGGCCTTATTAGGTGATTTGTTTCCAGTGACGGCGTGAGACTAAATGAAAGGACAAATAAGTGTCCAACTGGACACCATTTTTTACACATAAGCTACAGGGCGCGTCACTCTCGGCAAAAGTGGAGGGGTGCTATGCCCAAGATACAGTCGCACATATAATTAAGAATTTAGAAACTACGTAAGCAGTATAAAAGTATGAAAAAAGGTGCAATAAGCGGTTCGGGCATGCGCAAATTAAATAAATTGTACGTATGTTTATAAATTTTTAATCAAAAGTACACGTCAAATTATGCGGTACCTTATTCCAAGAGAGTAATAGATAATTAATTAATTTAGTACATAATAATAGACTCAGAATAACACGTCTAAATGAATAATGTAAAATTAAAATTAAACAATAAAATTTCGAAGATGAAGTTGAAGCCTCCGAAATTTCATTATCCGAGCTGTCATCGTTCACAGACCACTACGAAATATGCGCGCGACTGTATGCAGGGGACTTGAGACGCGTGAACGAACGCCTTGGTCGCTCGGTCGCCTCTCCCGTCGCACCTCATTCCTGTTACCAAACACATCTAAAAATCGATTTCTGCGCATTCAAGTTCAGCGCTATTAAACCGTGTCGCGACCTGTACGCAGATTAGACATGCCTATACTTGATCGAAGTTGATTTCCAGACAATAAAATAGTGAATGATTAAGTTATGAAAACTCGTCGTTTACAACTTGTAAACTATGAACTAGTAAATTATGTATTTATCTTTGATTACTTAGGTAAGCATGGATCTTGAGAATTCACTGTATAAACCACTTTGCAGCAAAATTATCATCATTTCGACTAAAAAGGTGTAATAAAAAAGTCTGCGGACCACTTCTCGTTCACTCTGTTACAGTCATTAGGCTGAGATGTAGAGTCACCACACGTTCAAATACTGCTTTTAACTAATATTATTAATACTGTCCCTAAGTCTAAGCGAGTGAAACCGCGAGGCACAGCTAGTATTTTATATTCCCCGCGGTTACATCCGCGTAGTCTTCGTTCCCGTGGGAATATCAGGAAAGTAACTGTCCCATGTTCTTCCCGAGACTCAAGCTATCTCTATACCAAATTTGATCTTAATAGGTTCAGCGGTTTAAGCGTGAAGAGGTAACAGACATACAGAGTTACACACTTTCGCATTTATAATATTAGTATGGATTAATAAGCCTTAACTAACCTTAATATCTTCATTATTGCATTTTATACATGACTAGCATAATTCCTGCGACTTCGTTTCCGAGAGAATTTCGAGAATTCCTTTCTTTTTCCTTGTCCACATCATAATAGAAAACAACGTGCAAAGTTTCATACATTAGTTTTTATGATCTGTGGTTTCAGCTCTCTAGATCCACGGGTTGGGGCTGGCCGTTAATGAGTGAGTGTGTCAGTCACTCAGTCAGGACTTTATTTTTTATAAATTGTCTGTAAGAGATCGCTTTTAGCGATAAGACCGCCGATTGTTACAGTATTTGTTATGATGTATTTTTAATTTTAAGGATTATTTTGTGGTGTAACAATAAAGTGTTAATCTAACTATCTAGAAGAAGATTAAAGTCGTATTGTTTTAAATCAAGCATTATATTTACTTATATGAAAGAAGGACAATATATGCTTAAGTTCAAATACATGGCCACTCTAGTGTACAAAGAAAAATCCATTTTTACTGAAAATTGGGTAATCGTCGCTCGAGAGACGGTGTATTATTTTTAATATTGCCTCCAGAGAGCTAAATGCGAGGAGGGAGATCTCACAACAATATTTGCAGTACTTCAAATTATATTAAATTATGACCATTTTAGCCGTGGAGCTACCGGCTTTAGAATAGTGCTCCACCCTCTCTACCAGTGGTTGCCGTAAAAGCCGGCTAAGGGTTAACAGATCCAGATGACGGGCAGCAGCGTCTTTAGCAAAAACCCACCGAACTGCGCTCGACAACCCGCCTGCCAAGCGTGTCGAGTATTGGCAAAACCCCCTCTATGGGGGAGGCCTATGTTCAGTAGTGGATTACCAACGGCTGAGTTGATGATGACCATTTTTATAAGGCTACTTCTGTTCATTATCAGTGCAATTCGTCTGGCACAGTGTCCGGCGAACATTGTTATTACTTGGTACGGTAGTCCGGTCGCTTGTACATCAAAGTGGTTCGTGTGGCATAAACCTCGTGACAGCCTCGATGGCTCAGATGGTAGTAACACTGCTTTCTGTGCTGCAGGCCCCGGGTTCGATCCCCGGCTAGGTCAAACATTTGTCTGCATGAACATGTCTGTTTGATCTGTGTCTGGGTGTTATAAGCTTATATAAGTATGTATATCAGTCATCTGGTTACCATAGTACAGGCTATTAGCCTAGTTTGGGACCAGATGATCGTGTGTGGAAGTTGTCCCATATTATTATTATTATATTATACAGAAAAAAATTATGTGTAATTGTGACAAACGTACGCAAGTAAGACAAGCACACACAGTGTTAACTGGTCAGTATGTTATTGGTCCCATGTAATAGGCGGCGAGCCTATTGCCATCTACAATTATATACAGTTCCAAACTCCAGGTTGTCATTAAGATAATTCCTAGTGGAAAAAATCCAATAAAACTGCCAGACCTGGGGATCGAACCTGGGTCCATGATCGGCGGTAGAGCTTGCGACCACTACGCCACCGGGGCAAGATACGACAACTTATTATTAAATGCATCACCTATAGATAAACACACACGCCCCTATAGTGCGTTAGGTAGACGGGATAGAAAAAACTCGCCGATGACTACTGCCTCCACGGTGACTCAAGTGGTAATGTGCTCACCAGCGGAATGGTGCGGAGGGTGCGTGGTTCGTATCCCGCCCGTGGGTGAAATATTTCTTCTCATTTCAGATTGTAACTTATTAATAATTGAAATGCTTTATATTCGTAATGACATCGTGTTGCACGTGTAAAATGATCCATTTGCTTGAAGCTGGGGTACTCGATCCAGCGCCTCGAGCGGTGTAATGCGAACATTATTATAATAGTCGGAATTCCGGATGTACAATGTTCGTAATTGGATTATACGATATGTGACGCTTCAACGCTTTCTACTTTTTATACATTTTCTGATATAAAGTGGATAAATGTTGTCTCCACTCTATACTATATTATGAACAACGCACAATAAACTTAGGTCTTAGTATTTTCTATTTATAGTTTAACCATGTTTGTGTGGTTACATTTTTTTGTTTGAAAGGTGCCGAGTGGCAGGTATAACCAGTTTTGTAAAAAATCAGTAATGTAAAATCAATAATGGCGTCGTAGAGAGTAAGCACAAAAGCTCTTCTATTTTAGTAAAGCCCTGCGTCGCGCGTTGGTACTCGAAACAAATTATCAACACACAGCACATACACACACACCCCCCCACACCCTCGCAGATAGCTTCGCTTTTGGACAGCCTCGTTGACTCAGATGGTAGTAACTCTGCTTTCTGAGCTGCAGGCCCCGAATTCGATCCCCCGCCAGGTCAAACATTTATGTGCATGAACATGTCTGTTTGATCTGTGTTATAAGCTTATGTATATCAGTCATCTGGTTACTATAGTACAGGCTTCTATGCTAGTTTGGGTACCTAGTGCCAGATGACCGACAAAATTTTCAATGGGACCATAACGGCCGGACCCGACCGTGTGTGGAAGTTGTCCCATATTATTATTATTAATTAACAAAAAACTTAATATTTTCAAAGAAACATAAATTTTTGCATTGATAATTAATGTCTTTGATTAGGTCTTGAGTCAATAAATTTATGAAGATCTCAAAACAGTTGAGACTACAAGTCTATACTTACTATTTTGCAAAAGGAATGTGCAAGTGATGTCTAATTAATTCATAGCTTTAAGAATAGTGCCTAGGTTACGATTATTGAAGTTTAGATCATTAAAGAAGGAGCTTAAAAGGTGTAGATGTTTAATACATGCAAATTAAGAGTGCATGACTCACGCAAGTTAAACATTCAGAGACCGCATACGAGCAATAAAATTAAAAATAAAAACTTTACGATTGCGCTAATTGCAACACATTTCACGCATTTAGGGAAATAAAAGACTGTTAAAGTTAAATCAAAACGTTATAAAAAATAGGGCGTATTAACCCTATTCCCTACTTCGGCATAATTTTGGTGTTATAACGCCATAAACACACTAAATCATAAACGGCTGTCACGGCATTGACGTCAGGCGTCACGGCAACGTTATCTGGATGACGTGACGTGACGTGACATGAGGCGTTACTCGCCGCGTCAAGTGTTTAATCATGACCGAATTATGTTTGTAAACAAGGTCCTTGGCTTACGTCATGTTTCGTTTATGTGTATACGACCTTCATTGAGCATTCGGAAATTACTTAACTTATAGGTAGACCGCTTAATTGAGTCCTCGTCTGCGGGGTACAGGGGCGCGGAGGTAGACGTGAACAGGAGGTGCTCTCCCGGCCCCCGTTCACTTTCTACCTCCGCGCTCCCCGCCGCCCCTGTACCCCGCTGGCGAGGACTCAATTAAGCGGTCTAGCTATGGTTTTCAATTCTAGTTTGCTGTCTTGTTCTCTAATTAATGTCTTTCAAAGAAGGATATTCCTTTATTAGTCGCTATGGTATGCATTTTATGAACCTATGTTCATTGTTTACAGTCAGTTGTAAGACGATTTAAAATACTTAGTTTATTTGTAACTCCTTGTGGCCCGCGATTGTCCCGCGCAGTCTTCGTGCCCATGGGAATATAGTGATAAAAGTACCCTACGTGTTGCTCTAGGGCCTAAGGCTTCTACATACCAAATTTTAGCTCAATCGGTTCAGCTGATATTGATTCCCTATACAAACATACACCCCCCTTTTCATCCTCTAAAAGGATGATTTCTGGTATAAAAACTATCCTATGTCCTTTCTCAGGACTAAAACTATCTCTATACCAAATTTAATCTAAATCGATTCAGCGGTTTAAGCGTGAAGAGGTAACAGACAGACAGACAGTATAATAATAGTAGGTACAGCGGTACAGTATACAGTAGAAGAAGTACGTACATAGTATGGATTAGGATTTTTGAAATAGTAATTATACTTATTGTCACAGTGATAGTAATCCCATTTACACCAAGTTAGGATCCGATGACAAAGTCTTGAAAGCATGAAAATTCCTCATTTCATATTAATGTGTTAAGAAAAGTTATAAACAACAGGTACAAGGTAAATACACACACACAATACACACTTGTAGTGGTAGGCCTCTTTTGCAGGGGGCCGCCTGGGGAAGAACCACACCTTTGCCAGTTATTCATCCGCCAAGCAGTAATGTACAAACATAACTGTGTTCCGGTCTGAAGGGCAAAGTTACCAGCGAAATTAGTGGGCATGACGAGTTTCAACAACTAATATCTCAGGGTGACAGGCGCAGTGCAGTGCCGCACAGAATTCAGAATTTTCAATCACTGGGTGCGGTACTGTGTCTGATATGGGCAATCATGATGCTTATCATCAGGCACCCGATTTCCTCGACTTGTTACTTAATATCATAAAAAAATACACCACTATACATTGTCTTTATTATTTCTCTATTGTGTTTGTATGGCTACATAATTTCATTAAATACAGAATTCTTTACAAATGGCAACAAGGAAGTGTTTTCATCCCTAACAAAACTGTATAACAATATTTTAGCTTATAAGCATGACATGCAGTTTCCAAAGGGCTCAACTTTTAAGAGACTTGTTCATTGTTAATTGTACAAAACATAACTCATAGTGATTTATGACCGACTCCGGAATAATGTTTGAGTTCAAGTTACAATCAACTCATTTTTGGTTACATTCGCTCTAAAGATTTAAACTGTGAATTAGTATAAAGGTGAATTTAGACTAAACGAACAAAGAGCTAGAGCTAGAATAAGAGCATTCTTACTTATTAGATGGTCTGTCCACCTTGTATTTTTTAATGATTACATTTAACTCTCTATATTTTTATTGTTTTAACACATTCTCATAACACGCGAGTTTTAACATTGTTTTTATTTTAATCTAATGACGTTGTTTTTGCAAACTGTACATTAATGCTTTTTTTTTCATGAGTTTTAGCACATTGGGATGAGTGAGGAATGCTTATGGGATGATTAAAGAATAAATAAATCTAAAAATTGATGTAGGATGAGACATCATGAGATGAATACGGAACATCCCAAGCCGCCCCTTTCGTTTTGTTGTTTTTGTAACAAACTAATAATCATACCTACTAGCTGAAGTTTTGTTGAACCTAAAGCTTAACGACTCACTCTTAGCCTAAGTACTCTTGAACTATTTGAGTTAAGTTACCTCAAATAGATCTCAGGTAACTCCTACTCAAAGCCAGAATAAAACTCCCAACTCTATTTGCTTTTTAAATTTTGCTTATCCAGTATAATGATCTATGAAAATACTTGACTTCGTTGTAGATGGAGCTCTTTGTGAGGAGGACAAGCGAGAGAACAGCTTTGTTGTGAATTTATAGAAAAAAATCTTGGTACTCGATAAGCGACATAATGGGCGTATTGAATTTTGAAAGGGTCTGTATTCTGTATTAGTAAAGACGCACCTTTACTTTACGTTTTAAAAGCTAATAAATTCAGATGTAAAAACATAAACATACATTCACGCCTTTTTCCCGAAGGGGTAGGCAGAGATGTACCCAGGACTCAGTCCCATAGTAGATACACCCACATCTCGCCAGTATGTTATTGGTCCCATGTAATAGGGGGCGAGCCTATTGCCATCTTCCGGGCACAGTTCCAGACTCCAGGCAGTTATTGAGATAATTCCTAATGGAAAAATCCAATATATAACACTTTGCCTGACCTGGAGATCGAACCCGGGACCTCTTGATTGGCAGTCGAGCATGCGCCCTCTACACCACCGAGGCAGTCAGATGTACACCGTACTTAATACTTAGAAGTTAAAGAGGATACGACATCCACTGTTGAACATAGGCCTCCCCCATGGCTTTCCATCCCTTTGTGGTTGAGATTATCATGATGATGATGAACGTCTTATTGTGTCAAATTTATAAAAGTTTGTTTTTTAAATTTATTTCCTATTAAGGTGCCACACCTATCTATGTATGGTGATAAATGGGTACCAACGGGCTTTAATAAGAAACTTCGTTAAAAGCATAATAATATACGTAATATGTGTATTTAGCATAAATCACCTCACCGTTTAGAAAACATTTACTCCGATATAAAACTTGCAATTAAATGAACAAAGCGAGCGATACGCAACGTTAACCTAATTATGTTAAGGCACCAGTGGTCCCTGAACGCACCTCAAGTCGTCTTCGAAGCCATCTAAAAATATTATATTAGAAAGATTTGAATATTTAATTTTGTATACCTAAATATACAATTAAAAGGCGTTATATGAAACAAGGGAGAACCACATTAGCTAACATGGGAGCGCATCATTTGGTATAAAAAGGATTGAAATTATAATTAAAAAGTCGTGCAATCCGCCCCACCAAGTCAATTTAGTGGGGCATATTCCGCAAATAATTTGTAGCATTCCACTATGCCCCACCAGTGGGGCAGCTTGGTGGGGCAGGGTGGAACAATCCAATCATTTCACTTGTTTTTTTTATGATAGTGAGTGACAAGACTAGCAAATCAGGTGCCTGATTGTAAACATCATGATTACCCATAACAGACATAGTGCAGTGGTTCATTTCATTTATTTTATTTTATACAATTTCACTTGATATATTTTTCATTACTACATTTGATATTACCGTAAAGCAGCTGATGGAAAAATGTCACGAGTATAACCGGCCCTTGTGTTTAGCGTTTGTCGATTATGAGAAGGCGTTTGACAGTGTCGAACACTGGGCAGTGTTGAACTCCCTCCATCGCTGCGGAGTTGATGCTCGATATGTGGAGGTGCTGAAGGAGCTTTACACCTCGGCAACGATGCAAGTTCGACTGCACACGTTGACTAAGCCCATACCCATTAAGAGGGGAGTGCGACAGGGAGACACTATTTCACCCAAGCTCTTCACGGCTGTTTTAGAAGACATAATGAAGACGCTTGAATGGGACGATATAGGAATCAACATCAATGGTGTCTACTTGTCGCATCTCAGATTTGCTGACGACTTAGTATTGTTCGCCGAAAGCCATACTGATCTCCAGCGCATGCTGCAAGACCTATATAATGCTTCTCTGAAAGTAGGTCTTAAGATGAACATGTCTAAGACGAAAGTGATGTCAGGTATCTCTGGCTCTTCTAATCCACCAATTATGGTAGGAGATGTGGGGTTAGAGATGGTTGACCATTATGTATATCTTGGTCATGTTCTGTCCTTTGGCCGAGAGCATCAAAACAAGGAGATTAATAGGAGAATTCAACTCGGATGGGCTGCCTTCGGAAAGTTAGAGGACATTCTCCGATCTAAAAATATACCCCAATGCCTGAAGACCCGTCTCTTCAACCAGTGTGTCTTGCCCACTATGACCTACGGTGCCGAGACATGGCCGCTTACACAGGAGGCTGTGTACAAAGTAAGAGTTGCACAGAGAGCCATGGAGCGCGCTATGCTCGGCATCAAACTTCAAGATCGAGTCCGTAATACCGAAATCCGCCACCTAACAAAGGTTATATTTGGTATAATTTTTATTTCATATAATTTTCATTTGGTATAGTTACTGCTACGTTTAATATTTAGTGC
Organism: Hemistola chrysoprasaria; assembly: GCA_947063395.1. Lineage (NCBI taxonomy): Eukaryota > Metazoa > Arthropoda > Insecta > Lepidoptera > Geometridae > Hemistola > Hemistola chrysoprasaria. Next base: position 6,141,378 of record OX346727.1, on the reverse strand, counting down.
CAGACGCGACCCCGCCGTATTATAGAGTTCAGAACATTCCGGCGTCTGTAGGTGAGGTTTGACGAATAGCGAAGCGAGCGTGCCGCGGCAGCAGCCGGCGTAGCACCAGACTCGACTTCGCCAACATCTACAACATCCAACCTTCCAACGACTGAGATAAAGATGATGATGATAGGACTCGATATGAAGTCGCAACAATGTACTCACGCCTAAACATGAATAAGTTGTTATGTCTCATATAACGAGTTCTACTCATCTAAAAAAACTAAAAAAGGGTATTAATAAACTCTTTAAGGGTCGGCAACGCACCGACAACACTCCTGGTGTTGCAGGTGTCAATAGGCGACGGTAACTGCTTTTCATCAGGCAGGCCGTCCGCTTGTTTGCCGCTGATCGCATAAAGAAAAAAAAAACTATTTGTAGTTATGAAAATCAAAATTATATAAATGGCACTTACACTTTTCGCGGTACTGTGACCTCCTGATAACCCATATTATTGATATTTCTCTGAAATAAAGTGACAACTTCCACCCATTAAGCTGTCATTAGGGCAATCACTTACTGTTAAAAACTGTGTGCCTAGTGTGATTACACCCTTATCTATTAGGATCTGAGGCGTGGCCATAACATGGTTATTGCATTGTGTTGGAAAAACTATCAACGAATGTTATTATTACCATCGCCACGACCTCGAAATATACGAGTATCACTCGAATTATGCTATAAAACGTGATTAAAACTGTGATTTTAGACGTTCGATAGAAAAGGAAGAGTTTATAAAACAAAGTAAAATGATAGGGACATAATATTATGCACCTTACCCCCCTTATGTGGGAGGTCTATGTTCAGCAGTGGACTTCCAACGGCTGGATGATAATGATGATGATATTATGTACCTACTTAAGACTTACACCTAAACTCATGATCGGCAGTAGCGCTTGCGCTTGCAAACCCCTACATGCTTATACTTATGCGCAAACGTTTCATACAATCAAACAACTGCTTCAAACAACTTTCTTATGAAAAAATTGCAAAATGTATGGAAATTTATTTTGACTCACCTTAAAAAATTAATCAGCTGATCGGTTTAAAGTTGGGAACAAAAATTGGGAAGTGGACATTTTTTTTAGCAAATTTTGATTCCTTTTTTTGAAAGATATTCAGTTTAACTCAATACTATATAACTACTACACCTTTTTTAACACCATGCCAACCCGTACGTCATAAATAATATCACTGTTAGATCCCGACTACTTAGGTCTTGTTCACACTGCGACTTTCAGCTGCGGCAGCTAGCTGCTTAGCTGCTTTTCTGCTGCTAAATGCCGCGACAAAGGCTGCACCCGCACACTGCACCGCGACTTTTAGCTGCGGCAGCTAGCTGCTTAGCTGCTTTTCTGCTGCTAAATGCCGCGACAAACGCTGCACCCCGTGGAAAGTCGGAAGTTTGGAAATCGCCAAAACGCACAGCTGCGGCGCAGCAGACGCAAAAACGCCGATCGCCGCTGCAGGCTTCCGAACGCAGGGAGTCGCCAAAACGCGCAGCTGCGGCGCTGCAAACGCAAAAACGCCTGTCGCGGCAGCTCAAAGTCGCAGTATGAACAGGACCTTACTGTTAGGGACTGCCTCGGTGGCGTAGTGGGCGCATGCTCGACTGCCAATCAAGAGGTCCCGGGTTCGATCCCCAGGTCAGGCATAGTGTTAAATATTGGATTTTTCCATTAGGAATTATCTCAATAGCTGCCTGGAGTCTGGAACTGTGCCCGGTATATGGCAATAGGCTCGCCCCCTATTACATGGGACCAATAACATACTGGCGAAATGTGGGTGTATCTACTATGGGACTGAGTCCTGGGTACACCTCTGCCTACCCCTTCGGGAAAAAGGCGTGAATGTATGTTATGTTATGTTATGTTAGATCCCTGTTTACTATTAATCAGAGTGAACTGTGTGATGTCACATAGTTTTAGACTCATCCTCATCCCAAATCCCTGCTGCGGTCTTCCCGTTGAGCTACAAAATGGGACAAAAGGAGAATAAATAGTCTTGAAGGGTCAACATACTGTCAATAACCCTAATATTGTATCCACAGGCGGAAGTAACCGCTCACCATCAGGCACACCGTCTGCTTGTTTGCCACTTTGCCACCTATGGCATAAAAAAACCAAGGTGCAAACTGACAAAAATAGCAATTTACCTAGGCATATTCATAGATCAAACAATTGTCACGTTTTCAAACCTCTATCCCACACGAACGGCGCGCGGTGTTCGCAGTTCGCTTCTGAATTAGCATATAAGCATAATTTGATATTATGTATCTAGTAGACAGTGAACAGTCTCCATTAATTCAATTTACTTTCTGCCCAGCCCCCAGCCCCCAGCTCGTGTAGGACTGTTTGTGTAAGTTATTTGGGAAAAGATTTTCCTTTCAGAATTTTGCTGGTGTTTAGTCGAGATATAATACTAGTAAGTTGTTTTTTTGTTATTTTTAAAGAGGTTCCTAATTTAGAACACTGTTAGTCCTTAAGAAGCAGCACCTTTAATGAGATTTTGTGCTTTAGTCGAAGTTATTGTTCACCTAAGTTTCGACACCAGATACGGTCTTCTTAGGATGACAGACAAACGTGGCTACACGACTCAACGCGATTAGATGACGCGACGGGACAGAGCTGAATTGATTGATAAAATTGACTCGAAATAGGTCCCCAGGTCAGGCAAAGTGTTAAATATTGGATTTTTCCATTAGGAATTATCTCAATAACTGCCTGGAGTCTGGGACTCTGCCCCGTAGATGGCAATAGGCTCGCCCCCTATTACATGGGACCAATAATATAATAGCGAAATGTGGGTGTATCTACTATGGGACTGAGTCCTGGGTACACCTCTGCCTACCCCTTCGGGAAAAAAGGCGTGAATGTATTAACTCGAAATATCAAAATACTTGTGAAAACTTCAACAATATATCAGAAGGTTGACTTTAGCAGCTGAAGGGCATAAACGCTAGAACTGGTATAAAACAGACCGTAGATAAGAAAAACTTGAGAATCTATGAAAAAAAAAAACGCAATTTGTATGACTAGCCACTAATAGCAGCTGTGGTAGTCGGTGGCCAAAAATAAGTATTTTCCAAGAAAACAAGCTCTAAAAGCTACTTCTCTGTATTACATACCTAAGTAGCGCTAGAATGTAAGTGGCGAGAGTAATATTGTGTAATAAATAACAACTAGTACCCGGATATTGCCTGCACCGAAATGCAACTGCTGGGAATACCCAAATTAGAACGAATTGTGATCTACCCGTTGCCCTCTGCTCTGCATAATTGCATTTGATAATAATGCTTTGTTTGTTACACATGCACTGACGTTGTGTAAACTATTGCTTTAGTTTACATTCAAAGGGAAATGTTTAACGAGGGAAACTGTACCGGGACAAGGTAATGTTTTATATCGATATGGGCTATGTTGCTATGGTATATGTTGTACCGACCTCACCTATCGTGGGATAAAGGCAGGAACACGATGATGTGACAATGAGACAACTTCCACACTTAGTCTTCTGGTCAAACTAGGCTTCAAACCTATACCCACTACGATAAAAGAGATAATTGGGCTCTCAGAGGGTAAATTCAAAACCTATATAAAATCTACTTTACTAAAGAAGGCTTATAATAAAGTCAATCAGTATCAGGACAAAGATGCTTGTTAACTTCCGCATAGCCACCACGCGGCACCTTTTAAACAAAACAATGTAACTATGTAACCAAACCAAATAATATTGTAAAACAATCAGTTGAAAAAATTAAGCCTGACAAGTTTCTTGTGCGTTCTTCTTGTAAAGGTATCTTTTCGAACGCACCTCATTACTGTTTATCTTCAATGACGTACAAAAGTGTCAGATTGTGGCCTATTTGAATAAATCTTTTTGACTTTGACTTTGACTATATGGTTTCGCTATTCGAACACAATTTACGGCAAATATTAGGAATTTTTCTTGTTGTGATGACTGACTACGGTCAAGAGTTTTGGTGCACACCGCGTTTTTTATCAATGCCGACGATTTGTACATATGCTGGGCGTATTCACGTTTAATACGAGATTCAAATGGTAATCGAACTCAGTCTAAAATTTACTTTATTTGTAAATTTTTATTTGGTAAATCAATAATTAATGTTTTTGGCGAAACATAATATAAAATTATGTTTCGCGAATTTTATATTTATATATAAAATTATTAGATTTAAAAATTGTAACATCTAACATCTTATTTGTAAATGTAGTTCCTTAGCAAAAACTAAAAACTACTCCGAGAGTTTCAAAAGAGTACGAAAAATTATGTAAAAACCTTCGTTCCCAATGGATACTTCAACTCGAGAGTCAAGTCCACTGGAAAACTTATTCTTTTAGCTCTTTAACAATGGGAAAGAAAAGAAAATAATATCCTCTTTAACACCGTTTACTCGTAGTTTTTAAGAGATCTGTTTTGAGATGCTGAATTGAAGTAATAACATAACATCACGCTTTTTCTCAAAGGGGTAAGCAGTGGTGTACCCAAGGTCCAGTCTCATAGGGGATACACTCAGACTTCGCCAGTTGTTTTTAGGTCCCATGTTATAGGGGGTGAGCCTATTGACATCTACCGGGCACAGCTCCAGACTTCAGGAAGACATTGCGAAAAACAATAACAACTCGTCCACAGCGACTTGACACCGAAAATGTTTTTGTTAGCAATTATCATTTTCTAAAATAAGCTCCGTACAAGGGCAAGTGTTTTCTTGTTTAAAATCCATTGATTCCGACTCACAATATGCTACAGTCTCTAAATAATAGAAAATTGCTAAATATTGTATGCTACAAAAGGAGATTATGATTTTCAAATATCCAGCAGAGATGTTGACGGCACGAGCGCTAACAAGAAATAAACTACGAACCCCCCCCGCAGGCGAAATCGGGTGATGTTTTCCATCCGCGACGGATAACGTGTTAGCGTGTTATATAACAATATTTTGTTATATAACACCAGAGCCACGCCCACTTTTCATGTTATTGTGTTAGGTAACACAAAAACATGCCGCTGCGGACCCGGCTTAATAGATACCTACGGATGGATGGATGTTTGTTACTCTTGCACGCAAAAGCTACTGAACCGATTAAACTGAAGTTTGATATGTAGGTAGCTTAGACCCTGAAATAACACAGGGTTTTTTTTTCCCGACATTCCCACGGGAACGAAGACTATGCGGGTGAAACCGCGGGATACAGCTAGTACAATATAATGTAAGAAAGTAATTCAACGTCATTGAAAATAGTATACGGTGTAAGTGCACACTTCTAAAATCATAACTATTAATTTTCGGCTTAGCCAGTCGAGTAAAAAAGAACAACGGCGCGAACAAAGCCGTATTTATAAGCCACTTCGTTATGAAACTCCGAACTAAATCGGTAAACACCGAACTTTATTTATCGAATAGAAGTTAAAGCTACAAAACATCATGCCGATAAAACTTTTCCAATACTAATAAAAGTTGGTAACGCGCTGTATACACGGCGCGTTGCGTTGGCTTTTCATCACTTATTTCACTTTTTTTTTGTATGATATTGAGTGACAAGACGAGCAAATCAGGTGCCTGATGGTAAGTATCATGATTGCCCATATCAGACACAGTGACATCTGCGCGGCACTGCACTGCGCCCTGAGTGAGATATCTCGTAGTTGTTGAATCTCGTCATGCTCAGTAATAGTCGCTGGTAACATTGCCCTTCATACCGGAACACAGTAATGTTTGCACATTACTGCTTGGCGGATGAATAACTGGCAAAGGTGTGGTACTTCCCCAGGCGGCCCCCTGCAAAAGAGGCCTACCAATACAAGAAATTTTAATTACACCTACGTCCTATATGTTTTGTACATCAGTTCTGTTACGTACTGTTATCATAATAGTTATTACATAATCCTTTTCTGTTAATAATCGGCTGTTAATTTTTTAGGGTTCCGCACCTCAAAAGGAAAAAAAAACCTTTTTTTTTTATGATAGTGAGTGACAAGGACTTATAGGATCACTTTGTTGTCCGTCTGTCTGTCTGTCTGTCAAAACATTTTTTAACGGGAACGCGTGGAGTTATCAAGTTGAAATTGATATCAACTACTTAGATCTGCGGTCCCTTGTGGCTGTAAAAAAATCATACTTCTAAGTTATCGCAATTAACAGTTATGGCCATTTTACTGCATAGGCACTCCTATATTTCCATACTTTGCGCAAGGAACTAATAGATATAGATGGCGCTGTTCTTTGTATCTAGGTATGGAACCCTGCACTATGCATATTTTATACGTATGCCTTAACAATTTATTTTCTTTATTTCCACAATGAAAATCAAATACAGTTTTATGCATTAACGTTTGGTCCAATCTGAATGTTGACCTAACATTTTGGTACTATAGATGATCATTGTTTCGATTTTCGACATCCATACGTTTAGACAACGAATGCCTCAGCTATCACGATCGGCCTTTCAATATTCATAGATTCATGAATCTACCAATATACTGTCGGAGACTGCCAGGGGGGTGTTGACGGTCACTTAAAGTCTCTGACTAATAAGACTTTTATGTCTTATAACTTATATCACGCTACGTAGGAGAGCCGCCTTGATTTAGTCTCTAACAGTGTTATCTTAGTCAATGAAAGTTACTCAGAAAATGTATGCATATACCTCCCTCTTTTTTATGCCATAGATGGCAAATGGCAAATATGCAGACGGTGTGCCTGATGGTGAGCGGTTATCGCCGCCTATGGATACCTGCAGCACCAGGGGTATTGCCAGTATGTTGCCACCCTTCAGGACTCTATTCACTCTCCTTTTGAAGAGCCCCATGTTTTGGCTCAACGGGTAGACCCGTTATCTCTCAATAGGTAGGTTCGGTTAAGATAACACGTCTTTCTCCTTTATTGCCTACATAGGATGATTCCAATGTCTCTGTACTTACTCCTTTTTATGCAAAATATTATTCTCACAGTTCAATAAATCCACATGAATAAAGTAATTTATTATTATAATTTTAAAATATATTTGTTTGCTGTAACAAAACGCACTTAACCGCGTGCTTGTATTATTTTATTTATTCAAGGTACAATTTTATGAAATTACAGTTAAGCCAAAACGTTCATAATGCTATTAATTTATACTACGTATTTAAATAAAATATAATATAATTATATATACATTCGATGGGGTCAACTGTGTGTTGTCATCTTGGACCACATCTAGAAAAATATAATTTTTGCGGCTCTCGCCATCGGCGCATTGTTTGCATATCGTGTGCGTATCCCAACACTTAGAAAAGTATAAAGTTTATCATGAACTAGTTTTGTGTTCACCCGCATAGACATTATCCACCCTATGTGTTATTCCAAGCCAGGTTCTAAGCTACATATCAAATTTCAACCCATCCACTCGACTGCCTCAGTGGCGCAGTGGGCGCATGCTCGACTTCGATCCCAATGTCCCGGGTTCGATCCCCAAGTCAGGCATAGTGTTAAATATTGGATTTTTCCATTAGGAATTATCTCAATAACTGCCTGGAGTCTGGAACTGTGCCCGGTAGATAGCAATAGGCTCGCCCCCTATTACATGGGACCAATAACATACTGGCGAAATGTGGGTATATCTACTATGGGACTGAGTCCTGGGTACACCTCTGCCTACCCCTTCGAGAAAAAGGCGTGAATGTATGTTTATGTTTAGAAGTTTTTACGTTAAAGAAACAAACATCCATTCATCTATCTATCTATGAAAACTTTCGCATTTATAATATTAGTGCGATTAAAACCATATACCAGCATGATGTCAGCTCTATTTGAGTATATTGTCGATATAGAGTCCCCATTTGTCGAACAAAACGCTAATCCAATCACGTTACGGATCCGGCACCGCATGATTTAGAGCATCCGATCCGAATCAGTATGACGTTTCGGTAGTTATTGGACTCGGCCAATTTGCTGCCATCATTGCGTCTGTGTGCTAATAATGCACGAGTGTGGGTTACATGCAGTACTAGAGGTCACGCTAAATGATCATAAATTTAATGGACTTATTATTAATTCATTTATATTCATTATTAATTCGGCTCTCGATGGACTGATCAGGCATCGCGTTGCCAGATTTAGGGACACTGTTCTTAAATCTGGCAATAACATTATTAAGACAATTGAGGACCACTGTTTTACCCCGCTAATGCAGTGGTCTAAATTGTTATTAAAATATAATAAGTAATTAATTAGATAATATTAAGTAATTGTAATTTTAAAATTTTTATTGTTATCTTTGTGCATGGACCTCTGATATCTGAAATAAATGAATTTATTTATTATTTATTTTTTAATGATTACTGTTTCAGTGGCGTACTGACCCCAAACTCGACTGCCGATCGTACCCCAGGTCAGGCAAAGTCTTCAATATAGGATTTTTCCATTAAATTATCTATATGACAGTCTGAAGTCTGGAACTTTCCCGATAGATGGCAATAGGCTCGCCCCCTATGACATAGGATCACTAACATAATGGCGTAATGTGGGTGTACCCTGTTATGGGAATGAGTCTTGGGTACGCCTCTAACTAGCCCTTCGGGAAAAGACGTGATTATATGTTATGTTAATGATAAACTTCTAAGTAAATCAAAGCTTGTATTAATGTTATGAATTTGTTTAAAAAACTTATTCAATTTTAGCATTTTCAATATGATCAGTTTGACGGGTAAAAGCATTCCCTAATAATTATTATAATCATTAGTTATGAAAAAGAAATCCCCAAAAAGAGACTCCAGAGTAAATCAATTTTTTAGGGTTTCGTACCCCAAAAGGAAAAAAGGAACTCTTGCCCCGGAGCCCCGCTTCGCTGGGAAATCACCTCACGCATACTCTTGCGCGTGTACAAAGCGTGTACAAAAACTCCATGTGTACAGTGTCTGTGTACTAGGTAGTTATATCGTGACTATTATATGGACTTGAGTCGAGTGTCCGGGGTGTGTCAGTGTACCGCGTGCATGGTGTTGACAGCGCTGAGCTTCGTGAGCGCCATATTCGAGCAAGCCTCGCGTGCAATAACGACGTCAATTCATGTGTAGCGTGTTCGTGGGTTCCAGTGGACCCAATTAAATACATTTTCTTGCAAAGCGAAGCTTGACGAACGTGAGTATAGTCTCTCTGTGAACCGCGGTGGGTGTGAGCCTTAAGAAGGTTACAGCTACCTTCTGTATTATCGCTTTTAAATTTTTGAATAAAGGCCAATAGATTATATTATAAACAAATTCATAATATACTATTTTACAGCGAGTCTGTTTCTATGGTAGAGGTATATTTACTTATCATAATTGATGAATAGCAGTGGATACAGCGCGAATCGGAGATATTAGCGAAATGACGTCTCTATATCCATTAATGCACTTTACATGTTTGACATCAGATATTTGTTAAGGTGGTGACACACTACAACGGAACTTTATCAAAAACATCTTAAACTGGCCTGTTGATCATAATCGGCCTCAACGTCCATGACAGTCGATTCGAAGAGTGTTCGAGGTTGTTTCTATGATGACTTAACAAACCAGCGTCAGAGCGATGTGCAATGTCAGTACGATATTAGTGTGGAAAATGGTAAGAACCTTTACAGTATATTTTTGTATTGAAAAATCATCTGAACTATTGTTATTGTTATATTATAATATAATACTTATGGTGTGTTTCTTACGTACAGACATTATACAAGGTATTTCAAAAAGGTGTAGTTATACTTACAGTGGTTTTATCTACCCGTCAACCTAAACTTGCAAAAGAAAGAATTGCGAAATTCATTTGAAAATTTACATTCCATACTTTGCCAATTAGCTGATCAATTTTGTATTTATTTAGCTCAATTTCTTAATTCTTTCTTTTGAAAGTTGTTTAGTTTTACGTCAGAGGCACCCCCTTAAGAGCGTACACGGCCTTCTAGGAATTTGACATAATCCTATGAAAAAAATACCAAATGGATGTTTTGTATTCCCGTGTTTTCTCCGAATATATGTTATTATTAAACCATTCCATAAATGTATATCCTGATTTTTATATAGGTAAGTAACCTGTGTCCCTGTCATTTTAGTTTCTCTTATAAACCCTCGGTTTTTTCATGGCGAATTTCCAAATATCCCAGTTTTACTCGCTTGATTGGACGTTCAATACAAAAAAAATGTAGAGGTTATAAATAAACTGCCTCGGTAGCGTAGAGGGCGCATGCTCGACTGCCAATCAAGAGGTCCCGGGTTCGATCCCTAGGTCAGGCAGTGTTAAATATTGAATTTTTCCATTAGGAATTATCTCAATAACTGTCTGGAGTCTGGAACTGTGCCCGGTAGATGGCAATAGGCTCGCCTCCTATTACATGGGACCAATAACATACTGGCAAATGTGGCGAAATGTGGGTGTATCTACTATGGGGACTGAGTCCTGGGTACACCTCTACCTACCCCTTCGGGAAAAAGGCGTGAATGTATGTATGTATGTATTTATGTTATAAACAAAAATAAAATGATAGGGACATACTTTACTTTATCTTTAAAATATTAATGTATAAATATATCAAATAGGTTTACTGTATTCGGAGCAAATAGGGAAATAAAAAACATCGATTTGGTAAATTTTCCATAGGATTGTGTCAAACTGCTAAGAGACTCTTTCCTGTTAAGTATTACTTCATCATTTTTAACACGTTGTAAAAAAGACACGACGCATTTACGCACACGATGTAAATTGGTGCCCCAATAATTGTGATTCAACCTTATTTATCTATGAAATCTGCGACCTAATTATTCATATATTAATTAGTGTCAAAGGACACGGTTTGGTTACAATTCATTAGTAATTTATCATGAATTTCAGTCTAATGTTACTAGTGGATGTCTGTGACTTTCCCCCATTGTGGAGCTATCGTGGATAACAATTTTAAGAGAAAACCAATTTAAAATATTTGTTTTTACCGTAGTCAATGGGTGCCGAAAGAACCCTATTACTAATCCTCCGCTGTCCGTCCATCCGTCCGTCTGTCACAGGGTTCTATCTCATAAACCGAAATAGATAACATTCAACAAGAAATAATAAAAATAAATTGATATTTAAGGGTGCTCTCTATATTAGCAACGTGTATTTTAAATGTAAAATAAGACGTATTAGTAATATGTAAGTATAATATTATTTATACACATAGTGGGTAGGAACCCTTCATATGCGAGTCCCATTCGCATTTCACCATTTTATTTTTCTTTTTTATCTCAAACTTCTCATAGTGGATCTTTGTGGAAGCAAAGCGTGCACACAATCGTTTAAATCAAAACTAGATATTGTCTCTTTGAGATATTTAATCAACGTTCGCCGCCAACGCCATAAGAGTTTCCACAGACTAATAAATTTCCATTGCAGAATTTTCCGTCTTATAGTTATGCAGGTGGTGAAATACTAGAATCCCCAAGTGCATACCGACGCAACGATGCTCGTGTAAATAATTACCAGAAAATATCTCCGGAACTTTACATCTCTTGCTATTTAATTACGCATGCTCTTTCATTTTTGCGCATATAATTGATGTCTAGGTATATTGACTGCCTCGATGGCGTAGTGGGCGCATGCTCGACTGCCGATCATGAGGTCCCGGGTTCGATCCCCAGGTCAGGCAAAGTGTTAAATAATGGATTTTTCCATTAGGAATTATCTCAATAATTGCCTGGAGTCTGGAACTGTGCCCGGTAGATGGCAATAGGCTCGCCCCCTATTACATGGGACCAATAACATACTGGCGAAATGTGGGTGTGCCTACTATGGGACACTGAGTCCTGTGTACACCTCTGCCTTTACCCCTTCGGGAAAAAGGCGTGAATGTATGTTATATTATGTTTTAGGTATATTAAACCGTCCATATTTTATTTCCACTATTTATATTATTTCTATCCTTGTCGAAACTACCAACTACTTCCAACAATGAATAAGTTTGGCCATACAGAGGTAATGTAGAGCTAGATTTTTGGGCACTTTACCTGCAGGGGGCGACCTTCATAATTTTTTTTTTATTTATAATTTAAGTGTGGTGTAAATAATAATCCATAAAAATATATCTGTTTCTTATTAGCCAGTCTGTTTTTGTAATTATTATGGTTCAAAATTGTTTTAAGTTAGTACAACATTGCAGGCTTTATTTTGTTTTTGTGCATTATAAGAACGTATTGAAAAGTAACACAATGAATAGATAGATAAACTCTTTATTGCTAGATCACAAACAAGAATTAACCTTTAAAATAAAATATACTTACATTAAGTATAACAAAAAAAGTCTAACAATTGGTGGTCTTATCGCTAAAAGCGATCTCTTCCATACAACTGTGCAGGGAGAGGAGAGTATGAATGACTGTCGAATGCGACTAAAACCTGTTTCAATGATTTATTTAAATTAGATGAACTGATCAATACAACAAATAATGGTTAGAAACCGCATTTCGATTCCATTTATTTAACATTTCATTATCAAACGTGTTTATTTACTATAATTAATATCTTCGGTACTGGAAATACCATTCTATAGAATTCTGTAGTCTATGCATTAATATGTAAACATAGCCAAATTTTCATAGGGCTATATAAACTACCTATGCAAAACCTAACATATGTAGGTACACCCCACACAATAATAATAATAATAATAATAATAATATGGGACAACTTCCACACACGGTCATCTGGTCCCAAACTAGGCTAGAAGCCTGTACTATGGTAACCAAATGACTGATATACATACTTATATAAGCTTATAACACCCGTAAGGTAACACAGGTAAGTATATAAACATAGCTTAATTTTAAGGCACGGTGCAAGGCGCGGTGTAAAGCAAATTCGCCCTCTCGCTCACACGTACCCACATTTTTGAACTTGCACACAGAAAAAAATCTCAGAAAAATAAACGGGCACCAAAAGTTTATTTGGCTTTAAATATAGGATTTATATTTAGCCTTGTGAAAATTTGGCCATGTTTACATATCAGTGCACGCGACTGATTAGTTCTTCCACATACACACAAGTAGACTCATGTGACTAATGAGTCACCTGTCGCGGCGACAATGTCAAGCGGGTAAGGTGCTTCTAGTATCTAGTTATTTAGTTTTCTATGGGAAATAAGTTCTATAGGTATAATGCTGCGAACAATAATGAGATTTTGATTATTTGTTCGACGTACCGAATATAACGCAGAAATTCAACGAATTGTGACACTGATAAATCGAGTACCTACCTACTTACCTAGTGTTTGATATTCATTGTTTGGTGATGCCTGAATTCATACAATTCAAAATTAGATTGACTATTTTGGTGATGGAAATATTTGTGAGTAAATAAGATTTGGAATGTATTCAATAATGATTTTCTCAGCTTAACATAATTTTGTATTACATTCGGATATTGTAATTTTGAGCAAATTAAATCATACATAGCTGTAAAACGAATATACTAAAAATATAATATTACTTAATCTAAATATATATAACATGAAACTAAAAATACTTTTAACAATGGTAGTTGTTAATTCTATATATCGCACAATCGTACAATTCGTCGAATTGTAATCGGACAAAGAGATTTGGTCAGAAATTCAATTTTTTTGCCCAAAGCTTTTTTAGACAATAAGTTATTACATACTTTTGAGCGCGGATTGTAATATTCTAATGGTAGGTATAAGTATAGGTATTTTATTTTATTTTATATGATAGTGAGTGACAAGACGAGTATCATAAAAATTCACAAAATCTCTGTACGATTTGATAATTTTTTTTACACCTCTTAATTATTTGAAACATTAGACGAGCACCTTTATAGATATAGAGTACTCGAATAAGGTTTGTTCATTTAAAAAAAAACATCGTTTAAAACCATAATATAGGGAAAATTAAACAGTAAAGTTGATTAAAATTAGACAACATACTAATGTTGTCCTTTTTGAAATGAGGTACTCTGTGTACCGTTAGATAGAGTTTACGCAGATTCTAAGAATATTTAATACTGCTATGAAATACTCAGAAGTTTTCTAGATAAAGTGGTTTTTAACTACGACCGAGTACTTACCTACTACGACAAATTTTCCCTATATTATGAATGAATGAATGAAAACTCTTTATTGCTACCACAATATAACAGAAAATAAACAAGGAAGAAAAACTTCAAACAGAGCGATCTCTTTCAGGCAACCATGCAGGGAAAATAAAAAAAATACATTATACTGAAGGGACGGTGGTTATGGTTGGGATTATGGTTTTCAAGGACGACTGTTTAAAATGAGGTACCCTGTGACACTCTTACTATTGAGACAAATCAAATGACACTTCGCATTTCAAAATATATCAGGCACACATACACACATTAAATACATACATACTCCAAAAAACATAACCCTACTTCTTCGCAGTCAATTTAAAACTACTCGATCCAACCAAAAAAATCTCAATACCTACGAATCACGAATATAATCTTTATTCAAAGCAGTCCGACTCCAGGGATGCTTTTTCAAAACTGCTGATTTGCAAAGACTACGAATGGATGGGCTCCTTTATTTCCCTTCAGTGAGATTTCCTCGCGTATTTCTGTCGTACCTAGAACAAATGCTGAATGCAATCGATGTGCTGTAATTCATTGTTGGACGCTTTACTTTTGTCTGTCGTCTGATATTAAATGGATGACTGTTCTTGTGTAGTAAATAAATAATAAATTTTGACTACAGCTCACGAAGACGAAGAAATCACTATTGTTCACCAGTTGTTACTCGTAAATGATGACTAAAATCAGTTAAAATATTTACGAAGACATACTAAACTATATTTTAGATTTTAGAATAACTATATTTTAGAATCGGGCAGTAAATAAATACTTCTTAACAAAAATAATATTTTATTAATATTTATTTAAGTAGTTTTATTATTTTGCCATCAAAACCGAATGTGTGTGTCAAATATTAGATCAATCGGTCTACGGAAATAGAGTAAAATTTTAATTACTTGAACTCAACAAACTAAAATAACTGAGAACAATAAATCTGTTTTAAAAAATACTTGGCATTTCTGAAAATACTTTCATATACGAAATTCTAATCTCCATAGTACACCAGCATAATATGACACAGAACTCATGCTAAGTTTTAATGCCACACTACATTAGAACCTATCTTCCATATTCAGTAAACATCATACTCTCGGCATTATAGAGGCGAGAGGTCGAAGTTTCCAGTCAGTAAGCCAAAGTTCACGGTACCACTTCCGTCAGCCGTTATCTAAACTCCCAAGCCGGTTCATGATCGATCAGTTAAGCGAAGTTAATCGCTCGCTCGCTCCTATTTGAAGCCCCTTAACTACCAATATAAGCGTTGTTGACATTTAGCTATCATAGCGTAAGAACCTTACTTTGTCTACTATGGCAATGAGCTTTTATATAGCCACATGGCTAAAAATGGAACTAACTTGCCGCTATAATGAACAGCTGTTAAAATAATCTAGCACATAGACGCCAGCGCCTTCACCGTATTCATTTATACCGTAGGCAAACTGTATTCGAACATGATATTAATTTTCTAGCTAGAAATATTTACGCTGAGCATTCGCTACGAGCAAAACGCCCGACGTAGCGTGAGTGCTACGAGATACGACATTGTAATTTCATTAGTTTCAACATTATTACATAAACATTTACACTTATATTGCGCATTGCAATGTTTTTGTCACATGTAAGAACATAAAGTGCTGTATTGTGAACACAATATTTCCACGAATAGGGTGGTATACTTGTGCATAGTGCTGGACATAGGCTTCCCAATATATTTCCATCTAGTCCGGTTGTAACCCGGCTTCCATCCAGCGTGTGCCTGCTGTCTTTACTATTTCATCCGTCCAACTTGTGGGTAAACGTCCTATGCTGTACTTGGCTGTACCGTCTCCATTCGAGAACTTTACAGCCCCATCGGCCATCAGTACTATACGTGGTATACTTAGCCGCTGGGCTTTTCGTCCAACATATTCAGGCTATCATATCACCGCATTCTTATGAAAAATCCAATATGTGTCCACTCAAAGTTCGCTCCCCTATTACATTAATTTTCTAATTAATTTCTAGGTGTAACAATAAAATGAGTCTGTTATAAAGAAATTTAGAATCTCCGTAGCCGAGACGCAGCGAAGAAGTTAATTAAGTTATAACATCCCTTGCACCATCGGAAACTTTGTAGGCCGGGAGCTTATTGGCCCTGTGCTCAGTACATTTTGGGTTACTTTCCTTATAATGGCTGACTGATAATTAACTGCATCGGTGTGTAGTGATCGTAAGTGCGCCACTGCCTATCATGAGATCCCGGGTTTGATCCCCAGGTCAAGTCCCCAGGCAAGTGTTATTGTATTATTCCATTATGAATTTTCTCAATGACAGCTTGGAGTCTGGAACTGTGCCCGGTAGACAGCAATAGGCTCGCCCCCTATTACATGGGACCTAAAAAACAGAAATGGTGAAGTGTTGGTACGGTTTAGGCGGGGCTGAGGTCTCGTAGATCTTGCGCTATTGACACCAGTTTAAAATATACAGATACCAACATTAAGTATTGGATGATTTTCTAGGTATACTTAACTGATCGGTCGACAAAGGGCGGTCTTATCGCTCTTCGCAAGCATACCGTCCTTCAGAACTTCTTTTTCTTTGATTACATGGATCATAAAACGCAAGTCTATGAAAAACTGGGTCACTGTAAAACCGGTAGTCTCTCCAACTATATCCTTATTACAGGGAAACCTCGTGGTTAGCCGCGACTCAGGTTTTTCATGTTTCAGTCACTTGACGACGAATGAAATTAAAAACTGCTACTTTATATTTTTTTCATGAAAGGGTTTTTAATTAACGGGTGTGTACTTTTTTGAAAAGTTGAGTAAACCGACAACTGTGCTGGTTTTGTTATAGGCTTCAGTTTTATTTGCTAGTTAAAATCAGTGAAATGTTCTGAATGAGATTTTTTTTAGATCAAGTGGTCCTGGGTTCGATCCCCAGGTAAGGCAAAGTAAAAAATAAAGAATTGGATTTTTCCATTAGGAATTATCTTAAAAACTTCCTGGAATCTAAAACTGTGCCTGATAGATGCCAATAGGCTCGCTCCCTATTACATGGGACCAATAAGTTACTGGCGAAATGTGGGTGTGTCTACTATGGGACTGAGTCCTGGGTACACCTCTGCTTACCTCTTCGAGAAAAAGACGTATATGTATGTTTTCTAATACATAATATGTGGAGAATAAGAAAAGAGATGGGCCTGTTTAGGTGCACAAGCTCACCTTTTGGCAACTGAAATAAAAACTACAAACGTGCAAACTAGTTCAAAATTGTCATCTGAATAAGAACTTACAATCAATATGATCAATCAATCTGACTAGAGTTTATTCTGATTTCATTTCGCTAAAGTTTTGAAAGAAAAAAGACAAATAATCGCTACCTAGTATGTATCCGCCAACATTCTGGCCACCTACCCTTCCTCCAAGGGTTTAATAGATTTAATTTAATGAGTAAGGTATTGTATATAAAATGTAAATAACGTAGGTAGTGAGTTTTGTAAATAGTGTTTTGTGTGTTACTTTTTAATGTTTCTCTGAATAAATCTATATTTATTATATACTAGGTAGCGATTATTTGTCTTATATATTTGTCAATTATTATATAATAATATAGGTTGTTCGGAAAGTAATTTCGTTTTTTCCCGTTAGTTTTTTGCCAGCAAAGACCAAAAATTTTATGAGCGAGGAATTATGCTACTACCAGAAAGATGGACCAGAACGGCCAATATATAATTTAATAAAGTATTTGTTTATTATACGAAAACTGTCTTTCATTTCCACAAAAAAAAAAACGAAATTACTTTCCGAACAACCTATTATTATAATTTAATTTTATGTATGTAAGCCTGAATGGTATTTTTATAGATATGAGCGTCTGCTGCATATTATTTATTATAAAAGTACTTTTGGTTGGAAAAAAAAACCATGAACACATCTTTTTATACCAAATGTAGCTAAATGTAAGAAGGTAAGGCGAGACTAACATTCTTTATATTCATGTATTAAATCATATTTTACTAGAGAGACAGACTACTAGATAGACTATAAGAACAGCGGATTCGCCACGCGCGGACGCAGCGGACGGTTATCTCCTCTCCCTGCACGGTTGTCTGGAAGAGATCGCTCTTAGCGATAAGACCGCCCATTGTTACACTAGTTATTATTAATTGTTATTAGATTTAAGAACTTCTTGTTGTGTTGTACCAATAAAGTGTTTGTCTATCTATCTATCTATCTATCTATCTATCTATTCGCGGCTCGCAATTATGAAATATGGAAGTTTTATACCAAAACTTTGACGCTCTATTTAGACCCCTTAGAATGTGAATTTTTAATCCTTTCTTAGCACACGTCCAGACAACGAAAATAACCTACATTCTAACTTTCAAGTCTATAGCATCAGTGGTTTGGTCTTGGCGCTGCATGTCAGTCAGTGAGTCATAAATAATTTAATCATATGTAGTGATTCTTAATAAAAGGTATTTTTAAAGTATTTGCCTGCTGAGTACTTCAAACTTTGAACGATAGCATCAAAAAATAAATATGACACGGCGAGCGTGTTACCTACAAAGAGTCCACCATCCACAAACATTGGCTTTGTGGAAACACTGAGAGTTGGAAGCAGATTTTAAAATGTACGCAGTGACAAGTGCATGTCTGTCGGTTTAGCGACAGGGGTTGCCTCGATTATAAGTTGTGAGCGACTTATAAAAATATTTTTTAACTAGAATAATCCTGTGTATAACGTGTTTGTACTAATTCGAAAGTTTGTTATTCATCCTAAAGCTACGGAACCTGAAAAGGAACAAAACTGACCAAACTGCATGAGATTTCGGCCTTAACATACTTGTGACGTGTGTGAATATTTATCTCTAAATATATGAAAAGCATTGTTGTGACTAATTGACTGACACACTTATCAACGGCCAGGCCCACTCTTTGGACCCAGAGAGCTGAATTTTTGCACATAGGTTGCCAATATGGAAACCCCACCACACAGGAAACGAACGAAGTCGTGGTAAACACGACAGTATTATTGAACTGGTAATAGGTATATCACAAAAGTAATATTAATAGAAGAAGGTACATTATAATGAAAACTATTAATGTAAACCTCAATGTAATAAAATAGTTTAGTCATTTGGCATGCTATGCCACAGGGATAAATATGTATATAAATCTGAATTAGACGGTACGTGCCGAAAAACAGCGCTGTGCACGGTTAGCCGAGCGCAGCACATGCTGAGCATAGGTACATACTAGCAGATGTAATTAAGTGTTTGTTATTAAGGTTTGGTAATAAATGCATTTTTCTTTCTTTCTTTATTAAAGTACCAGAAAAAATCTTATAAACCTAAATATTCCGCCATTCCAGCATTTTGAACAAAAAGTATTTTTATTTGTTTTTTAAATAATTGAGCGCTATCATAACTGCTGTCATGGTGACTCATAATATCGTAGTCAAAATCAGATATGTCCTGATCACTTTTTATTATTTCACTTTTTTCTCTCGAGGCTGGCTATCAAGTTATTACGTAACGGGTGAAACCTCGAGGCATGTAGCAGTTAAGTAAATCTCAGTTCTCATGGGGCATCAAACCTCTAATCTCCTTAAACGATAACAGTACTATTTGCAACCTCAAAACGACTTCCTTTTGCAACCAAAGCCAAAAGCTTAATGGAAGTAAAACATTTAGTCAATTTATTGAAGTTTCTCGTTACCTAGAACCGCTGTTCACTTTCAGCAACCCCATTCACAACCCCACAATCACACCTTTGATGTGCGAACCAGAGAGAATTCTATAATGGAACTGAAAATATTTCGCCAACAATTTATTTCGGCACATGAATAGCCATTACAATGTATACCTACCCATTAGTGAAGCACACATTTCCTTGATTTCGGGTCGCGCTCTCAAATTGGTATTTACATAATGTTATTATCGTGTGTCACATCTGCGTTGTTTACACTTTGCTTTTTGTAATTGTCATTGTTATATGACCGACCAAGTGGTTCTTAATTTTACATATTTCAATATTTACTTTAAATTGATGCTGGTTTTCGGTGCGTGATATATGAATCGTATTTAATGCCTTTATTAATTACGATTCATTTATCATAAAATCAATGATTTATCATAAAATATCATTCCAATCCTATCCTACTTACGGAAAGTTTTTGAGGATGGATGTTTGTTCCTCTTTCACGCCAAAACTACTGAACCGATCGGACTGAAATTCGGTATGTAGATAGTTTAGATTAGACCCTGGAATAACACATAGGTTTTTTCCTGAAATTCCCACGGAAACGAGGACTACGCGGGTGAAACCGCGGGACACAGCTAGTTATATAATAAATGTGAAAGTTTGAACTTTGGTTGTGTTTGTTACTGACTATTATTGAACTGATTAAGCTGAAATATATTATGGATAAAATATCACCTGGACATTTTCAGCGGATGAAACTGTTGTGCCTATGCCTGTGTGGCGTAGTGGTCGCCAGCGCTGCCGATCACGAGGTCTATAGGAAAGTCACGGGGAAAAAATCGGTCTATATGAATTATCATTTATGATCTTTGCACCAAGCCACAACAAAAAACATAAAAAATAATAAGTATCTCATTTAATATTAGCTTTTGAATTTAATTTGTATGGGCCACCATGACAGTTTTTTCTCTCTCTATCTTCTGTTGCGTTTCATGAAAAAAGGTTGGTCATGATAGATAGTACAAAATTCAAAAATCCTCAGTCAACGTGATCAATAGCTGGAATGGCAGAATATTTAGATTATTGACGCTATTCCGAATATTTCGCCATTCCGCCAAGTTTTATTATTTTTAATTTATATCGCGTTTACGTTTATTTAAAGATTTCTTTAGGATACTACTTTTGTGGTATATTACCGGTAAAAAAGTGTTGTTTTATTCTTTTATTAATATGCATATACGTCACATGTGCATTCAGCGTCAAAGGCTCCTAGTAGGTGGAAATAGGCCTTAGTTTCTAAACAAGTTTTTAGACGAAAATATACGATTGCGATCCACACAGGTGCTCTGAACCCCGAAAAGTCTGTACAAACTGTAAATCTAAGAAGTTATTTTTATTTTACTATTCAAAATGCCAACAATCAGCCCAGCTTTTCGTTATCAAGCAAACAGTAAAACTCATCCATTAAACATTTCTCATTTCGTTGCCAGAAATTCATCAATTCAGATAAACCTATACCTACAGTTATAATAAACTTCTAGAAGCTTCCAGAAACTTACGGCTTCTGTATACGTAAGATGTTACTGTTAGTTCAATATACTTATACAATACTAATTAAAAAAAAAAGTTAAATTTTAGGTATTGTAATTTGGAGATATTTTTAAATATATTTTGATATATCATCTCTTTTCTGAGGGTATAAAGTTATATTTAATATTTTCTGAATATATCTAGGTTATTAAGTCAAACACTATTAATCTTTTATAAACGTGTCTATAGTTTGTTAAGTATGATTTGAAAGGTAATGTTACCAACGAAATTACTGGCCATGACGAGTTTCAACAACTAATATCTCAGGGTGACCGGCGCAGTGCAGGGCCGCGCAGAATTTTGAATTTTAAACTGTGGGTGGCACTGTATCTGTTATGGGCAATCATTATGCTTACCATCAGGTACCTGTTTTGCTCTTTTTTAACATAAAAAAAAATTGAAGAATAGAATATGGAATAGCAATATGGAATTGATGTTGTACGGATTTCTGGGCCCAGCTTATTCCTTGGGTTCCAAGCTCATTTCTCAGCTGTCATGATATGACCGAGAATTCTATCGTCTTTACCGACAGTCAGGATCCACGCGTAATTATAAACAAAATTGATGAAACCGTTGTTTTTTGTAAAAAACGTAATTACGCGAAACTAGGACATGCATCCAATCGACTTAAACGACATCACAAATAGAAAAACTGCAAGCGCATGCCCGCAACTGTTCATAAACTAATATCACTCAAAAATGCTGTTAGCTTGATGCATTAAAAAATAAGAACCGGACAACTTCTTCCTATAACTCGGTCACTAGGGTAACAAAGGGTTTTAGTTTTGTAAGGATATTTGACAGTCGAAGCATTTGTCTATTATAGCAGTTATAATATCTGAATAACTCGCAATGACGTTGAATCGCTTTCTTCTACAGACGAACAATCCCTGAACAAGCTTCACAAAAACGTGTCCATCACTGACAATTACGCGCTTTGACATATACTGAATTCCTATTATTTGAATTTAAACTCTATTTACAAGATTGGTTTAAAGCCTAATTTGGATTGAACGATTTTTCACCCTATGAAGTTCAATGTTAAATTTGACATTAAGCGACGCGGGCGAACATAGGAGCATTGGAGTAGACTTATATATGCACTAAAATATTTATAGATTTAAATATTTAATTTTTTTAAATAAATTAATCACACTTATACTTTTTAACTTTTATAAATATATATTACAAGAATTAAAATTTCAAAGAGTTTAAAATTAAAATGTATTTATGTTTGTAAAGACAATTCAGTTACATGATAGAATCTCGGTTTATTAGTGAGTACAGGTTCGTGGGCCTGATTCTAGCACGAAGAAAGGCCCTTTGAGGATATTATTCTAAATTGTTACGTAATATGAATTCTTTTATACTCTTAATAAATAGTCGAAAGTCACAAAAATATAAAAATGTTATCATAAATGTAAAATTAACGAGGACTATGCAATGTAAACCAATTAGAAACAAAATGTATAATATTATAATGCACAGTACGTAATTGAGATAAAATAAACAAATATTTAATTCAATGTTAATAATAATAATAATAAAATAAATGTTTTCATTTCACTAGGTAATTAATGCCAAACCTTAATTTATGTAAAAAAAATATATTTATGTTCAGATAATATTATGCAAAAATATTTAAAATATAATCGACTTCATAGTTTTTCATTCGAAAAAAGCGCTGTTGTCCATTTTATTGTGTTAAAAAAATTAAAATAAAATAGAAACACGCAATGTGGATACATAAATACCTAAAATTATTCTAAATACATGCATAAATTATGAAAAGCTATCGCTTTCACGCACGTATCTGTTGTTATTCAGTTAGCTTTTTACCTAACACTGACATCACGCGCACGGCCTACGGTTGCCATGCAACTAACCACATAGTACCAGACTATATTGCGGCGGTACCAGACTCGCGGCTTGGAACAGATTTTTGCGCGACTGGTTCTCTTTGGTATCCTTACTCTGAGATAACTTAGGCATAAAAGAGCAGTGGAACTAATTTAAACTGAAAGCGTTGATTCAATTGTTTTTTTATGTAAAAATACAGTGGCGCCCCCTACCTACTCTTTTCTGTTAATATATAAAGTCCACGACTTAATTCTGCGTATGAGTGGAAGTGTATGAGTCTGCGTGGAAGTCAGAAAAACTATATCAAACTGTTATCTAAATACTGTGTTTTTCCTATTAAAAGGACAATTAAATTGCGTTTGTAATAATAATTGACGGATTAAGGAAATCAGAGCAGAGGCAGAGGTCTATATTCTAGCAGTAGGCGTTCTAGACTGAAATGATGTTGATTACTTTTATTTAAAAAAAAAACAAATCGTGAAAGATGTGAGCTGTGAGCTTCATAATTTTGTAATGTATCCCGATTTTTTTCACTAATAGAATGGAAACACTAGTACAGTAGAAAACAGTAAAAAAAAGAAATGTAAGTATGAAGCGCTCGCGATATAGTGTAATTGCACCGAAACAGTTATTTGTTTTTTACAAAAAGTGTGCTAACTTTTGGCTGGCACCCGGGCCAAACATGATATTAGGAATATTTGTAATTTTTGAAAGAAACGGGCGCAGTTCATTAAAAAAAAAATCATAACATTTCCCGAATGGGTAGGCAGAGGTGTACCCAGGATCAAACTCAAACTCAAACAGATTTATTCAAATAGGTCATAATCTGACACTTTTGTACGTCAATGAAGATACAGTACTGAGTCTACCGTGCGTTCGGAAAGATACCTCTACAAGAAGAACGCACAAGAAACTTGTAGGGCTTAATTTTTTCAACAGATAGTTTCACAATATTTGGTTTGGTTACATTCGTTTTCTTTGAAGGTGCCGCGAGGCGGCTATGCAGAAGTTTCCAGGCATCTTTGTCCTCTATGTACTGGTTGACTTTATAATAAGCCTTCTTAAGTAAAGTAGATTTTATATAGGTTTTGAATTTACCCTCTGAGAGCCCAGTTATCTCTTTTGGGATTTTATTATAGAAACGTACACTATTTCCTAAGAATGTCTTTTTATTTGTTTTAGATAATCTAAAGCTAGGTACAGCTATTTTGTCTTTATTCCTAGTATTAAAATTATGAAGGTCACTATTTAATTTTAATTTATGTAAATTTTTACGCACATACATGATGTTCTCATAAATGTATAAGGATGGTAGGGTCAGTATGTTTATTTCTTTAAATAATTCCCTCAGGGATTCGCGTGGACGCATCTCATAGATGGCACGAATCGCACGTTTTTGTAGTATAAAGATAGTTTCTATATCTGCAGCTGACCCCCACAACAGAATCCCATAAGACATCAAGCTATGGAAATATGCAAAGTACACTAATCTCGCCGTGGCTACATCTGTTAGTTGCCTAATTTTATAAACCACGTAAGCTGCAGAGCTTAGTTTCCCTGAGAGCTCGGTGATATGAGTGCTCCATTGCAGTTTAGAGTCTATATTTATGCCAAGGAACAAAGTTGCATTGTCAATATTGAGTCTTTCACCGTCAAGAACTATGATTGGTTCTATACTTCTGACGTTAGGCAACGAAAATTTCAAACATTTAGTCTTTTTCGCATTCAATAACAGATTGTTTGCTGTGAACCATCTGGATATACTTGCTAAAGTATTATTAACATGTACTAGTGAAGTATCCTTCCTATCAACTTTAAAAATCAATGACGTATCATCGGCAAATAGAACTATATCTGCTAGACCGTGGACCATGTAAGGCAAATCGTTAATATATGCCAAAAACAGAAAAGGACCAAAAATTGATCCCTGTGGGACTCCCATCTTGACAGGAGAACTAGCAGATGTGATACCATTGACGCTAACCTTCTGCTGCCTACTAGACAAGTATGATTCCACCAGGTTCAGGGCATTCCCATGAATTCCATATACTTCTAACTTGCGCAGTAACGTGCAGTGTTCTACACAGTCGAATGCTTTGGAAAGGTCACAAAACACTCCAATGGCATCCTGTGAACTCTCCCAAGCCTCCAAGACAAGAGTCATGAGATGACAGCCTGCATCGGTTGTTGATCTGCATTTGGTGAAACCATACTGGTTTGAATGCAATAATTCTATTTCTATTGAAATGTGACTGCAGTTGGTTTAGCATCAATTTCTCAAAGATTTTACTTAATACTGGCAAAACAGAGATTGGCCTATAGTTTGAGGGATCTGTCTTACTTCCCGATTTAAAGATAGGAGTGATTTTACTTATTTTCATTAGTTCTGGAAACGTGCCTTTATCTATGCATAGGTTAAATAAGTCAGCTAAGTAAGGAGCAATTGTGTTTATTATAGATCCAGTCCCATAGTAGGTATAACCTCACTTTGTGAGATATGTTTTTGGTCCTATGTTATATATGGGGCGAGCCTATTACCCTGAACTAATGGAGAAATCTAATAACACTTTTTGCCTGACGTGGGGATCGTACCTGGCACCTCGTGATCAGCAATAGTGCTTTATATTGGATTTCTTGGATTAAATAGGATTTTTTACTGAATCTTTGTATTGTTATTTTCTAGAACCAAGTTGTCTTTATTTTACGTAATTACATGTACTTAGTATTTTTTATATCTTCAAAAATATGGGTACGTTGTGAGCGAGAGGGCGAAATTGCTTTGCACCGCGCCTTAACAACTTAGATAATTGATAAGTGACTGCGCGCGCACGGAGACCTATCAATAGTCTAAGTTTAATAACTCATCATCATCATCAGTCAACCATCATCATCAGCCGGAAGACGTCCGCGCTGAACTTAGGGCTCCCCCATAGAACGCCACATGGGGGGGATTTTGCCATAAGTGATCACCACCCTTGATAGGCGGCTTGGTGATCGCAGTAGTTGGAATACATGGGAACGGAGAGCGCTGCTGCCCACTCTCGAATATGTCCCTCTGCCGGGTCTCACGGCTCCCACGGGATGAGAGAGAGGTGGCCCTATTATATAGCTAGGAACCACACGGCCAAATTCAATAACTATTATCTAACTATTGTAATCAAAGCGGCTTTGCCCGCTCGCAATTACGAACCATGGGAGATTTATACCAAAACTTTGACGTTTTTGGACCCCTTAGAATGAGAATTTCCAAAAATCCTTTCTTGACACACGTCCAGACAACGAAAAGAACTTACATTCCAAGTTTCAAGTGTCT
Source organism: Hemistola chrysoprasaria (assembly GCA_947063395.1). NCBI lineage: Eukaryota > Metazoa > Arthropoda > Insecta > Lepidoptera > Geometridae > Hemistola > Hemistola chrysoprasaria. Next base: position 6,114,770 of record OX346727.1, on the reverse strand, counting down.
AGGATCAGTGGTTTGGGCTCTGCGTTGCATGCCAGTCAGTGAGTCATTTAGGATTTTAGTGATAATTTAAATTGCATTAGTGTGATTACATGTTAGTATAAAAGTTACACAAGTTGGTTTTCTAAGATTATAAAGTAAGATAAAATGCAAGATATAAGATTTTGCATGACAATCCACTTGATATCTAATTTCGCGGAGAATATTTTAGCATATCTTTTCTAAGGGAGAATGCCTAAGGGAATCGCGACAACATGTAAAAGCACCGTAAAATATCAAGTTTTACTGTTGCTCACTGAGTGAACAAAACATATTGTGTACATTTTACGGCGGGTAATACCTATTTGAAACAAAAAACATAGGCTTTGTTTCAAGTTTAGTGATCTTCAGTCTGGAGCTGTAACAATAATGTGTTTTGTTGGAGGAAAACAAGGATAACAAGCATTGATTTAAAGAAAAGGGGAGATAAGGTACTCTGGCTTCTCGAAAATGGAAAGCTCAAATTAGGTCCCATTAAGTCCACGTACGTCAGTAAAGTTAGGTCGTACGAGCGACTAATATTGTTGTCTCGGTCGCATTTTGGTCTTAGGTACGTATTTCTATCTTTGTTGTTCATTATATGTCACTGTACAAACTTCACACTGAGCAAATTGCACGTGCCAGTTGTTGAGTACGCGCTGGGAGAACATACCCTATCTCCACTTTTCATTAAATCAATGATAGTGAGGGTATAGTTTAACAGAGCTATTTTTCATAATGAATGAATGAATGAATAATAACTCTTTATTGGTACCACAATAATACATACGATAACAAGAAAGAAAACTTTAATGAGTAATAATTGGCGGCCTTATCGCTCAGATTGATATCTTCCAGACATCTATGCAGAGAAAGGAAATACAGAATACAGATACTGAAGGGTCGATGGTTTCATTATAGGTACGGAGTAAGGACATTAAAATAACATGTTATTGGTATTGGAATAATCCAATATTTAACACTTTGCTTGACCTGGGGATCGAACCCGGGACCTCCTGATCGGCAGTCGAGCTTACACTGCGCCACCGAGGCAGTCACACATATAAATTAACAAAATAGTTAAATTAAATAAAATCAAAATTTCATTTGGAAATTGTGGAGTGATATCGCTAGTCTAAGCAAAATAGTTTAGATTTTATAAAATGACAACATGTTTATAAAGCTTAGTTTTACTGGATGCCTGACCTGGGGATCGAACCTGGGACCTCGTGATCGGCAGTCGAATTTGCGACCACTACGCCACCGACATCGAGGATGATTTTATCAACAAATGAAAATATCGATACGTCTTCTTGTTTCATTTGAACATGAAGCAAGTAGATTTATAGGAGTGGTAAGTCGGTGAGTCGGTGACACGTGGCAGTCGACAGGCTGTCGGCATATTCGCAGACATTAATCACAACGTTGCCGCCACTCGGTTCGCCTCAACACGATGTAATATTACATTACACACGTTTACACACGCTTACCGCTTACTAAACGTTGGGATTTATGCTGATGGATATTGTATTGTCAGGTTTTCTTATTTAAGTACAGTTTTTTGTGCATGATTATGGAGTGTATATTTCAATTGAACAATTTTTTCCAATTTTATTGGCCTTGTGCCGTGGGGTTACCGGCTTTATATTTTAATAGTACCTCACCCTCTCTCCCCGTGGTTGCCGTAAGAGCCGGCTAAGGGTTATAGGATCCAGAGGACGAGCAGCAGCGTCTTCTGCGTAAAACCATCAAACTGCGCTCGTCAACCCGCCTGCCAAGCGTGGCGAGTATTGGCAACAACCCCCCTTATGGGGGAGACTTATGTTCAGCAGTGGACTTCCAACGGCTGGATGATGATGATGATGATGTTTGGCCTTGGCGTCTTTGGAAGACGATTTAAACACGTCCGTATAGAGCATTTAGAACACTCTCCACAGACAATAGTCGATTGGGACGACTTAAGGAAACGTAGGTATGCCCAGAGCCTTCACCACCCACTCGACCACACTGGCTGAAACCCCAGGGACGACATGTCGATACGTGCGGAGCCAGTTCTTCCAATAACACCGCTATAATTACCAGTATGGAATTTGTATGGACCACCCATGGTGGTTGGAAGGTCGCGCGCGGTTAAATGAATTCTTAAAGTCCAACAAAAGTATGGTACTTAATGATGTGGACTAACCATAGTGGTTGGAAGGTAATATTAAATCTTATAGTCCTGCTTTGATCTGGCCCGGAGCAGGCCTTAAGTGGAATTAACATTGACTGTCGCATTCATCGTCGCTGCTATGGCAACAGCGACGATGAATGCGACAGTGGAGTAAAAACGTCTTCAAAATTCAAATAGTTCTAAATAGCAGAAAGGTTGACCATCAGTTTCAATCAATCATTTCGACCTAAGTACTTTTAGTACACAAATATGGTTGAGTTGAAATCCCCAAAACATCAAACTTCGTATCTTGAGAAGTAAATCTCCCAAACATCTTCAATAACTACTAATATTCCGTCATATTTGGGAGGTGCTCCCCTCCCAAAGATTTTCTCTCGGCATATTTGTACGGTTACTCATAAAACTTGACTTAGGGTTCTACTTAGCTCTCGACTCTCTTCGACTCTCTCGTACGTTTATTGGGAGCGATATTGAAAACCGGTTGCACTCCCCTGTATTTGAAGATCACTTCAAGGCGCACGTATGAAAACGCTGTGAAATTGAAAGCGGGCCGCTGTCGAATTTTATACTGCAGTGATAAGCTCACAAGTTTCGACATCTAAATAAATATACAGGAAATTTTGACTGCAGTTTCGACTGGACTGGAAATTCGAAGCATTTGGTCGGAACAAGTATTATTCCATTATATTTAGGTAAATACAAAATGTCCGAACAAAATAAAATGTTATTACAAAATTAAGAAAAAATTCCCTACAATATATTATAGCCGTTATGAATAATTGAAACATAACTCTAACCTTTCCAATTTATTGCTGTCAAACGCTGCCCGAATGGTGTCGTGGATTTGAAAAAATATTTTATTCGAGAGTACTTATTTAAATCCGTATATTCGTAAAAAATGTATAAAATGTGTTAATTTGAAGACGTACCTACTCGTTTAGGAATAATCCGTTTATTAGACTGACAACCCAGCTCATCTTGTCTTTTAAAGTATTCATGTCAAAAATGTGTAGTTTTAAAGTTATATTGGTCTGAATAACGAGTATTCTATTGTATTGTATTCTATTAAATTCTTATCAAACCAGAAAACTAGTAGTGAAAATTTGGGGTGTCACAGAAAGCTACAGAGAGAGTAATAAATAGACCGAACCGCAGTTCCGCATCCGAGCGAAAAACATCCAACTATTCACCACTTAACAAAACAGGGGAACAAACGGTGATATATCGTCTGCAAGTTTCCTACACTTGATGTTAGCTACACTTTCATATTTTGTTGTTAATAAATTTAATTAAAACTTGCCGCCCGAGTTGAGCGACGCTTCTTTGAGTTAATTAAAAAGTGATGCAGGGCGACTGTGGACTCTAATTGTGCATACGTGTGACATGTATGTACATACACAGTTGAAGGGGTCCGCGGTACTCGTGAGCAAAGCAGAATTATAAAACAACACGTATCACCCACATTATTATGCTCATCTCGCACGTTTTCGGCGACGGCTAATTTCGTCTGTAATATTGTGAAACGGTTGTTTTGACGCGATTTTAATTAAGACTTACGTTGGTTGCGAAAATCATTTCTTTTACAGAAAATGAATTTGAAACGCGTATAAAACGATAAGGTTGTGTAAAAGCTAACTTTAACAAAAACTAATCCTAGATCGACCGTCTAATCTCTGGTTAGACCAATATTACACGTTGCACGGTTATGCGTTAACGTTATTTTTGGCATCATTTTTAGCAGTCAGTTGTTAAAAACAGTGCAACGCATAATATTGGTTTAACCAAAGATTTGACAACATTAGTCAAGTCAAGGCTTTTTATAATTTAAGTTGGTGTAACTCAGCCTAGAATATCTTTAAAAGTACATTTTATAAAACATGTAGACAATTATTAACATAACATACAATCCACGCCTTTTTCCCTAAGAGATACGCAGAGGTGTACCCAGGACTCAGTCCCATAGTAGGTTATTGGTCCCATGTAATAGTGGGCGAGTCTATTGTCATCTGCCGTGCACAGTTCCAGACTCCGAGCTGTCATAGAGATAATTCCTAATTAATAAAACCCATAACATATGTCTGGTCTGGGAATCGAACCCGGGATCTCATGATCGGCAGTCAAGCTTACACTACGCCACCGAGGCCGTCACACACACATATTAACAAGTTATTTAACATGATTGAATCAAAATTTCATTCGGAACTGCGGAGTAATATCGCTAGTCTAAGTAACTTAAAAAATATTTAATAATATAACAACAAAAAGTATTTCAAGCTTTACTGGATAACAAACAAAACCAAACGACAGTTTAAGCAGTTCCGCAACCACAAAAGTACATTACTCGCTCATTGTGGGCCGATACTTGTTTGGTTACTCAAGAACTTAGTTACCGAATGTCTCACACAGGATCCCAACATCCCACAAATAGAGATGTTCCCACTATATCGATAATTCGATTTAATATGACGCATATTGTAGACTTTGGCTAAAACATATCGAGTGTAAGTTAAGTTTTGGGATTTTATAAACCTTGACAATTTAAGTCATTCCCGCTGGTCCCTACTCCTTTGTATAACTTGTTTGCCTATCTGTTGTTCTTCCCCACTGGGGTGTTGACAAGTGGGAAAAATAATTCCCAGTTGTCCCCAATTCGGTCCCGACAATTTTAATTGACCTAGGTTCTTTTAGAATAATGTAGCGGTAAGTATTTCAATTAAGTTTGAAGTTCAAATGGCTTCAAAATGGGTTCAAATGGTTCAAATGGGACCAATAACATACTGGCGAAATGTGGGTGTATCTACTACTGACCACCAGGACTGAGTCCTGGGTACATCTTTGCCTACCCCTTCGGGAAAAAGGCGTGAATATATGTTGTTGTTGTTCAAATGGCAAGTTGAAGTGGCAATGGGCAGGGCATATAGCACGTAGAACTGATGAATGATGAGGCTGAAATGTTCTCGAATAGAGAGCACGGACCGGCAAGCGCAGCAAAGGACGTCCACCAACACGGTGGACAGACAATCTAAAAATACAGTAGAAACACGCTGGATGCAAGTCTTACAACCGGACTAGATGGGAATCTATTGGATAGGCTTTATTGCAGCAGTGGACTTCCGAGGGCTGAGTAGATGATGATGCTGAAGTAAATTAAAGTGCAATTATCGTTTTATTTTATATTTTTATAGACAAAGCGGACTATTAGCTTGAAATAATTTATATATACAGGTTCTTTATTTTGTACTGTAACGTCATATAATAATAATAATCGCTGAGAATGGATTCTTGTCTTCTAAGTTTTTAAGTAAAATAGAGCTTATCTACCAAACAAAGTCCAAGTTGTTCGTACTAATAACGCATCAATCTGAAACTTTTCCAATTCCAACTTAAATTTTGATTGAACGAGTACCACCCACGTGCGAGAAATTTTTCTTCACATATTCATATTGAAATTATCGTTATATTTACAAAATATTTTCGTGCGCATCATCCCTACGTACGAACTCGTTCAATCAAAATTTAAGTTGATATTGGAAAAGTTTCAGATTGATGCGTTACTAGTACGAACAACTTGGACAACTTTGTTTGGAATAAGCTCTATTTTACTTAAAAACTTAGAAGATTAGACTCCATTCTAAGCGATTATCAATATTATATGACGTTACAGTAAGAAATAAAGAACCTGTGTAGCGAGCCTTTAGACGAATGTCGGAAAGGTTTCAGACGAAAGTCGGTGTAACGTCAACGTTAACGCGACGCTAACGCGGCGTTGTGGTCGGGCGCTAATTTGTATGAAAAATAACAGTATAATTCACACGTCTGAAAGCTTGCTTAGGTCCCTACATAAATATCTATATGAGACTAGCTGTGCCCCGCGGTTTTACTCGCGTAGTCTTCGTTCCGTAAAGTACCTTAGGTATGTTTTATTTCAGGGTCTAAACTATCTACACACCAAATTCAGCCAAATCGGTTCAGTGGTTTTGGCGTGTAAGAGTAACAAATATCTGTCCATCCTCATGTCGCTACGGCTGAGAAGAAAAAGTAGGAACTAGGATATGTACTCGTACAAATGCACTTACCAACAAGCTAAAGAGAAATGCGTAATGTAGTTAGACGAGTGATTTTTGTTTTAATCGTTAAAAAACATATTTAAATACAATATTATAAAACTATTCATTCGCTAGTTTTTCTAAAAACTCTGTTTTGTTATTTATAAGTCTGTTATGATGTAAGTTTTACGATGAACCGCCTGCCTGAAACCCTCACAGACAGGGCCGTCTTAAGTCTATTCTGCGCCGGGGTGCGGGACTCAGCCTGCGCCCTCGTTTTGTTTACACTGCAGCGTGGCATGCGACCGACGACACACTGCAGTATGAAAGGGGTCCTAGTCTACCAAGAAAACACAATACACGTAATTTTTTTTTCCTCTTTCAAATGAATGGATTTACACTTTATTGACTTAGAGATCATTTTGCTTCAAGTGCGGGCGACCGGGCGTCAATGTCAAAGGGCGCAATTACTCGCCCATGACAGACGCACAGGTGCCGCGACGCGCCCATTTCAAATGAACTTACACAGAGATCATTTTGCTTCAAGTGCGGGCGACCGGGCGGCAACGACGTGTCAAACGTACATACGTACACTCTCTTTGGATTAGAGATTTTGCTGCGCGCGTGTTGTATTAAATAAAATTGTTATTTGTGTAGTGTAGTAATGCGATATGACAAGCGCCGAAAGCGTAATAAAAGTAAAAAAAAAATATTATTGTTGATGACTATTTTTTTTTTGCTTGCGCATACATATTTGTCGTAAGTAACAAGTATATAAAACTGTGCGATAGCGTTAAGTTCAATGAAATATCCAAAAATTCAGCGCTCGATAGGCGCCCCCGGGCGCTCCGCGCCCGGGTGCACCGCACCCTTTGCACCCCCTGGTAAAGACGGCCCTGCTCACAGAAGTAAAATGTTTATCCCATTAAAATCTATAAAAATACCTTTAAAAGCACCCAAGTCCAGGTTAAATGAAAACTAACACACCATTTGATAGATATTTTGATAGAGTCGCAATAAGTGTCAATTTGCGGGCACCACACGCGCGTAGATCAAACGGAACGATCATTCCAACGACATTTTGAACGAATATAATGCGTTAGCGGTCGTCAAAACGTACGGAAAATTGTCGGCGCCGGTGATAATGTTCGGTAAATCGAATTATGCGGTCGCACAAACACGAATATGGAGAAGCGTTTAGTTGAGTACTTACGTTTACTAACGCTTATATAGATATTTGAGGACACGTCTGTTCGGGGCTTGCTGTCTGCGGTCAAGACTGCAGAATTAACTTCTTTTAGATGCTGTGCTGTGATGACTGCCTCGGTGGCGTAGAGGGCGCATGCTCGACTGCCAATCAAGAGGTCCCGGGTTCGATCCCCAGGTCAGGCAAAGTGTTAAATATTGGATTTTTCCATTAGGAATTATCTCAATAACTGCCTGGAGTCTGAAACTGTGCCCGGTAGATGGCAATAGGCTCGCCCCCTATTACATGGGACCAATAACATACTGGCGAAATGTGGGTGTATCTACTATGGGACTGAGTCCTGGGTACACCTCTGCCTACCCCTTCGGGAAATAGGCGTGAATGTATGTTATGTTATGTTTAGATGCTGTGTGAATGAGGATATGCGTGAAAAAGGAGTGTGTGAATAGATGTCAGATGATAGACGGGAATGGCGGAAAAAGACGTGCTGTGCCGACCCCACCTAGTGTGGGATAAGGGCAGGAAGATGATGCAGGGATGTAATCGTAGCCCAGCATGTTTTGTGGTACTTTAGAAGTCTCGTGAATAGTACGTGGTATTATGCTTGACACAGAATAGCTTGATAGCTTGACTCAAGTAGATAGATCATGTCAGAAGTGCCTCGAAGTCCCATCGCCGCATTATTACTGATATTGGGAAAAGATTGAACTGCAAGAAACCCTTATAATGAATACAGACTGTATAATTCATTTCCTGTTTACTGTTTATGTTTAGTATAATTATATCTTAGCCGTTTTCGTAGTGAAGTCGATATTTGAAGTCCAGGTCTGACTCAATAAGGTATGTACCAAAATCTAGGTGCAGAACACAAATAGTGCAAGCTATGTACTCAAACGTCTAGCTCAGGTTTGCATTGTGAATTCGAATAGAGGAAATAGAGGAACGGATTCGGCGGTGCCTGTTTCCGAAAAATTTCATTCTTACTTAATTTGTACCAATTCGGATTGAGATGAATAATGTTTTGGAATGTAAAATTCGTTTCTATTTGTTGTATGCGACACGCTTACAGCTAAATATGAAAATAAAATTGAAAAATATTTTTCCTTTCTATTCTATTCTCATGAATTATAACATCGTCCATATACTTTACTTTCCACTATTGTGTACGCTCTTCAATGCAAGCTCAAAACTCCACATATTTATTTCTCATAAAGCTCCATGATGTAATAATATATGAAAACGAGCTTGCATTTATTCAAAAACATTAGTTTGCATGAGTTAGCTTTTAAAAAATAACGATACGATATCGGAAAACGGTATGCGGTTTGTGGTTTTAAGCTTTTGTTCGGCTTAACGATTTGGAAACCGGAAACCGTCGAGGCATTTGGGGTAAAGCTGAAATGGTTTTAAAGTGTGTTTAGAACTTTTTTGAGAATTTGTCATATTTGAAGCTTAGTTGATCTGCAGAGGGTAAATTTATCACCTAGCTTAAAAATGATGCATATCGTAAGAAACTAAGCCTATATTGGCTTAGTTTATTGCCATCATTGAATATTGTAATAGACGCCTATGTAGCAAGATCTCGGTCATCATTCAGCCCTGTACAGCGCACGGGGCAGTGCCAGCTCATCCGCAATTTTTAAACGAAAGCCGGCATCAAAGGCGTGAAGTAAAATTTATGAATTGAATTTCGGAAGTGGATTTTAGGCGGTATATTCTGGAGGGCCCAGCTCGGACAGTCAACCGACTATTGTTCAATGTAACGGTTATTTTTCGGAACGTGCCTCGGATTTTTAAATTTGGCTTTAGAAAGCGTACGAGGCAATATTTTCGATGATACATTGTTATGTAAATTGGACGTGTTGAAGTGGCGTGTAAAAGAAAAATGGCAATGAACGGAAGCTTCTACTTTTTGGCGTTATGTTCGGTTATTTTCCATCTGCATTATTCATATCCTCTACGACATTTAGGTGATTTCCTACTTACAATAATAAATTTGACGTGTGACGCTCTTGGATTTCTTAAATTTTACTTTTAACAGAGTTTTTTAAATATCTATTAGCAGCCTCTTAGAGCTTAATTGTGCTCATAATTAAGACCAACATCCACAATGACATCACCTCTGAACTCGCCGTTTCATTAAAAAGTATCTGACTCTTAACAAAGTGTATGGGGAACAGCTTATAATTGCTTCAACCCTTAAGGGATGCTAACTTTTAATTGATAAACCTTATATCCTTGCCCTGGGGTTACCGGCTTTAGAATAGTACCTCACCATCTCTACCCGTGGTTGCCGTAAGAGCCGGCTAAGAGTTATGAGATCCAGAGGACGGGCAGCAGCGTCCTCTGAATAAAACCATCAAACTGCGCTCGCCAATCCGCCTGCCAAGCGTAGCGAGTATTGGCAACAACCTCCCTTGTGGGGGAGGCGATGTTCAGCAGTGGACATCCAACTGCTGGATGATGATGATGATGATGATATCCTTATCATTAAACCTAGGGAGGTCAAAAAGTTCGCGGAATGGAGGGTTTAGAGAGGGAAGGGGGTAGTTATTTTTACCTGTCGCTACTTGTTGACTCAATACAATTATAAATACTAAGTTTCAGCCCAATCGGTTTATAAACCTTTGAGATATCGCTGGATAAACAAGTCAATCGGGTAGAAAATATCAACTATGGAGAAAATTGAGTATCGTGCCGTGATTAAGTTTCTCACTAAGCAAGGAAAAACACCTCAGAACATTATGGAAGAAATGTCATCAGTTTACGGGGACTCCTGCCCTGGAAAAACAATGATTTACAAGTGGCATAGTCTTTTCAAGCAAGGCAGAACCTCAATTGAAGACGATCAGCGCTCAGGTCGGCCAATTGAAGCAACGTCCTCAGACATTGTTGAAAAAGTTGAAAAACTTGTTCTAGAAGATGCACGCCTAAAGAAGAAAAAAATCGCAGAGATGACTGGAGTATCATCTACGATCATTTTGAATATTCTCCATGACCATCTTGGCATGTCTAAGGTCAGTGCAAGATGGGTACCGAGAATGCTCACAGCGCTTCAAAAACAGCAGCGCGTCGAGTGTTCGCGCGAGTTTTTGGAGCTGTGTAGTGAAAACAGGGATGAATTTCTGAACCGAATTGTGACTGGAGATGAAACTTGGGTTCATCACTATGCCGCCACTATACCGCCCAAGAAGTTTAAGGTGTCACAATTGGCCGGAAAGATTATGGCTACAGTTTTTTGGGATTCCAAGGGGATTTTATTGATCGATTAAAAAGATAAAGGTGTCAATATCACGGGGAAGTACTACGCTACACTACTGGAATAATTAAAAGTAGCAATTAAAGAAAAGAGAAGGAGAAAATGGTCGCGAGGTGTGCTCCTTTTGCACGACAACGCACCCGTTCACAAGAGTCATGTTTCGATGGCTGCCTCACACAATTGCGGCTTCGAAACTTTAAACCACCCTCCCTATAGTCCAGATTTGGCCCCTTGTGATTATTATTTGTTCCCAAACATGAAAAAAAAGCTTCGTGGAAAGAAATTTACGGATGACGATGAAGTGAAGTCGGCAATATCTGCTTATTTTGAAGGCCTTGACGAATCATTTTTTTTCGAAGGTATAAACAAATTATTTGAAAGGTCTGAAAAGTGTATTAGGGTTAATGAAGAATATATTGAAAAGGAATAATAATTTCATGTTTAAATTCACCCCCCTTCCCATTCAGTCCGCGAACTTTTTGACCTCCCTAATACATTGAATATTTACTAAACAGCCTGGTATATTCACAAAAGTACTGATTCGATAAGTTAAGGCTATACTTTGTATGCTTATATTTTATTAATTTATCCGTATACTATTTGTTCTTCAGCTTTTCTAATCAAAATGGCCAGCGTTCCATAATATTTTTTACCAGTATTTTGCCTGATCTGCGACGTTTTGGTTTGCTTGAGAATATCCTTCATCGTAGCTGTTGTGGGACACTTAGGACACAGTAGGAGGTGAGCGATTGACTGGGCATCCCCACAATCACACTCGTCGCTAGAGAAACCCCACCTGACCCGGTTTTGTTAGCATCTTCCGACATCAGCTCGAAGTCAGTTTAAGGATTTCCAAAATGTCCAGGGACGATTGCCACCCGTTGGAAATATTCTCTGCCAGTTTGTCTCGCCTCAATAAATAGTATTCTATTATATTCTTAGCTTATAACGTATCAGAAACGTCCACAATCGGATTCCAGGCAAACCGTTCTCATTAGATAGAAGGATATGTCGGACAATTTTCCAATCAAGCACTCCCCTGGTTGCCTTATATTATAATCTTCTTCATTCGACTGTACATACGAGTATACATACTTGTATTAAACACATTTCTCGTACATGTTGTAACATATTAAGATGTTGATGTGTATGTTCGCGGCTCCTGTGGCATACAATATCTAATATCTAATGCTCCGCTCGCATTGTTTGCTCACCCATTGTGTGACGAGCTTCTATAAGCTTAAGAATAAGGCACTTGTGTGTACGATTGTACATTGTTATGTTGATGTAACGGTAATTTTAAATTGGGATAAATTTTGTGAGCTGACAACGTACTTAATACATAATATAACTCTTTATTATACACTCTTTATTATGACTGAGTTTCACCAACTAACTTAAAGAATAACTAATGCTAAACCCTTAACTGGTCGTCAAATAAATTATAAAAATTAGGAAGGTTATCCGCCTAATTTCTATTCCTTCTGTCCTACTTATATTATGAATGAGAAATTTTGTGAGGATGGATGGTTGGATGAATGGATGTTTGTTACTCTCTCAAGCCAAAACTACTGAACCGATTGGGCTGAAATTAGGTATGTAGCTTAGATCCTGAAATTACTAGATTTCCTGATATTACCACGTACGCGGGTAAAAACGGTTTTTACCCGCCTACGTCTTATAAGCATAAGACGTAGGCTTTCGATGAGAAAAAGTTTTTGTAAATTCAAGGGATGCAACGAGATAATCAAACTTACACGAATAAAGCCGCGGTGCATAAGTGAATATTTCATATATTTACATAAATATTATAACAGTATGAATAATATTATAACCTTTTATAGTGGGTGTACACAGGAGGGTGTTGAAATACTTGCGCTCATTAGATTTAATGTTACCTTTATTCCTAATTCTGTATGTTACCTATTTGTGTTCTTGAAAATTTAGTATTCCTTGTTGAGATTTATTTATTCTCCATTGGAACTCCATCGTTGACTTCTGGAACAAGAATCTTTAGTTCTTAGTTCCGATTTTTAGTGTCAAAAACAACATGCACAGTAAACCGCTCTCCCGCCCGCAATATTGCGTGCAAGATCGACACGTGTTTTTAGACTCTATTTCCTGATGATGCATCGTGTAGATGCGACATAAGAAATTAATAATAATACGAAATTAATCTCTTTGATTTCTAACTGATATCGCGAAGTTGCTATGCGTAGGACTCAGCGTGGTTTCTTATAATATAGGTACAAATATGAAGATATTAATACACTAAATAGTAGTCAGTAATCCTGCAACTTCATTCGGGAGTTTCCATCTTATTCCTCGTGTACTGTGTATTTCTAGTTATATATGTTTTGTCAGGTCATCCTGAAGTTATTTTGATAAATAAGTAACTCTAATGTTATGTCGTCAACTGGATTTAGTTTAGTTAAATATGTGCTTGACAGTAAAGACTGCCTCGGTGGCGTAGAGGGCGCATACTCGACTGCCAATCAAGAGGTCCCGGGTTCGATTCTCAGGTCAGGCAAAGTGTCAAATATTGGATTTTTCCATTAGGAATTATCTCAATAACTGCCTGGAGTCTGGAACTGTGCCCGATAGATGGCAATAGGCTCGCCCCCTATTACATGGCACCTATAACATACTGGCGAAATGTGGGTGTATCTACTATGGGACTGAGTCCTGGGTACACCTCTGCCTACCCCTATTCGGGAAAAAGGCGTGAATGTATGTTATGTTATGGTATGTTATGTTGACAGTAATTATTGAAAAATTGGGCCCGACATAACAAGACTCGACGAAACATTGCTCACTGCTAGGAGAGTCACCGCAATGCAGCGCGGAGTCGTGGGAATCAACGCACTGAGCACGTAAATATAAATCAACGCTTTGTCGCTCACTGACTCGCTGCACTCGAATTCATCGACCAAGGAACATTTCTTACAAATTAAAAGCCACAAGTAGGTAGGTAGGGGGCCAAATATTGGCCTTTTAGATCCAAAAGCTAAGGACGTATTTATTGCGTGTTTGGTATTCGTATTTATACCATCATTCTTCGTAAGAACCGGCCGACTAGCAGGTGTTTAAAATAAACTAAACCAAAATATAACAAGCTAATATTATTATTTAAATAAAGCAATTCATGGGCCATAATAAGGTATATAATGTATATTTTAAATGAAGCTATTAATTAATAAAGAACAGAAGCCCGGAGCCTTGGAATAAGCTAACTTTCTAATTTCCATCACGGCCCAATGGAACGTTTAATTAAGCCAGTTTTTTGACTTTACTTTCTTTTTCTTGTAACAATAATTACAAGTTTCTGCTTCTTTGATCTAATTTTCTATGTACTTTAACAGGAAGCTATTAAGTACAATGAAAGATTAATTATAATTAAAGGGAAATTACTATTTATTAACTGTTATGATATTTGTTTGGAATAATTAAGGAAGGGAACGCGATAGAAATTAAAATTAGTGTCATCGAGGGAAGTTTCCTTTTTTTACTAACCTATTCTGAGTTCATATCATCAATTTTAGATGCTTATACGGAACTCAGCATGATAACTAGCTTACCATATTATTCTGAAGGAAAAAGTCACCATTTTGGTGACTTTTTCATTTAACTAGGTTTATTTCCTTTTGTTCCTCTCATTATTAAATTCATTGTCATGAACTTGGAGCAACTCTCAAAAAAGAAAGTTTTCACACTCAATTCAATTCCATTTTCCAAAAATAATGATATTCTCAAAGTATCAAAGTTCTAAGTCGCTTAGTAATAAGTCAATTGAAACGTTGTCGAAAACGAAGACGTCCACAATGGCTAATTAAGTTTCAGAGAAAACCGACTTCTTTGTTCTCACAAAAATAATTTCATTTTAACGGAAAGACAGCTCTAATCGGCAGCATCGTTGCTCTGACTGAAAACTTTGTGACAAATGAGAAAAATATCTCAAAAATATAAAACCAATGCGTGGGTACGGCTAATAGGGGCATTCAAACTCAAACTCAAACAGATTTATTCAAATAGGTCATAATCTGACACTTTTGCACGTCAATGAAGATAAACAGTAAGTACTGAGTCTACCGTGCGTTCGGAAAGATACCTCTACAAGAAGAAGAATTATATATTATTATAAATTGGACTACCTAGGTGGCGTAGTGGGAGTAATCAGGAATGTCAATCATGAGGTCCCAGGGTCGATCCCCAGTTCAGGCAGAGTGTATTTGGATTTTTTCATTAGGAATTATCACCTGGAGTCTGTAACTGTGCCCGGTAGATGACAATAGGTTCACCCCCTAGTACATACCTAGGACCAATAACATACTTATATTGACGAAATGTGGGTCTTCGTACTATGATGGGATTAAGTTCTGGGTACACCTTTGCCTACCCCTTCGGGAAAGAGGCGTGATTGTATGTTTAGTTATATATACATACAGTCACGCCTTCTTCCCGTTGGGGTAGGCAGAGACTTTTTCTTTCCAGTTGCTATGATCCTGACATACAACTTTCGCTTCTTCCACTTTCATCACATTCTTCATGCATGCTCGTCGGTTGTTGGTACTTTTGACCTGGCCTTTCCTTAAGATTACATGTTATGTTATAATATAAATTATTATAAAACCCGCGACGGTTCAAAGTGATTTGTATTTGAAAGTTTCGACTCCTTTTAGAAACCTCGGTCTTGGTTTAGTTTTCACGGTCCTAATGCAAGCTCAAGCTAGCGAATTAATTTGTTATTTTCGGCCAGTATGTAACGTTTTCTAAACACGATCTCAATTCAAACATTTTCCGCGAGAGTTAAAATTTGTGTGAACATGGACACAGACTTGGTCTTCTCGTCCCTTTAATTATTGGTAGTTGTAACGAGAGCCGCGTCCCGACAGCTTTGACTCGACAAAGGGAAGGCTAACAGGTCGGCTTGCTGTTTACCTCGCTAATTTTGTAGGTGAGCGCCAATTTGCTTCCAAAACTTCCTGTAGCAGAAAAACAGAACTAGTTTTCGTGGGCAAATGGAAATGTACAAGGTGTAGAGTTGAGAGTTGATTCATTATTTTTTTTCTTTACACAGGATGATTTATTGGTCAAAGTTCTCATATTTAAGAAGTATGCCCACTGTATGAATCGAACGTATTCGACCAGTCCACGGACATGGAACCAGGGGGTGTCACTCCACAGTTTAGCGACCTTTCAGCTGCATGGAATTCTGTGCGCTCGTTCCACGCAATAAGGTTCAATTTCAAGTGCAGAAAGAGTAGGTATATTCTTATACCTAAACTTGTATTTTCCTCGAGAGTGATCGAGAGTTCTGTACGTTATTTCTGCGACGGATCGTTTTTCTTTGCCCTTAACATCATATCAACACCGTCCGGCACGCGACGGGACGTAGCGTTCTAGTGGGCAAGGTCTCATAAGTTCTATACAAATAATATATTTGTGTTAGGTATTTTAATATACTATTTTATTGGAATTTTAATTATTATTTATTTATTTTTAATTATTCAACAGAACTAGGATTTATTATTAGGATTATTATTGATTATAAACACTAACAATATGTTGGCCACTCTCCGCTCTCCTCCTTCGACTCGTGCCTTAAGTGAAGGCAGGGACACAAGCTCTGTAAAAGACGCTCCTCCTGCATCCTCGGCGAAGTCTTCTGCGGCCAAGGATGGTTACGTACGTCGTATGTCTGGGGAGCTCGAGTCGAAGAGTACAGCGGCTCGTTCCCCCCAGGCAGCCACCGCGGTAACCAGGCAGCCGGAGAGGCCTGCGACGAGGACAAAGGCGACCGCCTTCACCATACCGACATCAAACAATGCGTCCCAAAAGACTGTAGGAACAAAACGGATGGTGGAGGCAAAGGGAAAGGTAAAGGAAGTAAAGAAAAAGATGGACGAAAATCTTAACATGAAAAAGGACGTAAAGCTGGCTATCCACGACTGTTTTGAATCCCTTTTGAAGTTGTTAAAGGAAGCTGAGGACGAAAGAGGACAGAAACAGGATGGGACGATAGAAGTCGGGATAGTCAGCAGACAAGACAAGAGTGATGATAGGAAGGAGGAGGAGAGAAAATGGTAGAACTTATTGAGGGACATAGTAGGCTCCTGAGGGAAAATAGAGAAGATATGGAAAGATTAAAAGAAGTTATAGGCAAACACAGAGAACAGTTGACAAAGGAAAGCTACGCGAGTGTGGCGGCCGGTCCTCTCAGAGAGAAACTAACGACAGGGTCGACCGTCCACTCGGTAGTGGTGAGCTCGAAGGATGAGTTGGAAACAGGGGACCAGGTTATGGAGAAGATTAGAATGGTTGTTAATGCGAGAGAGGATGGAATGAGAATTGAGAATGTTAGAAAGGCGAAGGATAGAAGAGTGATCATTGGATGTGGAACGAAAGAGGAGATTGGAAGGGTGACAGAGAAGTTGAGAACGGCAGGAAAGGATTTAAGTGTGAAAGAGATAGAGAACAAGGATCCCCTGGTCATCCTTCGAGACGTCATGAAATATAATCAGGATGAAGAAGTGATAGCAGGTATAAGAAATCAGAATAAAGTTTTATTTTCAGGGATCGTAGGCACGGAAGATAGGATGGAAGTAAAGTTCAGGAAGCGTACAAGGAACCCCCTCAGGGAGCACATTGTGCTGAAGGTGTCTCCCGTGTTGTGGGCTCGCCTGACCGAAGCCGGTGCGGTGCACGTCGACCTTCAGAAGGTCAGGGTGTCAGACCAGTCGCCCCTCATACAGTGTTCGCGGTGTTTGGGCTACGGCCACGGGAAGAGGTTCTGCCGCGATCACGTGGATGTATGCAGCCACTGTGGGGGGGCGCATCTGAGGTCGGAGTGCACCGCACGGCTTGAGGGAAAGCTGCCGAGGTGTGTAAACTGCGTGGGAGCCAAGCTCGATCGAGTGGATCACAACGCCTTCAGCGAGGATTGCCCCGTTAGAAGGCGTTGGGATGCACTCGCTCGGGCTACGGTCCAGTATTGCTGAGGGCACCCACGAGGACACCAGAGCAGCGAACCCAGTCAGGAGAGCGGAGGGAGCCCAATACCACGTTATGCAGGCCAACCTTCAGCGTAGTAGGCTCGCGACTGCGGAGTTGATCACGGAGGTGGCAACACGGAAGGCGGCCCTCGCACTAGTACAAGAGCCTTACATCGGGGGGGTGGGGGAGATGAGGACCTACCCCGGTGTAAGAGTGGTACAGTGCTCTAACAGAGCCGCTGACCGTGTCATAAAAGCCGCTATCTTGGTCTTCGACAAGGATATCGACATCACCCAATGTCCCACGCTCACGACGGAGAATATAGCGGTTGCTAAGCTCCGAACGGGGGCGTGGGAGGTTGTGGTGGTGTCGGTTTACTTCGAGAGGGACAAACCGATCGACCCGTATGTCGCCCACGTCGCGAAGGTTGTGCGGGAGATAGGGCGAGGTAACGTGGTATTGGGGGGGGACGTGAATGCATGGAATACGTGGTGGGGAAGTAGGGAAGTGGACCATAGAGGGGAAGATTTGGCCGGAATCCTGGAGGAGCTGGACCTCCAGATCCTAAACCGGGGTTCCGAGCCGACCTTCGCCACGCACAGGGGCGGGGTGAGGTACTCGAGCAATGTCGACATTACGACTTGCTCCACGAACATGCTCGGACGCGTCGCAAACTGGCGCATTGCAGCCGACATTACCGTTTCGGACCACTCGGCAATCCTATTTGATCTCCTATTACAACGGACGAAAGGAACTGACGTTAAATCTACTACCCGTAGATTTAACACCAAGAAGGCCAATTAGGACCAGTTTCGTGGGAAACTGGCCCAAATTTGGGAGGAATGCGACATTACGACGGAGACAATAGACCGGATTGACAACACCACAGATTTGGACAACCTAGTTAACAAAATTACTGACAGTATTACAACGACTTGCAACGAGACAATAGCCTTGATTAATGACAGGAGACAAATGGGATTGCCGTGGTGGACCGAGGAGTTGGCTGCAATGAAGCTAGAGGTTACCGGCAAAAAGCGTCGTATACGCTGGGCGGGACCTACGCGCCGGGCATTGGTCGTGGATCAGTACCTTGTTGCCAAAGAGGAGTACATAGCGGAAGCCCAAAAGGCCTACACCGCGAGTTGGAAACTCTTCTGTGCTAAACAGGACCGAGAAACAATGTGGGGCGGGATTTACCGGGTGATTGGCTGAACTACTGCAAGATGTGAGGACATCCCGCTGGTCCAGGACGGGAAGGTCCTAGAGGGCAGCGAATCTGCGAGTCTGCTGGCCGAGACCTTCTTTCCGGAGGACAAGCCTGATCAGGACACCGCAGACCATACGCTGACGAGAGAGGCAGTCAACAATGTGAATGGCGGGGAGCATGAGGATTCATGCGACCCGCCATTCACGGCGGAGGAGCTCAGATGGTCTGCGGCGAGCTTCAATCCGAGGAAGGCGCCCGGACTCGACGGATTCACAGCGGACATCGGCAGAGAGGCCATAACCCATGACCCCACATTGTTTCTCGCTCTGTTCAATAAGTGTCTGTCCCTTTCCCACTTCCCCATCCCCCCATCCGCTTGGAAGGAAGCGGTGGTGGTGGTGGTTCTCAGGAAATCCGGGAAAAGTGACTTCTCGCACCCCAAGTCGTACAGGCCGATTGGGCTCTTGCCAGTCCTTGGTAAGGTGCTTGAGAAGATGCTGATGAGGCGCATCAGATGGCACATCCTGCCTACAATGAGCAGTCACCAGTTCGGGTTCACCCCGCAACGCAGCACCGAAGACTCCCTCTATGTCATGATGAAACACATACGCCAGAAGTTGGCCGATAAGAAGATTATCGTTGTGATTTCACTTGACATAGAGGGAGCCTTCGACAGCGCATGGTGGCCCGCCATGAGGTGCAGACTCGCGGAAGCAGGAAGTCCGGTGAACTTGAGTCGCCTTGTCGACAGCTATCTAAACCAAAGACAGGTACGGGTACGATATGCTGGATCGGAGTGCCTGAGAACCACGACCAAAGGCTGTGTGCAAGGCCCAACATTTTGGAACCTCCTGTTGGACCCTCTATTGAAAGAGATTGAAGGTATGGGAGAGCATGTCCAGGCCTTTGCGGACTACATTGTCCTAATCATCTCTGGTGATTCCGGAGCCGAGGTTCAGGGACGGGCCAATGCGGTCCTCGCTCATGTTCAGAATTGGGAAGTCCGTAATAAACTGAAGTTTGCACCCCATAAGACACAGTCTATGGTGGTGACCAACAAGCTGAAGTTTGACTTCCCGGCTCTGACCATGGGTGGGGTCAGCATTGAACTGTCCCGCTCCATCAAAATCCTGGGCTTCACAGTGGACGACAAGCTGACTTTTAACGCGCACGTGGCGAACGTCTGCCGGAAGGCGCTCGATTTATACAAGCAGCTTGTCAGAGCCGCGAAAATCCATTGGGGGCTCAGCTCGGAGGTGATTAGGACAATATACCTGGCGGTCGTTGAGCCGGTCATAATGTACGCGGCGAGCGCATGGGCTCTGGCTGCGAAGAAAATCTGCGTTCGGAAGCAGCTTGACATGGTGCAGCGGGGATTTGTCCAGAATATCGTTAGGGCGTACCGCACGGTCTCCCTTAACTCGGCTCTAATACTCGCTGGGCTGCTTCCTTTGGATCTCCGGATCCAGGAAGCGGCCGATCTTTATGAGATAAAGAAAGGTTACTCCCAGCGAGTATTAGGGGATCGAGAAGTGGAGAAGCCGGTCGAAATTCTGGACACGCCTCACCCCGCGCACCATGCCGAGCTGCGTTTCACGAACTTGGGGGACGGAGTGGAGCGAGACCAGCAAGATGTCCTGGGCTTACATATCTACACGGACGGCTCGAAGATCGAGGGGAAGGTGGGAGCCGCGTTGTCCGTGTGGAGCAATAACGCCGAGACCAAGTCTCAGAAGCTCAAGCTGGAATCGTTCTGCTCCGTCTACCAAGCAAAGCTGCTCGCGCTCGAAAGAGCGACATCCTTCGCAGTTAAGAGCGATGCGCAGATGTGCAGCATCTTTAGCGATTCGAGATCGGCCCTCGAGACCATAGTCGACCACGTCTCCCTCCACCCCCTAGCGACTAAAGTGCGGCAGAATATCCGGGCAGCTTCAATAGTAATAATAATTGTTCTCTCAATTTAAATAAATAACATACTAGAAAATCGCAAGTACGCGATTCACCGTTTATGACAATGACAATTATAAATAAATAAAATTAAACTTATTAATAACACGATATAATATGAAGGCAAAAGGGGTGCATTCAGCATATGCTAGATGGACATAGATGTTCCATCTAGCGCTGGTTTTCAATGCATCCCTTTCGGTCGGTGGTTTTAGTTTTATAGGTGTACCTACGCATTAATGTGTTCGTTAGGATGTGGGTGTGTGAGATCCTTAATGAATGATTGTGTGCTTATGATCAATGTTTTCTATTAATAAATGACAATGATAACAATTTTGAATGTAGGCGCGTGTGTTCGGCTTTATATCAGGGATAAAATTATTTTAACCGTCCTAACTATATAATTTACTTTACTATTTTAAAGACTGTTTCAAAATGGTGCTTCTGCTTCTGCAGCAGTGCTTGCCTTAGTCTTGATTTAAAAGTATGACAGCTTAATTTGGTCCTTAATGGTGGTGGCAGATTGTTCCAAATTTTTGAAGCACTATGTTTGAAACAGCCTCTAAATCCTGCAGTTTTACTTGTGGGAATATTTAAACAATTCTTGTATTTCGATCGTGTGTTAAGATCATGCATATGCTTGGTCCATCTTAGCTTCTCAAAAAGGTACTCTGGCCGGCCACTCCACAATACTTTCTGAGTGGTGCAAGCTAAATGAAGTTCCCTGCGCAATTTCATATTAAGAATACCTTTTCTCACCAAATATGGAGTAACATGTGCCCTTCTAGGTATATTGAAGCAGAATCGTGCGCAGGCATTCTGCACTTTTTGAATTGCACTTTCTGTTTTCGCCCATAGTCTAGGACCGTACACCGCACTACAATAATTAAAAGGGGAAAACACTAGAAGGTCACATAGCAATATTCTTACTTCTTCCGAAATATGTTTCCTAATATTATATAGTACCTTAAGTTTATAAAAACTGTTTTTAATTTTTTCATTAACGTGTTTAACAAATCTGAGTTGACTGTCCATAATAAGTCCTAGGTTTCGTGCATCATTTTCAATCGGTAGTTCTACTCCGTCGATAGTTATTCTAGGATTATGATCTAAAACTTTCTTAACTTGTGTTTTTGTACCCAGGATTAACATTTTAGACTTCGCCGGATGAAGAATCAAAGAGTTTCTTAAGGCCCACTTAAAAATCCCATCTAAGTCTTTATTAACTTTTGTTAAAGCCTCCGATGTGTTCTTAGAGTTGAAACTATAATAAATTTGAGTATCATCCGCGTACAAATGATATTTACACACATCTAAATTTTGCGGCATGTCAGCTGTGAAAATGGAAAAAAGAATTGGACTTAGTATCGAGCCCTGGGGTGTCCCCCTAGGAACTTTGCGTACGTCCGAGACGCATCTACTCCCATCCTGATTTTCAATCTCTACAAATTGCTCTCTGTTGTTTAAATATGTCTTGAACCATCTACAAGTGTTTTCAGAAAATCCGTAGTAAGACAGTTTAGCAATTAATAAATCTGGGCTTAAACAATCAAACGCGCGTGAGAAATCAAGTAATATAAGGACACTGCTGAGACCTGCATCCGACGCTGCTATGATATCGTCAGTAACCTGTAAGAGCGCCGTTTCTGTACCATGGGCTTTACGAAATCCCGACTGATATGTCGGTATTATATTTTCCTGGAGAATGTACCTCTCCATCTGCTCTAATACTACCCTTTCTAACACCTTAGATAGCACTGGTAGTATACTAATAGGTCGCAAGTGACTTTTTTGGGTGAAGGCACACGTAGGGGTGGAAGGTAATGAGCGAGCCGATACGCTCGCTAAAGATGCTGCACTGAAGCTGAAGAAGAGGGCGGATTATGACCGGTGCCCGGTTTCATTCGTCAAGAGACAGCTTCGCCTGGAAACGCTTGACGAATGGAACCGGAGATACGTGACGGGAACGACCGCAGGTATTACCCGCATGTTCTTCCCTTCTCCCATGATAGTGAGGAAAATTCAGCCGTCCGGGATCCTGACTCAGGTCCTCACGGGGCACGGGGGGCTTTCTCAGTACTTGCACCGTTTCAAGTGCAAGGAAAGCCCTTCGTGCACGTGCGATCCCGACGAGCAAGAATCAGTACCGCATATCCTGTTTGAGTGCCAAGGCTTTGAGCGCCAACGGGAGGACATAAGGCAAGTATTGGAGATGAATGTTACGAAAGAGACTGAGTAAGAGAGGAGAGTTTTTGAAGTATGCTGAGCGTTTGATGAAGGTAGTGATAGAACGGAATAGGACGAATGCGCGATAGCGCAAGATGATGAATGAAGGAGTGTGAGAAAGGATGAGGATTGTGAAAGATAAGATATGGACGAATGCGCGACAGCGCAAGATGATGGATGAAGGAGTGTGAGTGAAAGGATGAATGAAGAAACGATCCCTGATTCTGTCGGGGGCAGGAGCCTACTACAAAAAAAAAAAAAAAAAATATATATATATATATATATATATATATATATATATTTTGCTTCACTTAGCCATCCTACAACATGGCCAAGTGAAGACTATAAAACGCGAGTAGATTATTATGTAGATGCAGTGCCCCGCGGTTTGCGGTCACTACGCAACTGAGGCAGTCGAGGTATCTACATATCGAATTTCAACCCAATCGGTGCAGTAGTTTTGACGTGAAAGAGTAACAAACATCCATACATACATCCATGCAAATTTCACCTTTATAATTAATAGGATGTAGAATTATGTAGGTATAACACTATAACTTACTATTAAGATCTTAATATTGTATGCAATTTAGTAATTAGATACAAATTACAAATAATTACTAATATCTAGTGCTTAATGAACGGTGAGCCAGTGATTAATGTCTAATCAATCCATTTACAAATCTCATTGATTGGACAGCTTATATATCTACAGATATGATTATAATATTACTAATTGCTTCCCGCGGGTTTAGTCATATGGGAGGAACACGATATAGGAATCCTAATCCTAATCCTATCCTAATCCTAATCCTAATATCCTAATACTATTATAAAGGCGAAAGTTTGTAAGTATGGATGTATGTATGGATGTTTGTTACTCTTTCACGCCAAAACTACTGAACCGATTGGGCTGAAATTTGGTACGTAAGTAGCTTAGACCCTGGAATAACACATAGGGTACTTTTTATCCCGATATTCCCACGGGAACGAAGACTACGCGGGTGAAACCGCGGGTCACAGCTAGTAATGAATAAAGCATTAATTGGTTTTCAGAGTAGTAAGAAAAAGCTTTAATGTAATGTAATGTGTTAATGTAATGTGTGTATTTTCTTGAGTTTTCGAGGTTATTACTGTTTAAGCGATTACTGCAAAAAATATGCCGTAGATCATTGATTTAAAGCAAACGGGAGATAGGGTATGTTCTCTAAGCGCTTTCTCAACGACTGGCATGTGAAATTTGAAACAACAAAGATGGCAAGAGGTATAATAAATATTATAATTCTCAAATTTTACTACAATCTAAAAAAGTTACGTTTTTAACAGGTGAACAAACCGCTAGCGTGTTCTAACTTACCTCCAGCGCCATCTAGCGCGGTTTTGGTTAGATGGATGGATGTTTGTTACTCTTTCACGCCAAAACTACTGAACTGATTGGGCTGAAATTTGGTATGCAGGTAGCTTAGACCATGGAAGAACACATAGAGTACTCTCTCGATATTTTCACGGGAACGAAGTGTACGCGGGTGAAACCGGCGGGCACAGCTAGTATGTAAATAAATTAATTAAAATATTTACAATAACTGCCTGCAGAAAGGTTGGGGCAACACAGCGTAAATGTGCCGAAAATACCAATTAGCCAGTCTGTTTTAAAATTGACCACTAACCGCAACTTTTGAATAAATTTACATTAAACCAAATTACAAACGAAAACATTTATTTACCTTCATTTAATGTATAACTTTAATTAAAAATTAATCAACAAACTTATTAGGTACAGTAAAATAATTATGTTATGATTCTACTTACAGAACTTAATAAGTAATATTATTTTCAACTTATATTCTGGAGGAAAACTTTCTTGTAAATGTTCTTTTTTTGCCTATTTTTAATATTCTGTTGTAATTATTCTTTTACGATGTTAAATTAAGCTCGTTTACTAGCAGTGCACTGCGGCTTCTCTCGCGTAGTCATCGTTCCCGTGGGTAGGTATATCGAAATAAAAAGAATCCAGTGTGTTATTTCAGGGTCTAAACTATCTACATACTACATACCGAATTTCAGCCCAATCGGTTTAGTAGTTTTGGCGTGAAAGAGTAACAAACGTCCATACAAACTTTGTTCTTTATATACAGCCGCCTTTACAGTAGCCTGATATATACCATTTATTTATTACCCTTTCCCACCCCCTACTCCTCCTATCATGCCCTATCCGTCCAAAGGCTGGTTGCCTGGAAGAGATCGCTTAAAGCGACACGACAAGGTCGCCCATTGTTGACCAATAAGAATAATTTCATTTTTAAATTGATTGTATTCGGTGTACCTTGGTCATAATAAATAGTATTCTATTCTCTCTTTTTATCTATCTAAAGCATTCCTTTCACTAACTCTGTTACTACTTCTTCAAAAACGCCACAGCGTTCCTTATATACACTATTCCTCACTTTGTTCATAAAGGTCATCAAATTCATACTCCAGTCATACTTCTCAGACTTCTCACGTCAACAGCATTAACCTTAAATTTGAATGCTTCTTCTGCAAGACCTAACATTCACTACCTTATGTTAGTGTGGGTATCAGCCCCCTCTATGGAGAGCCAATCGCCATTTTTGACACATTCTGGCTGTTCATAAAGATATACAACGCCCCATTTCCAGCAAGTCTTTGTTCCATGTCACAGTCCTGCGGTCACAGACATAATTTGCTTTACTTTTATTTTATTAAATTGGAATGTTTATTAAATTTAAAAAGACAATCACAGTCCGCGCAAAATTGACCGATCAAATGTCAAGACCTCTTTTTTTAATATAATGTTATAACGAGTATTGTACCTCGCATTAAGATGTGTAGTGTACTTCTAGAACGGATACGTTAAAATATTTAAAAGGACATTCAAAAGTACAAACCGTAAACCCATTTTATGTTAATTTCCATTCGTCCTCAGTTAGCGTTAATCAGAGAAGTCGCAATAGCCCGGAGTTTTTCCCCATTGTAAGAAAACACCCGTATTTACCACTTTTACTAATTGCACAGTAATTATAGAGGACAGGCTCAGTCCTACGTAATCAGTGTCCGACGCTAATTTGTAGTTAACTGACTATTTTTGCACTTAAATGCGACTTCGTTTGTTTTAACCCTTTAACAGTGATTGGCTTTTTCAGCCAGTGTCATGTTAAAATGAACTACCTACCTATTTTTTGACAATGGCAAGGATTTTTATTTCACGCGGTCGGTTTGTAAAGGCATGGTTGGAATTTACATTGCAAATGAGGTTTAATAGCGCGAAAAGAGAAAAGTAGTAAGTAAGAATTATAACTATTTGAAAGCTAGTATATTATATTTAAAAAGCTAGTAAATAGTAAATTAATTTATTTTTTGCGTATCAACGCATTGGCACATCAGCATTTAGACCAATTCAAAAAATGACCAATAAAATTATAATACGCACAATGACGCATTCGCAAAATGATACATCTGCATTTGGAACAATTTGAAAAATGACAAATACATTTATAATATTAGCATAATTAATTATAAATAGTTTTTTGCTTTAATTATTGCCCATTTAAATTTAGTTTGGCAATAATTGGCTTAGAAGCATTGTTTAGAACGCAAACCGCAAACCGGTGGCTATTTCTATCTATCAATTTCTCTATTGCAATTTGGCAGTTGTAATTGAGCAGAAGATTGACATTAGTGAACTTAGCTTTGTGTTCTACCAGTTCTACCAGGCAGACACCAGACAAATAAGTTAAAAGACAAGTGGATAACATGATCATTACATATTGCAGGTTTTGAACTGAACAGTAAAACGAAACACTCGAGTATTTAGTATTACTTGTTTTGCTTCTTTGTTTGCCATAGAAATCTAAAATTAAGGTAATTGAAATATCTCAGCAATTACATACGAAACGGTTGTCGCCACCTTTCCTTTCACTATTTCCTATATACGCATATAAGACTGTCTCGGTGGCGTTGTGGGCGCAAGCTCGACGGCCGATGCCGGGTTCGATCCCCAAATCAAGCAAAGTGCTAAATATTGGATTTTTCCATTACGAATTAACTCAATAACTGCCTGGAGTCTGGAACTGAGCCCAGTAGATGGTAACAGGCACGCCCCCGATTTCATGGGAATAACATGCTGACGAAATGTGGGTGAACCTTCTATGGGACTGAGTCCTGGGTACACATCTGCCTACCCCTTCGGGAAAAAGGCGTGATTGCATAAAAGAGGTTATATGACATTCAAACGCATAACCAAACAACACCTCACAAAAATCCTGCATCGTGATTAGTGCTTACACATACACAAACGAAGCTACAGGTGACAAGTGAATTATAAGTCACCTGTTTCAGCGACAAGGTAACGCAGGTATGTGACTTCTATTACCTCGTTTTTAACATTTCTATGATTACTACCGTCTATGTTTTCAATATGCGATGATATGAGACACCTGCAGTTTGCTGTCAAAGCTTTTATACGCGACGTGATATGACGAGATTTATATTGAAATCCCTTCCTCTTTCACACCCTTGAGGCCCTTGAGCACACCCTTGGGGGTGGAATAACGTTTCAAGACGTATCTGCTGTGTGTTGCAAATTTCCCTAATAATATAAGAAAAGCGTTTTGTATATGTAGTTTTATTTATGTTTTCTTTACTATGCCCAAGTTAACGTTTAATATTATAACATGACAAAACATCATGCCTTTTTCCCAAAAGGGGCCCAAGTGTACCCACGACCCAGTCCCACAGTAGGTACACCCACTTTACCAGTATGTTTTAGGTCCCGTGAAGGTGGCGATCCTTTTACTATTAACCGGGCTCAGTTCCAAACTCCAGGCTGTCAATGAGAAAATTCCTAATTGAAAAATCCAATAACATTTGCTTGACTTGGGGATCGAATCCGGGACCTCATGATCAGCGTTAGTGCGCGTTACCACTACGCCGCCGAGGCAGTTACGTTTAGTATGTATTTTTTTCAGTGTTCATTGCCGCCAAAAACCCAATTGGATCAACAGTTTTAGTATAGAGGTAATGAATATCTCCATCCATAGACTCATCCTAATTCCTATGGATGGATGGACGAGTGTTTGAGACTCTTTCACGCCAAAACTACGGAACCGATTGAGCTGAAATTTAGTATGTCGATAGTTTAGACCCTGGAATAACATATAGGGTACTTTTTATCCTGATATTCCCACGGGAACGAAGACTAAGCGGGTGAAACCGCGGGGCACAGATAATCCATCCATAGATAAGAGATTTATTCATAATATTTGTATAAATAGAATTCCATGACGATGTGAGTATGTGTTTTACACATTCATCACATATAGATTAAACCCCAGACTTTGTTTGCGACTTTAATTAAATAATTAACTCAAGATGTGTATAATGAACCTTTGTAAATCTCCTTAACCCAAAGTGAATCTACATTAATTCCCTTGTGAATATAACCGAGACATTAAACATTAAGCTTTTCAACTCGATTGTAGATTTGTGAAGGCCAATATTGACATAATCTCCTTGTTCGAAACAATAAGGTTATTCGGGAACTATTTGAAGTGTTCCATTGTTTGAGCGTCAAACTTCTACGATAACTGCTGTTAAAAGAATTCTCGCCTTTATCTTTAACGAGAAGTTTAAATGAAACGTGCTACGGTGCGGCTATGAGAGCTATGCCGCGCTACGCCGTAGTGAGTAAAGTGCATAACCACTCTTGTACGGTTGATTTATATGGTAGTTTTTCTGTATGAAAACTTATTCGGCTATAACTCCACCATTTCGGCTCTATTTCAGTTAAAAACGTGCTATGCGCTGTGGCTTTCCAAAGGTTGATTCAGGCATAAAGCGAGAATGGCTCGGGAATCAGACAAGGAAAAGCGCTGACCCGCGCACGCTGTCAGTGTTATTCAAATACATGAAATACAATTTGACTCATCTCTCGCCCGCGTTGATGTGTAATTCAACCTTACTGGAAACTGGAAACTTCTGCATAGCCGCCTCGCGGCACCTTCAAAGGAAACGAATGTAACCAAACCAAATATTGTGAAACTATCTGTTGAAAAAATTAAGCCCTACAAGTTTCTTGTGCGTTCTTCTTGTAGGGGTATCTTTCCGAACGCACGGTAGACTCAGTATTTTTAATCTTCATTGACGCAAAAGTGTCAGATTATGACCTATTTGAATAAATCTGTTTGAGTTTGAGTTTGAGTTTAACAGGATACAGGACCTCTTAGCAGTTTGACACAATCCTATGGAAAATTGACTAAATCTATGTTTTGTATTCGCCTTTTTCCTCCGAATACAGTAAACCTAATTGATTTATTTATATCCTGATATTTTAAAGTTGAAGTAAAGTATGTCCATATCATTTCCTTTTTTGTTTATAAACTCTACATTTTTTTGTAGTGAATGTGGAATCTCGCGAGTAAAACTGGGATTTTTGGATGTTCACTATGAAAAAACCAAGGGCTTATAAGAAAAATTAAAATAACAGGGACATAGGTTACTTCTCTATAAAATATCGGGATATAAATTTTTAGAATAGGTTAATTATATTCGGAAGAAACACGGGAGTACAAAACATCGATTAGGTAAATTTTTTTATAGGATTGTGTCAAACTCCTAGAAGGCCATGTACGCTCTTATGGGTGAAGCCAGTGAGCCTTCCTGCTGTTGACGACAATTTAATACGCAAAAGAACTTAAAACTGCTATTAAAATATCTTACGAATAAGGCCAAACTGGTTGTGTTTTTTATCTGCTAATGGTTATTCTGGCGTCTCCTTCATGCCCTTTTGTTTTGTGAACAAAAAAATTTTCAACGCAACAGTCTGTTCAAAGGGGCTACAAAGTTGCTGTAAGGGAAATAATATAAACACTACTAGTTTATTCCTACTCACCCCTAAGGTCCTAATTCACCCCGTATTACTACTTAAATTATATTCTACTTAAAACACTAACCCAGTGCAAAGACCGCATATTATAAATAGTTTTGAGCTATTCCTGAGATCGCATGAAACTAGATTCAATACAGAACGTGACTCGCGATGGAACAAGGCTATGTCCTAACTTACACTCCTTGGAAACAGAACTTGTCTAACTCCTGTACAAAGAGATTTGTTGTTGTAATTTATTACTAAACAGTGAGAATATAATATTCACTAAAGATTAGTTGCACCCGCCAATATTAACACCGACCGTCATTTTTCTGGTTACTGGTTAGAGCATTCGCGTAGCACGTTAACAGGAAAGAGGAGCTCTTAGCAGTTTGACACAATCCTATGGAAAATTTACTAAATCGATGTTTTGTATTCCCCTGTTTCCTCCGAATACAGTAAACCTATTTGATATATTTATATCCTGATATTTTAAAGATGAAGTAAAGTATGTCTCTATCATTATATTTTTGTTTATAAACGCTAAATTTTTTGGAGTGAAGTTTCATTGTGAAAGTTCCAACACATACAATCACGCCTTTTTTCCGAAGGGATAGGCAGGGGTGTACCCATAACTCAGTCTCATTGTAGACATTTCACCAGTATGTTATCGGTCCCATATAAAAAGGGGCAAGCTTATTGCCATCTACTATAAAGCACAGTTCTAGACTCCAGGCTGTCATTGACAGAATTCCTAATGAAAAAATCCAATAACACTTTGTCTGACCTGGGGATCGAACCCGGGGCCTCATGAACGGTAGTTGAGCTTGTGACCACTACGCCACCGAGAAAGTCAAAAGTTCCAAATGAAGTGTTTGTTAAAGATACTTAACATAAAAATTACCAGTACTGCAATTTAACAACAAACAAACTGGTCCAGTTTTCCTCCGGGAACCACTATTAATCACTCTAACTCTATCTATTGATGAAAACCGCATTAAAATCCATGAAATCTAAGCGTAAAGACGGCGGGAAGCAACTTTGTTTCAAACTATGTGAATGGATATATTTATAGCGACATAATATGATATTAAAAATGCTTAATAAACTTTTAATTAAGGAATTTAACTAGCATAATGCAACGGGTCAGAATGTTAACCTGTTAACTGATTAATTTACTCCCCTGACACAATTGCACTCGTGGACACTTCATCATTGTTTTTCATGTTTCCCTTTTCAACATAGTGTGAAACGAATAAATTACTGGGAACTTAATGAAAACTTAATCCAAGTTCTTAGCTAATGTGACAGGTTTCTGGTCGATTTAGGAGTAGGTGTGAGAGTAATTTATAGAAATATTTAAACTTTCGCTGTTCGAACACATATTTCATGAAAGGAAACGCTTTCGCGTTTCCTTTGTTTGTTTGTTTTTCGACAGAGTTGCATCAGCCGTGGTCACGAGGGGACTGGAGAATGCGAGTGTCACCGTCAGGAAGGGCGAGCTTTGTCTCTAACTACCCGCATTTGGTCTTGTAAATAATTGTTATTATCAAGACTAAAGACACACAACACTCACGATATCCGCAGATTTATCTTGAACACATACTTATTACTGGATTCCAAGAAACACCCAAGTAGTTTTGGCGTGAAAGAGTAACAAACATCCATCTTCATAAACTTTCACATTTATAATTTTACTAGGATTAGTAGGAAGAATATTCTAACGGTTAATAATACATTGTTAATTTCCCAAAAATAATAGGCACCTAGACACATACTAGTATAATTTTGAAAATGTCTGCTATCCTGAAGTTAGCTAATATATATATTTTCTAACAACATCAAGATCATCACGATCAGTTTGACTATAATCTAGTACTATATCTTAGGATCAATACACTGCATGGAATTGCTTTGATACACAATAACTGATGCAATGTCCGGCACACGCAGATGAGCACAGCTCTATCGCTCGACAAACCACATTAGGTGTACGTTGCCAAAACAAACGAGTAATTACCCACAATAACGTGATGGTTTCGGCAGTTTACAATAAATACTGTCATGATAGTTGGTCGCGGTTTTTCACACAGAATAATAATGAAGATCATCCGGTTCAGCATAGTTCATGGATTTGGGAAAATACACTACTGATTGCACATTAGCATAAGTAACTACTTGTTTTAACTAGTATTGTTTGTATGTTCATAAACCTTTTAAAAAATAATTACGACATAAAAGTTGTAGTATACTTATTCGTGGTTTCTAACATTTTAGAAATTTAGATATCCTAAAAATCAGAGTGAAAACCACTCATCGGTTTTCACTTTGGATCCCCCTAATGCTTTAGCGATATTATGCCATATCTGGCTATTGAAAGCGTTGCGAGAGCACTGAACTAAAATAATATATTATGTAGTGTATGCCTTAGTGAGTTTTCTAATATGATCGGGCCATCACGGCGTGTTGGTGAGCAGCTTTCTATACTTCAACAATTATTCGCACTCGTGAAGATCTTTCGAATAACTTTCTTAGACAGACAATTTTTAGTCCGAGATTTTAGGTACTCTAAACCTATGTTATTTTCTGTCGGATATCTAATAAGATATCGTCAAGGTAGGTACCCAAGATTTTCGGATCGATTGTATAATTATACATTACACCATTTTTACAATATTTTATACTAATTTTTTTTGGAATATTTTTTTTGTTGTATTTTACTAAAATTATTAAGATTTTTATTCTATTAATTTTTTGGGAAATATACGGCTTCCATATTTCCAAGGTTTACTAGCAGAAACCTTGGTCCACTTACGTCAACATCGGGAATGTCCCGAATCGGGAATCTCCAATGACGTTGAATCGCTTTCTTCTAGGAATCTCACTTAGATCTCCTATGGGCATAGGATTCTAAGTGGGCTTCCAATTTGAGTAGAAAATAAAAAAAGACGATGATTAACCGTAAACGTAGATATGTATAAACATTTTTTACAACAAATAAGACTGGAGAAGTGAGCGGTGTTGCATTTATATGTTTCTAATGCGCAGTACCACTCTAATTTCTTTCGTATCTCATGCGAAATGCACTATTTCCGAGTTCGTAACCTGTTACCTGACCTCAATCGATGCTAGATAAATATAAAACAAGTATTTTAGGTAAGTATAACTATCATAGCAGGTATTTTAAGCGTTCAGAACCTGTGAAGTATGTGTGTGTATAAAGAAGCGAACGAAAATGAAAAGTAAAATAAGAGATTTTTTCATGTTAAGTATTAATAGATTTTTTTATTATAGTGATTGACATGACGAGCAAATCAGGTGCCTGATGCTAAGCATCATGATTGCCCATATCAGACACAGTACCACACGGTGTTTTAAAATTCTAAATTCTGCGCGGCACTGCACTGTGTCTGTCACACTGACATATTAGTAGTTGAGACTCGACATGCCCAGTAATTTTGCTGGTAACATTGCCCTTCAGACCGGAACACAGTAATGTTTGCACATAGCTACTTGGCGGATGAATAACTGGCAAAGGTGGTGGCACTATCACTATACGCACTACGGACAATGCGCCGATTTTTAGTGAAAAATATTTCAATATAAATCAGTTGACTCGGGATTTTTAGTGAAAAGTTTGTTCGAGACTACAATGTCCACTGTAACTTGTAACTACTAAGTAATATATTTGTAATAGATAAACTTATAGATTATAGACGTACACAGTAACCATTTTTAGTCCAACGTGCAGATTAAAAGTTTGAAGAGGCGTTCTTTAAACTTTTAATCTAAAAGTAAATGGATAGCACCTATCGGGGTCCATCTCTGAAATCATCTACAGAAGATGAGCTCAAAGACAGCCCCCGCTTGGTGCAAAGACTATTTTTAATGACTACTTGGTAGGGCTATATAGGTGTGATTTCTAGATGGAAGGTGACTGGGCTATTACTAGAGACTCCGGCACCTTCCGTATATTATTTATTACTATCCTGGGACTGAAGAAAATTGTACAGAATTCATTGTTTTTATTTTAAGAAATTGAAAATACGTGATATGGGGTATGAACCAAAATAATCTTTAGGTATTATAAACGATATGATATTAGTAAAATGTATTTCAAATAAAATACATCCATAATAATGTGATATCTTTAAGAGTTCAACCCTTCCTATTTGACTAAAATTCGGGATTCGGAAGAGATTTCCAATATCCTTATCTTATGTAATGACCTCGATATCTGAATATAATCTCTATCTTACGTAATATTAAGATTGGATTATTTTAGCTACTAGTCCTGGTTTCACCCGTACTACAGAATACAAATTGTCTTATATAACTACTGTTTTCGTAGTAGCGTTATGCGGGAATGTTAATAGAGAACCCGTTCTTTTTAGGGATCAGTACCGAAAGAATGTTCAAGGAACCCTATCCTTCCTAAAGCCTGTACCGTTCGTCCGTCCGTACGTACAAATCTTACAAACCGTAATAGCTAGTAATTTTTACAATATAATATGTATTTCTATTGTCGCTACAACAACAAATAATAAAAATAAAATAAACTTTAATTGACATTGACAGCTTTCATGATGAAGTTTATATTATTTTTCTCTTCATATTTTACTCTTCATACAACCAACGTGTTTAATAAATTGTCATACCTATAAGACTGTCATATAAGACTTTTATTGCAATATGAATAAATTCTTATAGGTACTAATTAGAAAAATAGTAATATATATTTCATTTGGTAGGTGACGTAAGGTGATATTTATAAATAGGTAGGTAATAGGTAAATATTGGGCAGGAACCCTTCATATGCGAGTCCTATTCGCATTTGACCAGTTAATTTTTCACTTCTTAGGTACACTGGTTTCGTAGTTACATGGTACAGTGGAAATTTATTTGACAAACCCTCAGAGTAAGGATACGAAAGCAATTCAACGTCATTGGACAAACCGTTTCATTTCTTAACACGATTTACGCTGCAGCACAGTGCGCTTTTTTTACAGCTGTCAGTATATTTAGCGCAGGAAAAAGTGGAGGAGGTTTTTCAAATTTACTAATAATTTTCACTGATTGGTATAATCGCGGTATAGTTCATTTTATTATATTCTAGTTTATTTGGGACAATTAACAACCACACATTAGAGCAGATTATAACATATAGGATAGCGTAAGTATATACATAAATTTGCAGCCTACATCATTATCCACATATGTTTCAAATTGTAGTATACACCTATTAGCTATAGATTATGAACAAAGGTGTTAAATTTTTTTTATAAAACTAACTTTTGTGAGCATTCTCCTCATAAATGTAGCAGTAGGCTTTTTTAGCAGGGGGCCGCCTGGGGAAGTACACCTTTGCCAGTTACTCATCCGCCAAGCAGTAATGTGCAAACATTACTGTGTTCCAGGACAATGTGGTCTTCAGGCCGGAAAATTACTGGGCATGACGAGATTTAACAACTAATATCTCAGGGTGACAGGCGCAGTGCAGTGCCGCGCAGAATTTTTTAAAACACTGGGTGGAACTGTGATATGGCCAATCATGATGTTTATGCCATTCAGATGCCATCAGGCATCTGATTTGCTCGCCTTGTCACTCCGTATCATAAAAATAAATTTAAAAAATCGCCTATTTTGGACTTAGACCTTTATCAAATAGGCTAATTATATTCTCAGGAAACAGGGGAATATGTAACAACGATTTGGTATTTTTTAAATACGATTCTATCAAATAGCTAAAAGGTGAGATTGTCTCTTAACCACACCCATAAAGTCCATTTATAAACATAAAAGATATGGGTATAGTATATAGATATGTAATATGTATCAAATAGCTAAAAGGTGAGATTGTCTCTTAACTACACCCATAAAGTCCATTTATACACAAAAAAAGATATGGGTATAGTATATAGATATGTAATATGTATGTATAGTTAATTGGTCTTATTTAATTGCCAATAAAATTAACATAAAACAGTGCAAATTACATTCCGATCGTAGCTATTAATATATTAATTGTTTCAAAATTTCCATTTAACTTTATGAATAATAATTTTCTGGGTATTAAAGGCAGGCCATTATAACAGTTGAATAGTAATGAAGGTATAATAAACTGAGGTAAATACATAATTATATAAACACGTAAATAAATAAAATTGTGCTGATTTAGACGTAAGGATTTTGGATTTGTATTTTCAATTAGATAATATTAGGTAAGTTATCGTAATATTTTCTATTTTTGTAAACTAAGCGGTCATTTCGCCTGAAATACGATAATTTTATAGACCGGTCAGTTTATAAAAATAAAAAAGGTTAGGAACAAAGAAAGTGTTTATCAATTTCGATATTAATTCTAATTATAACATTAGACTTGTCGGTGGGTTGAATGCGAATTGCATCACCTATATACGTAAATAAACACATACGACCCTATAGTAGTTTTTTTTTATTCTCTGACTATTAGGTCAGAGATGATTTTCTCTATTTATAGATTTTAGTGGTATCAAAGAGATAATTGCTATGAATAAGTGTGTCAAACAGTCAGTCAATCTGTCAGGACGACTTTATTCGTAGGTCAGGACATTGATTTTTATAATATATCATAGATTTATAATATATCATAAATCATGATAAATATAAATTAAAAAAAAAAAACTATTAAAACACATTGTTTTTCCTTATAGACAATCTATGAAATTGGGCAATATTGGGCACGGCGAGCCGAAATAGGCACACCGAGCGCGGCACACTTTCTTCACCATAACAGATTAATAACGAGTTAGTACCTCGCAGACTGCAAACTTTGGCCCCGATCCAAACTTTACAATGAGCTTCCAGCACCACAGTATAATGAATAGAACAGTAGCTCTTCTCTATAGATATATAATAATGCAAGACTTCACTATACACCTATCTCCCAAAATACTAAAAACTAGAAGTTGAGAGTTAAGCCCCACAATTGTTGTAAAGTATGTACCTACTACTTATCTTAGTCTATTAATTCAACTTGATCGGTTAAGCAGTTTTACACACACACTTTTTTTACTGGAAAGTGGATTTACCTAACAAAAAACTGATACCTACCCTAAGACTACTGTAACTAGACTACCCCACTCACACTCATATAAAAATATAGTGTTCCTAATTTTAGAAACTGCTTCTTAGCTTACACAATATGAATAATAATTTGAAATTATACTCTAACAGAACGGATTACCCTAATCACTCAGCTCGAGTCAATTCATATGGATTATGTGGACAACCCATATTGTCAGAGTTTCAGGTCGCCTAGATTCCTACGCAGCCTCCAACATGACCTAACGACTTTTCCCTACATATATCATATAGAAAAATATAGGGGCCTACAGTTTAACGTGCCATACGAAACCCGGTAGCGCCCAGGTGAAAAGTCCACATGGTGAGTTTCGATCCAGGGACTCCGGTTTTAAAGCTGGGCATATTCCCGCTGGACCACGGACGCTACATAAATAAATACCTAAATAAATTTTGGGTTTCCTCTTATTGAACTAAGAAATGGTTATGGGTTATATTGGCAATATTCATAATTCTACTCCTTTCCGTTCTGTTGTCTGGAAGAAATAGCTTTAAGCGATAAGACCGCCACTTGCACTAGCCTAAGACTAACTGTACCTACTTTATTTTCTTATTATTATGTTCGCTGTAAAGTGTACAGTAAAGTGTTTATTTATCTATCTACCTATTGACTTAAGACTGCCTCGATGGCGTAGGGGGCTTAATCTGGACTGCCAATCATGAGGGCCCGGGTTCAATCCCCAGGGTAGGCAAAGTGTTATTAGATTTTTATCAGGAATTATCTCCACGACAGCCTGAAGTCTGTAACTGCGCCCGGTAGATGGCAATAAACTCGTCCCGTATAACATGGGACCAATAACACACTGGCGAATAGTGGGCATACCTACTATGGGACTGAATCCTGGGTACACTTCTGCCTCATTATCATCATTATCTCAGCCATAGGACGTCTACAGCTGAACATAGGCCTCCACTCTCCGCCATAGATTTTTTTTTATGATAGTGAGTGACAAGACGAGCAAATCAGTTGCCTGATTGTAAACATCATGATTGCCTATATCAGACACAGTGCCACCCAGTGTTTTAAAATTCTAAATTCTGCACGGCACTGCACTGCGCCTGTCACCCTGAGCTATTAGTTCGTGAAACTCATCATGCCCAGTAATTTCGCTGGTAACATTGTCCTTTAGACCGGAACACAGTAATGTTTGCACATTACTGTGGCTGTTCTGTACTTCCCTAGGCGGCCCCCTGCAAAAGAGGCCTACCACAAGCCGCAACAGTTCCACTACCATCAATTTCGGTAGTTACTGCCGTCCTTATCAGATCGTCTGTCCACCTTCTGGGTGGACATCCTACGCTGTGCTTGTCACCTCTGCATACCCTTTCAGGAAAAAGCGTGATGGTATGTTAAACTTATTCATACATACATACAGTCACGCCTTGTTCCCGATGGGGTAGGCAGAGACTATTATGGTTAAAAAAAAACTTAAGAAGTATTTTTGTGTAAGCTTGTTATAAATTGGTATACAGTTAAGTTACTGTGCATTCTTACACTGTGTCATTGGTTTATTTCGAGTAGACCACATTCAGTTGACGGAGAGATAACCTAATAGTTTGTTCGAATTGAATTTGCACCAATTTGTCGTGACTCAAGGAAATTCTTCCATTTGCAAAAGCTGCCCGAATAGTTTTGCAACGTCGCTATAGTTTTGGAACCTTGCTACATAGATTCAGCGATTCATGAAACTGGCAAAGTTTCACTACAAAAATCCGGTTCGTTTTCAAAATGTGAGTATTTATTTGAAGTTCGTATCTCTGTTTGTGAGTTTGTGGTCGCATTATGTTTGTTTGCTGCGGAATGTGAGGTTATTGTTTTGTTGTTTTAAAACTTTAACTATCATATAAGTTTAGTACTTAATTATTTTACGAGTAAGTGAGTATGTTATTGTTTTCGTGAAAGTTAATGGGTGTAGGTATACTGTATACTTGTTTGATAAATTTCAAAAGAACAAGTTAGAATACCTACATAGACTATACGGGTTGTTATACACCTAATATATAAAATTACTACCCGTGCCCCGCGGTTTCTCCTACGTAGTCTTCGTTCCCGTGGGAATATCGGAATAAAAGAAACCTATGTGTTATTTCAGGGTCTAAACTATCTACATAGGTACCGAATTTCAGCCAATCAGTTCAGTAGTTTTGGCTTGAAAGAGTAACAAACAAACATTCATCCATTCACACAAACTTTCTCATTTAAAATATTATTAGGA
The DNA here is from genome assembly GCA_947063395.1 of Hemistola chrysoprasaria. Taxonomy (NCBI): domain Eukaryota; kingdom Metazoa; phylum Arthropoda; class Insecta; order Lepidoptera; family Geometridae; genus Hemistola; species Hemistola chrysoprasaria. Next base: position 6,075,473 of record OX346727.1, on the reverse strand, counting down.
AGTAGGATAATCATCATATAATATCACATATAATAACTCATCATATACTCATCATATAATAAGGATGTGCAGAATATATTATGTAAATTTTCGGAAGGAAGGAATACCACAGAATACTAAAGGTACAGAATGGACTCCGCAAAATATTAAATAAATAGCGACTCTAGCTCCGACGCAATAAAGTATAATTCAGGTCGCACAGCGCCTAACTAAATATCGTTATTCGTTATATTAAGATATAAGCTGCCTCTCTTTCTATCCCGTATCTCTATCTGTTCTCTCTGTCTAGTCCATAGAAATTTGAAATTGTACTGTCAAGGCGGGCGCCCTTGGCTACTTGTAGCTTCAGCGGAGTCCAGTCCCAGGCCTGGTAATACATACAATCTAATCTAATATGTATTTACGTTCATTTACTTATTTATTTGTTTTTATATTTTATGGGTTTTACATCTTATATATTATATAAAAATCTTGTGTCACGATGTATGTCACGAATAAACTACTGAACCGATTTCAATCAAATTTCACATGTACCCACCCGTATTTTGGTCTAACTTACTGGATAGGATAGTTATCATCTCAATTAAGTATTCGCATATGTCGTGAATGTAAACGAATAAAATGTATCAATTAATTGTTTCTTAAGCAAGTGTTTATTTACTGTTTAGTTTTATGAAGTTCTCATAGATGGCGGTGTACGTTGATTCATCGATAAAATTCTTCAATATTGTTTGACATCTAGGTTGCAAATACACCCAATAGATGGCGCTGTGTTCTGTTTCTTAGAATATAAATTCTATTACTTTATTTCACGTAATATTTATTAATGCTCACGATATACCCGTATTATTGTAATGGTTTGTGACTAATATTTTTATAATTATACTGCGTATGTTACAATATTATTACCATTAATAACAAAAAAAAAATTTGTATTATTTTTGTTAGAGAATTATTAAAGTCTTGACGCCAAATTTTAATCAAAGTTTCAAGATCTGGCCATCAAATTTTATCGAGTCGCCATCTCTGGTTTGAATGTCCAAAGCTTTGGTATCTCATTCGTTCTCGAGACCTCCTCTGAACGTAAACAAAGCTCCCTCTCGAACCATCGAGACCCACTATTTCGAACAATCGATCAATCGATTCTTCTCGAAGCATGCGAACTAGAACGTTCGGGAAATTCAATGTTTTAACGATAGTTTAGTATACCTGTAGTAATTATAATAAGCACCCCACGCACTTTGTACAACAATATAAATTTTTCAATTGAGTACTCCAGTTTTATTTTCAATTTAGCTAATTCGATTTTACCGGAAGGGTTTTATTTCCTCAGTTGCGATTAGAGAAATAAAATATGGCGGTACGAAGTTCGTCGGGTCAGCTAGTAATATATAAAAACTGAAACCGAAACTACTGATATCATTCAGTGATTGAGGTATTTGCTATGTGCCGGTAAGAGAATATCAGGTCAATGCTTTTCAGCAGGGCACAGTAGACGTGCAATAAAAGTTATTATTCAAAAAATATTTCCAGGTGTACAAAGTTGCTATTAATACTAGCAACAGTGACCCTGGCGTCAGGGCAGCCGAGGAAATGTGACCAGACTCCACCAGATACCACTACACCTCCTACGGAAGATAAGGACCAACTGTACCACCTCACGGTGTCAAGTGGCCAAGAAAACGAACAAGGAAACGCCTTGTTTAATCCGTCGCAGACTTACGTGTGTAAGGAATTAAGTAGTGTATGTAGTAAGATCATCATCTCAGCCGTTGGTAATCCTCTACAGAATATAGGCCTCCCCCATATAGGGGGGTTTTTGCTAATACTCGACACGCTTGTTGTGCGGCTTGGTGATCGCAGTAGTTGGAATACTTGGTGCCGGAGAGTGCTGCTGGCCACTCTCCGAATATAACCCTCTGCCGGGTCTCACGGATCCCACGAGATGAGAATGGGAAGGAAATTTATCGATAAGTGAACCTTAATACGGTATTAAGTACTATTATTTAATCTGTGCTCACATTAGTACCTATTCTGCTAATATTTTTTGACTAAACGCCTGATATTTTTATAGCAGCAAACAACTACAATGAATTTTAGGACGAATTGAAACCTCTCAGTGATATTTGATTCATTTAGTCTATAGTCTACGATCATATCGATTGTGGCAAAAAATATACTACCTAAAGTTCCGCCATTGGGTAAGTGAGTAGCTAAATAAACGTATAAACGCAAAGCCGTTAGCGTCCTCTCCTCAGCCACATTCATAAATATCGCATAGGCAGATAAATATGAAATTTTGAAAGATAGACAAGACGATTTCAAACTTGCTTCTAGCGCCTATTTATTGGTTTTTCTTGTTTGCAGTGGCTTTAGAAACGCTAAATAGTTCCCGACCGTTCCGCTGGTTCATGATAACGGCAGAAGACCCGGATATAGACGAAAACCTGTACAACTTCGCGCACAAACCAGCAAACGTGGGCACTCTGACTATGTTGAACATAGGACAGTCGCAGCACAGCGAGCGGTGTGCCAATACTGTTGAGAGCTTCGATAATAAAGTGAAGACTCGCGTTGAAGTTAGTATGACGTGATGATAGTTATACTAAGGTAAGGTAGGTAGGTACCTGTAGTGGTAGGCCTCTTTTGCAGGCGGCCGCCTGGGGAAGTAACCTTTGCCAGTTATTCTTCTGCCAAGCTGTAATGTGCAAACATTATTCTATTCCGGTCTGAAGGGCAATGTTACAGTGAAATTACTAGGCATGAAGAGTTTCAACAACTAATATCTTAGGGTGATAGGCGCAATGCAGTGCCGTGTAGAATTTTGAATATTAAAACACTGGGTGGCACTGTGTCTGATAATGATCATGATGCTTACCATCAGGCACTTGATTAGCTCGTCTTGTCACTCACTATCTTAAAAATAACCTACTGAAGAAAATTTTGATAAAGCGATATCCGGATCGGTTCGGTGCGGTGGTGGTGGGGGCTTTGAATATTGCACTTTGCATATGTTAAGAAGGATTTCCTCTCTGCTGACCATATGATGCGCAGTAGCCCATATACTTTTTAAAAACTATTTTACGCGCAACCGCTGACATAAGGTTTACTGTTTTTGTTTGCGTGATTATTATGTAAATGTGTGCTGTACCTGTTTACCTTACGTGTACCAAACTCTTGTTGTTTGTTACCTAATTGGTGATAATCAATCGACTTTAAATTTCAGGTCCACTGGAAGTCCCCTGAAGGAACCGACAGAGTAAGGATCCGCGCGATGGTAGCTGAAAACAAAGAGACTTGGTACATAGGCGAAAACTTAACGGTCATATTGGAGAAACAGGTGCAGCAGTCGAAAGACAGCCCTCCTATACAGCCCAATCCATCGTGCAACCTTTGCAGTGAAGCTAGATATGAAGTTAGTATGAAATATATAACTACAAAGAACATATCATGGTCATGAAGCAATGTATTCTACTGATTATTGCTAACTGCTATCATAGGCTCAGAGACATACTTACCATAGACTAACAAATACTGTGAAAAATGAACCCTTCTATACCCAAAATAGGCAGGAGGTTCATGCTGTGAAGCCATGACTGTGAAGTCCTGCTTGAATATTATTGACAATCGAAACAGGATTTCCTTTAAACGCCACCGTCTCTTGCACACCATGCAAGTGATGTGAGACTCATATACACATCCTTACAATTTTGGCATGACATTCAAATTTTATTAGAAAGTTGTGCTAATTCTTCTAGTTTTAAAGAGAAACTTTGGTTCTGAAAATAATCACTAAGTCTCATCAGCTTCGCTTTTCCACTCTAGAACTACGAGACTACTCTTTCTCTACGTATTTATTTCTTACAGGTAATCTTCAGAGGAAAGTGGTCACGAGCGACGCACGACAGACACTACCCGTCCAACCCTGACGACAACGGCTACAGTTACCTGGTGGGTGCATCACATGACTTCAACTACGTCATGTGGCAGCCGAACAGTGCTGCAAGTCCTGGCATGCAGAGGCTCGCTGAGTACACTGAGATTGATCTGATTGAACGGGAGATTATTTCCAATGTGAGTGCGTACTCGTAGAATATTAAGGAATTAAGTTATGTATTTGACTGACTGGTTGGCTGGGGCTGACTCTGCTATTTGACCCGAAGGTCTCGGCTCGGATTCACAGGTAGGTCAAACATTTGTGCTCATTGCGCAATAGATATTATAACAAAACCAGTTAATATGTTACATAACCTGTCAATGTTTTCCTATCTTCTCTCAATAATTTGTTTTGTTTACAACTCTTTTACATTGTTTGTACTGAGATTTGAGATTTATAATGTTAATAGGATATATTTTAGATGTCAGTGGACGGTGGAACAAGGACGCTGATCCGCGGCAAGCGTCGTCATCACCCTTACATGTCGGAGCCATCACACGCGCTGTTCAGAGTGGACAGGATCCACCACCTGTTCTCCATAGCCGTGGGCATGATGCCATCTCCTGACTGGTTCCTGGGCACCACCAGATTTGAACTCTGCACGGGACACGGTTGGCTTGAACATCATGAGATGCCTCTCTATCCTTGGGATGCTGGGACTATGGATGGGGTCTCATATGAGGTAAGATTATCACGGTAGACAGACGTTTCAATAGAGGTAATAAGGAAAAGCTAGATGCAAACCGTTTACAAACGGACATGATGGAAATAGGGAGGCTTATATATTATGTTCAGAAGTGGACGGCCTACAGCTGGAGGAAGATGACGAAGATTCTCATTGCTGAGAGTGTAATGTGTCAGGTGTACGGTAGCATGTTCGAGACAGGGTCAGTGGCATGACATGAGGGAGGCCTATGCTTATCAGTGTGTAGTGGTAAGCTGTGTACTAATGATTATGATGATGATATAAGATTTTGTTGTCAAAATCTCAGTGTGGCGAGGCCTTGCGAAAATGCTCTCGATTTGGATTAATTCCAAAAGTGTCTAGTAATATACTGAGTACTGAGGCAGCAAATATTCGTAATATAAAATGAGATCTTTTTTTATTCAATTCACAGTTTTATATTATACATACATAACGGATGATGAAAATTTAAACAACCCCCATCAAAATTACTTCCCGGTTATATCTTTCTCATTAATTCAAAAAGTCCCAAGCTTTTCGTTTCTCATCAATAACTTTTTATAAACTCCTCAGCCAACATCTCATCAGTGATGATCTGTAAACAAAACAGAGCCTATTTATCAGTGGTACCAAAGCTTGGCTTTTAAACACATCGGAATATCAATCAATCACGTTGTCACGTTGCCGAGACTGACGGGAGACTGATGTTTCCGAATTCCCTAAGTGGATGTTATAAGTAACAACAAATTGACCTGTATCTCTAAAGCATATTCATGACTATGATTTTTTATATAAAAAATAACATGACGACTTTACCCACCCTTCGTTTGCTAAATGTTTTAGCCCTATATGTAATAGGGGTAGGGGGTGATTGCAATTTACCGCGCACAGTTCCAGACTTCAGGCTGTCATTGAGATAACTTGTAATGGAAAAATCCATAACACTTTGCCTGACCTAAGGATCAGAGGATCGAACTCGGGACCACATGATCCCATGCGGCAGTAAAGCTTACGACCACGACGTCGCCGACGCAGTAAATTTAAACATTATATTAAGTATATACGTATCTAAAAATGAGTTTTACCGATAAACTCCATAAACACTGTGTTTCTCGGTCAATCTTTCCATCTGGCGTATTACCATTGACCAAACTGTTTCTAAATAAGATTAAAAAAACATTAAACATAACATACATTCACGCCTTTTTCTCGAAGGGGTAGGCAGAGGTGTACCCAGGACTCAGTCCCATAGTAGATACACCCACATTTCGCCAGTATGTTATTGGTCCCATGTAATAGGGGGCGAGCCTATTGCCATCTACCGGGCACAGTTCCAGACTCCAGGCAGTTATTGAGATAATTCCTAATGGAAAAATCCAATATTAACACTATGCCTGACCTGGGGATCGAACCCGGAACCTCTTGATTGGCACTCGAGCATGCGCAAATAAGATTATTTGGTAGAAATTGATGAAACAATTCCCAGATACAAAATGAGACAGTAAACTGTCCAGTTTCCCTTTCAGTCTCTCGAGACTGTAAATACTTTTATGCGGACGTGTCCTTGTTTCAGCCGCTGGCAATTTTATTCGGTTTCATTTATTTTCAGACTGGTAAAATGGGCATATAATAATTTTCATAGATCTCGAATTATATTCTGCTGGATTGTTGATTATTCATTGCGAGCGCTGATATCTCTGTCAAGTTGACGAGACAAGATAGACGTTCATCTGATGTTAAAATACACGTCACAAGCCACAAATTAAGAATTGAATTGAATTGAAAATACACGTCAGCCCAAGTCAATGGGGAGGAAAACTAACTTTTTATCACGATAGATGGCGTATGATCGACTGTACCTTGCCTTGACATTACAACTGTCAAATCATATATAATTTTTAAAAAGTTATTGTTGTTTTGAGTTTTATAGATCTAAATGCCGCAGTGTTCTGCTATTAATTGTAATAATAAGGGCGTACATTTGTTCCCTAAGGATCCCAAACGCAAAAAACAATGGGAGTCTGATTTACGGATTCAAAACTTCAAATCAAGTGCTTCTGCACGATTGTCAGTGCATTTCAAAGAAGATTATTTGATAAAAGTGCTTATAATTTGATAGAGAAATAAATAAATTGACTATAAAATTGTTGATAAACATTCTATTTAAAGATTTAATGATGTAATGTAATAAGAGTGATGTATGATTGTAGATTTTAGAAAATTTGTGATGAATTTGATGAATTGATGTTACAATTGCTGATTTTTATAATTGAGTTATTTAGATAATATATACAGGTAAATCAGTACAGCTAGTATGCCTATTCTCCACTTTCTTAGTCATTCTTGGCGCTCATAACATCCTTATCTATTATTTATTTCAGGTAATGAACCACTTGCAAGGTTTCTCAGAAAGACAGCTGTACCATATCGATATTCTCTTTTACTAAGGTAAAACCTGAAACTCCGGCTGCTCTAGAACGACAACATCGTTTTGAGAAAAGAAGTCAGAGGAAATTATATATAAAAATAAAAATAACCTTGAATATTTGATATCGTCACCTTTCTATCAAATCGGCCTTTTTCCCAGCAACTGATGCATTCCTTCCTCGAAGCGTTCGTTCTTAAGTTGAGTCACAGTCATAAGTGAATACATAATTTATATTATCATAGAATATCGCAGAAAATCGTTAACGCTCTACTAACACCCAAATGTAAACAAAGTACAGTCGATTAGAGCGCCATCTGCAAACAGCTTTGCGTGTGGCTCCCCATTAAAACATACTTATATCAAGGTGTAAAATGTTGACTGATTGGTGGGCAAGGATAACAAAACACAATGTCTGCGGCTGGCCGCGTTTGGGCACGTCTTGCACAGGACAAGGTCAAGTGGCATGATAATATTATGAAGGTCTGTGCCCAGTAGTGCAATGTAGCGGGCTTTAGATGATGATGATGATGCTATTTATATCAGGACGTAGAACTTTCACATTATGCAATCCAACGCAACAATATACTGCGCTTGTCACGTGAGTCAGTAAGTCTTTTATGTCCAGTAATTAATTACCTTGCCCTTCCAACCAGAGCTAACACAACATAATAGTTAATAGGCAAATTGGTACTGTACCTTCATGGATTTCTAGCATTGAGATTGAGAATGATCTCCCTTAAAGCATTGAGAATCGCATTGATAATAACCCTCCCAATTTCCCAGTGTATTGATTTGTCTGCGTTTTATAATTACAGTGTTCATTAAATTTTATTTTCTATTCTCTGGAATAGTAGTACTATCTAGTATCTACTGCTACTGCTGAACATGAGGTGCATGATTTGTTTCTCCAGACAGTGTTATTGAATTTTTTCCATATCAATGGCACTTGGGACAAAACACCTGGCGAAATGTGGGTGTACCATAACTATGGAAATTAGAACACCTCTCCCTATTAAAACGTGAAAAAAAAGGTTGTCCGTTCTGTTATGGTATGTTATTATCTTATTTTTTAGTCTGCGAGAACAGTGACCCAACCAGTAAACAACATCCAGAGAGTAGAGGTAGGGTCCTTCAATGAACAGTCTCCGTTCTACCAGCTCAACTTGAATGACCTGAAACCTTTCGCGATTCTTGAAGTCAACAGGCTGGATGTTTACGAACTGGACCCTAGCGAGTGTGAAGGTAAACCTATTTGATACGACCTTCTTCATGAGGCACTAAAGATGAATAAAGTTTTTAAAGATCTGAACTATCCTCGCTAAACTTAGTCTTGGCGAGTGATTGGAGTTTACTATACATTATACTAATATTATAAATTTCAAATCTAATTTTGTGTTTGTAACAGGTTAACAAAACGCTAGCATTTTCTAACTCGACTCCAGCGCCATCTAGCGTTTTTTGTGTGTATGTTCGTTCCCTTTTCACGTTAAAACCACTGAATCGATTGGGCTGAAATTTGGTATGTAGATAGTTCCACCTTTATAATATTCAACCTTCACCTTTCACCTTTATAATATTCGTAGGATTACAAACAGTAAACAACGTGGTATCTATCTACTGCAGTTCAAGATTTAGTTTAAGTTCTTTTCTTCCGCATACGTGCGAACTGTGAAATGATCTCTCTGCTGCAGTCTTTCCGTTGAGCTACAACTTGGGGCTCTTCAAAAGGAGAGTTAATAAAGTCTTTAAAGGTCGGCAACATACTGGCAATTGGTGTTGCAGGTGTCCATAGGCGGCGGTAACCGCTCAACATCAGGCGGCCCGTCTGCTTGTTTGCCACCTATGGCATAAAAAAAAAAAGTTACGGAGCCAGCGATTTCACCAGCTGAAAAGCAGGTATCGTGTTCTTCAAGGGTCTACCTACATACCAAAGTTCAGCCCATTCGGTTCAGTAGTTATATCATGGTAAGGCAACTAACATACCAACACGCGCACTTACCGACAAACTTTCACACTAGTAAGTAGGATTATTTTCGCAGTTCGTAAATGCCCTGCAACGATGTCATTTTGTGATAGCAGTGCTTATTAAAACAAATATATTTTCAGAATTACGTTTAACGGGATATTTACCATGATTCGACGTGAAATCAAATATCTAATTGTTGCAGGTTTCGAGCAAGAAAATCTAGAAGAGTAAGTAAGTCTTAAAACCTATATAATTCCTGCGATTATTAGTGATGATAATTATATTAAACTAGCTTTGCCCGTTTGTATTCACATTTCCCGTGGGAATATCGAGAAACCCTCCTTGATCTGGAATATCTTGATAATGGAAACCTTAATGCAAAATTTCGGCGCTCTACAAGGGTTGGTGCTGGACGTTGATGAGTGATTGTATCAGCCAGACAGGACTTTGATATAAATATTGAGAAGAGATTTCAGGATGTGGAAGGAAACCGAAAGGTATTGTACGATGTGATCTTTGAGTTATCAAGCGAGAGCTGTGCTCTTATCGTTCAAAGTTTCTAGGCAACTGTAGTACATTTGCCAAGAAATGGCCGCAAAAGGTCATTTAATTGTGTTTTGGTGAAGCACCGATGAGTTAATTTCGGAAACATCAATGGAATCATGGCGTAGTACTGTAAAATGGCTTTTCGTGGCCATCGTCTCCTAACTCCTAACTATCAATGCCTTGGCACTGATAGTAAGGAGTTAGGAGTAGGAGTACAACCTTCACAATACAATAGGTTATATAGATCGGCAATTAAACGAAGCCGAATAAGCTTTAGGTCCCTATGGATGGATTAACAATAATATAGGTCCTTACATATGAATTATGAAATTAGCGTTTTGTCGTACTTGACCACTTTGATCTGAAAAATTCAACTCCGATGCGACAGTCCAAACCGCCTTCAAAGAGTTTATTGATTCTCGCCCCCATGGTTTTTTTTAGTACGGGATCTACGAGTATGAACTACCTATGAGATGGCAAAAGTGCATAGATAACAACGGTGCATACTTTGATTAATTAAAAATATTTTACATAAAAAATTGACTTTATATTCCTCCTGTACAATACGCCAATTTCATATGTAACGACCTATACCTTAAAATAATTATTCCCCATGAGACGACAGTGGCAGGAGCAAAGGCCCAGTTCATCATAAATTGAGAATACAGATAATAATACTACGTGTAGAATGGACACTGTCATCCGCCCACCAAAATCGGGCCTTCCTCACCCCGCGAGCGAGATTGAGCTCTCGACGAACCCCGCTTCGCTGGGAAATCGCCTGACGCACACTCTTGCGCGTGTACAAAACTCCATGTGTGCAGTGTCCGTGTAGTAGGTATGGGAATTTTTTATGTATGGGAATTGAGTCGAGTGTCCGGGGTGGTCCATAGCCCAATCAAGTAGTTTCCATCTATTCTCAATAGTTCTTGCACCCAGCGGGGCCTGTCTTTGAGCATTTTCTGTAGATGGTTTCAGAGATGGATCAGGATAGGTGCTATCCTTTAGATTAAAATTGTCTCCGTGATCTCCGTGTTCGCCTGTCAAAAGAACGGGTAGATATATTTATTTGGAACAGTTAACAAAAGTAAACACATAACGGCAAAAGAACGATGATGCCTGCAGTAGTCGTGAGACTGTGTCGCAAACACCAACGCCTTAATAATAGTATAAAAGGCAGAGTAAATACATATATTACTTTGCAGTGAACCCGAAGAAGCTCCTCGAGTAGGAGAGACCAGGCAGAGGATGGATGGTTGTGTAGGCGAGTGGGGTGAATGGTCTCCTTGCTCGCCGTACGAGGGTAACTGCGGAAAAGGTGGCCAAACTCGGGCTAGAGAAACTGCACAGTATGGCTTCCAGGTGAGCTGATCTACCTGTCCTAATAATCTTATTAATCCTATAAATAATATAATTTATATTATTATATTATAGATGTAAAAGTTTGTGAGGATGGATGGATGTTACTCTTTCACGCCTAAACTGACCCGATTGGGCTGAAATTTAGTATGAAGATAGTTTAGACCCTGGAATAACACATTGGGTACTTTTTATCCCGAAATTCCCACGGGAACGAGGACGGATGAAACTGCCGGGCACAGCTTGTAAATAAATAAAAACATTTGTAATCCACCCGCACTGAATTGATAAAAAGATCAAATAAGAAATCATTTTTTATACTTACCACAAAAGATGTGCATACATTTAATTGGTACCCTATCCCCTGGAGAAGCGTGAGGTGTGGCCCTGTGGCACAGAATAAATAATAGTTTTAACGTTCCAAAAGGCAGTGTTTTCCCCAGATAATATTTTAAAATGATGAGTGAATGCAAGCAATGAATAATGAATAATGCGTAGGACGTCCTCCCACAAGGTGGACAGACGATCTAATAAGTACGGCAGGAGCACGCTGGATGCAGGCCGCTTACAACCGGACTGGATAGAAATCTAAGGGGGAGGCCTATGTTCAGCAGTGGACGTCCTATGGCTGATATGATGATGATGATGATGATGATGATGATGTAATCCCTCCTGATCAGAAGGTCTAAGTAGCAAAATGTCCAACAGCGCGAAACGTCTAATGAGCAGAAAGCCTAGTTAGCACAATGCCCATATTGAATGCTGCTTACAACCGGACTAGATGGAAATCTATGGGGGGAGGCCTATGTTTATTAGTGGACATCCTATGGCTGAGATGATCATGATGATGATGACTGGCGAGGGGGTAGCTTGTTTTTGTGTAACTATTGATTGACTGCCTCGGTGGTGTAGTGAGCGCAAGCACGACTGCCAATCATTAGGTCCCGGGTTCGATCCCCAGTTCAGGCAGTCTTAGATATACTTTTCCATTAGTAATTGTCTCTGTGACAACCTGGGGCCTGGAATCTGCGCCCGGTAGATGGCAATAGATTGCCTACTTGTATGTTATATTTTTGTTTATGTAGTGGTAGGCTCTTTTGCAGTGGGTCGCCTGACGCCTGGGCGGAAGTACGGACACCTTTGCCAGTTATTCATCCGCCAAGCAGTAATGTGCAAACATTACTGTGTTCCTGACTGAAGGGCAATGTTACCAGCGACAGGGTGACAGGCGCAGTGCGGGTACCGCGCAGAATTTGAATTTTAAAACACTGGGTGGCACTGTATCTGATATGGGTAATCATGATGCTTAATGCTTACCATCAGGCACCTAATTTGCTCGTCTTGACTCTTGACTCACTATCATAAAAAAAAATTAAAGATTGAATTACATTAGTACTTCTTTTCTTTTTCATCTTCCAGAACGAAGATGGTCAATTGCCGCCACCGAAGGTTAGCTGTCAAGCAGATGATTCAAGTCCAATCGAGTTTCGAATTTGCTACGTTGAATGTTAATATTAATTAAATTAAATGAAAATCATTATTGGCTTAAAGTGTACTAACAAATAATATGTATATAAATAAATATAACAGAGTAGGCAGGCAGGACCGTTGGTATAATAGTATTTAAACTGAATTTTAACTTGAAAATTAACTGCCTTACCTAACGTATAAGGGAACATAATATAAGGAAAGAATTTGTGACACATTTGCATACATACTTATGGGCGTGCATTTACCTTCAAGCTGAAGAACTTTCCAAAGAAAGAATTGCGAAATTCGCAATAATAACCATTTTGTAGTACCTACCTATGGCAAGTTGAATTTTTTTTGGCAAATTTAGTAGTAGTTATAGGGGATAAATGCACCTTCTTAAGTATTACGAATTGCGACACCTTTTTGTAAAACTTTATAGTACTACTATCTAGATTTTTAATAATAAAGCTAGATACATTATAAGCTAAGCATTACCATATTGTGACTACTGTTTGTTAACCCAAATAAATCGAAAAAAAAAAAAAAAAAAAAAAAGCTAGGCAAGTATGTGCTTTTTATTATTATATTATATACTTAGACTTATTTATTTAGGTTGTTATTTTTTAATTAGCTTTAACTTAGGTAGCTCGTAGACTAGGTTCCTATACCTCCTGCTGATTTTGCTTGGGTTTTATTCAGCACACTAACTACTTTAGTCATGACCACAGTATAGCTAATAGTTCCAATACATAGATCCTGGGCTGAGACTAGATTCAGTCTTGGAACCAGCTCCGGCTCTAGGGTCGCGGTTCTTCTCGTTTTTGCGCGAAAAAGAACCGGTTGTGAAGTTTGCCGGCCGGCAGAGCGCGGGGCGCGGGGCAATTACCCGCGGGTGGCGGGGCGGCGGCGGTGTCAACATTGTTTGTTCTGTCTTGCGTGAACGTAGGAACAGAACGCGCATGCTCCGAGCGCAACGGCAAACCACGCCAAACGGCCCGCCTCGCGCGCTTCCCGCAACTTGTTGATTGTTCGCACACTTCACGCCAGTCTGAGGCGAACGATGCGCCGGGCGGTCGTGTCTCGTGTCGCGCCCGTTTCTCTCAACTTCGAAATTATTTTACGAAAATATGTAAAGTTTCCAAAAGCACTATCGCGAAGAACTATCGTTTCGGACGAATAGTTAAGTGTTTAATCGGCGCGGAACGATTCGAATAAGTTGTTTTAAGTCATTGAAACTTAATAGGCTTACTCGTTTTACCTGCATGCTTCGTCCCACGTCTGTGAAGACAACTACCTTATCGGATAAACGAACATTTTTCAAATGGGTGTGCGTTTATTTAGTGTGATAGTGTGCGTGTTATGTGCTACAAGACATCGTGAGAGCGTGATCGGAGTTAGTGACAAGTTTTTACAATAGTGACGTGTTTGAATTGTAATAAAATGGGATCGACAAACATGAAGGTGCGCGGGAGTGAGAGGTGCATGTTTGCTGCGACAGTTGCAGCGTTCTTGGTGTGTTCGGTCGCTGTGGCGTCAGCGCAGTACACAAAAGGTAAGTAAACCTTTCTACCTGTGTTGTACGCCTTTGTTCTATAACCTTTGGTAAGTTCTTTGGGCCACTTTGGGCCGTTCCCTAGACAGAAACGTGACGTCAGATAAAATAGCACTTACCTGTGCCGATTACCGCGAAACATTGAATGACTGACTAATCATTGTAGGCAGAAAAAGATAACGTATCGGCAACTTGATAACAAAATGAACAGGTAGCATTCATTGCTTTGGTAAAATAACTAAAACACCGGAACTTCGTAGGTACCTACATAGGTATACTCGCAAATTGGTAGATAGGTACCTACTTAGTCATCAGATTCTGATAAACACCTTTATAGCTACTTACCTACTATAATTTGATTTGCCTATAATAACATGTCTAACATAATAAGGCTTATAGCACACTGCACATCACACACGCCTGACGACGCGCCGCGCCGATTTATTGCCGCCCGGCATGCAGGCATGTTATTTTCAAAGATCCCAAAAAGAAAATCGTGCCGGCGCGGCGGCTTTGGTTTTTAGGGCTCCTAGGTAAACTTACCAGTACTTTCTATTGTTTATTCTGACTAATAGGTACCTACGTGGAGGGCAATATAACAAAATTAATAGATAGATAATATAGGTACTTTATCACCACACACTATGAAATAACATAATAGGACACAGAAACTTAAGTTATGAATAAAGAAAGCGCTTTACGTTATATGTACCGTAAGCTTAAATTTAAATAAGTAATAATAATTTTAAATCATCTACTTTACATATCTTATAAAATAATTGAAGGTTTAAATACTTGATCATTAACAATCAATGGTGTCGATAGAATAATTTTATTTGTGTCGGTGAAAGGTAGGTTCCTTCCTACCTACGTCTAGTCGTGACCACGACATAGGTAGGTAACATAGCCCATTGTTATCTTGGATTAACTTAACAATGGCTAACGATTAACCTTAGGCTTCATCGACGAAACTTGCGACATGGTTAAAATCTTAAACTTCATTGGTATAAGTAGCCTGTAAGTACCTACAGTTACTATGCACTACCTACAAATAGGATTAATAATTAATTAGTGCTTTTAATACCGCCGCGCCGGCCCACACGGCGGCGTTTTTTCGGTGACATGACTTAGTATACCTAGGTACGCACGGGCGCATGTCGCCGATATGATTCTTGTTAAATTCTGTCGCCGACCAGAGCCGCCGCGCCGCGCCGGCTTTAATCGGAGGCTTAGTGTGTAGTGTCCCTTAAATTTCATTGGCATAAATACAATTAGGTATGTGCTACCTACTTATCTTAAGGCACTGTTATTTATTCTATGTGGTTTAGTTAGTAATAGGTATATGCCTAAGCTGCCTTAAAACTATGCTATACTAGGCTATGGTAAATTATTCTTAGCACAATTCATGTGAAATATAGGGAAGAAGAAATAAGTATAGTGTAGGAGTAAATTCATGACACCTACATTGTATTTTTATAGAATATATAACCCTAATGATTTACGCACCGCACGCAAATTAGGTTTAATAGGTATTACAGACTAATATTATATAATGTTAGTCTGTAATACCTATTTATTGATATGGGAAGGATATGAGACCCTCTTATACTTACAAACGTGTTATTGCCTGAAATTTTTTTCTAATTCTGTGGCCTGAAATAAATGAATTATTATTATTATTTAGTAGTAACCTAACCTACCTACATAGTACATATTCGTACAAGGTACCTATTCCCACAAAATAATTAATACCTAGTTGGTCCTACAAACCTACACAAGAATAGAGTCGGAAAACGTTCCAAACTTTTCTGATTGAATGGTTCCATATCGTGAATAACAGTTTCTACCTAATGAATGAAATCAATTTCAGTCATTTGTTTACAACTGTTTCAAT
Organism: Hemistola chrysoprasaria; assembly: GCA_947063395.1. Classification (NCBI taxonomy): domain Eukaryota; kingdom Metazoa; phylum Arthropoda; class Insecta; order Lepidoptera; family Geometridae; genus Hemistola; species Hemistola chrysoprasaria. Next base: position 6,059,633 of record OX346727.1, on the reverse strand, counting down.
GATGATGACGCAAACCACACTCATTCATACTGTAACAGGATAATTTTAATGGCTGATCTTCTACTTGGATGAGATGCAGGCAGTAGCCACTATAATCACTATAATGTACTTAGTTCCAAGGTTTCTCTACCCAGCTACTACAAAGGTTACCTAATCTAGGTAACCTAGGTAGGTTTGTAGTGGTAGGCCTCATTTACAGGGGGTCGCCTGGGGAATTACCACACCTTTGCCAGTTATTCATCCGCCAAGCAGTAATGTGCAAACATTAGTGTTCCGTATGAAGGGCAATGTTACCAGCGAAATTACTGGGCACGACGATTTCAACAACTAATATCTCAGGGGGGCAGGCGCAGTGCAGTGCCGCGCAGAATTTTGAATTTTAAAACACTGGGTGGCACTGTGTCTGATATGGGCAATCATGATGCTTACCATCAGGCACCTGATTTGCTCGTCTTGTCACTCACTATCATAAAAAAAAAGCTTACCTACATTATAGGCAGCTTGATTTTTTATTTCATAAGTAGAAATTGAAGAGTTTGCTAATTTGAGACGATGACCGTTCGAAAGATAAAGACTGGTGACTGGTGCCCCACTTTGAAAGTTGGTCCAACGAAATTGTATCGGCCGAACACACTACACACTGACTTCAGTCGCGCTCGAGAATACGCCGTGAATGCACATGTAGGTATGCGAGTGATTCATTCTGTGTTCGAAAAAGGGATCATCTATCATACGTTGGTGTGTGTATAATAGGTAGGTACGTAAGTAGGTGTATAAATCACTCCAGGAAGAGAAAAAAACACTAGATTACGTTAATTAATGAATAAAAGAAACTGAAAAATAGAGCTATAGGTAAGATATTTACTGCTTGACCATTTTGAGCAAGCATTACGAAAATATACCTACAAACTAACGTGAAAGCCAAGTTTTTTACTTTATTAGCAATTACTGAGTTCTTTGTTTATGTTTAAAAGTATCATTGATTCGTGACAGGAATCAATAGGCTATTGATCATAACTTTTACCTCATTATACTTCTCTGCCTAGGTAGGTTGTTTCTCATGTAACCCCACTGTAACTCGAGCAGACCAATAATAATTTCCTGTCTCGCACAATAAGTCATTCATTACCCTTAATTTATGCTCCTTGCACTCTTGCACCTTGCTACTGGCTAGTTAAAACTTTATAATATCCCCTTACATTGTTACAACCATCGCTGTTCGAGTGACATTCACTTTAACCGGTTATAAAATATAGCAGCAATGTAAGTGCACTTCGACGGATGTTCTTGGAAGATAAATTTTATCAAGTCCTTTATGTAGCCATTGCTGCGAAAGTAAGTATGAGGTGGTTTAGTTATCTATTCGGCCAGCAATGTAATGCGTCTCTTTGGAATCACCACTCGAACGTGACCGAGTGGTGACTCCAAAGTTAAACGGCTGCCTGAGCGGTGACGTCATCTACCGGACCATTCAAAGGCTGTTGGTATGCAATATTGAGGGCGGGTGTTATGAGTCGGAATCCGGAATTATTTTTGCCTTAATACATTGATTCGGGTGGACTGATAAAGTTATTTTGAAATGCATAATGTCTACATGATTCAAATATTGTTGTTTTCTGCTGCTATGAAAGGTAACAAGTAAAAACCGTCGTCATGGGATTCAATCAACAACAATAGCAAAATTGGGCCCACCGGCATGCAGGCAGTATACTAAAATAATAAAATCAGGTAGACAAAAGCAAAAGTGCAAGGCAAACGGCAATAACCATGCTCGTGAGTTCTTACTTCTTACCAAGTATACCATATATATAGTAGGTATTTATTAATATAATATCATTACTCCTTGGTCGATAGCTGTGTGCCGCGACGGTTGGTTGCTCCTTATCGATGCTGATAACGAAACGGGTACACGGTACAACTTGATTGGTACGAGTAAAACACCACTACACTTATTGCCTAGAGTCTAGAGATTCTAAACAACAATAATAATAATCACTTTTCCGTAGTGGTAGGTCTCTTTTGCAGGAGGCCGCCTGGGGAAGTACCACACCTTTGCCAGTTATTCATCCGCCAAGCAGTAATGTGCAAACATTACTGTGTTCCGGTATGAAGGTCAATGTTACCAGCGAAATTACTAGGCATGATGAGATTCAACAACTCATATCTCAGGGTGACATGCGCAGTTCAGTGCCGCGCAGAATTTTGAATTTTAAAACACTGGGTGGCACTGCGTTTGATATGGGCAATCATGATGCTTACCATCAGGCACCTGATTTGCTCGCCTTGTCACTCACTATCATAAAAAAAAAACTTGACCTTAACAAAATGTACGCGTATGGATGACCTCATGGTTTCTCCCCACATTCCACATATGCCTATTGTTGAGCCAACCGCAATCAACGTGACCTAAAACCTATATAACGTATAATGTAAATATCCAATAAACTAATAACAACTCAGTAGGTATTTCAAGATTCTTGAATTTTTTTTTAATAATAGTCCAGTTGAATCACCGATGTCATTAGATACAAACAAATATACCTATTAACACAAAAGACTAAAAAACGATACAAGTTATCGACAGCCTCGTTGGCGCAGATGGTAGTAACTCTGCTTTCTGTGCCGCAGGCCCCAGGTTCTATCCCCGGCCAGGTCAAACATTTGTGTGCATGAACATGTTGTTGATCTGTGTCTGGGTGCTATGAGCGTATTTAAGTATGTATATCAGTCATCTGGTTACCATAGTACAGGCTGCTAGCCTAGTTTGGGACCAGGTGACCGTGTGTGGAAGTTGTCCCGTATTATTATTATTATACACACCAATTACCTACTAAATACAGATCAATACAGCTATTCCTAGTGTTGTAACTTTGGTACCCACAACTCTGAACTTACGTGATAGCACGCGAACCACTTTCCGAATTTGACGGTTCTATAATTTCGCCTGCCTTAATTTGCCGGTAATTGTCCGAGCGATTTGGCGGCGACTGTGACTTAATTACTGAAGGTCAGTTTGGGAACTACGGAAATCGGGGTATTTTGACCTTCATCAGAAGTGGAGTTCACAAAATTGTTGGGGAAGTATTATACGAGTGCACTGTTCACCTAGTCATATATGATGAGGAGATTGCAGACCAGCCCTTTGACTCATGACAAAATGAAATCTGTACATCGCAAATCGCAATTAACTTACTCTCGCGTGTCCAATTACCATCACTGAAGCCACACGTACACACTTTAAACTTGGATAGTTTCATATTCGCGAACTAGGATACCAAAGTTGTATTTAAGTATAAAAGCATAAGCGGGGCGTATACTTAGAAGAACACAGGATTCCCATTAGATGTACTTAACTTGACAGGCGCTGCGAACTCGCAGGCATGATCGAATTACTTCTGTCGATAGATACTACCTTCAGCCAATGTGTTTGTAGAGGGAAATTATTTAACAAAACACTATATATACTGAAATCTGAATTGATTGGATAGTGGGGATCAATTTAATGGAACTTTGGAGCGAGAATACTAATACATAATCTCTCGAGCTTAAATCAAATGTGACAGTTGAGAAATCAGCTAATTTTAGATCCCTTAACAAGGTGTATTAACCGATCGAGTAGGTACTAAGTACTATCTGTGTGTACTGTACATATTTTTGTGAAAATATAGAAGCAGTGGAAAAATCTGAAAAGGATAATCTTCATCCCTTGGGACAACGTCGAGCTTACGTTGATTAACGACCGTCTACGGTCTACAACCAGCGTGGGCGAAGCATCCGACTGTTTACTAAAATGTAAAGGAAGGAAACTAGTGACCTAATTAAGGATTTATGACTGTCGACGATTGGTATCAGGCTAGAAATCCTAGTGAGCAAATTCAAATGTCCGTGTAGTATTTGTTTCTGCTAGTGGCTGTTAATCTTGCTGTCTCCGACGGGTGGGATGGGCTGAAATACGAGAAGGCTGGTGATGTACATGCACGCTATTTTACTGGGATCTATTTGCCTGGTTCACTTATCTCTTCTCAACTGTTTTTCTAGACCAGACTAGTTATAAAACTTAGAAATAAAAAAGTGATAAATTTCATTTACTAATTAAGTATGAATGACGGATGGGAATTGTAACTAGAATGACACGCAAGATGTAATTTACTGTTCTCATTGCCATCTACGAACATTGATAAATTCAGAAATATTTTATTTGCAAGTAAACCTAAAATGATCCAGCGCAGTACAACAAATCTTTGTAAGTAAGCAAGGTATATTTTAACGAGAACGAACTGCCAAACATAACCGTTTAAAGTAATAACAAAACACGTAGAATACAAAGTTTACGAACATTTCTAACCGGATTAAGCTGCAACAACTGCAACATTGATTGTTATTGCTTTTGTAAAACACTTGCAATTATATCGTAATGTGTTTCCATTCCCTCAAATAGCCCCTTACTTTTTACTACTTCGGGGAAAACAGAAAAATTGTTAGAGAGAAAACGCAGAGTTTATATATCCGATAAGGAGAGCTGTTGGTTGGAGTTTCACTTGGCTTATTGTTTAATCTAGAACCAATTTTCGATTATGTCACTATATTGAACACGCTCTAGTTTATAGACCCGGTAACAAGTGTACGCTTACTTGCACTGAAGTTTCATCATCAATTGGTCACACAATCAGCCTAGTCAATGACCCTTTAACCTAAAAAAGTTTTGGATAATAAATTAATAAATAAAAAAAATTAATAAATAAAATGAATTCCAAAGAATGAAATTGACGCTCAATAGGTACCTTCCAGAATATCGTTGAAGCAGCTGTAATTAACCCGTGGCGTACACAATAGATCCCTATTAGAGATATATTGGCGATATGCGCCCCCTGAGTGTACTGCCGACCCACATCGCAGACTGACGAAGTTGCGGAAGCCCTAACTTCCTTTTGCTGTAAAGAGATGAGCCGGCCACTTTCATTTCCGTGACCCCAACATGTAATTAAACTCGTCACACGTTAGTGCTGGTTTGTTTTACATTTAATGGCGGGAACTAATGTAGAATAAAAAACTAAATAGAAACTATCAATGGAGACAACTTCCACAACCCAATGAAATTAAAATTACACAATCGACAAAACGTAGCTTTGTCGATTGTGATAAGCTTAAATTTTTAAGAGGAGGCGGAAACCTAATTTTATTTTTAATTGTAGCTTGGAAAACTACCATTAACAGAGCATCATTAAAATATGATATCATAAAGGCAAATATAACCGAAGGTGTTTATAAAATATTTCTGATAATTAAGTGACATGAAAGTGATCCATTTTCCCTGACTTACCGATCACCAGTCGTCATTAATGAAAGCAGAAACTACAATGGATGGGTTATTAAACGAACATCGCCCGTACTGTGTGCTTCCCTCTAGGGCACAGTTACCGCAAGCGAGCCATTGCCAGCTTTAAAAATAAACTCTCCAGAGGTTTTTGGGTTGCCTTTAGTGACAGAATTTTAATAAATTTTAAAGGCGGTTAATGCAATCGGCAACCATGACGTTCCGTTAACAGTAGCTGTTACTCAGAAGTTTTTTTATCGTTTTGGTGATTAATAATGATTGGAAATAGTTCTTTTCATGATTTTGAGAAATTGCGCATTTATTTTCTGATTCTCTTAGTTGACAATTTGTCGTATTTGTGGACTCAACTTGTTCAGTACAAAGTAAATGTTTGAACGTCCTTCACCAAAGTCTGTAAAATCGTCCAAAAGTAACTTACGTAGCATAAATCCAAGTCGGAAAAAAATTTAAAATGCGGTGTAGTCCAATCTTCTTTCAAATCCGTTCAAGCGGTGCTCGATGACTTCCGATTGCTTTTTGCTTTCACAATGGAGGCTTGATATCAAAGCGTGAACGGGAGCGAAGGAAACTATTTTGTCTGTAAAGTTGTTAAAGCATTGATAGTTTATTAGATGGTTTTATTGTTTAATTTATATTACAGAAGATAACGACACTTTAATGGCAACAGTATCATATTGGAATTGGCAAATATTGCACAAAGCTGTAGAACTAGTCAGACCATCGATTTTACAGCCCGTAGTGAGTAGTGAACATAAAAACCTCTGCACTCTGCATACCTATTGTTTCACTTCAAATTGCAAGACCGATTCGCTTTGAGACAGAACTGTTAAAGAAAGGGGACTGCAAGACAAGAATTTATATGTCTTACAACTTACATCCTATAAACAATACTACAACCACAGTGTTACTTGCAAACAATGGTGGGAGTTAAAGTAAAAAAAAAAAGTGGACGATAATTTGTTCGAACCCCTGAGGACGAAATTATTACAACCCATCATGTTATTGTACAGAGTCAGACGCAGGTATAATGCAGCTCAAATTATAGAAGCGCAGGAGTAATGTCAGGCACACGGCACAACTGACGAGCAAAGTGAAGTGCTCTCATAACGAGTGGCGTGAAATGAAGTACGTTTCGCGCGGCCACTATTAGCACTAGGCCCGTATGAACGGTGTGATTGCTTATTGTTGCTGACCACAATGGCCAATCAATGTCCATTCGCGCCCAACCAAGATTTCGTTTCGCTGAATCGAACTAATGGTATCACAATCACGTTTTCTGTAATCTTTACAAACGGTTCGCTGGAGAATTCCTATTGAAATTGAATTGATAAACGAATATGCTGCAAAGATACGCATTAATTTTTAATAGTTCGAAGTATTCGACTCCCCGCTGTAATCATAAGGTATTCCAGGTTCGTCTTCCTTTATACGGATATTTCACCCCTATCCGCCATAAATGGCACCATTAAAAAGCTAAGACCGGGAGCGGGCTACTTAAATATACTTTGCACGAATGCGCAAATTGATACAGAATACTTCATCTTTTGATATCTGCTCGTAGCTCGAAAGTCGAGAGGCAAGAGACGACGCGAAAGGGTTCATAAAATGCCTAGTTGTCGGTTAAATTTTATAAGGCTAACTAGTTGAAAGTTTTAAAGAAAAATATTTTAAATACGCCGCCAAATTTTGGTTTGGCTTCATAAGATTAACTTGGAAACCAGGACTCTGATAATACTATCAGTTTTTGAAGCTATCGTCTGATAGTAACGATGGAGTTTCAGAAACTAGGCCACTCAGGAAAAATTTCAAATATAGTCGAGTCAAATTTTAAACTATCTGTAAGTCCGCTAAACTACTTATTATAATCGCCGCGCTGTATATGGTTTTGCCACTTCGTGACTGGAACTTGAAATGTGCATGGTTCTTCGAGTCGTGGTCGAGCCGGATTTTGTCGGATTAATGTGACTCACACTGCTTAGCCAGCAGATTTCTTAGAATGGCTTTTTAGAAATTATAATTTGGAACGGTATGATATTTCTTTAGAATACCCAAGAGTAAGAGCCGGACTTAAAACTTATCTGGTATTATTTGTTTCTGATTTCTGATGAATCAACGAAAGTGTTAATCGATATCGCATTAAAAGCTTCGTCTGTTTCATTGCTACTGCTAGTCAAATAAAAAGGCTACGATCTACTGCAATTTCAAGTCATTCGTCCTCCATTCCTTCCATCCATTAGCAACGCCATCAAACCCGATTGCTTCTATTAAACATCAATCACTTCAAAGTTCAAACATTCATCATAATTACATTTGGCATACACTTAGACATTAGCTGTTAGTATACACAAATATAATATAGCAATAACATTATATATGCTAATGATCAGCTCGATTAAATATGGCGTTAAGGCGAATCACGGATTAGTTTATTTAGAATTGAGGGTGTTTTTTTTTCAGACACGAGTCTCCCTGCAAGCTTGACACGTGTTTCTGAAACTGTGACATGTTATGGAAGAGGGTTGACGAGGATAAAACGATATATTATGTGGCGTGAAGTGATATGGACCCCGACTTGCTAAGATAAACATTTTTTTTTTACTAACGACTAATATGATATCACATACTATTATGCAAGTTGTTTCAATCTGAATTTGACTGTCCCAAAGTTTGTTAGGTGGATTTCAATTTGCAACTATAGGTATTAGGTATGTATTTGGTTCTTTCATCAGGCCCAAGCATGGCATGGGGATTGGGGATAACCTCTATATTATTTCCGTATTTTTTTCTTTGTTGGTGCCCTAATCGAATGAATTTGCTTTATTTTGTTCGATTGCAGCTGATTTCTCAACCATTTGTCTTTCATAAAAATACTGCCGAGGTCTGGTGCAGGAGCTATACAAGGCCGTCAATCCTTCCATAAAGTATTATGTACACAAATATTTTAAGAGAAATGCTAAGTGGCACATCTATTGCTTTGTTTTCCTCGTCACGGCTTCGCAGGGTTGGCACAACTTCCCGCTGTGTTACGCCGGTCTTCCTGGTTTTGACAGCCCTGTTTATGAACAATATAATAATATTATCCCGTACAGTGATGACTACACATAGATACACCTATATGAATTCTGTATTATTTTACAGTTGGCTAATGAATTTATTTATCCACCAATTGTTATGTAAGCTTTAAATTAATTTTGTTGGAGCAGATAAATTCTGGCAATGGGCTGGTTAAATTATCGCTCCAATTAAGACCCAATTTCACCAACCTCTCTTAGGTGCTATCAAATATCCAAACGCTAATTTGGAATTTGATATTCGATTTGAAGAATTAATTTCAAATGGACTCATTTTGTTTTTCTGTTCAGATTATTGATGTTGTAGTTAGTTTTAATACACATTATATATTTAAGTTAACGGCCAAAATAATCCTATATCTTTATAGGATTCCGGTGTAATAGCGGTAACGGTGATTTCCTTATCAGTTTGGTCGATAAACGATTAAGGTGTGTCAACCGCCAGGATATTTTTACTTCCAACACTAAAATAACCGTTATTTTCATCTTGGGTCTAAATATTAAGTAATATAATGTGAAGGCCTAGCACGAGATTTTCGACGATCGCAATTGTGTGGAATTCGAGCGTTATTTGTCAAAAAAGTGGGTGTGGGATTTGACATAACGACGATATGAACTGGATATATATCATCATCATCTCAGCCGTAGGAAGTCCGCTGCTGAACATAGGCTCCCCCCTTAGATTGCCATCTAGTTCGTTTGTAAGCGGCTTGCATCCAGTGTGGTCCTGCTGTCATTAGACCGTCTATGCACCTCGTGGGTGTACGATACGATATATGTATTTACAAAATATTCGTGCTAGGGGCACTGATAGCTATAACCTGATCATCGGGCCAATGACCAAACCTCTACATTGAAATGAAAATATAATTTAACTTCTGCGAAGGTTGCCTGTAGAGTTCTGGCTCTCAGTTCACGTTTAATAAGTCCAAACAAAGCTTTGTGTCAGTTGTGAAACTACAAAACGAACACAAAATATTTAGTGGTATAAATCTTACAACATTGTTTCGCTAGTTGCCTGGTTTGATGGTGAGTCACGAACCAAGATCGAACGGTATCGAGCGACTTCGGGCCAACTTTCAGCTTTTATTGCTTTTTCTACAGACGGGAAACCTTAAAAGTAACTCGCATTAACAGCAATGTAGGCGGAACTTCCTTGTTCTGCGTTAGATTCGCTGCAAACTTATTGTAGTGTAATGTGCAGTTTGAAATCAGTGCCGTTTCAAATAAGCCTGGTGTTGAGACAGTGATTGGAAATTATTGTCACTTTTATGAAACAGCTGCTACTATTTTATATAGCTAGTGATAGCTTTTTTGCCTAATACATTAAGCTTGACAATAATAGCTTATTCTGCTTCTTTTTCATGCCTGTAATTTTCCAAGTAATACCTAGGTACTACATTATTTTGCCAGATCAAACGCTTATTAATCTTATTATACCATTAGCTTATTGACAGTTTTACATTGTCTAAGTCTAAAGTTATTTAGATTCCTTGGAGTTGCAGACCACGGTAATTGCACACGTCACATGATTCATTCAATATTAGGAGCTCGCCTTCGAAGCGAATAACAATCTTTCTCCAGCCACCTGCTGTTGCAACAAAAAAACACTAAGCCTTAATGCTTGTTAAACTGGATCCCTTTTTTATCAGTCCCTTTTGTTAGCCAGTCTTCCTTATAATCTGGTGAACATCTGTCTGATTTTGTAGGCTTCCAATAATCAAGCTAAGGTATTATTTGAAGCTTGAAATTACGATGGTTGATCTTAAATCTTATTGAGATTTTTGGATTTTTTTTTGTCTTAATTAGTATTAACATTTTCTTGAGGAACTACGACATAATATTCTAGTCAGACAATAATTAAAAGTATGTGTTATTTGAAAAGGCAATGAGTGAAAACTCCAGTAACATGAAAACTTAATTATTTATTAATTATTTATATATTTATGTATCTAGTTATATTTATTAATAAACTAAGTGTGTTAATTTGTGTTAATTGTGTTATTTTTAAGTTTCCCAGTAGGTTATTTGTTTTATACAAAATTGTTTTCTATCTTTTCCTTTTGTCTGCACCCCACCCGATTTATGTAACATTTTCTCCAGTTTTCAGGATAACTGGTAGAAAATGCTATTTTAGCATTAAGTTAGTCCTAGCGTTGTGCTGAATTATAAATAAATAAATAAATAAAACTGAAAAGCTGGTAGAAAGTAGAGACATGATATTTTTTTCCGAAGCCTAAATGCTTCGGCGAGTGGAAATAGAAACAATTGACCAACAGCTTATTTCAACTCAAAGAGATTTCACCTCAATTTGTTACCCGATATGGATACATTCACAGCGGATGACGACAATTTGTCCATTGGTAATGACAAGTGAGAAGCACGCAAATGATGCATCAGACATGGCATGGAATGGTTCACTCGATACGGTGACATTTGACGAGGTAACTAACCGCTTAAAGTTCTTGGGAGTCGTTTGGAACAGTAATAAGTAATGCAATATCAAGTAAGATATTTGAAACACGGCTTCTTTCCCAACAGTTTGTATCACGGGAAAAGCGATGTTTTTTTCATAGGTCATAGGAATGTTAATCTTCTGTTCTATTTTGTAAAAATATTATGTACAGCTAGTAGCATAGAATACAATAATACTTAAGGAACAGAAGAGACACTCCTCAGTAGGCTGTCCTGATTATGGAGACAGCCGCACAGAATAGGGATAAATTGCTCATTTAGAACTAATGCATCCTTAGACGTTTACTAGAGTAATACATTTTTACAGCTCTACATTTCGTGACCATACATAACTTCATCGATTGTTGATTCGTATGGGCGACGTGACGCTGCTGCTTCCAATACCATAATATCATCATGTAAACGTCAGCTCTTTATCACATTGATCGATTATTCATGATCGGAGATCACGATTACCATGTTTCTACGATATTTTGGCGGGAAAATGTGTGGGTATTTTCGTTTCCACAATAATCGGAAGCAGTCCAAATGATTTGTCGAGATTCGAGACTTGTCCTTAAATCTCGCTCGTAATTCACCTTCGGTCGACAACCTCGTTGTACCAAAAATAAGTGAATAAGTAAAACATGGAACAAATATGCCTCTTGAGTCATAATTCAGATCAGTGACATTACTACGTTTAATGGAGCTGGCCATTTTGTCGCCGATAATAACTCAAAAAGTAGCCCCGTTGAAAATATCGACAAAAGATTCTGAAATGGGACTGATTTAGTCGATTTTAAGGAATCGACTAAATTTTCGGACACAATTTTAGGATCCTAATTGATTGCACTTCGCTTCAGACGGAATAATATATATAGGATTAAACTGTCTAAAGCGAAGTGCAATGAATCTTGAATTATTTCTTTGGCTATCTTCATCCAGCCCCACTAGTGACCAAAGGAAACTAAGTCGCAGGTAGTTGGAACGAGACAGCAGACATGCATTGTTTTGGCGCGAAGGAGAGACAAAACAGGGAATATACTTACTAACAATCTCCATGTCAAGATAGTCCTGCAGGCAGATCAATCTTACGCACACGGCATAGCAAATTCCTTTGATTTGTCATGATTGTCGATTGGTCTATAGATAGTACATAAACTAACTGTAGACTATCTGCCTATATACTTATTCTCTACTTATTCTATCTGAAAGAACAGTAATTCCCTAGGAAAATAGTCACATGGTATGCGCTGTTAATACATACAATAGTATCATTGTTACGTTCACTTGCTTGTTATGAGATGCGAGAAAAACTTAAACAGTGCGTTTCTCAGCACCGAATGACTCATAGTTTAAATAACGGTACTTTTATTTTAAGTGCGGGTGACATTAGTGACTTCGCCGTGACGAGGGCCGATAACTTCACATACCTACGCACTTAGCTGGTATTAAGATAAAGTTATTGTGTAGTAGGTACCTAATTGGAATGTATATTGATGGTAATAATTATTGAAGACTTAATGGAGTTCAACAAGTTTGGACGTTAACCGCTGTTTAATTGTTTTTTAATCTTACAAAAAAAGTGGTTTGTTGTACTCGTGCCTAACAGATTTAAGACAAGTTGGAGTCTTTTGTAAGGCTATCTATGTCCGTAAAATAATTAAACAAAAAAAAAAATATAAAAATATATGGATTTTTGATCTGACTGTACCAAAAAAAGCTTCGGTGTCCGAATTGTCAGTGAAAAAATATTAAAATTAAATAGTGTTAATTTGGACACTGTCCGAGTATTTTGTGTCCGAGTCTGACGACTCAAGCCTCAAGCCTGTAAAAATAGGTAGGTAAGCATTAGCCATCATATTGGTACACACATATTATTATTATAAACACATAATATATTATTATAATATATAAGTACATACTTAACATACACATATGTTTTACAAAAACATTATTATTTTGTACATATGTTTTAGTACATACTATACCTACATTTACATATTATGTTGATCGCTAAAATGTAAAACAATATCTTTGGAAAAAATGTTCGATTATTTACTTTGCCGTAAAGTTCGCACGGTGTTAAAAATAAATCCATCAAGTGTAAAATTAAATTTCGATTTTTATTGGAAACGTTCGAACATCGTTTGAATACATTACGCCGCGTCTGATCGGCACTACCAGACTGGTGCGGTGTCACGAATCTGGGGACGTTATGGGTCTGCCATTTTATTAACTTTTCAACCCATGATCTATTCATGTCGCTCCGTCGCGTAGCAAAATCAGAAACCAACCCATTTTTGTTCAAAAGTTGTGACACACAAAAAAGTTGTGTTACCAAAAATTGTTAGGTTGGTTTAGTTGTTTCGCAGGACACTTTCAAATTCAAATTCAAGTTAATTTTATTCAGACCATAGATCCATCGGTTAGTATACAGTGAACTTATGACTATGTTAGTATTATAATATTAAATTTAAGGTTTAATAATAACAATTTGTCATCTCACCTATATAGACACAATGTTGGCCATTGGCCTATGGACCTCTGTCCAGTTTAATCAAATGGGAGTCTGATGACTCGGCAATGGTGCTTAGTATGCTGTTGTTACTGGCCCGCATGCGGCACATCAGGGAAGCGCTTCTTTTCCTTATAATTGAGCGCGCACTTTCGCAGCACACTGCAAAACAACTAAAATGATATTGCAAAAAAAAAACAGCATGTAAAACCAAACGTGCATTCTTTATACGGCGCGTTCCCAATGATTTGAGAATAGTACAGACTGGGAATGAATTACGTGTGCCCTTTTGTCATGTGATGGAGTCAATGCGTTGACTATAATCATTATTCTGTGCCATTATGCCAGAAGCCATGGCACTTCTGCACCGGTAGCACAGTGAGCAGGGAAAACGAAGTCCCAAGAGGTTAGAACGAGACAGCAGATATGAATTGTTCGGGCGTGAAAGAGAGAATAAACGGGGCAAACTGGTTATCCCCGTGCCATGCTAGGCGGGCAGTACGAAGTTTCAGGTACGAAAAGTAGGTAAGTAAATTGCTTTTACTGATTCAAAAAAAAAAAAATTGGCATTAAAATTTTATATTTTGCAAACTTTGTAGCAAAAAACATGGATGGAGCAGATAAGACTGGCGTTATCTGATACCATCGTAACTTTCCAATAAGTAATAATTATTAATAATTAATTACTCATTGAAAAAAAAAACGTCGAAAACGTGAAGTGGTTACGAGTAGTAATCCGTATACCCAGTAAAGTAGTGGTTGGACTTGGTCTCAGAACCGGTTGGTTGAAGCCGGAAAGTGGAGCGTTGCCCTCATTCTTGCCGAAGTATAGTTTTGATTTCTTGTATGGTCACCATGAGAAGGCACCTTCGCGTCGGGATTAGACGGTATTTTAATAGAACTAAAAAAAATTACCTTCACCGGCACTTTCTTGGAGTATGTGGCTCTTTTTTTTGTCCCTGGAATAATGCATTGATGCTATACCCCCATAGAGGAGATGAAAGAGGTTATACCCCTCTCACTCGGGGGAGTGGAAGAGGTTATGTGGGACGACTGGCCAACGAGTAGTCCGGGGCTGCGAGCACGCCAAAGCACTCATCCGCAGCTGCAGTGTGTGGCCTGAGCTATCAAGTAGCTCGAAGCACAGAATACAAACCTAAAGTTACAGAAGAGATACTTTTCAAATTCATTTCATTTTTCTTTATAAATAGTGACTGTATGCGAAGATATAAAGTTCAATTTAGCTCGCACAACGCTATTAAGATATTTATTCACCAACAAATTGCTATTCGTTTTATCTCGTGTCTCTCCAGCTTTACTCTCTTGCTAGCCCATTGGATCTGTACCGTCTTGTCGCCAGCCCCGGGCTATTTGTAGCTTCATACCTATAAAATGCGGAATGTCCCAGGCCTGGCTTTTGACATGACCTAACCTTTATGAGGACAGCTGGGACGAACGGCTTTACAATAAATTCCTTTGATGAAATGATAGATTCCAAAACACGGAGGGTGACAAAAAGATCTAAGTATGTTTATACTAAAGTAGGGAAGTTATGCTTCTGGGGTTTATGATCTCTCCGAAGGAAATAGGCCAGATGGTAACCCTACACAAAGCATAGTTTTGATTTCTTGTTCAGTTTCGTGTTACCGCCGCGATGGTGATTGGAATACTGTTACACTGTTACACGCTACACTCGTAACTGGTTTGCTAAGATTGATTCATGGTGTGAATATTGAACTTTAGAAGTAGGCAGGAGGTACCTACTCAATGGACTTTTCCAAATTACTTACCTATACAAACGTCGATGAATGAATGTGAAACTCAATTTAATGTTATGATTGTAATCGTTTTAGTCATTTTTAGTTATTTTATTGGCATATATCATAACATTAGAAATGGACTATCAACACTGACATTCATTTTTTTTTATAGTTTCCATTCACGCACAAGTTAGGCTCAGGGTTAACGTAAAATAATAATTATACATGAGTTAACAACTAACACAGGTTTTATGCCTGAATAATTTATATTGCATCATCAGGGGTTGTTAATAAAGTATAAATATATATATATATGTATATATATTTGACTGCCTCGGTGGCGTAGAGGGCGCATGCTCGACTGCCAAACAAGAGGTCCCGGGTTCGATCCCCAGGTCAGGCAAAAATGTTAAATATTGGATTTTTCCTAATGAGGAATTATCTCAATAACTGCCTGGAACTGTGCCCGGTAGATGGCAATAGGCTCCCCCCTATTACATGGGACCAATAACATACTGGCGAAATGTGGGTGTATCTACTATGGGACTGAGTCCTGGGTACACCTCTGCCTACCCCTTAGGGAAAAAGGCGTGAACGTATGTTATGTATTTATTTACCCTAATTCATTAATAGCCCACTTGCACGAAAACTTTAATTTTATATCTGAGTAATTCAGAAATACCCTACAATTTAAAAATTATCCCACACAAAGGAATGTGACTTTAGCGATTGTGACTTCCAGCTTAACGAGCGATTTCGCAAACAACCCTAGAATTTATCACAGAACTCATTTGACAAAACAACTACTTAATTTTATTGGATTGGGTCGCAACCGCAGTCGTTGTGGAATTCAGAGTGCTTGAAGTACTTACTTAGCGCTTTACAATTTGAAAACAATTCGGATTGCCTTACCCGGGTTAGTGAGAACTTGGTTGTGGGCCAAAGCGTTTGGCTTTGGCCCACTTGTGCCGTTTTTATTAAATTTTGTCTGGTTATCGCAATAGAGCCTCTGTGAAGCGCAACTGGATGCACTTATTTCTGAAATGAAATGTAAAGAATTTTGCAACTTATGTGCTCGAACCACAAATCTATCAATTATAATATATTCTTTTGAAATCGGATGAAGTTGCTCTTGCCCTCAAATATTCCGACTAAATAAAACAGCGAGTAGACAAATATTTTCCTTATCTTCTCATCTCCCGTGGCTGACTTCACTCCGAGATTCTGAACCAACTTTAATCCCAAAAATGGATATTTAAATATACAAAGAGAACGAAAAGGCAAATTCCTAATTTAAATGAATACAACCTTGGCTTAAGATTTTCGTAGAGAGTAAAATCTGCAAGCTCAAATAGGTGCCCAATCTCCATTCTCCCTACCTGGCCTGTTTTCTTTCCATTTTGAGACTTGTTTTTTCCTCGTGATTCGAGAAAATGAATTTATTGAGGATCTCGGTAACTAAATTATCTCACGTCTCAGCTTGACGCGAGACAGGATCCTGAAATATTCGGTGGATCACCAAATTTCCTGCATCTTTAAAATTAAGGTCAAACTTGGGCTTTCACATTACCTGCAAGGCGACGTGGCGCTCGATCATGTTTAAAAATGTAAAGCTAATTTCCTGCCCTAAAATACGTTGACTAATTAAAAAAATAAAAGTTTCATAACATTAACCTTTTTAATTGCTTCCACCTTGATTTCATAAAATCTTACACTACAAATTGTTATTCCATCGAACTAAAGATGTTATTGAAGTATTTTCATTAAAAGTTGCCGCAGCACGTTTCCCATCTCGGCTCCAAGCGTGACCAATAAGTTACCGATTTGTGCTCAACGGTTTTCTCATATTTCCTATTGCACGATCTTATAATATGTTAAGCAAAACAGGTATAGCAGTGCGAGTATGTGAAATCACTATTCATAGAAGTTATAATAATATTATATATAAAATCATGTATACTTTTCATATCTGCTAAAATAGACGATTACTCTAACGCAGGGTACAAATTCCTCTCCACTAATAACTTACTATGAACTATAACGTCATAGAAACTAAGCGTTCATAAGTTCATAATCCATCTTTTTATAGAATATTGCCTAATTTCACGCTTACATATTTGGCTACCTCGTAAGCACCACTGTAAAGTAGGGCCGCCCCATAACTTAGGTTTATTGATTACGTTTACGGGTAGTAAACGACTTTACTTCGACTGCCTTATGACTCTACGTTTCCATTTGTACACGGTAAACAGAATATAGAACAGAAAATAGAAAAAAAATCAGTGGCGCTCCGCTGCAAAAATGCATTATATAATTGGGTTTCGCAAAATAACTTATTTTATTCCGCCGTTTATTTTGATAGCGACGATTCTATTTTACTTTAGTTGGCCACTAAAATTCTAGACGTATTTTATGCGAATTTTGTTATAGAAGACCGTCAACGCAAAGCCGATTTTATGTGCTCCTGGTAAATGAAATCCACCATCTACTTTGACGCCGAAGTTTATTTCGGCGTAAAATGGGGAGAGATGTTAATAAAACGAGGAAACTCGTCTCGGTTTGAACCTCGGAAATATGAAACAAGTGTCTCGAAAACAAGTTGCTCATAAGTCTCAAAATACTGCATGTTGTGCTTAGCACCTGTGTAAACTCAGAAAGTTTTGAAGGTCGGAAAGTCAGAACACCCATGCCATAGCCTCTCTGCCTCTGACAGATATTAACGCATAACCTGCCCACTCGCAGACAACTCAGTCGAGAATACTCGACATTCCATTTTAAGGTATATTTTATATACATTTTATATATAGACCGTGCGATCAGTAACACAAAAGACATCATCTTTTTATCGCGCAATTTGCGATGGATAACATGAATGCATATCTATTCCCATAGGCAAAGGTGATGTAAGTTCCCATTTCCCATGTTCCTATACAAAATATGTTGGTGAAACTAAAGGACTGTAATTATGTAGTGATTAGTGATCTTCCAATCAAAATAGAATAGTTAGTATTCTAGACTCTAGAATACTAACTAACTCTAGAATCTAGCGAAAGAAATATCGTTGATAAAACCGTGTCGTCACATGCAATGGAAAGCTATAGTGGTAAAAGTAAGGCGAGCTTATCTTCAGTTTTTATGGTACATTGCGTCGTAATGCTAGCTTGTAGTATGGGCGTTGGATATGACTCGTTTACCCTGCGGTGGCTTGTTTGTGTACTGAATATACTGACTTGATGAACGCATGACAGGTCAAGGCGGGTTGTTACCGATTAGGTGCTTGTGTGAGGGTGTAGGAAGCTTAATCTTGGGGAGAAGAAGGTTTCGACAGTTAAGGTCTTGAACACTCAACCCTTTCTAACAGTTCGCGATGATGCATTTGCTGTTAAAAAAGATTTGGAAACGCTTCAAGAAATCATTTTTGGTGAAGAATATCACATGCAACTTTATGAACGGAATTTGAGAAATATCAAAACCAAACCAAAAATAACACATTACCAAAATGTATATTAAGCGAACACCATACGATTTGAACGTAAGCACCAAGAAAATGCGGCTTGTAAATTGTCGAGCGTAATAAAACGTTGAGGAATGGTCTCCACACGCTTGAATGAAAATAAAGAAAAATCACAGGAACATTAAAACAGAGGAGTTACGATCCTGCATATATAAGCGTAGTCAGCAAAGCCTCAGGAAGTCAACACCGAGAAAAAATCACGCTCTCTGCATTTAAATTCGCTAACCGACTTGAGGCATGGTGCCTTGTGTTTTTAGCATTGTCTCACGTACTAAAATCTATTATTTGGCGTGACTGATTAGAAAGACTTGTGGTTTTGGTTTGCTATTGAGATTTGAGATACATTATTGCCATTTGACATCTGTTGTAACTTACATTGCTGAAAAAACTTAGGGTTTCTTAATGCTATAACCAAGCTATAACTAAAATTATATGCAGTGAATTATAATTCATACGGGCTGCCACAAACAATAGATCAGCAAAAGCGGCTCAAGGTCTTCATGGATGGAAAACAATAAAATAATTATAATAAACTATGGACATACATATATTATTAGATATACAGCTATGTTGCTTGGTTAGCCGTTCATGGGTTATCTTGGATGATGTAATTCATAATAATTTCATCAACCACGAAAACATTAGCGTGCTAGTACCGCGCCGTTCTCAATCCATTTCGCATAAACCAACTTTAGTTGAAAATCTATCAAAGTGACATTTTAATTTGTAGTTAGCCGCTAGCTAATGAACACTGGAAAGACTTACACAGAAGATTAACTTGTCATTCCGTAAGGATTGATTATGCAACGCCAGTTACTCTCACTTTCTGAGGACAATAAATCTTCATGAACATTAGGCCTATACTGCAGTGGACGACAATCTCATTAAAATGTATTAAACGAATAACCTTTGTCTGGCGGTGCAGAGGATGGATAAATTAAGTGTAAAACGAGATTCTTCTTGTTGCATGTACTAAGCGGCCGCTGTTACTAGTACTTAACCATTGCAAAATGTTGAAATTCAGTAGTAGTTAATGTTTTAGAGCAGGCGACATGTATTCGGAATTCGGAATTAACTGTTGCTATTCTATCTCCTGCCTAAAGGATAAACTAGGTTTTGGTCGTGAGGGCTCGCAACTTCGACACGGAGGCGTTAGTATTTACTATTATTTATTCTTTGACCTAGGGCCCATAGCCATACACTTATTTTTTCTTTTCTTATCGACCTCTTCAGACGCCTCTTCTTGGCGAGTAGATGTAATGCCAAGTGTTATATCAGAAAGTCAGAGTGTTCAGATAGCTCGGCTCTGCTTCAGACCTATCGACTATGAAGACAATTATTTGACTATTTACTAATTAACTGTAAAACTCTTAATTTGAACTAAGTAACTGGAGCAACATTAATTCTATAGTATCCTTTTAATTAAGGTAGTTTATGGCTTTAGTTACAGCAATGGCTGTATTTAAAGCTACTTTCTAGGCAGCCTTTTCATTTCTCTTCATGATGAATACTATAAAGAGAACGAGAGGGTCAAGTGCGAGTGGGTTGAGCTAAGGTTCAATATTATTAAAAATAATAAAACATTCAAAGGCCAAACTCATTAAAATTTTAAATCCTTTCAGTTTGGAAAATATTAATAGGAAAATCATAACTGAATGAATATCTTACATTATATTGCGGGTATAGTTTGTACTTTGATTTAACTAAAATTGTCTAACATATCTACTGTGACCAATCAAATCAAATACTATCCGTTCAAATCTGGTTGCTTTGAAAGAAATCGACCTTTAACTTATATAACTTAAATTTTATGATAATCTGTATAATAATATGTAATAATTGGTGTCAATAAAGAGTATTGCATTAAATCAGGACTAGGACCCAAAAACTAATAAGGTTTATCTCTGACGTGGACTTTCAAGGAAAAGTAGTTAAAAAGGGTTTCGTTCATTATTTAGGAACCCTAAAAGAGGTAACGAACCTTAATGGCTTTAATAACAATCGTATTTACAAACCATAAATCACAATTCTTACACGGAAATCTCATCGCGCGAGCATTCATTACTTAACTACGAAACATCGCATCGGGCGAAATGGCGCGCTACCCTGTCAATTAGCCAAATTAAATACACCAAGGCGGGTTGGCCCCTGAAAATAATATCATTTTCCGAGCGCCGATTTTGTGCCAAATAAAGGATGATTCAGACTACAACTTTCCTTTTTTGGCAGTCTAGGTCAGCGACGCAATTTGGTGATACATGGATATTGTGGATTTGTCACGCCTCATATGACTTATGGGTTCCATTAGCGTGTAATCAGATTTAATGTTAGATTTAATTTATATACTGTCCAGTCTATATAAATTAATTGCTCTCACGCTCATCATCTTCCTGTCCTTATCCTACACTAGGTGAGGTCAGCATAGCATGTCATCTTCCGCCTCCAGTCTATCATCCGGCAGCTCTGCACTCATTGCTTTTTCATGCAAATCCTCATTCACACAGTTCATCCGTCTTTTTAGGATGCCCCCTCCTCACATAACCAATTACATCTTCACAGTCCTTTTGGCCACTTGATTTGTTGTATGTCAGGATTTTAGCAAGTGGAGGGAAATAGTCTCTGCCTACCCCACTCCCTACACTTTCATAATATTATGTTCGCTGTAAGGTGTACAATAAAGTGTTTATCTATCTATCTTGTCAATTGCTGAAAGAATGGCTGAAAGAAGGCTTATAAATGGTGAGAACTTTACCTGCTAAGTTGTCAAGGGCCAAAGGTTCCCATTGTGTATTCAGCGAATACATTTTGTCGAAAAATCGCCAGAGTCTATAGGTTACTGTCTACTGTTATGGTCCAGTGTGAACCAACCCCTAACCTCTACGTGCTACCCGAAAATATGTGAGAGCGAAGGTTATAACAGGACGAGCTTTATTTATTGCTCTCTATTGCGCCACACTATGGTCTCTAAAAATAATTTGGTGCGAAGAATAATATTAACTGCCTTCGTGTAACACGAACTTAACAATATAGGAAACTTTTAAACGTTTTTGCCAATTAGCTAATTAAGGAACATAAAAAGAAAACTTTATTATTACAATCAATAATAGAAATTAGAAAATGATAAAATCCGTTAAAGCTGTAAGTAACAAAACATTAACATACAATAATAGTTAGTTATAGTGGTAGGCCTTTTTTGCAGGGGCCGCCTGGGGAAGTACCACACCTTTGCCAGTTATTCATTCGCCAAGCAA
The DNA here is from genome assembly GCA_947063395.1 of Hemistola chrysoprasaria. NCBI lineage: Eukaryota > Metazoa > Arthropoda > Insecta > Lepidoptera > Geometridae > Hemistola > Hemistola chrysoprasaria. Next base: position 6,037,730 of record OX346727.1, on the reverse strand, counting down.
GTTAGAGATTTCTTCACAGCTAACGCAGAAAGTACTCTCTAATGAAATGAGTCAAAACTCAATTACGATTACAGTGTAAATCGAACGAAATAAGGTGGAACCACTAATTGAGCGGCAAGTTCGGAAACTGGGAGAAAGTCAACAATGGCGCATAAAGCAATGACCTGATTACATCTAACGCTACGCCATTGTTGGTAATGAATCATCGTTGCAAAATTCAATTTCAATCCAAATGTTTCTTTGAGAATTTCATTCATTTCGACTGTATCATTTTCGGAGTGATACTTCCAGGAAATAAGACAGGGAGTCTAAAAGTAAAAAAAAGTTATTTAAATTAAAATATCAATTGCAGTAGAAAAATAAGCAAATATTAATACCATTGTATTAAACTACTTATAACTTTCGATCTTATAACATTTCGAAATGCGTTGAGAGTTGAAAATAACGATTTATTTAAATTAATAGATAAATTGGTTTAGATAGATAAATAGGAAAGGAATATCATCTACCTACCTAATACCAAATTAGAAATGTATTATCCTATACGAAGAATACCTACATAACAAAGTGATATACATGATCATGTTCAATACTCCGAAACGCTGGATAGCCTCCATTATCTCGAGTCCCTGGAGCAACCCTAGACAAAGTGTTTCCGTCTAGATTGTTCCCAAGATGCCACTAGATATGAAACGCTACTGGTTTGACCGGTTATCGAAACGACAGTTGGCGACGTTAAGCTGGAAAGACAAATCGTATTATTATCATAACACGAGTAAGCTAAGCCTTCTCTGCAACATCATTCAAATAACTTGTCCCCATTGACTTAATAAAATTAGAGTAAAGAAACCAGGTTTCTTATACTCGACCAACATCTATTAGTGGTAATTTTACCCTTCAAGTTGCTTCCGTCGTTTCCTTATGATAGAGAAGCGAATTCCGGCTTCATGCGTACGGTTCGCTTATAACTTTGCCGGAATTGTTTTCTTTTGACGGCTATCTATGGCTGTATGTCTAACATACGTTTACTAATTCTCTACTTCACAACCCTGTCACGTTCTGTCTCGTATCGTATGACAAATAGTTCTCGACGAAATTCCCTATTTTTCCAGTATCAAGTTAGTGCGACCTACATAATTTAACCTTTTGTTTTGAAATACGTGCCAACTCTCGTATGATTTATTTTGCAGATAATGTTTCTATTAATCATGATTATAATACTATTTACTGAATCGTTCATTACAAGTTTATCAATTTATAATTTATCTGACTGTCGACAAACAATCCACAGGCAGCAATTATCGAGCATTTCCTGTGTTCCAACACAAAGCCCTAATTAAGGTAGGGGCAATAAAATCTCGCGTGTTTAAGTCCCGTTTGATGGTGGAGTATTCAGGTTCACATAACTCTGCGGTAACTGAAGATGGGAGCAACAAGTCTGTACAACTTGGGAGAAGTTATCTTAATGTCAAGTATCCCTATCTAGAGGCAAATCCTCTCTTTAGTTCCTGCAGCTGGCAAGTGTAAAAGCGTTGCCTAAGTAGGCGACTGCTGAAGATGCAACAAGTTAGAAGCAACTGAGTGAGGCGAAGACCCTCGACTAGCCATTACGTAAGGATTGACGTAAGGAAAAGTAATGATTTAAAATCTAAAAACTGATAAAATAATGAAATGGACTAATTATACAAGTTTGCTTTTAATATAGAACGAAATAAAAACCACAGAAATTTTGAAAAATGTGATACTTTTGTATGTAATATTACTGCTGCCATGCATGTCGCCAAATATATACCGCGCAAACAATCCTGAATGGTTCGACACGTTATAAAAAAGCACTATTAATATTTAATGAAGTCAACAAAACCGACAATCATGTCTAACCATGCAAAATAAAACAATGATTCCTCAGTCCAAATAAAGTTCATTATAAATGCCAATCCTCCTTATAAATGTTACTTTATGTTACTATCTCTGCACGCAATGGACCCCATGGAAAACACATATCAAAATTCCTCGATACTTTGATACAGCATTGATACTTTTAATAACTAAGTTTAATTTAACTTTTCTAGTTTTACCTACTTAAATCGATCATCCTTTTCGTAGAACAACAATTTCTCTTTGTTTGAAATAATGAACCATGATTTTTGCGAAAGCGTTTTTATAATTTTTTCACTGCCATTTTATCAGTTCTCGGAGCTATCTCAAGGAAGGTTATAATGGTAATCTAGCTATTAACACATAATTTTTTACGGTTCACTTTCGTTTATCGCTTAGTAACTGTCGGACCTATCAAGATCAGCGAAGAATTGAAAAATGGGGCCAGCAGCGGAATATTTGGCTCCGATTTAATTTTACCTAAACCTAGTCTCTTGGGACTCGAGACAGAAAGACGGGAAGCTATCATTTCTAACTTTCTTCCGAAAATGTCGAATAATATTTTGTTACACTTTGAGCATATCCATAATGTGCGATGCTTTTTCCCCTCATATTTTCCTCGAGCAATTTGAGTGAATTGAGCAATCTCAATCGCGTCGACGCCCAACTAAATACATCAATATCCTGAAGGAATCACTGTGCTGTCATCACCGCTGTTAATGGTATTAGAAACATTGGCTCTAATTAAGGGGGGGGTAAGGTCAAATCATACGAAAAAAGCCATGTTTTCGTGATTTTTTTTCTGACGACGCAGTTAAAATTTCTTTAATCAACCAATGGTACATTGAAGTATGATATTCGAAGAATGTTTCATCAAATTTGTACAAAGAAATATTAAAAAATACGGCAATGGCAGCAATTGTTCGGACGTGTCTCGAAAAAAAGTTGAATTACGGTGCCCCTCATAACTTGATGCTGGATCATCTGAAATTAAAAAATCAAAGTTCATTCGTTAGATAATAGTTCTCCCCAGGTAACGCTGTCGAGTTTTTTTTTTTTTTTTCAATTTTTTTCATTTTTTCCAACCCTTTGAAGTGAAAAACACAATTTTTTGGGAAAAAATCGGCTAATTTGTTATTGCGAAATCAAAATTATGAACAAAAAAAAAAAAAACTCGACAGCGTTACCTCGTAAATGATGTACAGAAATAGTGTTTAAAATTTCAAAAGGATCGGTGCAGTAGTTTTGAAGTTATCAGGGGCACCGACTTTGAAAACGTGAGTTGTGGGAAAAACGCTTTAAAGTTTTAAACACAAAAAACCAGTTAAAACGTTTATAAGCGAATTTTATCGACATACCTCACACTGAGTCATCAATGCCTGGTCCATAGAGGATGTCGCTGTCATCGATGATGTCTAATGCATCTTTTTGCTCCTGCCTACGACGAATCCTGCCTTCTTTGGTTTGTCGTTCAGCTTCCTGCTCTGCTCGGCTTATGCGTATGGAGTCAGTAAAAATACTTATAACTTCGTCAATTTTGCTCCAATTGACTTGAAATTTTGACACAATATTCTTCAGATATTACGGATTCAATTTCAAAAATAAAAAAAAAATGCAAAAAAAAAAATTAAATACCTTACCCCCCCCTTAAGACGTCACCGTTAATTTATTGGTTGTTTTCCACAGCTAGAACAGCTATAATCAAAATAAATCGCTTCCCGCTAAGACACGCAAGGGAATACCAGCAAATTGGATTGGAAACTAAAGATTCCTTATTCGATAGTAACGTGGTTTTCCACGTATTCTCAAATAATTGTGTTGGAGAGTTATTTTCTTCGGAGTTAAAGTTTTGTAGGTGAAGCAGGTTGCATAGTACAGAAGCAGTTAAACTTTATTATCCAGCAAACCTGGATTAACACAATGGTTCATTGGAAAGTAAACTAATAAGGCGTAAACACTCTTTGATAATATATGAGTAGCTAGATTACGTTTATGCTGAATGTGGAGACTTTGAGACAATGGAAAAGCTGACCTAAATAGACTGCTGATTAGATAGCTCTTGTACCAAAATGTAGCCCGATACGATCGCGGGATGAGGCATATAAAACAGGCTCATTTCTTGATCCACGGGCGTCACCTTACATTTTGATTACATTTTTACCCATAAGAGGAATACTGTACTTCTTAAATTGTCCACATCACGATCCCTGGCACATGTAAGCAATATTGATCCTGTCAAATGATGACTTAATCTCCACGAAATTTCCCATTAACGCCGGGCCCAATTAACGATAGACGGGAGCCTACAGTAGCCTACAGTGTATTTACCGAAAGCTATCTTGAGAATGGGATCACACATTACCTGAGGTTGTTACCTCGTACGTTACACACGGTTCATGTACGTAATATCGCCAGTGCTCCACAAGGACTAAGAATCGATTGTAGCCGAAGGGCCACCGGCTAAAGGCGCCAAATTGAGAATTGAGGCTTCGTAATGAGCATCCGATATAATATTACCATTACGTGTTCCTGATTATATGAGCTTTCTGGTATTACTTGTGTAATACGATCTTCCATGCAGATGTGTATAATATCCAAGTGTAGGTATACTCGAATCTTGAAGGCAAACTTTAAACAAGATGATGTTCCGTAACAAGTGCTGGAAGTTTTTGAAACCCCGCTACAACTTAGTAGTTTTGTTGCCATTTTCAAAACATGTTTTATGAACAAACCGAAAAGTTTTCATACTCTACACTATTTTCAAGAATTCCGCAATGATTTTATGAATTAAATAATATTTTTCGTAACGGTAAGCTGTAAAAGTAAAACAATGGCAAAGTTAATAAGGCGTTTGTTTATCTGTCCAATCTAATTTACAGTCCAAGTTTTGTATTTAATTGGGCCTTACACAAAGACTTGGTTGGACATAAATTAGGGATATAAACGTCAGTATTTTTCTAGTGGAATAGAAGAAGTGAACCTAGGCGGTATAGCATTATTTAATAAAATACTTGAAAGAATTGTATAATTCGTACTGGGTTCGACACGCGACAGTTTTGCATATAAGAAGTAATACTGTTTAACTCTTCATAAATGGGTATTTTTGAATAGTGGCTAATTTTCAACCATCGCAGTCAAGTACACCTGTTACGAGTATTTCCGACTCGCGTGGAAGTGCGCCGACGTTTAATAACAGAAACATTCCTTAACGAGCTCATACTATGCAATCGAAAAATTTGTTACCTTATGACCGGAATAAATGTGTTTCCATAGCAATAAGTTTTCATTACCCTGGAAAGAATGAGGAAAAACTACTTTTTAGGAAATAAAACCTAAATTCCAGAGGTCAAGTTACTGAGAAAGGGGAAAAGCTTGGAGAAGTTTTAATGCCTTTCGAAATAAATCGGGGTATTTATCTTTATATCTATCCCTTGGTGCCTTCTGCTCTTGGCTTAATGGGATAAATCGGGGCATGAGATAACTCCAGCCATGGACGCAGTACCGGTCTTGGCTAAAAGCGGGTTCGAGACTTTGATGCTTCTTTATTATTATACAGAATTTAAGTACTTAATATCTAATATGTTTCGTATTTCTGGGTATGTGAGTAATAATAAATAACAAAATTTTAAGCTGTCTAAGCAAAACAATGAAACAATCTTGCTATTATAATACATATTTTCAAAATCAACAATAACCTACTTTATATATGCAATCTTCAGCAATGTATTGTTCCACTTTAGACACCGCACCGAATTTGTAAAAATAATGTAATAACAGAAACAAAATTGTTGAATATTAAATAAGGCGTGGGATTGAAGCCCAAGCGACCTTCACTTACATCGCTCTTCTGCTCTGTCAGTTAAGTTTTGTAACATTAAAAAAGGTGACGTCACGGCCATTTGTTACAAAATAACCAAAAATAGGCAAAACAGGAAGATCCTCGCCATATTCGGAAAAAGAAAACGTCAATAAAACTGATTGAACAGCCATTTCTGAGAAAACAAATGGTCTAATCGGTTTATTGAGTATTTTGGTCGTGTCTCACTAAATCCCCAGCGTTTGTCTATGAATAAATAATATTTTACAAAGCTTTATAGATTATTCAGACTGTATTCAAACCATTCGAACCATTGTTCTTTTCATTAGATTTTCTTTCATTCGAAAAGTTAGCCAGCTTAGTTAGCCAGATTACCTTTGGGTTTTAATTAAAAGTCTTATGGATGTGCTGAGCCAAAAATCTTCTTATTGCATTCAACTAAATTTAGTTCAGATTTTCGATATTCCAGGCAAATACTGTATCTGTATACTAAATCTACTATACTTTAATCCTTGTATTTCTTCTTCCCTCTAGAATAAATACCATACGAATTCTGCACTGGTCTGATTTAAGGGTTACTTACTGTACGGCTTAAGAGATCTAAGAAACATTTCCGTAAGTAAATACGCTGCCATCAAAGTATTTATCCAAACTTCACCACCCCAAAGTTTGAGGTTTATTCCATTCGGAGACTTGTACGGTTATTATCTTTACGAGGGGTTGAAAGCTCTCACTTTTATATTGCCTTTTATATTGTGCTGTGCCGGGTACTTTACTGTGGAGACGAGGTCAAATAGCGGCCCAGCTAATAAAGGAGCCATTTTGACTTTGTTTAAATAAGCTATTCTCCTATTTTTTCAAATATTTTTTAAAATGCTCATATATATCAGATAATCAAGGATTATTTTTATTTCTGCAAAATATACCTGCTAAATGTTAAAAAAAATATATCAAAAATTTGACTTAAAATATACGCGCCAAAACACCGACCGCCATGATGGTGGCGGCGACTGACGTCATATAAACTAAAATGAAGAAATGTCAAAATGCCAGTTTGTCTTGTACTCTTGTAGTGATTTAATATAATTTAATTTCAAGTAAAAATGAGTTTTTATAGCCCATATCGTTGGTGTGTAGCGTTGAATTGTAAAAATTCTACGTTGAAGACTCCAGAAAAGTTATTTATTAATGTGCCGACCGACGTTTCTATGAGAAATGTTTGGTTGGAACTCGCGGGACGAGATCCTGTAAAATATTCTAAGAAATCTCATTTATATCTTTGTGAGGATCACTTTGACGTAAGTACATAAGCTTTTTTTATTGATTTTTATTTAAATTACGATATTACTCTCTTTTTTACTATGTAAACGAGACTTTGAGGTTATTTTTACTACATAGCTCGGTATCATTGCTCTGCTTAGCTAAATAACCTACAATAATTATTAACATTTGTTTTTAGCTAGAGCAAGACATGGAAAATTATATGCAATATAAAATAATGGGCTCAGTAAAGAAAATCAGAATGAAACCTGGCATTATACCATCTAAGTTTAATAATATACCCATTGTGAGTCCTGGCCAGGAAGCAGAGAGCTCTTCAACAAGTGTACAACCTGGTTCATCAACATCACGTAAGTATATTTTATTTACCAAGCTTTGATGGTGCTAAAATGATAAAATATATTTAAACCTAAAGGGAAATTTTGTTTCTAACTGAAATCCTACCATTTACATCGTGTCATAGAGAGGTTGTGAATCTCAGCCAAACACCATTTACATCATGTCATACAAGAGGTAATCCCAGTCAAACAGAAGAGAGTGCTTTAATAAATAACCATACAGCCCACTTTATTAACTCAACTTAAGTTTAATGATGATCACTCACCATCGCATTACTTTAAATTATTACAATGGAAAGGCTGCTCTACAGATTCTTATCTATTGTTTTCAGATGTTGTGGAAGTGGAGGAAGATGAAAATATTTCACACAAGGCAGATAAAGAAGTTCAAGTACAGATAATGCCAGTTATGGAATACAAAGCTGTCCAAGTGAATTTATCTGCCCATTATAGAAGCAAAGCAACACAAATAAATTTAAAAGTGCGGCACAGCACTACATCTCCAATAAAGTTAAGCACCTCAGTTGCCACTTCACCACTCATTAAAATGAGCACTATAGATGTACCAAGTACATCAGGTATCACAAGACCAGCAAAAAGGAAATTGTCTACCTTGTTCGAAGACCAGTCTGATAGTGAGATATCATTTACTCCATCAGTATCTGGATCAACGAGTCAAGACTTCTCTCCAATAAAAGTCACAACATCTGACAGTAGTTTGCCTGAAGAAATTCAGAGGGACAAGAAAACGAACTTAGAAAACACAATCTTAAAAATAAAGAAAAAGCCTAGACTCTATATTGGTATCCCTAAGGAACTTTATTTTTTACTAAATATCATACAAACACAGACAAACATTTCTGAGGCAAATATTTTGTTGTGTTTGACAAAAATTAGGCTAAATAGCTCATTTTCACAAATATCTGATGATTTTGGTTTGTCACTATCACAAGCAAGTAAACTTTTTTCAACCAACATAATACCAATCAGTAAAGTAATGTTACCTTTTATTAGATCGTTTACAACGGAGTCAATAAAATTAAATTTACCAATAGCATTTAGACATAGATATAATAAAGTAAGTTGTATAATAGATTGTTTGGAGATAGAAATACAGAAACCCACTAATGCAGTCCACCAAGCACTGACTTGGTCCGAGTATAAGAAGGCCAACACAATAAAATATTTGGTTGCTTGTACTCCAGATGGATTAATAAGTTTTATATCTGCAGGATATGGCGGAAGAGTAACAGATGTACATTTATTCGAACACTCCAAATTTTTAGATACTCTCCCATCAAACACATGTGTCTTAGCTGACAGAGGATTCAAGCACATTGAAACATATTTGTCTAAAAAGAACATAACTTTATTAAGGCCCCCAAGTGTTGGTAGTGGTTCCAAACTGTCAAAAGCTGAGGTACTTCAGACAAAAGAAATAGCAAGCCTCCGGATTCATGTGGAAAGGGTGATCCGAAGAATCCGGGAGTTTGCTTTTTTAAAACCACATTCTGTGGTTAACATAAATTTAGTTCACCTTCTTGATGAATGTATTACTACTGCATGTGCTCTGATTAACATACAAGATAGTCTTATTAAATAAATACATATACAATTTTTTTTAAACTTTTATTTATACCCATAATATCCCAGCCAACTGTTCAAACCAGATATTGACATATGCTATTTATTACATTAAAGTGGACAGTATGTAATTGATATAACCATGTAGTAGAAATATTAGGTTTTTCATGATTTTGGTAACTTGCATGAGCTAGTTAGAAATGCAAAAGTAACTCTGGCAGTCTGTCTGTTACTTCTTTTCTCTTTATCCTATGAACAAGTTTGGTTAAAACTCAGTATAGAGGAGATAAGTTTGAGGATTTTATCTAAGGTGTGGTTTGAGGTCCGGGGGCATAGGTAATAAAGATTCATCCTAAGACAAGGTACTGTAGCTAGTGGTAGAAGCCTTGGGCTAAAGCATATAAAATAAAACAATACACATAAATACTTACAAGTTCTATATTTTGGTACTTTCATACAAAATTGGATATATATTATTTTTCCAAAAAGGAACAATTTTGTCCAAAAGTTCCTGTACTACTTTTCTATCATACTGCACCTCTACAATACTGACATCATTGGAAGTCTCAAAATCACTACTCGCAACACAAAAAAAACTTTTTTCTGCTTTTGCACAGAACATTTGCATTTGCACTTGTGCCATATATTTTTTGGTCACAGCACCATCCTTAATATAATTTGTTAAAGTTTTTACACTTGTTGGGCACTTTATTTCTACCAAAGTACTTTTTTTATAGATGCCATCAGGTGAGCCTGCAATCATAGGATATGTTTCTGAAATAGAAAGACCACATTTTTCAATCTTATGGCCCAATTTTTTTTCTACTGTTTTCCTTACTTTTTCTTCTAATTTTTGCCCTCTTTTCATTGCTGAAGTTAGTGGAGTCCTTGCTCCAAGAATAGCCGCTACTAAGGAGCCATCCACAGTTTTGCATTTGCTCACTTCGTAGCATTTTGATGCTGTAACTCTTCCATAACGTAGCTCATACCAAAAGCTTGTTTGATGCTGGTGCCTTGTCTCTTTTTCAGCATTTCTTAAGTTAATATCATTAAATACACTACTGATATTATTTAAAAATGAATTACAATCCAGTCTTTCATTAAATTTGCACATCAAATAATGTAAAGAAAGCATATTAATTTTTTTTTCAGCATAGTTAATCTCATGTTTGAGCAGCTGGCATGAGCTTATTTTTCTTTTTTTACATTCAGTCACAAAGATTTCTGCGACACTTTTATGTGGTGCTACTTCTGGGGTTTGAGTACTACTTCCTTTTCTTTTCTTCAATATGTCCTTAGCAAGTAATATTTTTAGAGAAGATCCAACTTTAGATAAAGTAGATTTCCTCCAATAGCACTCAATAGCAGTGCAAGGTGGCTCTTCACTCCGACGATGACACCACATTAAAAAAGCAACAGCATGCTTACAACCACCTTCAGATGCTGGACAGTCATGGCATACTACACTTTTAATTTCTTCTTCCTGTTCATCAACAGTAAGTGTGCAAGAGTATGGCTTGGAACGCACTTTGTGTTCAGGACACATTTTGCATTTGACAACGCATGTCTGCTGATCTCTTTTCAGCTGCACATACCCAACAGCATCATCGCCATACGTTTCTCTGGCTGACCTATAAAAAAAGATGAAAAGTTACGATACCTACTTATTGTTTACACATAACCTCAAAACACGTAAGGATACTTTCATACACAATAAAACTATTTAGTTTTAAATACAAGTTGTAATTTAAATACATTATACTTACATAGCTGTTTTGATATTTCTGCATTCGGCAGAAAAAAAGTCGGTATTACACGCAAAGAACTTTGCAATCATTACCGCATCTATTTTCGGGAGATTAGTACTTTCGGCTTTTACAAAACCGACGTCCATTTTAATTAAGTAAAACTAACGTATTAAAATATTAAATCTTTTAAATTTAAGCTTCAAAACACATTAAACTCAATAAAAATATTAAATTTCTATGAGCGCTGGTAGGTAAGTAGTTTGTTGTTTGTAAAACGAGTGACGGACGACGAGCTTTAGTGAAATTGACGTCACATCATGGCGGTCGGCGTTTTCAATCACGTGACATACAGATAATGAAACCTCAATTTTAATTTTGAAAAATAAAATTAACCTTAGGTTTTCATGGGAAAATAACTTTATATTTGCATTTTCCGTGATGAAAACTATCCAAGTAATATAATTTCATAATTTATTGTTGATATAAGAAAATGGCCTATTGTTTATGACGGAAATTATTATTATATACTGTTATTCCGCCATGTGTTTCCGAAATATTAGTGGAAACTTTTTAAATTCCTGTCAGTCTTTGTTATTGTTCTCAACTTATGTGAATTACTTTCCTAAGACTAACGAGTGTCTCACGCTGGAATGTGAACCGTAGTGCGAATTATATTTTGGGTAATTTTAATTAAACTGCAGACCAACTACGCTTTATTTTCTAAAGGAAGCCGAACAAGCGTCTTACCCGCAATGGCATTGTTGAAATTTTAGTTTCCTTTACAAACTTCTACCTTGTTTAATAATAACTTAACCCCAGCAGTTACGAGTACTCCGTCTTCACTCAAGACTGAAGCAGATATACCTACTGCGAAACAGAACTTAAATTCCATGCAAAATTAATGTTTGTTATTCATCCGCCAAGCAGTAATGTGCAAACAGACCGGAACACAGTAAGTATTCCGGTCTGAAGGGCAATGTCATCAGCGAAATTACTGGGCATGATGAGTTTCAACAACTAATATCTCGGGGTGACAGGCGCAGTGCATTGTCGCGCAGAATTATTAATTTTAAAACACTGGGTGGCACTGTGTCTGATATGGGCAATCATGATGCTTACCATCAGGTACCTGATTTGCTCGTCTTGTTACTTACTATCACAAAAAAAGTAATTAGTCTAGGCCTAGTAAATCTAAGCCTACGATTTGATCATCTTCATCTAATTATGTTATGATAATAATATGATTATAGTTATATAGCCAGCGGTAAACGCAATGTGTTCCATCTTGTAAGCAGTTAGCTTTCTTACCACCTATCACATGAAATCTGTTAAAAATGCCAAGTTGTTGTAAAACTAAACTATTTACATACTCGTACACTTATAATATTTAAAACATGTGCTTCCTTCTAGAACTCTTGAAATAAAGTACTGCCTTCTTTCTCCAAGTGATGAGTAATTATACAATTAATTCTGCTAGCGCCTAATGTTAGGGCTGACGTCGAAACTTTGTTTTCGCGAGAAATAAGAACAATGAGCCTTTCAGTTTCTGGCGAGTTTTCACCTCTTATAGCATCTGCGTTAATGTGATTATTTCTGGGCTAATATGCTTTACATCCGTAGTATTTATACCTTATGGATTTCTCGTTTGTGATGCTAATAACAACTTAGGTGTTGTTCTTGCTTGCTCATTTTTAGTAGTTGAAAATAATTAATTACCTATGGTTCAATTAAAACAAGTAGGTATACTTCTATCTCTTTCAAGCCTATGCCTTGTATGTATTATTTATTTATTATTATTTATTAATATTCCATCATCCATCGCACCTTGCATGCATAATTGCATTTATCCAAGGTTAAAACCATTCTAATAGAAAACATGGCCACTATAAAAAGAGACACGATATTGGAAATAAGTTTGACAGATTAACTAGCGCAACAGGTCTATCGTACTTGGTTAGTGGCAGGTCGTCAGGCAGAGACCAGATAGAGGACAGATAAGACGTCAATTTGCGATAGCGATAGATATTGCAGGGCTTGAAATCTGATATTGATTCGTGCAACATGTGCATTTGAAGACAAGAAAAACTTGAAGCAAAAGTCTTACCTTTTGAAAATGCTGACATCATTGTCTTTTTGAATTGACTTCAAAAGGTAATCAAACGACAGAACGAAGAGACATTTTTATTTACTTATATAAAATAAATTGTTTATTTGGTCGCTTTCTACAGTGAAATATTTGATACTTATCAGCAGAATTGAATTGTTCTCAATGAAACAATAGTTGAGATTGTCATATGCTTAGAAAGTGTAATGCAATATTTTTCCTTTCTCCTTGTGCCTTATACAATTACTACGGTCTCTTAGTTGGAATTAGAGTGATAATCCCCGTCTGTAAGGTTTCCAACTATCATTGGATCGAGATTGTTTGGGAGGCACTTTGAAACCGCGAGTCGAAACTATGCCATTCTCTACAAGGATTCTGGACTAAGTCTGAGCTACTTGACTGGATAGAATTCACGGAGATGTTAATCCGTCTTTGAAATTAGAGCAAAATTGGTATCATATATTATATAATGCGTTTTCTTCTGTACATGTACCATAAACCTTGATTGTTAAAAGATAGACAGCGTTTGGGAGAGTTAATCTTAACAATTAACTCTCCCACAAGCCCCGACCAATAATCCTGCTGTATTCTCATATATTATAGTATACCTTAATATTATGGTTTTTACGACAATTCTCGGTGCCTCGTTACTTATTACTGTATATTTGGAACCTCTACGCGTTCAAGCACTATTTTCTCGAGCAGATGTTTTTACGTCGGCTTGGGGTTACATTTTCATCAGTTTTTTTGCGACGTTATTATGGGTGTGTAGATTTTCGCACAACTTGGTGACTTGGTAGTCAGTAGTCATAAAAATAAGGTTTATCCTATACTCTACTCGTATTATACACGCGTTATTAAGCATTCAAATTTGTTATGTTTAATTAAGCATAGTTATAGTTTTTTAACAAGCTGACTTTTAGGTTGCTGTCCCACTTTCATCCAATTTCTGATATTGTTCAAGAGTTCAAGGTTTCTCTATGACACATTGTCGTAATGCTGCCATATTATTTGATTCAACCTTGACTTTTACTGGCAAGCCTTTCCAAAGCAGTAAATACTAATGAATATAGAACAATATGGAAATAACATAACATATATTCACGAATTTTTCCCGAAGGGGTAGGCAGAGGTGTACCCAGGACTCAGTCCCATAGTAGATACACCCACATTTCGCCAGTATGTTATTGGTCCCATGTAATAGGGGGCGAGCCTATTGCCATCTACCGGGCACAGTTCCAGACAGTTATTGAGATAATTCCTAATGGAAAAATCCAATATGACCTGGGGATCGAACCCTGGACCTCTTGATTGGCAGTCGAACATGCGCCCACTACGCCACCGAGGCAGTAATATGGAAATACGTTGTGTTTATAGTCACAGCTAAAGCCATAGGTACTATAATATCTGCCATAATGGCGCCAATGATTAATCCATCGTAGGACAAAACGATCCTTCATGTGACTCAGTTGACCACGAGAGATCGTGATTCATGACTCAGATAATGCATTTATGACTCAAATCTTGCATCCTTCTCTAGCTCAAGAAGAATTCCCATTTCTGAAAAGGACAAAATCTTTAACGTACAAGTAACGATTCTTGAAAGTACACTTTCTTAAATCTAGGCCGTGAGAGATCAAATTGCTTTGGTTCTAATTCGGAACGGTAATGTACATTAGCTTCCAATACTCGGAACTAATCGAGATCGGTACACTCATCAAAAGATGAATCAACTCGGGTATTAAGGTTGCGCAATAGCAAGAAATGGATATTATCAATTTCCGGGCGAGGGAAGGGCTATTTTTAATACAATATTTAATTTCTTTTCCACGTGTACGTACGGCATAAATGTATTGATGGACCATAACATAACATTTCACCACAGTAGGTACCGGTATGTAAGAGGGGGTAAGCCTATTGTCATCTACCGGGCGCTGATGGTTTCACCTGCATTTTAAAATTAATTGGAATATTCATTTCTCAAAATCAACACTTGCCAGTCTGGGAATAGACCCCAAGACCTCATGATCGACAGTAGTTTGCGACCACAAGGCTTATAAGCCTCGTTATTCAGTTGAACGAAGCATTCGAGAAAGTCGGCAGAGAGGAATACATAGTAAATTTAATTGTCCTAACTAAATGTGTAAGGGAATGATAAAAATGCCTCAGAAAATTTGTTACAGATTTGAGATGTACTAGGTTTTTTATTATACTGACGATACCTATTAAAACACCTTTCATAAAGTTTACTTTCAGGAAGTAAATAATGGCAAGCCATGTTTTTGAAGTTGCTCGTAACTCGCAGTGAAAAGTTCAGTTAAATTAATGGTTTTGTGAGGCTTTTGATCTCCCGTGTTTGGGTTTTCTCCTATTAATTATTATCTTTACAAGGAAATGTACCTAATAATCTATTTATTTATGTATATTAACAACTGTAGGCAGGTGCTTCCTTATTGTAAATTATATATACTCTTTGGGATCTCACACAAATCATGAAATAATAGTGTCTGTTGTATAGCATTCCCTATCGATTTTACCGAAGGCTGGTTTAGAACTATGTTACTGTAGGGTAGGGCTACTTGCCAGACCATAGGCTATATTATTATAGCTCGCATGTCCCCTCTGCCCGACCACAGACCCGATGGGA
Source organism: Hemistola chrysoprasaria (assembly GCA_947063395.1). NCBI lineage: Eukaryota > Metazoa > Arthropoda > Insecta > Lepidoptera > Geometridae > Hemistola > Hemistola chrysoprasaria. The sequence continues at coordinate 6,022,333 of OX346727.1, read as the reverse complement.
TGGTGATGACCCGAACGCATAGGGCCGATAAATCCAATTGGAAACAAATGCCTGATCCAAGTCCTAAGTATAACCATCCAAATGTATTGCTTATTGAACGTAATTCATCTCAGTTCCTCAACAAAATAACTTATTTTCATTGACGTATATTCTACGATAGACAAACACGTTCTTTAAAAAAATTGCTTAAATTCTGTTACTTAGTTCATTAAATTTGCGTTTATTTATTAAGGTCATATGCGTTAACAATAGTTTGTAATCAAATCAATCGAAAAACATATACTCGATTTGTTTTCCCGTAATATTAGCACAGCTCTGTACGCGTTCACACTGCATGGATGTCGAAGCTACACTATAGTAACGTGTACGGTATCGCAGTACACTTTATTCAAGCAATGTGAGTGTTCGGAACGCGAAATCTAGTACGTAGTACATTAATATCGTTGCTTATTTCAAGTTATTTATCCTTTAAATCCCGTTACCGGTATCGGGGCCGTCTAACTACACACTAATTGAATTAGCTCCCGTACGTAAGTATATGAAACAGTTGTGTGTATTGAACTTTTCTAATATGGATTTGTAACCATTTCTTTATTGGTTTCCGGTGGGATTATTGTGTTTTAGAGGGTTTGTTTTGTGTGAGGAAATTCTGTTGAACCTCGCGTTAGTGTGTCTTTGTACTTTAACTAGCTGTGCCCCGCGGTTTAACCCGCGCAGGTATTGTTCAGGTGGGAAGATTCTTTCTTACTATTGTAGACGTGCCTTTTCCATTAAATAATTCTCGAACACTTCAGCATATTTTAAATGATTTATTCCAAGCCCACCATCTTCAATCTCGCTCTACAATCATCTGTCGCGCTGGCATCCACCTCCCTGTGTTGCCATCGCGCCCTCGCACATGCCATAGATCTTCCTTAAACTACACGTTGCCATTAATGCTTTCTATAAAACCACCAAAACGTTCACAGAATCCGTAGCATGCGCGTCACAAAATAACATCAACCCTACACTATATTATATATTATACATGCGAAAGTTTATGAGGATGGATGGATATTAGTTAGTCTTTCACGCCAAAACTACTGAACAGATTGGTCTGAAATTTGGTATGTAGGTAGCTTAGACCATGGAATAACACATAGGTACTGTTTTCTCGGATATTCCCACGGGAACGAGGACTCCGCGAGTGAAACCGCGGGGCACAGTTAGTATTAATAATAAAAACAAAAGTTTACACTCTTACATACACCAAACATCCAACACCCGAGATCAAACATTTGAGCTCATAACATACATACATTCACGCCTTTTTCCCGAAGGGGTAGGCAGAGGTGTACCCAGGACTCAGTCCCATAGTAGATACACCCACATTTCGCCAGTATGTTATTGGTCCCATGTAATAGGGGGCGAGCCTATTGCCATATACCGGGCACAGTTCCAGACTCCAGGCAGCTATTGAGATAATTCCTAATGGAAAAATCCAATATTTAACACTATGCCTGACCTGGGGATCGAACCCGGGACCTCTTGATTGGCAGTCGAGCATGCGCCCACTACGCCACCGAGGCAGTTTGAGCTCATCGCACATATATTTGCCCTGGCTAGGAATTGAACCCAGGACTCCTTGCTTCGCAGGCAGAGTCACTACCAACTTAACCATAAAGCCCTTAGATATATTATTAATGAAAATAATTCTTTGTTTCAGGTATTAAATTATCAAACATTATGGCGGAAGGAGGATTTTAATTTAGTAAGTTTCATTGGCATAGTAAAATTATAACCTAAAAAGTTAATGAACAACGCGTGTCTAGTCGGAGCTTTGTCCAATTGAACCTTTTTATCTTTCACAGCCGTCTGCAGGCTAATTAAAGGTTAATTGCACGAACACTTGCTGCCACTTCAAATTAAAAAGAATGAACTGAATGCTAAAACCTACGTTCTTGAGTTTAGAGTCATAAAGCATTCTCGGAGTGCCTAGAACAGTAGGAATAGATAAAATTTTATAAAAAAAATTATGTGTTTTATACAGATTTTCTCTGATCTTTTGGAGGTATTTTCCGAGCACAGCATAGCTATACTAGACAGAACTGATAATATCTAATACTATGTAACGTATCCGCCCACCAATCGGGCCTTCCTCACCCCGCGAGTGAGATTGAGCTCTCGACGAGCCCCGCTCGCTGGGAAATCACCTCACGCACACTCTTGCGCGTGTACAAAACTCCATATGTGCAGTGTTTGTGTAGTAGTTATTTATATCGTGACTATTGTATGGGAATTGAGTCAAGTGTCCGGGGTGCCAAAGGAATTTAAATACAATAACTGCGTAATTTATTCGGTCTCCAACATTTGTTCGAATCATAAAAGATATCTATCATATTAGGTAAGTGATAGGAAATGAAGGAAGTGTAAATTTCTCCTCTCCTTGCTTAATTATTCTTCCCAATCTGCATCAGATCATCAGACTTGAAGATCTTGATAAATGCTAGTCCCTTTGGTCTTAGAATTAATCCTAATTAGTATACGATATATGTTATATTAGTATAAAATAATAAAGACAACAAGTACATCATAATATCTCCTCTCATAGCTTTATTCTGACAATTCCATTGATATGTAGAAAAGGGGAGATGAGGTACTGGCTGGTCGTAAATGGTCGAAAATTCAAATTAGGTCCCATTAGGTCCACGTACGTTAGTAAAGTCGTACCACCGAATAATATTGTTGTCTCGGTCGCACTTCGGTCTTAGGTACGTCTTTCTATCTTTGTTATTCATTATATGTCAGTGTGCAAACTTCACACTGAGCAAATTGCACGTGGCAGTTGTTGAGTAAGCGCTGGGAGAACGAAAAATATCCCCTTTTCTTTAAATCAATGAATATTTCCCATTTAATCAGTAAACCATCAAAGTTTCAAATAGATGAAGGGAAATAGGCAGGCAAGAACTAGGATAGGAAGTCAAACAAGTTAAGTTTAAATATCGTCTTTCTTAGTCCCCCTTTCTTTTTCTCCATCAGACCGTCACAGATGTCAATCTAAGACATTCTCTCGTGCTTAGTCAGTAAACTGTAAACCAGTTAGAACGTGGTTATATTATCAGACCTTGACATGCTTGTCTCACTTAGCTAGTACCTAGCCACAGACAGCTCATCCTAAAAGACCCACCTTTATAGATCTTAGTATGACAACTCGGCGGCGAAGTGGTTCGTAAGCGTTACTACCGATCATGAGGGACCCCTGGTTTGATTTTTCTCAATGACCACCTGGAGACTGGAATTGTGCCCGGTTCATGGCAATAACAAACTGGCGAAGTATGGGTGTACATACTTACTATGAGACTGGATCTTGGGTGTACCCAGGATCGAGTCACGTAGTTAGTACACACCTTGGCCAGTAGGCCTTTTTTCCAAACAGGGTAAATTAGTAAATTTCCCTGTTTGGAAAAAGGCGTAATATTAAGTTATGTAGTATGAAAACTAAATCACCAATATGCGGAGGGAGGTCTGCTTGTTTATATTGAATCATTTGACATCAAACATGTCATAGTTCGTGTCTTGTCATAGGAAAGAAAAGGGGCGGACTCTGTTGTTATGCAATATCACTGCATAACTTTTGCGAGAGCATACCCCCTAAAGTATCGTCTATCAAAAGTAGGTTGGGTTGTCTGTGTACCTAGTGACTAGTAGCTAGTCTGATTGTACGTTCCATTGTAATTTGTAGCGTATTGAATGACAAACACACGCCGTAGCTGTTTCCATTGTGACTAGATGGCGTGCTTGCGCGAGATAACTACCTCGGAAAATGGCAATTTAACCTCGTTTTGTGTCATACTTTTTATTGTGTTACTGACGAGTTAGCTCTCCGTTTATAGTCTTTCAAAGAACTGTATCCTATATTTTACAAGCTTTTATTTAGTTCTGTCGGGTGTCTGTTTCTAATCAAGTCGCACAAGGTTTGTGGTCCGTTTTCGATCATCGCTTGAGCTGGTTGATATTCGTACATTATTTACTAGTTGTTCCCCGCAGTTTCACCCATGTAGTTTTTGTTCCTGTGGGAATATCGGGATAAGAATACCCTATGTATACGTGGACCCGCCAGAGATCCGTTGAGCTCCATAATTAAAGATGGGTACAAACAATAGACTGCAGATAATCATCATCAGCTTTACCAGCTTTAAACACGCGGCTTTCAAAGCGTCTGTTTAATCTGAACACAAAGATCCATAAAATAATGATAGCTCACTGTCCTTTGATTAAACACTTATTCACTATAAACGCCACAGACTGTCCTCTATACAGGGGCTGTTTCGTGGCGGAAGAAACGGTTGCCCACGTAGGTAATCAAACGTATTATAAATTGATTAGACATTTTTTGGAAGCCTGGGAATAAGCCGAGGATAAGCTATACCTGCTTTATTATTGTAAGCATAATGTGATTTCACTAGACAATAGCGTGCATAGCAGAACACGACTGAAACCGGTTGCAGAGGCTACTCTTGCTGCTTCCACAGTGTACAGGAATCCAGCTTGGATTAGAATAAAAGGAATTCAAAATTGACTGTCTCGGTGGCGTGGTTCGCAAGCGCTATTGCCGCTCATGTGGTCCTAGGTTCGAGCCCCAGGTCAAGCAAAAAGTGTTATTGGATTTCCCATTAGGAATTTTCTCAATAACAGTCTGTGACTGCGCCCAGTAGATGCCCCTATTACGTGGGACAAAAAATTTTCGTAAAAGCCCACATTTCGCAAGTTATGTTACTTGCGAAATGTGGGCGTACCTACAGCTATGGAACTGGGTCCTGGAAACACAAAGTACACATCTGCTTAGCCTTTCAGTAAAAAGGCATGAAGTTATTTTATGTTAAAATTGGCCCTTAAATTGATAGGTTACTACGGAGGCGGCGAGTGTTCCCCATACTTACTTACGTAATAAATAATTAGTTAAATTTAATAAATAAATAGTTAAATAATTTGAGATCATAGCATATTTCCAACATTTAATGGCGTTATTCGGTATGAGACACTAGTTATCTAGGTTCCTAATTATATTTCAATCCAAAATAGAAGTACTTTGGACTAAAATATGATAAAAATTCAAAATATAGGTTTTTAGACTAAATATGGGTATTTTCAAATATTACTCCAATTTATGAGTATTTTAGACTAACATTAGGAACCTAGAGAGTTACAAGACGAGCAAATCAGGTGCCTGATGGTAAGCATCATGATCGCCCATATCAGACACAGTGCCAGCCATTGTTTTAAAATTCTAAATCCTGTGCGGCTCTGCACTGCGCCTGTCACCCTGAAATATTAGTTGTTGAAACTCGCCCATTTCGCTGGTAACATTGACCTTCAGACGGAACACAGTAATGTTTGAACATTACTGCTTGGTGGATGAATAGATAACTAGTGTCTAAAATCCAAATAACGCCTTAAATGTTGGAAATGTGCTCTGATATCAAATAATTTAATTATTACGTTTGTATGGAGAATTCTCCGGTGCCGCCCCGTTAATTACAGTTTATAGAAAGAATCTTTATTATGGTTTACAGTAGGTAAAACTAAATAATTTAGTACCTACAGTAGATAACTTACTGAAAGCTGTCTGCAGTCTATTTCAGCGCCCCTATTCCCTATTCTCTAAGCTGAAGATAAAGCTCACTTTTGCCTGCCCCCGACGTCTGAAATAATAAGAGAATAGCTCGAAATGACAGCTAGAATTTGCAGGCGAAAATATGCTTTGTGCCCAAATTGTGCACGCTTGTCTCTGTTTGCGCTCAACAAATACTTAGCCTGGTTTAAAAGTAACATTAAAAAAGTATCTATTTTAATTCTATTGAAGTGAGTTATTGTTGGCGACAAGCTTTTACTTACACTTCACTTTAACATAACATCGCGCCTTTTTCCCGAAGGGGTAGGCAGAGGTGTACCCGAGTCTAAGGTCCCAGTTCTATTATAGGATAGGTACATCCACACTTGATATGGTTTTGGTCCCATATAAAGGTGGCGACCCTATTGCCATCTTAGGTAGATGGCGATAGAGAAATCTAATAAAACTTTACCTGACCTGGGGATCGAACTCGGGACTTCACGATCGGCAGTAGATCTTTCGACCAGAACGCCACGGAGGCAGTCTCTTACCTTAGACTAAATACCATATAAGGCGGTTGCTCATCCTAAGGTAAGAGACCTTAGACTAATACCATATAAGGCGGTTGCTCATCCATACAAAATAAAATTTCCTAAATATGGAGAACCAGAGAATAATTTTCCACTCAATGTTTGTGGGTTGGCTTTGAATCTGGCCATTATTTGCCCCAAAATATATTCGGTTTAAGAAAACCGTATCTTATGTTTTTAATACATATTTAGGTTTAATTTTATTTAGGTTTTAAACCCGTATATCACATATACGATTTTTAAACAACCAAATATATTTTGGCAAATTTTTTTTTTTTTTTTTTTTTTAAGTAAGTAACAAGACGAGCAAATCAGGTGCCTGATGGTAAGCATCATGATTGCCCATATCAGACACAGTGCCACCCAGTGTTTTAAAATTCTGCGCGGCACTGCACTGCGCCTGTCACTCTGTGATAGGAGTTGTTGAATCTCATCATGCCCAGTAATTTCGCTGGTAACATTGCCCTTCATACCGGAACACAGTAATGTTTGCACATTACTGCTTGGCGGATGAATAACTGGCAAAGGTGTGGTACTTCCCCAGGCGGCCCCCTGCAAAAGAGGCCTACCACTACAAAAAAAAGGCCAGTTCCAAATGCAACAAACAACTGAGTGGAAACTTGTTATCTCTTCTTCCATATTTTAGTAATTAAATTTTTTATGTAAGGAGGTCGGTCGTCTTTAAAATTATGTAATCAAACCTAAAAACGGTCTTATAAAAAGTTGCTATGACCTGTTGCCAATTGACCTCGTCAGGCCCTTACTTCAGAATTGAACGTATTTTGAGCAAATAAACATTTTTCTAACATTCACTAGCAAGCAAATATGAGAAAAACATACCTACCCACCTAATTACTAAGCATGCGACGTTATAAGTACCTTACGAAGTAGGTAATTTGTATGATGATTTTCTAAACGCTGTGTTAACGCCATAACTTTTGTTTTTTTTTATTCTATTATTGTTTTTTGCAATATTTTCTTGCTGGTTAATCTGCTATGTTTTTTAAATAAATTAACATAACATACATTCACGCCTTTTTCCCGAAGGGGTAGGCAGAGGTGTACCCAGGACTCAGTCCCATAGTAGATACACCCACATTTCGCCAGTATGTTATTGGTCCCGTGTAATAGGGGGCGAGCCTATTGCCATCTACCGGGCACAGTTCCAGACTCCAGGCAGTTATTGACATAATTCCTAATGGAAAAATCCAATATTTAACACTGCCTGACCTGGGGATCGAACCCAAGACCTCTTGATTGGCAGTCGAGCATGCGCCCTCTACGCCACCGAGGCAGTAATATATTATATTTATAATATACGAGCTGTGCCCCGCGGTTTCACTTGCGTTGTCTTCGTTCCCGTGGGAATATCGAGAAAAAAGTACCGCATGTGTTATTCCAGGGTCTAAGCTATCTACATACCAAATTTCAGCCTAATCGGTTCAGTAGTTTTAGCGTGAAAGAGTAACATACATCCATCATCATCATACATCTATCCGTCTATCCTCACAAACTTTCGCTATTATAATATTAAAATATAATATATAAAAACAACAATTGTTGCTATATCGCAACCTTGAGCCGACGGATTTTAAAATTGTAAATACCGGAATACCGCAGGTACCTATGTTTTTACTATATACTAAATATATAATAATATTTTATTATATAAAATATATTTAGTTTGCTACAAAAATTGTACAAAAGTGTTGTAATGTACGTAACATACAACATTCTTTTACAATTTTTCGTCAACTCTTTATTAAAATGAACTTGTGTACTTTACTTACTCAAAATATTCAAAGGATAATATGTAGTGTGTATACACCTGAAGAAATACGTGCCAGAGAAATATTTACTTACTTCTACAACAAAAATTCGTTAGTGTGACCAAAACGTTCCGGTTCGCGAAAAGTCTTCGCTCCGGAAACACAGACTTAACGTTTTTAAGTAGAAAATATTGTTGGTCCCGTTATTTATGTGCCGGCGTTAAGCCCTGGGCTCTTCGTAGGTCCTTCAATGAAACGGAACACTCCGGTTAGAAGTGAAGTATCTTAATTGAATGTACGGGCTATTTTTCTCTTAAAACTAGCTCGAAGTTACCAGTTACCGTTTTTTTTAAGTTATACATAAAACGTAAAAGTGGAGCTTGAACGCTGCTGAAGAAAGAAAATCAGATCCGTAAAATACCTGCATTTAATTAAACAATTTTTAACGGATTTCATCGCGTTAATTTACATATTATTTATATCAGACGTTTCGTAAACTTTGCAATGTTCGTTCGTGGTCACAAGTAAGTTATATATGCGATATCGAAATCTGGTTATTTTTTTTATTTTAATGAGTTACAATCACGAATACCTTAGAAATCAGTACATTGCCTAAATTTTTAAGGGATCCTTAAAACTCTCACCTCTAACCCAAAACTCTTTTCTTTATATTTTACTATGGAAATTAAAGAACTCAAAGATATAACGGACTTTACGAATCCCAATAACTTACTCCACAAATAAAAGGCATTATTTATTACATTGACTAAATCCAAGAAAACTATAATAATTTTAAACATTAATTCTGTCCGCGTTACAGAGTATGGCCGTGACACCATGCGGGCACTGTTTCCATTGTTACACATCGAATAAAAGAAAATTATATTAGTGAACAATAAGTAGCTTTAACAATGGCTTGTTGTATGAAATTTTAAGGTCAAAAAACTCATATAGCTCAGTTCAAAATTATTTTAGAGCTTAATTATAGTGGACATGTTTATGCAGTTTTTTGTGTTTGTGTTTAAAGCTCAATGCCACAAAGGGCCTAACTAACTACTTCAAACTAACTATTTTTTATTTAATATTTTTGTAGCCAGCCAAAACATAAAAAAGTGATAAAATAAAGAGTGTTTTCAGTTGGATAACGGCGGAAAAGGCGTCCAAAACGGATGCTTTTGACTACAATAACATGACATGAGCCACCATTATAACTTCATTTTTCAATAGCACTCTAGTTTGACGAGAAAAGGCTGGTCATAATAGAACTTAATTAAAAATTAACAAACAAATAAAGCTTTTTGGTTGAAGTGAAGTAAGTTGGAATGGCGGAACATTTTCGGATAATTACTCTGATAGTGTCGTTTTACATATAATTTAATATTTTTTCGAATACTTAATACTTTTGTGATTTATTACCGGTTAAAAAGTGTTATTAACACTTTTTAAGTCTGTTCATTTGTGGCCGAAGGCTCCTAGAAAGAGGGCAGAAGCCTTTTGGCAATGGATTTAGTTTAAAAAGTGTTACAAAATGGTGAACATTAAACATCACCCATACAATATGAAAATACACAGATGTGAAGATATAGTGAATAATTCTCCACTTAATTGTTTGTGGCGACTCTGGATCTGGCCTTTATTTGCGCGAAAACATATATTTTTAAAGAAGACCATACAGTTGCTTCGTATTTATGAAAATTGTAAAAAAGTGCTTTTTCGGTTATGTTAATGTTTTTTTAAAAACAAAAATCATATTACGATTTTCTTCAACCCAAACCATTCAAAAGTTATTGCGTGAAAGATTAACAAACATCCATATGAACTTTCGCGTAGGTATATAGGTACCTAATATTAGTGTGTTATTTTTTGCAATATAACCAACAAACGTTTAGAGTAAAATATCTCAATCTCGTATCGTCCATCTGAATGGAAACCGGTCGCGAACAAGTCGTTGTGACTACACAAAGGTTGTATGGCCCCCGGTCAATGACCCCGTTGACCGACGCCGGCGCACCTTTTACATTCGCTGAAGTATAAGACACTTACTTTATCTGTGGCTACGTGTAATCTGTGGAGAGCACGTGGTTGTAACCGAAGTAACGTATATTTTTTGCGTATCTCAACGGTTGTCAGTTCTGTCACAGAATAACTAACAGTATAAGTGTATAATATAATAATATGTATAAAAATACTACATAGTTCTAGTCGGTACATAGGGTTTTCGTGATATTAAAATCCGAGTTGATTTTTTAAAACCGATTAACATAATTATATTAGGTATATTCCGAACCTGATGTAACTGGTATGAATTAAAGCAAATATTTTTGTTTTTTCGGACATTTTTGTTCTGGACGTAACCCTCGTCTTAAAACTCTTAATCTCACCCGTTGTGGTTTTGTGAAATATTCCGAATCTTACCCAGCAGTAGGTTAGCTTAGGAACTGCAAAAAAAACGAGTATATTTTCTTTTTTTTTGCAGTTTCTATGGTACCTATTTAAATATTTTATAATATACTAGCGGAGTTCCGCGGTTTCACCCTCGCAGTATGTGTTCCCGTGGGAATACCGGGACATAGCAAACAGCTCAATCGGTTCAGTAGTTTGTTACAAAGGTAACTTTTTCACATTGTACTGAGATTTATAATATTAATTTTATTTATTTGTTTCACAAAATCCACAGACCTTAAAACAGGATTTACCTTCTATATTTACATATCTTTAGAGAACAGACCAGTGCTAATAACATAAATACAAAAAATGTTATTACTAGGTAACATTTAATATAAGTTCTTACTGTAAACGCATTAATAAACACCTATGATTACTTAATAAAATTATTTGCCTACTTTTAATAATAATAATAGGATGGTACCTAATCAATAAGATTACTAGTCCAGGTACGCGCCACGCGCTTCTTCACAATTGCACTGTCGTAGCATTATTATCTGTTCTGTGCTGTAAGCTAACACTCGCACTTACATGAATGTGTATGTAAGAAATAATATAAGGGCCCGTCATTGTCAAAGGCACAATCTATAATAGTAGGTCTTGTCTTTGAGCAGCTAATTTAACCAAGGATAGAAGAATCACTCCTCAAAATCATTTAATAAATAGCGACTAGGTCCGAGGCAGTAAAGTGCAATTCACCTAACAAATTATCGTTATATTATTCTTATTCTGCGGCTTATTCTGGGGTTTGCTAAATATTCTCTGGTCTGTGATCCCACTTCTGATATTAAGGCAGGCCAAGCAGTAATGTGCAAACATAACTGTGGTCCGGTCTGAAGGGCAATGTTGGCATGACGAGTTTCAAAATCTAAGGTCTCAGGGTGGCACTGTGTCTGATACGGGCAATCATAATGCTTACCATCAGGCACCTGATTTGCTCTTCTTGTCACTCACTATCATAAAAAAAAATTAAGGACTACACATCTATTGCAGGTGCAGGTCCTTTGAAATTTTGTCGGCGACTTTTTAATATGAGTGGCAAGGCCTTTAAGGACCTTAATGTTATCCTGTGTATAATATATATCATAATAATTTCCTATACAGGATGTTATTTTTTCCCCAACAGTCTGTGAGACGTCTAGACATCCGGAAACTATTATGGCTCGTAAATCCATGTTATAATCGGAAGTGTCCATATTGGGTATCTTATTACTTATTATTTGATGACCTGTAGAGGTATGGTTTAATTCAAGTGTATATATTTTTGTTTAATACCCTAGCAATTAATCGGTAAATAGATAATTAAGTGGTAATTGGACCGGAAATGGTTACCATTTCCGGTTTAGGGAAAACCATACCATTAAAATTCTATCTGCTCATTATCATTTTTTGTACAGACCTAATGAAATCACAATACGTCATACTTAATCATCATCAGCATTAGCATGTAGACGTTCCTTTTCCATTAAATAATACTAGAACACTTCAGCATATTTTATATAGTTTATTTCAAGCCCACCATCTTCAGTCTCGCTCTACAATAATCTGTAGCGCTGGCATCCCCTTCCCCGTGTTGCCATCGCGCCCACGCACAAACCATAGGTCAGAAAACCACCAAAACGTTCACAGAATCCGTAGCATGTGCGTCACAAAATAACATCAACCCTACACTATGGCTTACTGCTGAGCATAGGCCTTTCTTTGTTTCTGCCACTCTCCCCCATGTCTTGCCATTCGCACCCAACTGCTTCCTGCCACTCTTTTGATGACGGCAGTCCATCGCGACTCAGGGCGACCTGGATTTCCCCGTCCCAATCTAGGATGAAATCGAATGGAGACCACGGACTGGCAAGCGCAGCGTAGGACGTCCTTCCACTAGATGGACATACGATCTAATAAGGACGGCAGGAACACGCTGGATGCAGGCCGATTTACAACCGGACTGGATGGAAATCTATGGGGAGGCCTATGTTTAGCAGTGGAGATGATGATGATGATGAATCTAGCCTACTCTGTTATGACTGTACACGACCTGCCATACCACCACGTGTACACTACGTCTGTAGTAACTATTCTTTGACGTCTGGCCACGTCATTATACCTAAATAATATAATAGATTGTTGTTTGAGAGCCAATTAAGCCGGGCCAGCAGGCCAACCGAAAAGAGATGGCGAAAGACAGAGATAACGATGATAAATACCCTGAAAAGATAGCAAAAGAAAATGCAAGAGTTACCGTTAAATCCAAAGCATGAAAACAATATACAAACAAAGTGTTCCGTATAATATTAATTATAAACGCCCCATTGCGGCACGCCGCTGGTATCTCAGGAAGCGACTTGTGCCGAGTACCAGCCCACCGCAGCCCTTGATGTCTTGTTTCAACTTTAATTGTACGAGACATTTACAACAAAATTAATGCTGAGTGGTAATTGCGGTCGCCATTTTAGTAGTGCTTATCGTCAAAGATATCTAAATTGCTTTTTAATTATGTTACGAGATTTTAATTATGTTTAGACATTCTTTCTTTCCAACTTATGCGTAATCGTGTTTATACAATATTATTATTATTTATCCCTAGTGAAACGAAAATAAATGGCCTTATCTTGATGAAACATCATACCGTTTCAAAGCCATATATTCGACTCAACATTAAAATCTGCATAATATCAACCATAACTTAGCTTTTACTAGCTAACGGTCACATAAAGCGTAATATGTGGTTTATGAGATAAATATACATCGAAGAAGCGGGAAGCGGCGGCCAACGGAACCCTAAATATGAATCATAAAAAATATGGCTCAACATCACAAAAAAAGGTCGGTTGTAGGTACTCTATTAAACTCTCAAACCTATTTTTCCTCAGGGAGGACATAATCGTAAAATCGAGGGGTTTTATATAATAGTGGGGTCTTAGCCAGATTACCCCTTTGATTAAACGTTCATTAACTTTCGGGCGAATTATGGTCCCTTTAGAAATTAATTTAGTCGAGACATTTGGTATTAATTGTTGAAATTGGCGAATCTCATTTGAGCATCAAAAGGGTGTCGGTGTAATTAAAAGCTTATTCGGAGAACCCCGAACGTGAGAAAATTAGGCTTTAATTAAACCTGCATTGATCAAAGTTATTACGCGGAATAAGATGTTAACTAATGTTTGTTTTGTAATTGAATATGCAAAGGCGCTCCGCATAAAGAGCAACTTCAGTTGAAGAAGAAACCTTCGACTCAACTTCAACTTTTTAAATGTTTTCGCTAAAAGTTGCCAGTTGTAGCACAAAAAAACAAGTTTACGGAAGTCAGGTTCATGTATGTACTATGTACCTACCTCACTTTTCTTATAGCTCGACAGAAAAGAGTAGAAACGGAACTAATTTAAAATGTAAATGTTGATTGAAAAGTTTTTATAATTGATAAATACAGTGGCGCCTCCATTATTTTCTACTCTTTTCTGTCGAGCTATACCTACGCTCGGCGTTCGCGCTAGGGTTATCAACTCTGGCTTATGCGAAAAAACTATAAGCACTAGTGGCATTTGTATCTAGTTGTTTGATTGATTGTTCAGAATATAACAAGAAGAATGGAAATAAAAACCAATAATAACTAAAATCATTCAATTTCAACAAAAAAAATCACAAGACGCGTGTCTTAATCGGTTGGCACTCGCGCTCGCACTGTTTTCCCCAACCGTTCCGAAATATCATGACTGTGAGCGACGATGTGTGAACTGTGAACGATGTATATGTGTGCGTTACTCGAGCGCGCGTTCTATGTAGCTTAACTTCTGAACACTTGTTACATATTTTGTGTTTGTAGCAATTAAAATTCCCAGTTTATGATGTCCCACTGCTTAATATACTTTTGAAATCGTTCGACTTGATGCGGTTGCCGATTGGGGAAACCAGCAACTTGACACAACTATAGTACAAAATCGTCAGGTCAACAGTTACTAGTTGCGATAGTTTAAAACTTATTCAGTTGTCGATTGCAGCAACTGAAAACTGTCGTCCATCTGCAAAAGTGGCAACTGAAGTTGATATGTCTGCGCAGTTTTGTTATATTATGTAAACAACTAGTTGCCTGTTGCCGTGACACGAAACTTTAAGTTGCCCTGTTTGCGGAGCGCACTCAAAACTTAAGCGTCGCGAGCATCGAATGCGGTGAACCATAAATTCGAAGAAACAATAGGCTCAGTGTGTTCCAGGTGTTTTCTATGTTGATTCTGGTCTGAGACAGATTAGTCGAGGATTATGTAAATGAATAGTTCTCTGTTCCTTGACAGGTTCTTAGAAAATTCATCAGAGTAAATATAAGCTTAGAATTAAATTAATTTACTACTATTTTAGTAAAATTAACTTATATTTTACAAGCTTTTATTTACATAATGAACACTTCACAACATTGTATAAAACAAAGTCGCTTCCCGATGTCTGTCCCTGTGTATGCTTAGTTCTTTAAAACTACGCGATGGATTTTGATGCGGTTTTTTTTAATAGATAGACTGATTCAAGAGGAAGGTTTATATGTCGGTATAATACATGCATAATATCGTTGAGAAACACTGATAATTTTAGAGGCTTCTAATGTGGTGAAATAAGGTGTATCACGAATTTACCCCTGTTAAAACGTTCACTATACCTACTTCTGCTACTCGTGCGAAGCCGGGGCGGGCCACTAGTAAAATATAATATCTAAATCAGATCGATAGAACGATGCAACGTTCTATTGATTCAATAGTTTCTGAGAGAAATAATAAAAAAAATTTGAGTCTTGGCATAATATTTATTTATTTAGCCTACCATGAAAGACAACATTATTATTCCAGAAGAAATAGGAACATTAAAATAATAATACCGAAATTATTTCCGACATCGGCTACGGCCCCGGAAGACGCTAAAGGCGAAAAATGATGAATTTAGAAAACCGTAATGAATTTAGAGCAATAATAAATTTAGAATTAGTAAAGGACATTTCATCCAGTCTCGGAAATATTTACAGCCGCGTAGAGTGTCGTAAACAGACTGATGGTAAAAGTTACTTAATTCAACTCATAATTTTATTATGAAAGTCCCGGGAATTCGAACATAAGCTCCGATAGAAGGAACTTAGAGTGCGTACTTTGTGAAATCTTCTTTCGAGTTTGGTAAACAGTGCGTAGGATTACATCTGTGGTCGGAGTCGGCTTTGAGGACGCCTGAAATAACAAGTTCTTATGAGATAACGATGTCAATATAGTCAAGAGTCTAGAGGCAAGACTAGTTCCTGAACTGCGAGGATTTTTTATTATTCCAAAAAGAATAACCAAAATGTCCTTTCATGCTTGCACTACAAACATGCAAGGTGTTTGTAGTGGTATGCCTCTTCTGCAGGGGGCCGCCTGGGGAAGAACCACACCTTTGCCAGTTATTCATCCGACAAGCAGTAATGTGCTAACATTACTGTGTTCCGGTCTAAAGGACAATGTTACCAGCGAAAATACTATGTATGACGAGTTTCAACGTGCCGCATTGAATTTTGAATTTTAAAACGCTGGGTGGCACTGTATGATATGGGCAATCATGATGCTTACCATCAGGCACCTGATTTACTCGTCTTATCACATACTACTCACTACTCACTATCATAAAAAATGCATTTTTATTTATTCCACCAACCAACCAACCAACCAACCAACTTCATAAAAGCAGGAGGTTCTTAATTCGACTGTGTGCTGTTGTTATTTTTGTATGTTTATTACGCGATTACTCCATTGATAATTGTTTTTATTCACAGGATTTCATTTTAAATTTTATATAAATTTTATCAAAAAAACTTTTTAATCGAAGTTGATGCATACCTAAAGGTATTATAATAATAATAATGGATTGATGGATGGAATGGATAAATGGATCATCATCGATACGCATAATATATTAAAATAGTACCAAAATGTTTGCAAAACGCATAAACACAAACAGTCGTCGTCGTTGGATTACGATAAGAAACGTGGCCTTGGCGATCAAAGACCAGTGTTTATAAATTCTTTATAAAAATATTGATCAAAAAACCTAAACAGAATTCATAAAAGGAGAAGGCATGAAGTAATACATCGTTAGAATTCATTGTGGCTATGATTCAATGCATCATTGTTTGAGTTAAGCTCACGTAATATAAAAATTGAGGCCGTATTAATTTCTTGAGAATATGAAATGTGAGGTTCATTCAAACTACTCACGCTTTCTTAGAATGCTAAAATGTAATACAGAAACAAATAACCTAAATCCAATGGTTTCATGTTACTAAAACGTCTAGGGGTGACGTAATAAAAATAAAAAGCCAAGCCTCTAATGACTGTTATTCGTCAATTTATCAAACCCAATATTTTCAAACGAGTTGATTACGGAGGCGTGTCTCAAAAAACGATTGTTTTATAAGTATTGAAACTTTCTATTAAACGTAAGTGGTTTAGAAACATGACAGTACCTTTGTTCAATGAGTTATAACGTGCCGTGACTTGCACATCTTTATGCTGTTTCATCTAAGCACAGCCTATTAGTCTGGGAGTTAGCGTTTGAAAAATATGATCTTATTTGCCATAAAAGAAGACGTAATTAGAGCATATAAAAACAGCAGTATATTCGAGATAACCCCAAAATAAATTAGCTTAAAATTCAAAGTCACTGTTCATGTATAAAAATAAACGCGATAAATAACATTAACAAGTCAATTTTATGATAATTATTATTAAACATACGAAAACTATGGCACATGCAAATTAACAGACACAGCTAATACGCAATCAAATAGTTTGTTTAAAAATCACTTCGCTGTATAAATTTTTTGGTAAATACTAACAAATAAATGAAATCATGCAGTGCAGCAAAACTTCTGAACTAAAGACAGTGAGGCTTCTGGTGGTATTAACTAACATTAGAGAGTAGTGCTATTTTAGCTTTAAATTCAAGATCAAGAAAACATGCCAGCTCTCAAACTTGGAAACCCCTTTTCCACTATCCAAGTTAACCGTTATTAAAGCACCTCCACGAAGATGACTGATGGCTCCCGGCTTACAAATGTTTGGAGGTAATTTATGATACCCATGTAACAGTCTTTCGAACTATTGTTACCTGATAGTTTTGAAGTGTGTGTATCGTTATGCTATTGGGGTGTCTTGGAGCTGTTAATTATAATTTGAAGGTAAAGTAAGAAATTTCTTGTAAGTTATGGTAAAAAACTGGAACATAATTATAATTTCAACTTTTTTGCCCCCGACCGAAAGCCGAAAGGGGAATGATTTTGACGTGTCTATAACGTCAGTATCTGCGTGTCTGTCTGTGGCATTGTAGCTCTGATGTGAGCCTGATCGATCAGCTATCAACCAATTTTCATGAGACATAGCCAAAATCTACATCGCGGTTTGAAAATCATCAACTCTTTTGTAGCGGCTCATATTGAGCAATACCAGTGGTCTGACTGATTCTAAATTTGGTATCATCACACTTCATCAAATTGCAACTTTGCAACGACTTGGTTACGCCCTGATGCTGCTACGCCCTGATCTGAACAGGTTCAGATGGGTCAGTAGAAACCCTCATCGGTTTCAGAATTCGATTTTACTGTACTTTCTGACTGGCAGTCATGAAACAGATTATACAAGACGAAGAAGTAATATTTAATAACGTAACTCAAAATCAACAAGCGACAAACAACAGCGACGCCATCGCGTTGTACGGTAGTTCCCAGCTTCCCGACCCCAGATATTAAATTACACTTTAAACTCGACTTAAACTTGATAAAGCACCACTGTCAATAGACGAAAGAAAAGCGTAAGCCGTCAAACGTCCTAAAAGTGGTCCGTAAAAAGGAAACGGCCTTGGGATCGTAAAAATAAAACAGTTCTACAAAGCGGCGGCGGTTCACCATCTCGAATTTAAATGAAATAAAAAAATCTGAGTAAAACAACAGGCACAAAAGAATTTCTCGCACTCAAACGTAAATGCATAATGAAATTCATCCCCAAGTGTGTTGTGGGCTATTATTCACCAGTACACAATATGTAGTGCGGTAGTAACAAATGCTACTGTAAACGGAATTACTGTGGAGTAATCTACTGGAAGCGATTGCGGACAGTGGCGGTTACAGATCATATAACCTCATATAAATTGCGCCAATTTATTGCTGAATTGTGTAGTTTAACGTCTGTGTGCGGTTCCATCAGAATTGACTTTGAGACATTTAGCGCATCGTGTACTCGTTTCATTAAAAAACTCTAGGGTATATAATTTAAACTAGAGTAAAATTCGAAAGCACTTTAGTTTTCACCGGTACTTCATAAAATTCAACGCAAAAGTGACAAAAATATTGATATAAACTTTATTCGAATCTGGTGAGAACGGACCGGGTGAGAACGGTGCTGTCCATTTTATTTATATCATCATTGTCGTCATCATAACTCAACGAAAGCATAGAGAATACAGACCTAAAAGTACAGGAGGGACACTTCTCAAATTAATTTATATAAATAGCGACTCTAGCAGCGACGCTACAATTCAGCTCGCACAACGCTAATAACCTACAGTTATATTCACCTACAAAATGCCTATCTTTCTATCGAGTAGCTCTTTAGCATTTCTCTCCAGCCTATTGAATTATAACATCAAGACGGGCGCACCAGCTACTTTTAGCTTCATACCTATAATGCGGAATGTACCAGTGACGAAAGATATAACAATAAAGTTACTGTTCCAGTAACGTTCCAACTCCTTACACGATTTGTATAGAAATAATTTTCGCGTACACCACCGCTATATTTCTTGGTCGCTATTATTTGCCTCGCATCGCGAACAATTACGAGGCACCGTCTCCATAAACACATATACCTGCGATACCATCTTCAGTTAGAATGCCGCAGTTGTAACAAGCGACGGGAAGACAATACCCTTTGTTGGTTGCTAGGACATTTGTAATGATACAAACCCGCAATGAATCTTCGCGGATTTTCGTCTTATAGGGATTTGTTTCGTCGATAATAGAGGAAACCAATAGAGACAATACCACAAGAAATACGCATCATATAGGTCCTTAGTCTTTTATATTGGGAAAGGTAGATAATTAGATTGATAAACACTTTATTGTTCACCATGCATAGGACATAAACATATCCCGTCTTATCGCTTAAAAAAAGAAATACTAACTATATTACAATATACACAATGCTATATGAACACTTCGATAATCCATAGGGGCAGACATGTCAGCCTATAGATGTTATCCAAGTGCTCTAAGTAATTTCTGATAATATAATGTCATTATGAAGGGACTGCCTCGAAGAACCTTGCCTTGGGAAGAGGGGGGACTGCCACGGTGGCGTAGTGGGCGCATGCTCGACTGCCAATCAAGAGGTCCCGGGTTCGATCCCCAAGTCAGGCATAGTGTTAAATATTGGATTTTTCCATTAGGAATTATCTCAATAGCTGCCTGGAGTCTGGAACTGTGCCCGGTATATGGCAATAGGCTCGCCCCCTATTACGGGACCAATAACATACTGGCGAAATGTGGGTGTATCTACTATGGGACTGAGTCCTGAGTACACCTCTGCCTACCCCTTCCGGAAAAAGGCGTAAATGTATGTTATGTTGTGTTTATTATGAAGGGTATTACATAAAAGTGACATTGTGAGACCTTACCTATCGTGATACCAAACATTTATTAAAATCTGTAGAAGTTTAAAGTATTCCAAGTTCCAAGTTCAGGCTTAAAACGCCATAATAAGTTCTTGACTTCTGAAGGTTATGCTGTTATTAGAGCGACTTTCAGATCAATTGATTCTGATTGAAAAATATAGAAATATCGACGATATGAGATAGAACTCAAAATCAATTTGGCTTCGATTGCTCTCTCTTGAAACTTAGAGAGTTTCAGCTCAAATAGGCATTTCGATTGCACTTCAAACCTAATCCAGTTTCACCTTGCATTTATGAGCCAGACTTGGCAAATTAAATTATTGTTAGATTGGTGCCTCGGTGGCGGTCGAAAGCTCTATTGCCGATCATGAGGGTTCGAACCCCAGATCAGACAAAAACATTTACATTTACATATAACATTTGAGTCCGAGCATATAATCCATATTTCAGAAAAGGTTAGGGGAACATCATATTAAAGTCTTTGTCAATGTGACGGCTATATTGGCTATATGAAAGTTATCAAGAGTGCTGCGCACATAAAAAAGCACTCGCACATTTCCTGAACGCCCTTTAAAATAAGATTT
This sequence comes from Hemistola chrysoprasaria, assembly GCA_947063395.1. Lineage (NCBI taxonomy): Eukaryota > Metazoa > Arthropoda > Insecta > Lepidoptera > Geometridae > Hemistola > Hemistola chrysoprasaria. The sequence goes on along the minus strand of OX346727.1, from coordinate 6,001,692 downwards.
TTCTCGGCTGTTAAAATGGCGAGTAATAAATTACTCTGTGTAAGTTAGAGCCGCAATAAAAAAGAGAATAATAAAACAAATCCATTTGTAACAGAAAAATAAAGCACCTCTAATGTTTTGTGCTTGATGTCAGGCAATCCAGAGAATTTCCCGACGACAATTGGCTCTGTGAACAAAGAACTATGCGACACTTTAATAAAGAAGCGCTAAATACGTGTGGGTGTTCTATACCCAAATTACGCGTTTCCCAGACACGCCCTTTCCCTTATCACAAACTAATAGCCGAACTTTACGAGACTGCAAGTGATTTCGACCTTTGTAAATGGCTCGCCTGTGACCTATATCAGATAACTTTGACGTATCCCACTGAAACCTCAGTGCCTTCTTGCTTACTTTGGAGAGTTATAAAGTTTTCCAACGAAGGGTGCCTTATCGGACTGAATGAACCACTTCAATGTTATTTATGTCCTAATACTTTTTTACTTTCATTCCTAGTATCTGCATGTTGTCGATATACTGCCTTATCTTAACCCCAAATGTTGGTTGAAGTCAGTTGACTGTCGCGGTCGGCAATTTACCACTCTTTTTGTGACGGTGCTTTTTTGCTCTCTGTTTTTTCCATGTTACTAACTTGAACCAGTGTTTTCAACTTCTTACACGAGTAATAAATTTTGTGAGATTATGTGCTCACGTAATAAAATATTCCTTTCCCTTCTGGTGTAAGAAACGGAGAAATATTTGAATGTTCTTAAACTCGGCCAAATGTCATCCGTATGTCTGCAACGAGTGCTGCGCTATTTCGGCCATATTGCGCGCAGAAACGGCGATAACCTGGAAAGACTAATTGTTACAGGCAAAGTAGAGGGGAAGAGGCCTAGAGGGCGAAGCCCGAAACGATGGTCTGACCAGGTTTCACAACAGCTGGAAATATCCGTCAGCGAAGCACTCCACAAAGCCGAAGATCGGGGCCAGTGGAGAAAGACAATCTCGAGAAAGTATCGGGAACGGAGTCACGATCCTCAACACTGAGGGACCGATTGAAGAGAGAGAGAGAAACTCGGCCAAAAAAGCTCTAGTGATAATTAAATTTTATGTCATTACACTTTTACAATTACAATTTTATGTCAAGTGTATATTACACTTTATTACAAAGCTTGAAATCATCTGGTTCTGCGACAAACTTATTCCAACTAGATTACAAACTTTATAGGGTGTGCGTCTAATATACTTCTTACTAAATTGATGGCATCAATTCGCATTTCCTGGTCAGTATAACGTTTGTTACTTTGAATAACTTGGATGTAACTTCGAACTTTTTCATGACATGGATAGAAGTTCTTGAGAGGTGCGGCTTATCACTCCTGAACGTACGTTTCTTGATGGAACAAGCTGTATATTATTCTCAAGGACTTTTTCAGTGGAACAAGGCGATGCATGTCAAGTAATCCGAACGGCGTAATGTTTATGATATACGTTGCGTTTTACGACAATGCACACGCTATGGCATTGTCACGGGTCATAATAACTTTGTGCCACTTTTTACAACCATAAAAATATCTTTATACTCCAGAGACAAATATGGAGCGTTGTCTGAACCATCAACACGTAATTTTATTAAAAAGCGCGTTACATGAATTCGACATTACTTGATATCGTGTCTGAACAATGTGCGTGGAATTTCACGTAAACCAACCTTTTCGTGTTTTTTACATATTAGATTCTTTGTTTGATCAACACCTCTTTTTAGACTAACAACGTTTTTATTTTAGGTTTGATTTATGGTTTCCCTGTAGATTTTTTTGTTCCAAATACAAAAAAAACTTTATTTAAAGTTTAAACAATCCATTAATTAAACAAACACCATGTGTGTGTTACATTATATTATCATGTTTTGACAGCCTCGTTGGCTCAGATGGTAGTAACTCTGCTTTATGTGCTGCAGGTCCCGGGTTCGATCCCCGGCCAGGTCAAACATTTGTGTACATGAACATGTCTGTTTGATCTGTGTCTGGGTGTTATAAACTTATAAGTATTGTATATCAGTCATCTGGTTACCATAGCTTCTAGCCCAGTTTGGGACCAGATGACCGTGTGTGGAAGTTGTCCCATATTATTTTTATTATGTTCGATCGTCTATTCGTAGTATTATGTTTTATAAAAGATCTAAAATTGAGTTGCACCAGCTTATTTTAACAATAACTACTGAATGCTTTACCGACTGTCGTTTATCTAGTTAGACCAAAATTACGCGTTGCGCCATTTATTAACTGATAAAAAAATACGTCAAAAATAACGTTTAACACGCGTTCTAACCCAAGAGTTAAAGTTCTAAGTATAATATTGTAAGTTAATCCATTGTCATTCCAATCACCGAAATACAGGCTTTGTTTTTGACTCAATCGACCTTATTGATTCAAACACGCGCTCCTGAATGTTCGCAGCCCTGAATGTTGGCCGCTGGATTAAGTTCCTCTGATTAGCAATTCTAATGAGCCGTACTTCCGAGTGGGAAAACAAGCGCTTTTTAAGGATACGAGTATCAGACAGAAATGTATCACGGACTTTCGCCTTAACATCTATGGAAAAGCGCGTTACTGAAATAGGCCACACACTATTACAATAATCTGGGGTTATTGCAGTCTCCAAACAAGTATCTTTAAATCCATACTTTTGTCAAAATATTCGTTTTAAAAAAAAAACGTGAACCCTGAATTTTTCAGAGGCTAAGAGAACATTATACACGTAACCAGCTTAGCTATATGCATAAATTATTTCTTGAATATATGTAAATATCAAGCTTACGAATAAAATATTTTATCAAAATACGCCAGAAACGCGACGTCTATATAAGTAAGGAAAACTAAAGAGTTTTCATCTGTCTTCATTGCCTTCCAAACAATTTCCACCTACGCTCCCCAGTCCGTCTCTGATGTCGTAACATCGTAACCGCCTACGTGTCCCTTGTGCTTAGTATGTGGGTTTCGTATAATTTAAGTAAGAGATTGACAGTTGTTGCTTCAGGGCCTGTTTAAGTTATTCAAGAAACAGGGTAGTTCTAAATTTTGAAGCACCTGTGTCGTAATCGAATTTCCTTAAATGAATTTCTTTAGTTCTATAGGACTAAAGAACTTCATTTTGGAACTTGGTACCACTTCTATAAAGTAATATTGCTGACTCTGACACCTAACAACCGCAATACAGTAAAACTAAGCCGTTGAATTTACATAATTAACTTCAAAGCTATCAAATATTCAAATGACCCTTATTTCCAGTGTGAAATTACACGTTACTACATACAAACTCTGCGGCGTCGAAAGAAAATCACCACTTTAGGGCTATAACTACACGTTTAACCCTCGGGCGTTAGGGTCAGATATGCCTTATTGAAATTCAAAGGGCCCCTAGAAAAGAAACCGATGGAGTCGTGGATAAAGCGCCGGTCAAGGGTCTGACCAACCTCCGATATCGGAGACCCGATGATATATCACAAGGGCCGAGGGAAACCTTCCAAATTCTGTTACTAAGATTTATTTGTAGGTGTCTAGTTGGGAAAATATGGAAGCCTTACATTATGACGTATAAATAAACCTAAATTCTACAGGGGGTTCCCAATAGTTACTGCTGAAAATGCTTGAAGATTTTGGTGCGAAATTGCTGAAATCACTTTAAAATCCAAACGAGTCACGTAAAACAAAACAGTAAGGTTCTTGAAATAATTACCACAACGAGAAAACCCTTTTAGTTAATCCGATAAAAGTTGGAGCCCTTGCGGTTGAACCATTCTCTTCCACAAGACATCATTTAGTATTCGGGGCGTCTCGGACGAGCTCGCCTGATTCTGGGGAAATTGATAAAAAACTTCTGCGCAGTTATTACTTACAGATTAAGCTTGAGGAAGGTTGTTTACTTTTCTCGTTTCTCGGATTTTGTACACGTTTTAGTCGGTTTGTGGGCCGCCCTTGATGCTGTGCGACGGACGGTTGTCAATGGAATTTTAAATATTTATCTTTAACCGCTGTCCCTGGCAGTTCATTGGATCGTGGACAGAAAAGTTTGCTCAAAAGACAGAATCTCATTTCTTTCACGATGAACAATAATGAAGATAATGAAAATTAACTTCTGCATCTCTAGTTATTGGGATACTTTCATGTCTATCTATCTAATAATCCAGATAGAAAGCGAAGCCTCATTGATGCTCAGGCAATGATTTTCTCAATTTTATCAGGAGATAAGAGATAAGTAGTAGAGGAGTCTACTACTCTAGCTTTACTCACTTTTATTTACTTTAACAGACAAAAGTTGTGAGGATTAAAACAACAGAAACATATCCAGATCCGTGTTTCCTGTCGCACCAAAAAAGTTAGATTGGGTGTGTTAACGGATAAGGGACCCTCCCTTACGAACGCCCTGGGCGTTTGCCAAACATCAATTCTCTGAAGGTTAGCCGACACCAACTTCAGTCCACGAGTAACTTGTTAACAATCCGATTTTCCCACACCATCTGAATAATGAATGAAAGAAATAAATTCAAATTGAACTTCGGACTTTGCAATAATTTTGTTAGCTGTCATTGACGTCGATCTTTAAAACGAATTATCACCTCCCAATTTTCATATTTTGACTTGATTTTTTTTATTTTTATGGGGGGCTGTATTACTTTGTTGATCTCGGTTTTTTATATCTTTTGGGTAGACAATGTTATAGGGATATCATAGGGATTCCTTCTTTATACACAGTTTATACACACATGGATGGATTCTTAGTTTAAAAATTTTCAAAAAATCTGACTGCCTCGGTGGCGTAGTGGGCGCATGCTCGACTGCCAATCAAGAGGTCCCGGGTTCGATCCCCAGGTCAGGCATAGTGGATTTTTCCATTAGGAATTATCTCAATAACTGCCTGGAGTCTGGAACTATGCCCGGTAGATGGCAATAGGCTCGCCCCCTATTACATGGAACCAATAACACACTGGCGAAATGTGGGTGTATCTACTATGGGACTGAGTCCTGGGTACACCTCTGCCTACCCCTTAGGGAAAAAGGCGTGAATGTATGTTATGTTATGTTAAAAAATCTGAAGTTATTCAACGATTAATAAACGTTGCTCCTAGGTATTGTTCAAACGAATCGTCTCGCTTCTCGCTCCAGATGCTCGCATTCTGTTCGCTGGGGTGTCATTCGCAAACAAAACAACGTTTCACAAAGCAAAGGAAATATTTAGCAACGGGAATAGTAGGATGGTTGACGCTACCCAACGATTGGATTCGATTGCTCGATTGAGTCCATTCGATATCTCGATTGGACTTCATGGGTAACACCGCGATAGCTCTCGATATGTTGGCACTTGGCACTGTATCTACAAGCTGTATTACATCCGCACTCAGCAGTACCCAATCTCAGCTATCAACTAATTTCGAATATATCTTAGACCAGCATTCATTTTAAAACCCTATTTGAAGTAGTCAAGATCAAGGTATAATAGTACTGCTTGAGTTGATAGTTTTGTTTTTAGTTCGTGCTCATCACATTTAATACATGACTCATCACTATAGACGTAAACGTTTTGACTAATTTGCAAGAGTATTTTGCGTTCAGTGACCGCTTTATTGATTATCGACATTGGGTACGAGTTTGAGATAATGCTGGTTATGTATGCTCCGTTCAGTTTGACAATAAGTGGCTTTCCTAGAAGCTTACAAACTGTCTCATAGATCGGATGATCTGTAACTCAATATGCAATGTGCTCAGTGCTCGCACGCGGATGCCCCAGCAACAAGCTACTTGAAGAGACGGCTCAGACAGATTGAATTGCAAAAATAGCGTGAGACGACTGACGATGCATATTCGCATTCTAAACTTCCTACTATGCCACCATCTTGAAGAATTTGATTTGTTTGTATGGATTCACAACGAAGTTACTTTGTGAGTTTTGTGACTATATTGGAAGCCAAATGCTCATCTTACTTGTTTATCTATATATTTTGTATTAATTACGCAGACTCAAAAAATTGCTACCGGTTTAATCCAGTCTTGGTCCAAAATGTTTTGTTGCAAAATCACAACATGTAAGATTCAAAGCCAATATGGAGCAAACTGCAAACATATGTATGTTGTTTTATTGGTTTAAATTTAAAATGTTTTTATTCCCAGAGTGCGAGCGATCTGGGTGAATTTCATATAACATTTCACATGGACTTAGTCAATTTTGAACTCAATATTCCACTTTATGTACTTATGGCTATCGACCCTTCGAATTGTTCTGACGATTGGTTTGTTGCCTCTATCTAATTCACAATGATCGGCGCATTGGTTTTATTTATTATGCACATTTTGGTTATACCCATATGCCTGACCGGTGCGCCTGACGCTATGACAAATATAACTTGATCAAGGACAGCTGAACAAAAATCTATTTTTCAGCCATATTTCCGTAAATTCAGTTTTCATCATCATCATCATCATCATCATATCAGCCATAGGACGTCCACTGCTGAACATAGGCCTCCCCCTTAGATTTCCATCCAGTCCGGTTGCAAGCGGCCTGCATCCAGCGTGCTCCTGCCGTCCTTATCAGATCGTCTGTCCACCTTGTGGGAGGACGTCCTACGCTGCGCTTACCAGTCCGTGGTCTCCATTCGAGAACTTTACGGCCCCATCGGCCATCAGTTCTACGTGCAATGTGCCCTGCCCATTGCCACTTCAACTAGTTAATTCGCTGGGCTACGTCGGTAACTTTCGTTCGTCTACGAATCTCCTCATTTCTGACTCGATCTCGCAGAGAAATCCCGAGCAATTAAGCAAATTAAGTTTTAGGGTTATTAATTTATCAATAAACCTCTTAGAACTAATTAGAACTCTGAATATTAAATTACCCGTAATCATACCATTTCGGTATCTATGTAAATATGACCAATAAATTGATTTTTGTTCAGCTTTCATTGATCAACCTAAATTAGACATAGTGTACAGTCAGTTGTAGAACTTTACAAGCAGAGCGGAGCGTTTTGGAAACCTGTGCAGGTGCGTAGCTTCCACCAGGTTTACCTGCGTGACTACCTATCGTGTATGACCGGCTTAACGCATATCGTATTCAATAGAGCAGTTAATGTAATCAGTGTGTCATAACTATAACTAACATATCAGTGCGACATGTGTTTACTACTCGTGTAATGTTAATCCTGACCTGATTTCCGTTAACATGCGGTTTTGGTTATATTATGGTACAATATCGGATCAAATTTAACTACCCGTGTTTTATTTGCAACTATGATAAATATTAATTATGTAGAGAGGCCACTACAGCCCCATCAAATTTAAGAAATACCGTTTGACGTTTTCTTCTTTTCAAGCAATTTTCAAGCTGAAATAACTGCATAGGCGTAACTCACTTAATTTCAATAAACATTGCTATAAAACCATGAAATTACAATGTTATCACAAGATATACACACCTGATAAGGCGCCTATAGGAGCCAAACTTCCATCCAATTTTAAATTATGGATGATAAAAATTCACTAATTGTGAATTTCTAGAGATAGCTCTTTCCATTTGTTAATCTTTGTTAATCTTTAGATTATTGCATGTTTTTAAGTATAATTTGTTTTTGTTTCGTTTTATTTGATGGAGTAGATCGAAAAAATAAAATAACAGTTTTTTCTATCTCTGATGTTAAATTAAAATATATCAAAACTAAGTTTTCTTGAATATATTATAAATGGTATGATTGAGAAACACAACTTTTTGGGAAAGCAATGCACATAGGCACCTTAACTTGCAATGTGCTAGAAAAGGAAAGTTTGGCTCCTTTAGGCGCCTTAATCCCTAAACGGTAGCTCAAGTGGTAGAGTGCCCACCTCGCGGAATGATGCGGAGGGTGCGTGGTTTAAGTCCCGCCCGTGGATGAAATTTTATCCTTTCCTCTTTCCATATTCGTATTGTATTTCAAGCGAGTAGACCGCTTAGTCTATAAAAATATAAAATATTAATCACTAAATTTAAATACAAATCCTATAAACAAGGCAAAATAAGTATTGTCAAATGGTACTTCTTAGATTTGAGGGGCTATAATAGTATATTTTAATCTATTTTCACCTATCTCTTTATAGGTAGCAGCTATAAAAGTCGATATTATATAACTAACTTTAACTCCTATTTTGTTTCAGGTACACAAAAATCAAAAAATCGGGAAGCCCTCGTTACTGAAAACAACGTAAATGAAGGAAAATACAAGTACTCGATTAAGCTACGATTGACAAAGAGAAAACCTTAGTTTATATATCGGTTTATAATGATAACAGCTATAATATTGACTCTCGCCTTAGAATTATGTATTCATGTTAGCTCAGTTCCTGAGGTTAGTTACCAGTATATCATAGAACTTCACTCCGCAGCGCAGGTGTACCTAAAGGGTTATTAGTTATTACCTTATACACATAGGATGTGCTATCTGCAGGTTTAGTATTCTTGGAACGAAGCAGGCGTCTCATGTGTTATATTAGCTTACCTTAATCTAACAGAGGGTAATAAAGATCTCGTTTGTGGGGAAGACTTCTTACGGAACTATATATCTAACTATGCAGTCTAAAGTTCTTCGTAATTATGAGAGGAATGGCAGAGAAATTGGAACCATCTAAAACCAGAGTGCGCTACACTCACCTAGGTGGCGCGCGTAATGTTTGCAAGCTGTATTACTGATCATGAGGTCCTGAGTTTGATCCCCAGGGCAGGCAGTGTTATAGCTCAATTGTAATAGCTCAATGACAACCTATTAGTCTGGAACTGAGCCCGGTAGATGGCAATAGGCTCGCCCATGGCAATGTACTATAAGACTGAGGTCTGACCTACCCCTTCAGGGAAAAGGCGTGATTTTATGTAATGCTACACGGTTCCGGTGTTAATTTTTCCGAAAAACATGTATTTGAAAATTTATAGCCGCTAAAATGACGCATCGAAAATTTGTTGCACTAAATAATGTGACAGCGAATGTTTTACACCTCAGATCATTCAAGTTTACACCATCGAAAAATGTGTGACGTTCGATAAACCATAAATTTTAAATTTTAATATTTAAAATTTTAATATCCTAAATGTGGACTGGACACCAGTTCATAATCCTTTAAACCAATAAACCCTCGATAGTTTCAACAAAACTGTTCATTAGCTTGTTTCTAAAGTTGACAGCTACAATAGATTTTCTCGACCATTTTCGCGAAAGGATGGTTTAACTATAAATCTCTGCTCTCAATGCTCTCAAATTCAAGCGCTTTCAATCGATTGCCTTACATACAGAGATACCTAGTGGCGTTTCAAAGGAAATTGCAAAGTGCATGGATAATCTAGGTACAGCATAAATTCATTTCTTAGTGATTTACTCTACGCTCTTCTGGAAATCGTACTGAAAGATTTCTCTGAGAAAAAGTAAAGTACGCAGATGGAGATACTAAAGCGAAACTGCGTCAGCACAAAATCACTGGTATCAGATGTCGATTAGACCATAGTCGGGTCATGTCTGATATAAGGCACCTATAAATTCTCACACTATAGTTGGCCACACACTGAGTCGATGAATAAATCACACACGGAGTTTTCCTTATCATCAATTGCATATAGTCTTACGGTACATAACAGTAGACTTAACTCCTCTTCTATGTAAAGTATTCACTAACATCCGCAATGCAATTTATCAGGCAATCTACATTCAATAGCGTCATTTGACTTCAACGACCATATTCGAAGTCTATTACTAACATATCCACTTCCCTTCCCTTCCCCCTTAACAGTTATTCCTGGTACGTGTAACCAGGTTAGACTTGAGAAGCATAGGTTCATCATGAATACTAAATCTCAAATACTAACAAGTGACTGGATAATATATTCATTGGAAGCTTGCAACTATCAAGAGTTGCGGGGATACTAAACTTGGTCGCATAAATAACTGATTTTATTACTAAACGTGGCGGTGTAAAACTTGTGGTGATTAATGATTCTCACTCAGTCTGGATTGATGTAAGGCGTTAACGGAGCCCTGAGTATTGATTGGGGAAACTCCGAAATGGTTTTACGACCGTATATTATTCTATTACAAACGAACTGAAAGAGGGTTAACTACATTTAAATCTGGACGGAAGCTTAATTTGAACCTTCAGTGATTGGTTGGCTCCCTGCACTTACAACTCCCAGCAAATGCAGTTAAGCAGTTGATTATGCGGCTCTTTATATCAAACGAATATTGTTAAAAAAATAAGCCTTACAAGTTTCTTGTGCGTTCTTCTTGAAGAGGTCTCTTTCCGAAAGCACGATAGCTCATTGACTTGCAAAAGTGTCATCTTGCGACCAATATGATTAAAGAGTTTGAATTTGAATAAAATCATTTAGGGCATCTCCTCATCCACCCCTCGCACAATTTGCTTACCATCATTCCAAAGTCTTTTACCACGTATATGTTTTATCAAATACTAATTCAAATTCTGAACATACGAAGCAAACATTTGATTTGGTTCTTCGTATTGTAAATTGCCACGCTCGAATTGTAAGCGAGATACATCCAAAACATTCATCATTTGAACGTTTTCTTAACTTATCATAACATTCAGGAGTATCGGTATCAATATCTCATTTAATATTCATCGCGTTATCCTCGCAGATGCGTAAACATAAATAAATTTGAATGTTGGGAAGGATATACTTGTTTTCTGCGTCACTTAATCCGGACTTAATTGTCTGTTGATCTTATTAGTCTCTCTTTACCATTTATGATTGTATATGCTTAGATTTGCGTGTTAGAGCCGAATACATTAATAATCATTTTGTCTGTTTCGTATCGGTTTATTTATAACTCGCTGTGCCCCGCGGTTTCACCCGCGTTGTCATGGTTCCCGTGAGAATATCGGGAAACAAGTACCGCATGTGTTATTCCAGGGTCTAAGCTAATCAGTTGAGTAGTTTTGGCGTGAAAGAGTAACAAACATCCATCCATCCATCCTCACAAACATTCGCATTTATAATAAGTATTAGTAGGATTATTAATATCGTGTCATTTTTTTATCTAAACATTGTTTCATTAAATTGTGTGTAATTTACATTGTTATAATTATTGGTACTATATTTCTTGTTATTTGTTTTTAACACCATTTAAATAATTATTTTTGGAAAAATCATCATTTTGGGTATGAAGCTGAAGCATGATATTGACATTTTGTTGACAAGACGAGCAAATCAGGTGCCTGATGGTTAAGCATCATGATTGCCCATATCAGACACAGTGCCACCCAGTGTTTTAAAGTTCAAAATTCTGCGCAGCACTGCACTGTGCCTGTCACCCTGAGATATTAATTGTTGAATCTCGTCATGCCCGTAATTTCGCTGGTAACATTGCCCTTCAGACCGGAACACAGTAATGTTTGCACATTACTGCTTGGCGGATGAATAACTGGCAAAGGTGTGGTACTTCCCCAGGCGCCCCCTGCAAAAGAGGCCTACCACTACTAAACTACACCTACATTCCGCCAGTTGATTTTAGATGTCATGTTATAGGCGCGAGTCGCGAGGCTATTGCCATCTACCGGGCACAGTTTCAGACTCCAGGCAGTCATTGAGAAAAGTACATAACACTTTTTGCCCGATCTGGGGATCGAACCCTCAGGATCGGCAGTAGCGCTTGCGACCTCTACGACACCAAGTTCTTAATAGTGATATCAAGAGAATATTTGGGATAAGATAAAAGGGCAGAGTGAGTGCCTTTATTGAAAAAAGACTAAACAATAGAGCTACCTACTTAGTATCTACCCTAACTAAATACACTATACCATAGAACACTTCGAAAATCTATAGGCCGACATGTCAGTCTATAGAAAATCCAAGTTCTCTAAACCACTGTCAGATGGCAGCGTACCCAAGATACTGCCGGCATTGCCACGTTGAATAGCAATGCTTATACGTTGAGCCAGATAAACGCCAGCATTTTGATCACGCGTCGGCTCGATCAAGCGTAAAAAGTAGTTACTTCTATTACTATGTATACAAATAAACTGTATATATAAATCCAGTGATCTCTTCGTTTCTAGGACGACGCCATAATAATTATATTCGTATTCTTTATGTCATCAATTATCAATAAAGAAACATACAGAAAAGCATTGTTCTGAAAAGAGACACCCGACAAATATACCAAAATAATAGCATAATAGTGCCTATTCTTATCGCTGACTCGTACTCGAATAAAAAATGATGTTTGAAACGGTGAAGGAGATTGGCATTCCAGTAAACGGAGTTATAGAGTAGATAGACTGGAATTGGCAAATCGATTTGCTAATACGGGCCTAGGTCAACGGATCCAGGCAATTGAGCTCCATTTAGACGCCCCAGTTTTAGATCTTTCAAGTTTTAGGACTTAGGGTAATTCGACCGTTCCTTAGTGTAGATTAAGATATTACTCGTAGTTGGGTAAAAGCTTTTGATCCGTTTTGTCTTGTTTCAAATATAGCTGGTTTTAAGCCGATTTTTCTTCTCTTTCATTGTATACTACATTTTATATCTTCTCATGAAGAATTTTAGTTAAAGTTCGAATCTTAATAGACTTTTTTTAAACATTCACGCTTAACTTATTTTAGCTAATTGTTAAATAAAAATAATTAACTTTTTTACTACTAGATGTTTTCATGGCTTACTATAAAAGGTCTCAGTAATAAATCAGGTGCATTAAGACCATAAAAACTTTAATCTTAATGAAAGTGGCCTTCTAAGAGATAAACTTGAGAGAAGTTGTTAGCTTCTTTCTGAGACGTCTTGGTTGAAGTAGGGGTGACATACGCGCGAGGAAACTGGCTAACGACTCCGTGCATTCAACTTGTATCTTCGAGTATCTTGACCAAATTCCTTCCTACCGGATATCTCTTTTATGAATACCTATTTATTCTCATCTGCCTTATATTCAAACTCAAACTCAAACAGATTTATTCAAATAGGGCATAATCTGACACTTTTGCACGTTAATGAAGATAAACAGTATTGAGTCTACCGTGCGTTCGGAAAGATACCTCTACAAGAAGAACGCACAAGAAACTTGTAGGGCTTAATTTTTTCAACAGATAGTTTCACAATATTTGGTTTGGTTACATACGCTTTCTTTGAAGGTGCCACGAGGCGGCTATGCAGAAGTTTCCAGGCATCTTTGTCCTCTATGTACTGGTTGACTTTATAATAAGCCTTCCTTATTAAAGTAGATTTTATAATATAGGTTTTGAATTTACCCTCTGAGAGCCCCGTTATCTCTTGGGATTTTATTATAGAAACGTACACTATTTCCTAAGAATGTCTTTTTATTTGTTTTAGATAATCTAAAGCTAGGTAGGTACAGCTATTTTGTCTTTATTCATTATTTCTAGTATTAGCCCACGTATACTCGTACTTACCCTTGCTTGCTGTCTTGGATTCTTAGGCGTTTTACAGATTGCGCCGCACCCGCATGTAGACTCAGAGTCAGGCGTCCGCATGCGGTGCGAGGCGGTGCGTGAATCGCCTATACCTTTCTACCATTTTCTAAAATGGTATCTTATCGGGTAATTCATTATTCAATTGATATATTAATATCCCTCTTAAAACTAAATTTACGGAAATATGGCCCAAAAATAGATTTTTGTTCGTGTGTCATTGATCAAACTATATTTGAGTATAACTGTTTGAAAAAATACTCGTGTGTCAAATCGTCCTGATTATATGCAAGTTTCAGCCAAGTCTAGACTAAAAGATAATAACTATTTGAATAATCTTAGTGCCGAACAGGAATGCTTACATTAACGTGATATGGTTTGCTTGCCGATTGAGGTTAGGTAGGTATCTTTTGAGCATCGGTAGTTGATTATGCGAGTGTATAAAGTATTTGAACGTCTATTGTTTTCAAATGAGAAAATGGCCTTACTTTGATTAGTAGCTTACTATAATCAAAGAAAACTACTATCTACGTAGTAATTGTGAGCGTAAAGAAGCGACATTTACCCCCCGCCATTTTACGCTGCCTGCAACCAGGCAATTACACCCGTACATACGCACACATTTGACACGTATACATACACGTTATGTTTTCTACGTAGTAGAAGTAGGCTATAGCGCGCGGGTGATTGTATGCAGTGACGGGGATCTGCCATAATACAGAATGCAACTATACTATACCTAGGATTCTTATGCAGGAATTTTGCAGGATACGATCCTAAAATGTCGAATTGGTAAAAACTTGTCTTTCTTCGCAGTCTCGTCTCAAGTGACTAAATTGTCCATCAAATAATGTCCTCTGTATTTATGACAGCCTCGGTGGCGTAGTGATCACAAGCGTGTCAAAAAGTGTTTTTAGATATTTCCATAAGGAATTTTCTCAGTAACAGTCTGAAGTCGGAAGTTGTAGTGGTAGGCCTCTTTTGCAGGGGGCCGCCTGGGGAAGTACCACACCTTTGCCAGTAATTCATCCGCCAAGCAGTAATATGCAAACTTTACTGTGTTCCGGTCTGAAGGGCAATGTTACCAGCGAAATTACTGGGCATGATGAGATTCAACAACTAATATCTCAGGGTGACAGGCGCAGTGCAGTGCCGCGCAGAATTTTGAATTTTAAAACACTGGGTGGCACTGTGTCTGATATGGGCAATCATGATGCTTACCATCAGGCACCTGATTTGCTCGTCTTGTCATTCATTATCATAAAAAAAAGGTCTCTATTGCAGGAGGCCGCCTGGGGAAGTATCACACCTTTGCCAGTTATTCATCCGCTAAGCAGTAATATGCAAACTTTACTGTGATCCGGTCTGAAGGGCAATGTTACCAGCGAAATTACTGCGCATGACTAGACAGGCGCAGTGCAGTGCCGCGCAGAATTTTGATGTTTAAAACACTGGGTGTTCTGTGTCTGATATGTGCATGTCATGATGCTTACCATCAGGCACCTGATTTGCTCGTTTTGTCACTATCATAAAAAAAATAAGTCTGGAATAGTGCCCCGTTAATGGCAATAGGCTCGCCCCCTACTACAACAAAACATACATGGCAAAGTATGGGTGTACCTACTATGGGACTGGGACCAGGGTACACATGCCGCCTACCCCATCAGGAAAAAGGCGGGATTTTATCCCTACCACATAGGTAATATAAATACAACATAATATTATTAACTCAAACACACACATAATATTAATGTTCTTTATCACTCCGAATGAAACCGAACTTCTCACAAACACAAACGTAAAGTTTGATATAATTTGTGAAAGACTGATTAAAACAAACAGTCTTTGCCAAATAACAATATCACGGATGATATATTATAAAGGGTGATTCTGAATTCCAACCATGGAGCATAAGATTTAATGGCTGTTATGATTAATTAGATATATCTCCATTGTAATGCCATAACTGTATAATACGGGTCTATAGTATTTATATATTTATGTAATATAAAGAAATATATTTATATAAAGTCTTTGGAAGATTTGATTTAGCAAACCTGATGGATAACTCATTTGAGTTTTATTTATAGATACATCTGTCATTATTTCATCATACTAATCATTATAAAATTTTTACAGAATGCGTAATATTATAAAGGTTGTTCGTTATCTTAAAACTATGTCACAGCATTCAGTCTGCAAGCAGAAGTGCAAATATTATTAAAAATTAAAAATCTCCACTAAAGTACATAACATACATTCACGCCTTTTTCCCGAGGGGGTAGGCAGAGGTGTACCCAGGGCTCAGTCCCATAGTAGATACTCCCACATTTCGCCAGTATGTTATTGGTCCTATGTAATAGGGGGCGAGCCTATTGCCATCTACCGGGCACAGTTCCAGACTCCAGGCAGTTATTGAGATAATTCCTAATGGAAAAATCCAATATTTAACACTTTGCCTGACCCGGGGATCGAACCCGGGACCTCTTGATTGGCAGTCGAGCATGCGCCCACTACGCCACCGAGGCATGCCTCTGTAATTTTTATTTAATAGGGCAGAGTGTCTAACTAGACTCTAGACTAAATAAATAATAACAGCTCTATCTAACCTAACCAACCTAACTAAATACACTATACCAAAGAACACCCCTCTATTTCGTCTAACATTTTTTTCCGACGCTTCTATAATTTTTGCATACAGTTATCGTTTACACCATCTAGCCTTAGCACAACATAATATATTTCCTGATATTTCCGTAAACCACCAAGAGACACACTACTAACGTATCTTTATAATAGCGATCAGAAACACGGAAAAGCTAGTTTCATAAAAATAAAATCAACGACTCGCGAGTCGTGAATCTGCGGCTAATTTGGTCCTAAAGAGGAGTGCTCTTGAAAAACAAAACTTGAAAAGATCCGGACTCAAGGGGCAGCCCTTGAAATTGTTAAAAGTATACCTTCCTTTTAAATCTCGGATATTTAGATTGGAGTCGTACTTTCTATCCAGTTAAAATTGTCATAAATTTATGTTACTGACTGTAGTTAATTGTATTTCATTGGGCTGATAATGATTACAAGAATCTTTAAGGACTATGGATATATTCGATCGCTTGTTCTGGTTACGTTAACTATTAGTTAAACCATAATAATTGGACTATGGTTTTTAGCCTAGTTTTTTTTTATTACTATTAGTTTTAAGTTTTCTTAGTTATTTAGTTACTTATAGACTTATAGATAATAAATCACAATATGGATGTAAAAATCTGGATAAAAACTATTTCATTTCATTTAGGGTTCCATAATTCAAAAGTACAAAAGAAACCCTTATAGAATCACTTTGTTGTCTGTCTGTCGGTCCGTCTTACTGTTTGTCTGTCTGTCGGTCCGTCTTACTGTTTGTCTGTCTGTCCGTCTGTCAAGACACTTTTTAACGGAAACTCGTGGAGGTATCAAGTTGAAATTGATATCAACTACTCAGATCTGCGGTCTCTAGTGGCTGTAAAAAAAAAATACTTCTAAGTTAACGCAATGAAAAGTTATGGCCATTTTACTGCATATTTCCATACTTTGCGCAAGGAACTAATAGACGGCGTTGCATGTTCTTGGTATCTAAGTATGGAACCCTACACTATGCATACAATAAGTATGTCTTAAAAATTTATTTATTGCCTAATAAATAAATTGTGTAAGGAGCCTTCCTTGCCCCCCATCTGAGTCAGGGATTGACCGACTATAATTAAATTCCTATCCGTTAGGTTAATATAATAGTTAATAAACCGTTTTGCGTCATTTTAGTTAAAACTGAAAAAAAAAAACAATCATTGAGTAACAGCCCTGGAGTTAGGCAAGGCCTACATATGACACATATTCCAATGAGATTATAGGGTTTACGCGGCGTGTTTCTAACCGTGGCCGCGTTAAAGCCTCATTAGGATCGTCGCCAGTCGCCGTGGAATTCCCTGCTGTATTGCACTGTACTGGCGTCGACACAAGCGTTTTATGTGGATGATATTTAATGTGAGATTTAGCGGAAAATATTTTCAAGAATTTCACCGTGGCCGTACCGTCCATACATGTACCGACATGTACCGACCTTAGAATACTATTCTATGGCCGGTACGGCTTCCTTCTCTATCTGTGTTTGCTGTAAGAACTAGTTAAGGGTATTCACATCCAGAGGGCGGTTTGCAGCGTTATGTGGAAACATCGCACTGCGCTCGCAATACCGTCAAGTGTGGCAAGTATTGGCAACCCAAATATCCCCTATTTGGGTTAGGGCTAATGTCCAGCAGTGGACTTCCTATGGCTGAGATGATAAAGATGATTTCCAAGAACTTATAACGTTAGTAAAACGTCTAATATCACTCGTTTAAAGATTGGCATCAGACAGGCCCGAGGCAAAGAATAGTAACTACTACCCCGAGGCCCCATATTTATCCCACTTGCCAAAGACGAAATCCCTAACGAAATACCTTGTGTACAATATATAAAATGTCTTTTGTATGTATAGCCTTATGTTTCTACGTCTTGTCAACATTGGCATGATGTAAAGAATTTAAATCTACTTATAGACTAAAATCATGACTGTTCTATTTTCTTTTATATATTTTTTCTATTTCTATTCTATCAATTTGTGTTTTGTTTTTATTTGTAGTAGTGTCTACTGTTAAGTAAAACTTGAGTATAAAGAATAAAGATTGTGTGCTCGACAGTATATCTGTACCTAACACTAAAATAGTATCTAGGCATGCCTATGATCGTGCGTTAACTGACGCCTTTGTGTTTGCTTACACCAATTACGACCTGTTACATCGTTAATGATAACGACTTAGTAATTCGACACTACACGTTATTTGACAGTCTGGTGGTTTGAATAGAAATAACAGATATATAATAAAAAATATAAATTGTTAGCGCATTAGCGCATACATATATATATGTGCGTACCTGAGTATTTGATATCAATTTCAAATTGATACCTCCACGCGTTCCCGTTAAAAAGTGTCTAGACAGACGGACAGACAGATAGACAGACGGACAACAAAGTGATGCTATAAGGGTTCACAGGTTAAAAACATAAGTTTATTACAATTTACTGAAATTTGAGATTTATAATATTAATGGGATATAATCTAATGCAAAAAATAATCTAATACATCTCTATATACAATAGAATATTCATCAACATCATCATCTCAGCCACAGGACGTCCACTGCTGAACATAGGCCTCCCCCATAGATTTCCATTCAGTCCGGTTGTAAGCGGCCCGCCTCCATCTTGTTCCTGCCGTCTTTATCAGATCGTCTGTCCACCTTGTGGGTGGACGTCCTACGCTGCGCTTGCCGGTCCGTGGTCTCCATTCAAGAACTTTGCAGCCCCATCGGCCATCAGTTCTACGTGCTATGTGCTCTGCACATTGCCACTTCAACTTACTAATCCGCTGGGCTATGTCGATATCTTTCGTTCGTCTACGGATCTCCTCATTTCTGATTCGATCTCGCAGAGGAATTCCGAGCATAGCCCTCTCCATAGCTCGTTGCGCTATTTTGAGCCTGCTGATAAGGCAATAGAATATTATTTCCTGCTCAAGTTCCTATTAACGTAGTGATGTAAGTGTTTAAACCCCACCTATCTTCTACTAGTACAAACAAAAAGATTAACTAATTATATTGACCTTATTCTAATTAAAAGATAACGTTGAATTCCCGATAAATCCAATATTTGCCGAGACCTTTGCTCTGTGGATTGATATGAATATGAGTATTCGTTGTTAGCTTTGTTCAAACGTTGTTTGACTTTTAATTTAATATAATTGATTGAATTAGGCGTTACTTTTCGGAACTCCATTGCAAACTCCTAGAACAAGAATATTTAGCTTTTAGTTCCGATTTTTTGGTGTCAAAAACAACTATCACAGTGCACCGCCCTCCCGCCCGCAAAATTGCCCGCATAATCGGAACTAAAAAGTAAATAATATTCTTGTTCTAGGAGAGAAAGCGATTCAACGTCATTGTCTAGGAGTTTTAATTTAATTATACAATTGTCGATTTTTGTTTTGTGTTCTACGAGTATAGACGAAATTACTGACGGTTGTAAAACTAAATGAGCTCTATTTCCTGTCGAAGAAAGTTCTAGCCAAATTTAGCGGGAACTTGAAAGTTGTCGAGCATGTAGAGTTGGGGACACAAGCGAAATGCTAATTGCTGTCATCGTAACTTGGAGTTTACCGACAATGGACCGGATTACTGAGAGAATAGTTGCTTCAAACTTGAACTAGCGGTACCACAGTCATTTAATAAACTTCCTTATTTACTAAGACATAAAGACCTCAGCGACTTTGAGCGTTGATAAACAGTCCTTTGCCCTACAAGCCTACAATGGGTACGTCGTAGGTTGAGTATAATCAATATAACATTCATAATGCATGTTGTAGGGCTTGCTCCTTATCTAACACTTCTTGTTTCTATGTTATAGGCAAATGACAATACTTTGCTCAATCTATGCAGTTTCACTGCTAGGCAAAGACTTCTTCCAAATTCTTCTACGTAATATATTCTGTGACTCCAGCAGAGAATTTGATCACATTGTTCCTGTGCCGAAATTCTCTTGGACCGTTCTCTCTCTCTTTCTATCACATATCACATATCTTTCTATCACACCTTTGCCAGTTATCCTCCGCCAAGCAGTAATGTGCAAACATTACTATGCCAGTATGAAGGGCAATGAATGTTACCAGCGAAATTACTGGGCATGATGAGATTCGATAACTCATATCTCAGGGTGACAGGCGCAGTGCAGTGCCGCGCAGAATTTTGAATTTTAAAACACTGGGTTGCACTGTGTTTGATATGGGCAATCGTGATGCTTACCATCAGACACCTGATTTGCTCGTCTTGTTACTCACTATCATAAAAAAAAATCTGTTCTCTCTGTTTAGCCCATAATAGAAAGTTCACACTCACTCATCCACGCCCAGCCTCAAGAGAGCTGAAATTTGGCACATAGGTTTCCTTTATGATGTAGTGGTATGTTTTGTAGTGGTATTGTAGTCGTAGGCCTCTTTGCAGGGGGCCGACTGGAGAAGTACCACACCTTTGCCAGTTATTCATCCGCCAAGCAATCCGCGCAATTAGCGTCTTCCTATAAATAAGTCTTTGCAGTTATGTGTACCTGCCTATCTATATAATGCATATCATACTCGTATCATAAAGCGTAAAATATCAAAAAGTAACATTATTTACAACTTATAACAAAAAATACAACATAATATACGAGTAAATATATCGTTACGACAGTTATAAAAATATCGATTCATGGCGCTCTTACTTCCCCCATAATGTTTTATAGTATCTCCCAAAACCGGTTAATACAACCCTCTCGTACACCTGTTCCGAATTTATACACCATTCGAAATCATTCTTCCGTGATCTGAAGCGTTTTGCATTTTTTATTCATTTGGTATTATAGGAGTCTCTAGGGTTGCCACTTGCCGGTTTGGTCCAACGCGCGAGGAGCTCGTTTAGGGTATTAAATTTATAAATAAAGTTGCTCAATGCAAGTTAATTGTAATATAAGAAGATTTAGGACTTGATTTTGCAACAATGTATGATCGAAGAGGTGAAATTCTTTGAGTCTTAAGTTTAAACTTGTAAAGCAAAAATATCATGCAATAGAATATACTTAGTACTTTACCTACATCAGACATCGAATATGTAAAATAATCGAAAAATCCTAGACAAAGTGGCAACCCTGTTAGTCTAAATTAGGGGCGATCAGCATACTCTGCGGGATGCCAAACTAAAATATGTCGCGCTCTCGTCCCTAGTGTGTTTTATATGCAATTTAACGAACCATGATTGTGTTGTAGCACCCCACTAAATCCGATTTTTCGGTTGCTGCCAGCCCTAATTTATTGCAACAAGTGTAGCTTTTTTGACATTTGGCATGTTAATCAACCTTCTTTCACAAATCTTTTTTGTGTGTTTAATTTAATTTTGACCCATTGTACCGTCGTAATATGTATAGTTCCATATATAGTTACATTTATAATATATAATATATAGGTATAGATGGAAATATGTTAACGAGTGTATAAAGTGGATAGTAATTAGTATTACTGCCCTAGGTAAAAGTTTATTCCCGTAATTGTATTTTATTATATTCCTACTGGAGCCAATTTAGTATCGTAGGCAATTATTTAAACCGCGGAAAAATTTAAAGGAATGAAATGGGCGATATCTTTAGACCTATAAAAACCGAATTAATTCAACTGTAATGAAAATTCGGTCATGCAAAAAAATAATTGGTTCTTTCACAAAAGCATTTCTCTATTTCCGATGAGCAAAAATTTTAATTAAAAAAGAATGTGCTACGCTAAACTTCGCATAAAATCACTCGATTTTTTTTGGTCCAGTATTTTTTTATAGTAGTTTAAAATTAATATTATAGGATCTGGGTTTCTATTACATACTATTACGTCGCTAAGAACATAATAATACATATTATAGTATCTAATACAAAAAGTTGAAGACACGACACGGCGTAACCAGTGTTTACTTTAGGCAAACAGTCGATTTTCCGTCTTTCTGCCCTTATCCTAGTATGTGCAGAGTATCTTCTAGTATATTCGAATCATTCATCATCTTTGCACTCGATCCTTTGTAGTTAGCCGTACAAGAATGCCGAAAGAACCCTATTAGGTTCTAAGCCGTCGCTGTCCATCCGTCAGTGACAGGGCTCTATCTCATAAACCGTGCTTAGATACTTATTGTAATTTTCACAAAATATATAATCCTATGTTGTCGCTACAAGTAATAAAAAAAAAGTTCACAATTTAAGATGTTCTTCAATCTAAGCAACGTGCTTTTTAAATGTCAAATAAGACTATTACTGCTGTGAGAATAAAAAATACTAATAAAAACAGTAATAAAAAATTAATTAGTTAGATGGGGAGAGGTGACAACTATATTCACATTGTAGGTAGGAGGAACCATTCATTTGCAAGTACCATTCGCAATTGACCAGTTTGTTCATCTAAATCATCATTCACTAGGTTTAAGGTATCTATCTATCTCTGATTATTTTAAGTTGCTCCATCTGCGTTTTACCTCATCTTGACGCAGTCTTTTTTTTTCTTTTTTTTTATGTGCAGGCGATTGACTGTAATCTCACCTGCTGGTAAGTGATGATGCGGCTTTAGTTGGAGCACGCTTGTTCACTAATCACCTATTCACTCTTTTAGTCTTTTGGCCACGTGATTTTCCTCCCGTCGCATACTGTGGATTATTCGATAGGATAAACACATGAAAAACTCGTCATTGCCAAAAGTTACTTATTTATATAATTTTACCTTATCCGTATTAGAAATTCTTGGCAGCCGTTCCAATCTATATGCAAAATATGTGTAAACAACGACCACATACCGCCTCTTAAAGGTTTCACGTTTGCCGTTTTATCAAATCGGTCCGTAGCGACGTAGGTACGTACTGTTCATTAGTGTACGCGTACGCGATTTGCCTTGTTGCTGGAAAATGATGACAGATATATTTTTCATTCATTTAAGAGTCCCTGGGCATATTTTGGCGACATGTGACCGAGTGCGTTCAAGAAATTACCTCATATACATAAAAAGGACTCGTCTACTCGTAAACTTCGCTAGATAGATAG
This sequence comes from Hemistola chrysoprasaria, assembly GCA_947063395.1. Lineage (NCBI taxonomy): Eukaryota > Metazoa > Arthropoda > Insecta > Lepidoptera > Geometridae > Hemistola > Hemistola chrysoprasaria. The sequence continues at coordinate 5,978,595 of OX346727.1, read as the reverse complement.
ACAGAGCCTCGTTGGCTCAGATGGTAGTAACTCTGCTTTCTTTGCCGCAGGCCCTGGGTTCGTCAAACATTTGTGTGCATGAATGTTCATGCACACAAATGTTTCACAATCACACAATCAGATATGTATCTGATTGATCTGTGTCTGGGTGTTATAAGCTAATATAAGTATGTATATCAGTCCTCTGGTTACCATAGTACAGGCTTCTAGCCTAGTTTAGGACCAGATGACTGTGTGTGGAAGTTGTCCCATATTATTATTATTATAGATAAACACTTTATTGTACACCATACATAGGACACAAATATAAAGGAATAATATTTAAATTAATCTTAGGTTAGTACAAGTGGCGGTCTTATTAGTCTAGTATTATTAGTTATTCTTTCCTTACTGTCCTTTCTGTATTTACTTCTGTCTTGTTACACTACACACGTCTAATCAAAAAAATATTTGAGACAGTAAAAGCGATTTTGCAAGACTCAATCCGAGGTTCCGCTACACTATAAAGAAACGTTATATTTAACAGAAGTGACCCTAATCCATAGAGGGTAATTGTTTGGCCTTCCAAAGATCAACCCTGACTGAAATTTCATTTCATACTTGAATGGTAACTAACCATTGTTCCCTTAAACCGCTTACAGCCTACAATTCTAGCAGGTATTCTAGGTATGCTGATTCGATATTATTTTATGGACCTTATTTTATTTATTTACCCAGCACAGTTCACTGTTTTGAATAATAGATTTTACATATTTACATTTACACAAACTGCGAATTCGTTAAATAAATGTAAACCCCAGAAATTAATGTAAAACATTTACAAACTTGATTATGCAAACTATGCGCGGCAACCCTAAATATACTAAGGAACGAATTTAGGCGTCATAGATTACTTAATCGCGATAGTAGGTACAGAAGCGAGTCTACATTATCTGCCTAAAATACAAAGTTAGACGTTCTGTCTTGACCTCATTAGCCGTATACAGAAATAGGGCGAACCAAGACGAAGCTAATTTACATCTCAGTCCTTACCCTTTGTGTATTATCTTTAATCATGTAGGGTCCGTAATAAAGGGTTACTGTCTTGCACATAAACAAATATCTCATTTTAAACCTACCCTAATTTATAGCAGCTTTAAACTTGTGAGTAGCTAAGCTACAAAGAGCGTAGAGATTATGTGCGGACTCATTAGGCTGAACTTCGTGTCTCAGCCGTATAAAGATTAACTTTTTTAAGGATTAGAAAGTTCTTTTATATCGATAGTTCAGGGCTGGCCGTATCAAATTCTCATTAAGTTTTTATTTCCTTTTATAGCTGGCTATGTTTATCTACTCGTGTGACTCGCCTAAGTGGCGTAGTGAGTGCATGCCGAGGTGAGGTCCCGGGTTCGATCCCCAGGTCAGGCAAAGTGTTATTGGATTTTTTCATCAGGAATTATCTTAATTGCAGCCTGGAGTCTGGAACTGTGCCCGGTAGATGGCAAAAAAAACATAGCTGGCAAAGTGTGGGCGTACCTACCATCAAACTGGGTTCTGGGCCCTGGGAACACCCCTGCTTACCCCTTCGGGAAAAAAGCGTGATGTGAAGCTCTCTACCAACGCACTTTTATTAACCATATGAAATGCTAAATCATTAATCACCTTAATATAAATAAACCCAGCATATATAACATTTTCAATCAGCAAAGGATTTAGTTGTGTCTTGCCCGACTTATTTTATGCGAGCGCCGGAAAAAATCCCGAGATGAAAAACGGTGGATCCGATATTCAATCATGCCTACACGCACAATGGGAGCTTATTCCGAATGCCAAAGTCAATAACTCCGTGCATGAGGTTGGATGGGATGGAACTACGCGCGTGAAACATGTCTATAAGAGTTATATGTCCTTCCAATAGACTGTACGTAAATTCAGGGAAAATTGTGATCAATTATCATCTTCTTATAGGGTCATTGTACTCATAATTTGGAACGACTTTATCTTTGGAGCAACATTTCGGAAATTGCGAAAACATCGGATTTCCATTATTTTTTTCAAGGTCAAATAGCATTTTCTTCGACACAACAGTTTTTTTACCCTATAAACCTGACATGTTTAATATTAGCTGATAGGTATATAAGGAATCAAAGCGATATTTTTACCAGCGAGAATAACCTTAGATAAAATACATTATAAGGAGGAATGATATCGACCTCTTAGTCAGACTCACTACCCATGCTACGTTCTAATTTTCTAATAGCACCTAGGTTTTAAGAACCTGTAGTTGAAAGAATAAATTGACCTCAACCCGTTTTTTATCCCGCCAATTCCCCGGTGTAATTTAAGATGTTGAATAAGTAAAGAAACTAATTTGCCATATTCTATCAGACAGCAATAGATCAAACTGTAATCCTGAATCAAATATTGAAGAAAACTACACATTGGTTTGAATTTATTTTTATAGGACGAGTTTTGTTAAAGCCAGCTTTAGAAGTGAAAAGTTTGTGTAACATATCGAATCTGTCCAATAATTTGTTACTCGGACATAATAAACTGCCTCGGTTGTCGTAGTGGTCACAAGCGCGACTGCTGAGCATGTGGTCCTGAGTTCAATTCTCAAGTCAGGAAAAGAAGTGGTCTTGGATTTTCCATTATTCATTATCTCAATTACAGCTTGAATTCTGGATTTGTGCCCGGTTGATGGCAATAGGCCCGGCCCCTATTACATGGGAAGTGTACTTACTTACATGGGAGGAAAGACACCTCTATTTAACCCTCCAGGGGAAAAGGCCTGATGTTATGTTGCTAAGATGTAGCGCTACTGTAGACGCTTCCCGACGACTATGGAGAAATAATTTTTAGTTACATATATTTAACCAGGTAAATACAACACACAGGTAAAATGTGGTACAAAGTCACATCTGTGGCATGATGACTAGAACATTCTACTCGTATCTTATAAGCGAGGTCTCTATAGCAGCGTAGACCACGAAACGTTGGCAATTCGCCACAATCGGTTGCGCCACCCGTTACCTCTTGTTAACGTGTTATTTGACCTAACTACTGCAAAATCTAGAATTATTATAGCAATATCTTTACATGTTATTCCAAAAATTCTAATCCAAAATGAGACACACTCTCCTGAATTTATTCATGACCAATTTACAACTTTTCTGTGCTTACTTTATGATGAAAAAGGTATTAAACTTGTCATATCTGGGGCAGTTGTCGGTGAACGCAACTTAAATTCCGGACACAAACAATATACCATCCAGGAAACACGCATGAAGTGAACCAAACTCAGAGATACGTGGGACAACTAACTTTCGAATTGCAACCTAATGCTATAGGAATAAACAACATATTGGCTTGTATATTTTCGGAAATATAGATCTCTTGGCACTGGCTGTTACACCTCAACAAATAGAATAAAAAAGAAATACAGTTGAGCAAATGTATAAAGGAACGATTTTTATCGTCGCCAAGTCTCACCGCAAAAGTAACAAAAAAATCAGTTTAATTCCTACCCAATAAAGGCAGTTACAAGATTGACGGGTTAATTTCATTGCTCGTCAGTCTCCATTGAATCATTTGACGACATCGTTCGTTCAATCAATATCAAAATGTTCCCTCTTGTTTGATCACCCTTTAGATGGCGAGAGTAATAAGACCACGCCATACTCTTAAACAAAATTGACGGTTTGAGGGTTTCCCTCAAGTGTTTTGTCGTTTGATAAAACGTTTTCTTTGAAGGAACGTACGTGTGTGTGTTTTTTATTTCTCTCCTAATAACCTTCAGCATTGTTTTATAAATTTGTGCCTGTACCTATGAGGAGGGCACATATAGGCACAAACTTAATTTTAACGACTTAGCTTGGATAGCCTAAATAAATACTCAACTCAACTCAACTGAAACAGATTTATTCAAATAGGTCATAATCTGACACTTTTGCATGTCAGATACCTTTACCTCAGTCAGATACCTTTGGTAACTACCCATTACAGGTCGCGTTACGGTTTAATAGTGCTGACCTTGAATGCGCAGAAATCGATTTTTGGATCTGTTAGGACTTTTTAGAATTTAGACCAATATACCTGCGCAAAGCCCTGCTCTACTTTTGCCGATCGCTATTAAACCGTGACGCGAACTGTACTTATGTTCATTCGCGTACTCTGAGCTAAATGATAAAAAAAAAATTGGTAGAGTAATGAGTAAGACCCTTCCAACGACTATGATCTGGTTACTAAAAGTTTTTCCCTAATTGGTCATTGTGTTAATGTTAGTTTACACTAGCTAATCATCACTTACATTTACATCACGCTACCTCCAGACTTTGATGGATGTTTGTTCCTCCCCTGAAATCTAGGTTCGTCGTAATCCATCAAAACTATAGATCTATCTAATATCACAGGCCTAATATTTCAGTCATATAGCCATTGATTAATGGAGCAGTAGAAGGCTCTTTCATATATCCTCTATTATTTCACCACAGTACTATTTATTGAGAAAGTTCCAGCTATTTGCTTCAGATTTGTTTAGGTTTCTGTAATTTCCTGGAGCTGGTAACCCTTTGACTTTGTCGACACAATTGTTTGTGTGTAAACAAGTCATTATTATTGTAATTTTGGTCTTATTCAGAAATATTCGTCGTCACATCTCAGCTGTAGAAAGTTCATTGCTCCCCTTTCCATTTAGTCCAGTAGTAAGCGGCTTGCTTTCAACGAGTTCCGGCTGTCTTAATTAGGTCCACCATGTGGGTGGACGTCCTTTGCTGCTATTGCCGGTCCGTGGTCTCCTTACAGTCCCATCGGCCATCAGTTCTACGCTATGTGCCTTGCCAATTTAACTTGCTAATCCGCTAGGCTACTAGTCGGTAACTTTCGTTCGTCTACGAATCTCCCCATTTCTCAAATATAACTACCATTTCATTAATTATTCTTACTATTCGTGTTGTTGTTTACAGGTAAGCGTTAAATGCAGTGAAGAGCAGGTTACTAGCTGTTATTATGCAGATGATGATGGTAAATATGCATTTAACGTTTTTACGCTTCGCTGTGAAAGCGGGATTAAAACGAGCTTTCTGATTAATGCATGCAACGTGAATGATGATTCTGTTGTAGGAAAGTAACCGCACCCTACGAAATAATATATAATGTTTTTATTTGGGACTACTGCCACTCCCGGTCTTCTGGTCCCAAACTAGGTGACCTATGGTGACCAGAAGACAGATTATGTATATACACGCTTATAAATCAAATAAACACAGATAAAACAGACGTGCTCCCGCACAAATGTTTAACCTGCCTGGGGATCGAACCCGGGCAGATCAGAAGTCAGAGGAGTAACTCTGATTCTGGCCATGCCAGAAATGTCATCTGTACAAATAAATAAAATCAAAGTGTCAGTTTATAAAATTAAAATTCCTGGTTGTTACTAAATGCATATGAAAGTTAATACGATACTAATAACAAAAATACCATTTAACAAAAATTGTCTGTCTGTCTGTTTAGTAGTCTGATAGTGAAACTAAAATTGAAAACTATTCATCATGAATGTGCGGATCAGATGTGGAAGACTCACTCGATCATCGGACAGGCCATCTATTCACATAACACCTCCATCCAACATCCTCGGATACCCCTCTACCACAATTTACTCGCGAACATTACATTTGTACCAAATAGTAAAACAAAAGCTTTCAGCGTTACCGAGACCAACCAATACATCCCTCTATTAGATCCTCACGTACGCAAGAGCGATGCTACCGAAACACATAAACGAAAATCAAATACAACAAATTGAAACCCACCGTGCAAGCAAGCTTTTATAAAGTTTGGACAGTGACTTGACTTCATACAAAATAATTATTGTGTCAGTTTTATGTGGCATAACCAATATCATCATTTTGAATATTATCGGTATTGCTGCGTGCATTTTTGCAGGAATAATATGATGTGATTCGTAAACATAGTTGAGCAAATAAGTATCTATTACATTCATAGTTCTTCTTTTTCTTGTGTCATTCTCCTCTGTCCTGTGCTTATAACTTCCAGGTGTTTTCTGTGATCGTGATAATGTTATCAACTTGCCCACATTGAGTAAGTTATCTTCCGACACTGTGTCTTCCTTCTCGGTTTTCAGTCAGAGAATTTTCATAAACATTGTCTACGTCGAAAGCTTTGCTGCTGACTCTGCTATATACTTATAGTTAAACAAACACAAACATCGATTGCTACCAACGAGAGTTTTATGGAGCGAAATTCAAGGCAAAATATTTATTGTCTGCACCCGACTTAAAATAAACATAGTGTGGTTTTTCCACAGGTTGAGTGGCACGTTCGACGACCGATTGTTAGTGCGAGTATGTCTTTCTTATAAAACCGATTTGCTTTTGCGCACGTAGTTTCCAGTAGAAAAAATACACTTTGGCTATTTCTCCTTCGATTCGATATAAGTATTCTTAACTACTGTTCAACGGGGTATATCAGGTTCTGCGCTAGCTGCGTAATACCATCTTTTTTTTTTTGTTGCCCGTGAAAAATGCGTGACGGATACCACCCGCACCCGGGGGAGCGCAGGGTGGTTATGTGGGACTCGCCGGCACAGAAACGTACCGATCGTACGGTGCTGTGCCGGCGGGTATACCCACTAAAAAACCCCGGGTTGTTCCTTCGCGACGCCATGTGTCGGGGCTGCGGGCACGCCGAAGCACTCATCCGCGGCCCCGACGGCGTTTGGTCCTCCATGGAGGACCCCGCCACGGTGGGGCGAGGGTAATCCCTCACCCCAACCCTCTAAAGGGGCGCGCGGAAACACGCGCGCGCCTCCTCGCGGGCCTTTTAGGTGGGCAACGGATACCCCCGCATCCGTCGCCCGGGCCCCACATCTTGGGCTTGGAAGGGTGTTCCGTGCCCTCTCGAACGCCTACCGAACGTGCGAGAGGACACGGAAGACCCATTCCCGCCCACCACCACCGCAGGGCTCAAGTGAGCCCCGCCTGCGCCATCCACTGTGCCCTATGCTGACTTCATAGGGACACGTGGAGGCGCAACCCACACCGCGGCAAGCCGTCGGCTTTCCGCCCCAATTCGGTCGCAGAGGATAGGGAGAGCGGCGCATCGTAATACCGACACTTCTCTTCCCCTGCCACCCCACCGCCTTCGCTATCTAACGGTGGCGACCCCGTTTGGGCCGCGGAAGGCAGGAAGAGCGGCGCACCGCAATACCGGCACTTCTCTCCCGCCGCGGCCCCACCATTCGGCCGCGATGCGTCCCACACCGCAACGCGGCCCGCCTCAGTTGCGGTTCGTCCCACACCGAACCGCAACCTACTCGGCTACTCACATTCAGCCTGGAGAACTAAGTGGAGTAGCCGACCACCTCGGGCTCCTCTTCGCTTCACCGTGGGTCCCCATACCACGGTTACTGACCCCCCCCACCGCGAGAAGGCGGGAGCCCGTCGGGGGGGAGCTGCGTAATACCTATAGCGCAACCCTAACGATTTTAGTGGGACTTGGAAATACCATATTACTAAATTTATCTAAAAGAATTGAGTGTTTTCATCAGGTACTTGATCTTCTGACTATTTGCTCTTGTAATTCGTCTCTACTCCGAAAAGCTTCACTGAAAATTGTGCTATTTTTATATCATATAGTTGACCATCAGATTTTACTGTAGTGTCATTTTCTCTGCCCATAATATGAAACTAACAAGTTTGCCACAAAACGTACGTGTTCCAGTATATCGTACACAGTACGAACGTGTGTCGCGAGCTCCTTAGGGAATGCATTTCTTTCTGCACTCCGCTCTCTACTTCCTAACATAGGTTACACTTTCGTTCCGCTTTCTTTAAGTTTTGCTGCCTCGGTTTCGTATTAAATTTGTCCTGGTTTGAGTTTAAAAATAAGTCTTCTTTGGGGATTTTTGATTTACAGTCTGTTTCCGATCTTGATGAATGTTTGTGACGGCACGGCGCAGATTTCTATGCACTAGGGTGTTATGTATTTTTTATCATTATAAAACTAGGACTCATAATGTGCTTGGTGTGCCGGGGCATATTATTTACGTGGAAACTTGCGCAGATAGCTCATTTCCAGACATACACGATCCGGTTTACGTGTTACCTGTACAGTGCAACTGTACCTGTAAAATCTAACCCCTCGTTTTCAACAAGGTATGTATTAATAATACACGTATTTTACCAATTTAAATGAGAATATTTGTATAATACATGTTAATACATGTGAATAATGAAAACGAGGGTTTAACAGGTACACCTTAACGTATATTGCCATTGGTCACAGCAATAATGATAACATAACATCACGTCATTTCCGAAATGGGTAAGGTAGAGGTGTACCTATGACCTATTCTCATTAAAAATACCACCCACACTAAACTTTGGGTTGAGCGCCTCCTGCGCTCACCACTGCCCGGTAAAGCTGTAGAGGCCATCTGAGGCAAACAGCATAGGTCATTAAAAAAAAAAAGAAAATAATCGTCAATTATATTTTAAGTCCATGTTAGGGCGCGCGCTTATTGCCGCCATCTATCGGGTACCAGCATGTCACTAAGACATAGAAATTCTAATTATAATCATTATCTCAGCCATAGGACGTCCACTGCTGAACATTATCATCATTAACATCATCTCAGCCGTTGGTTATCCACTACCGAACATAGGCCTCCCCCACAAAGGAGGGTTTTGCCAATACTCGACACGCTTGCCAGACGGGATGTCGCGCGCAGTTCGATAGTTTTTTGCAGAGGACGCTGCTGTCCGTCCTCTGGATCTGTTAACCCTTCGCCGGCTCTTACGGCAACCACGGGTAGAGAGGGTGAAGCACTATTCTAAAGCCGATAACTCCACGGCGGACATAGGCCTCCCCCATATATTTCCATCCTGTCCGGTTGAAGGCGGCCTTTGTCCCCAAGCCTCCAGCTTGTTCCTGCCGTCCTTATCAGAACGTCCGTCCACCTTGTGGGTATATACATACACACATACACATAAATACATGCAGACATAGAAATTCTAATTGAAAAATCCAATAACACTTTGTCTGACCTGTGGAACTCGGGACCTGATGATCGGCAGTAACGCTTGCGGACCACGACGCCAACGAGTCATGATCATAGACAAGTTTGGTTTTGGTGTTGCTTATTTTATTATTTCTTAACATTGATCGTTATGCAGTTCTTATTAAATGCCTATGGTGGTCATATTTTGTGACAAAAGAACTGACCTCGTTTTGCAACCCGAAGAAAATTACACCACATAAAGAAATTAAAGCGCAGTTCACACGAAAGATAAATCTAAAATTCTGTTCACATTTACTCAACTATTCACATTTCCTAACTAACCGCGAATTTAAATTTCTTGCAGTAAGATAAAGCGAAGATAACATGATTTATAATATTCGTGCAGTCGAGATGTCGACTATAAATATAAATGCAGTATAAATGTGAACGTGAACGCTTAGTGATTTGTGAGTGTGTGATCGTGGCTTTACAAGTTAGGTTTGACCTAAGAAATAGGGTATTAATAATATTATTATCTGTTCGGTGTAATTATGACAAAAGAAGTTTGGTATTGAGTATGATTGGCACCTAAATGTATATTTAGACATATCTATTATGGGTTTAAATCATAATAAACAAAAAAATATAATGTTAAATGAATTGGCTCGGTGGCGTAGTGGGCGTGAGCTCGGCTGCTGGTCGTGAGGTCCCGGGTTCGATCCCTGGGTCAGACAAATTGTTAAATATTGGATTTTTCCATTGGGAATTATCTCAATAACTGGAGGCTGGAACTGTGCCCGGCAGATGGCAATAGGCTTAACCCTATTACATGGGACCAATTATTTATTCCTCAGATACACTTTCCCCGTGGATACACTTTTAGAGAAGTTGTGCTTTGTGGATCTTTATAGATCCACTTTTAGTTAGTACACATAACATACTAGCGAAATGTGGGTGTACCAGACCCTCCCGGTCTCGTGTGATTATTTTTTTAGAGGTGTCTTTCTGATCGACCGAATTAAAAATCATGAATTTCTTTAAAAATTATTATCACGTGTAGTAATTAATTATCACTATTTTAATAATATTATTTAATCCTAAATGACTCACTGACTGGCATGCAACGCAGAGCCCAAACCACTGATCCTAAAGACTTGAAACTTAGAATGTAGGTTGTTTTCGTTATCTGGACGTGTGCTAAGAAAGGATTTTTAAAATATCACATTCTAAGGGCTCCAAAAAGAGCGTCGAAGTTTTGGTATAAAACTCCCATATTTCATAATTGCGAGCGGGCCCCAATCTTACACTAGTACTATGATAATATCAGAATTCGTCTATGACTTAAATAAATTTATGAGTGACGTAGGAACCAAGAGCTTGTGGAACTTTAAACAAAAAGTAATTTTTAAGTAGTAAATCGATTCCCCAACGCAAATATGTCTACCAATCCATCACCAATCCTTTCCTTACCATACAATAAATCCTTCACTCGCATCCCCTGATAATACCTAAAATAGCCCACGCGCGACTATAAGAAGTATAATTTAGTACCATGTCAAAACCAAAACTTTCGAGAGTTCCTCAAATCACCCCTCAAGTTGCCATTCCTCATTACGACAACGTTGTAAAGTGAAAACTTTTATAGAAAACCTCCTTGCCTTAATGGTCTAAACCATGCTTTAATGGACAAGTCTTTTAACGAGTCACTACATTCATCATCCACCAGTAATGAGGTCATTGACACCGTGGCAGCTGGTCACGGGCACAGATTATGCAACAGTTAGTACCACAACCTCATTAACAGGAACACTATGATTACGTTGTTTTTTAATCACGTTAAATTAAAAAGTCCCTTAAGCGGTCTATGGAATTAGTTCCGGTGGGATGTTTCAGCTTGAAGTGACGTCATCTCTCATTATTTTTTGTTGGAGCTGTTCGGAATTTAAATTAAGTACGGAGTCAGGCTTGTTGTCTTTTGCTGATAAAAACAAGGGTAGAAAATTCTAGCGGAGTAAAATATGCCAAAAAGTAATTTCGCTTGTTAATCTAACAACAGTTAACACCCACAGACTACATAAAAACGAAGCTTTTAAGGGGTATGCTTTCCCTGAGGTTATGCAGTGATACTGCATAACTCCGATTAGATTTAAAGTACATATGCGCATGACTCCCCCTGCATACCGCCTCATTATGTTTTTACACTAAACTAGCTGCTGCTGTGCCCTGCGGTTTCACCCGCATAGTCTTCGTTCCCTTAAGAATATCGGAATAAAGAGTACCTCCAGGGAGTTATTCCAGTCTCTAAACTATCTACATACCGTATTTCAGCCCAATCGATTCAGTAGTTTAAACAGAACAAACTTAAACATCTAGATGGCGCTGGAGTCGAGTTAGAACTCGCTAGCGTTTCGCCTACGACTTTTTTACACTGTACTGAGACTTGAGACTTTATATTATAAGTAGAAGTAGAATTTCCCATAATACCTGTTATATTTCCACTTACCTGGTAGTTTTGGCGAGAAAGAGTAACAAACATCCATCCACCCTCACAAACTTTCGCATTTATAATATTATTAGTAGGACTAGCTGTGCCCCGCGGCTTCACCCGCGTAGTCTTGGTTCCCGTGGGAATATCGGGATAAGAAGTACTTTTTATGTTATTCCAGTGTCTAAACTATCTATATACCGTATTTCAGTCCAAAAGTGAAAGAGTAACACAGAAGCAAAACATCCATCCATCCATCCATCCTCACAAATTTAGTAGGAAGAAGGATTTTTGTTGGTGCTCTTTTAAGAAAATTCATTACAGCGGCGTCTCTAAGTTAGAACTGTCTGTGTTAACACCATATCTGACTCTCTAGCTTATAGATAGATGTATGGAAACAGTCCCATTCGACGCATAACTAGTGTCATTACCATAATTGACAATAGTTACTCATCTAATCTGTTGCTCAAAGCAATGCTGACCTACATTCCAACGGTCTATTGTTTTTCCATTATATTATTAGTGAGTCATTCATCATCGATGCCTGAATGACCATAGACGATAAGACTTACTTCTTAGGAAATAGTGTGTTTCTATAATAAAATCCCAAAAGAGATAACAGGGCTCTCAGAGGTAAATTCAAAATCTATATAAAATCAACTAAAGAAGGCGTATTGAAGTCAATCAGTACAAAGAGGACAAAGATGCTTGGAAACTTCTGCATAGCCACCACGCGGCATCTTTCAAACAAACGAATGTAACCAAACCAAATATTGTAAAACAAACAGTTGAAAAAATTAAGCCCTTCAAGTTTCTTGTGCGTTCTTCTTGTAAGGGTATCTTTCCGAACGCACGGAAGACTCATTACTGTTTATCTTCATTGACGTGCAAAAGTGTCAGATTGTGATTTATTTGAATTAATCTTTTTGACTTTGACTTTGACTTCATGACAAACTTTAAGAAAATAGACTGGTTTGATTATTTTATTTTAGAGCATTTATGTATTGGAATAATCTTTAACTTAAATATATCGGACATTGTAACAGAAGATAAAATCATGCCATTTTTCGGGTAGGCAGAGGTGTACCCAGGACTCAGTCCCATATTAGGTACACCAACATAACAGTTAGTTTAGTCCCATGTAGGTAATAAAGGTCGAGCCTATTGCCATGAACCGGGCACAGTTCTAGACTCCAGGCTGTCATTGAGAAAATGCCTAATGGTAAAACCGAATAACACTTTTACCTGACCTGGGAATGAAACCCGGTACCTGATAATTGGCACCGGCACTTGCAAATCTACGCCACCGAGGTAGTCATTGTAATGAGTTAAGTAAACATTGTGCTACTTATTACAAGGATGCTTTTTTAATTTTTTTTATGATAGTGAGTAGTGACAAGACGAGCAAATCAGGTGCCTAATGGAAAGCATCATGATTGCCCATATCAGACACAGTGCCACACAGTGTTTTAAAATTCAAAATTCTGCGCGGCACTGCACTGCGCCTGTCGCCCTGAGATATTAGTTGTTAAATCTCGTCATGTCCAGTAATTTCGCTGGTAACATTGCCCTTCAGATCGGAACACAGTAATATTTGCACATTACTGCTTGGCGGATGAATAACTGGCAAAGGTGTGGTACTTCCCCAGGCGGCCCCCTGCAAAAGAGGCCTACCACTTTCGACTTTAGATATACCATTGCATTTAAATTCAACGTTCATAATATAAATTACCAGCTTACGACTCGACTAGTGGCCAAATATGGAGGACGTCGACCGCCTATATCCTTACAAATTGATGTTCAGATCAATTCAATTTATGCCCCTATAAGAATTGATAAATAGGGTCTCTCACCGTATTCTAAATCATTTCTAGAGTCCTTCCTTATAAAGTAAGTTATTCAAAAGAGTGAAGAGTCAAGGTAGATCGTAAATCATTGAGGTGGGTGAGGGATAGCAATTAAGAGGGAATGACCTCTGGTCTCGGTCGTCTCCGGTTGCGTCCGGAATATCTCGAGCGTGGAAGGACCTTATCTTTGGATCTTAGAACCGCGGGCGCAACCCTTGCTCAAAGTTCTCTTTTTCTTGGCAAAGGAATGCAGTTCTGCTTTATATCTACATAAGAATAAGAAGTAAAAAAAAGGCAAAGTGTTAATTAAATATTGGATTTTTCCATTAGGAATTATCTCAATAACTGCCTGGAGTCTGGAGCTGTGCCCGGTAGATGGCAATAGGCTCGCCCCCTATTACATGGGACCAATAACATACTGGCGAAATGTGAGTGTTATCTACTATGGGACTGAGTCCTGGGTACACCTCTGCCTACCCCTTCGGGAAAAAGGCGTGAATGTATGTTTTAACAGTTATGATTGCTCAATTTGCTTCGGATGCGATATCCGCGTAATTCTGTCTCACCAGTTTCACGTCGTATCGTTCAGCTAAATTGTCATGTCTTTCATTAAATGTAAGAGACGTTGTAGTATTAAAATATTAAGCTTAATTTGTGACGAGTTAAGATGCAGTTACCTACATCTTGCCGCACCGCTTTCCCGTCCGCAAAATTATGCACATACATGAAGATGTGGCCAGTTTTATTATAATATGCTAACTTTAACACACTCCGAATCCGCCTCTACTCTCTGCATGCTGGAAATTCCTTAAACATTGAATTTTGGAAAGTTATGGCCGATGAGCGATTAATGCATCTATCGTATAATAATAATATTTAATGATGGTTTTATAAAGAAAATAACGTAACTACGAACAATAATAAAAAAGAAATCCGGACAATAATTGTGACGCTATATAGCGTACACTCGTAACTTTTATATTAACATTATAGCAAAATATTGCGTAAATTTTAGGGTTCCGTACCTCTAAAGAAACAAAGGAACCCTTAGAGGACTCACTTCGTTGACCGTCTGTCTATTTTATCCATAAAAGCTTCATACGTCATACTAAAATATTTCACTCGTACAGCTGCGTTAAGAGCTAGCGCTCTAATGCGCGCTTAGTTGGCTTACATTTTATGTTACGAACAATTAGAAATTCCTCAATATGTTGAGAAATACCGTCGAGTTATAGATGCCGTTCAAAAACTATAGCAAGATTGCGCGATACATACGCAAGATTGCGCGTGTTGATTTTGCAATTAACATACATTCATACATACATACATACAGTCACGCCTTGTTCCCGGTGGGGTAGGCAGAGACTATTTCCCTCCACTTGCTACGATCCTGACATACAACTTTCGCTTCGTTCACTTTCATGACATTTTTCATACATGCTCGTCGGTTGTAGGTACTTTGCAAATGACAGTTAAATAATCATAATATAAACTTGTCCCAAATGATCCTCAATAATAAATAATATGGGACAACTTCCACACACGGTCATTTTGGTCCCAAACTAGGCTAGAAGCCTGCACTATGGTAACCAGATGACTGATATATTTATATACGCTTATAACACTCAGACACAGATCAAACAGATATGTTCATGTTCACAAATGTTTGACCTGGCCGGGGATCGAACCTGGAGCGTACGGCGCAGAAAGCAGAGTTACTACACCATCTGTGCCAACCAGGCTGTCAAGTTGTTTAATTGGCTTGTTCATTCACAGTAGACTAGTCCTAAACTAACAACCTACTAAAATAGAAGCCTGTTACCGATCAAAGCGTTTCTCAAAGCCACGGAATCCTTAGCTCAGTGCTTATAGACACTTAGAAATAAAACTTTAAATTCTCAAATTCTCTGCTATTTCTGCATCACAGCGGTACTTGTATTTCACCTTTAGGGAACTTCTAATTCCTCATAGTAAGCTTAGTACAAAGCAATGGAGAATCGAGTTGATCCGTAATTTGATAACCCATTCGGTTGGAGAATGGATTTATTAACTTACTTTACCTAGTTCGAAGGAAACGAAAATACTCTTGAACCTAAAGTATTAAATACAGTTTATACAATTGTTCAATGATATGACTGCCTCGGTGGCGTAGAGGACGCATGCTCGACTGCCAATCAAGAGGTCCCGGGTTCGATCCCCAGGTCAGGCTGTGTGTTAAATATTGGATTTTTCCATGAGGAATTATCTCAATAACTGCCTGGAGTCTGGAACTGTGCCCGGTAGATGGCAATAGGCTCGCCCCCTATTACATGGGACCAATAACATACTGGCGAAATATGGGTGTATCTACTGTGGGACTGAGTCCTGGGTACACCACTGCCTACCCCTTCGGGAAAAAGGCGTGAATGTATGTTCAATGATATCCCCGCTCAACAACCAGAAATTGATGTATTTCACGATAACTTGCGTGTATTTAAAACACAACTTATTGTTTATTGTGTGTAAATTGAATAAATAAATAAATAAATTAAAAAAAAAAAAAAAATTTAATTTAGGAATGATTATCAGTGGCGTGTTAAATTATTCGAAGTATTAAGTATTTTCCTGAAATTCGAAGGTGGGCTGAATCGGAGATTACCCGTTTCCGGATGCGAGGGTTTGATTTTCAATTTCCTTTATTTTAATCTGAAATCTACTAGAAACCTGCGCGCCGCTGGCTTTCAAATGTAATGAATTCGTGACCCTCAGTAGCGATCTACATTCTACATCTATCCCTTTACCTATCTTTATAAATTTAAGTGGATTGTTGTCAAATTATATCGATTGATGATTGACTGATTTTGCAAGGGAAAAGGAAAATGTAAACTAGGAAAATTAGGAAAAGGAATAAGATCCACAAAATATATCGGCTCAATATTTAGTACCAGGCCTGGGACACTCCGCATTAGAGGTATAAAGCTACGAGTAGCCGGGGCGTCCGTCTTGACGGGAAAATTTCTATGGGCTAGACAGAGAGAACAGATAGAGTGATACGCGATAGAAAGAGAGGCAGCTTGTATGTTAATATAACGATAATTAGTTAGGCGCTGTGCAACCTGAATTGCACTTTATTGCGTCGGAGCTAGAGTCGCTATTTATTTAAATGAGTTTGAGGAGTTTCCTTTCTGACCCTTTAGTATTCTGTGGTATAACCTAGACAGAATCCCCATGTTTTTAATGAAATAGATAATACGATCACAAAGCCTTTTAGTACAAGTTTTGTGATCGAGGTATGTACCTATACCTGGTCCCAAGTTGCAAGGAAGCCTTGAAAATGTAAGGGGGATGTAAATAAAATCGATGCTATACATTGGAGGCACGAACAATACACGTATATTCATTGAAATCCTCCTTTCAAAGTCGAGAAAATACAAAAAATAAATTGAAAAGAATGTGTATTTGTTACGCAATTTAATTAAACGACTTAGCGAGGTCAAGCCGACAAAGTTTTGACACTACGTAAAAACTCTGCATTGCGCCATCCTCTCTGGACAAGGAACCTAGATCCCTTCTAAAAGGGACATAGTTTGCCGTCTACAATGGCCAGTTTTTGTCCCATTTGAATTTTAAACATAGGCGAGGAATTTGCAAAAAGTTCCCGTGTCCTCTTTGTTCTTGAACGTGTCTATAAATTTCTTGGCGTGTTGACTGACTTTTTTTTCATGAGATAGAGATAACCTAGTTATAAAATGAACTTGTCTCGGTAAGGTTTCCTGTCGCTTCATTAAAGGAAAATCTTTTTATTCCATAAGTGGCAAATAAGCAGACGGGCCGCCTGATTGTGAGCCGTTACCGCCGCCTATGGATATCTACAACACCAGGGCTATTGCCAGTATGTTGCTGAACCCTTCAATGCTCTATTCAATCTCCTTTTGAAAAGCGCAGCAGTCAACTCAACTCAGGGAGCAGGGAACTGTAGACGATCAGAACCACAATGGTACCATATCTACAAAATGGTTGAACCTTAATAACTGGGATACACCATGACGTAGACAAAGACATCAATCAATTACCGATTGTCACGAGTCACGAGCTCATATATCACATATCATTCCTAACGGGAACTAAACAAACTGATGGTCACACTGAGATATATCGGACAATACCCGCTTCCTCAAACTATGACTAATGAATTCTAATAAATCAACCTCCCAAACATAAACCGCGCTATATTGATACTCCAAATTGATATTTACGTCTCAGCTATTGTTGCCAGCCCGGTTTTCCTTTTGTTTCTCACCCATATTTCGGTTAAACAGGGACGGTCCAATCAATTTTCGGCTTTCCTTATAAATCATCTTTGACGTCACTCCTTGTCCGCACTCTGAAAGGAGGAATGTACCGATAATTCATGGCCAATAATTTTTGGGGAATAAAATAAAGCGGCAAAATCTGTCTTTATTGTCCATTAGCTGCTAAATCAGACGGTTTGTGATGAAAAGGTGGGTTTTTGTTAAAGCTTGATTGAATGATGTTTGTGAGTTTCAGGGGGCGAACGTAATTCATTTGTTACTTACAACGCAACTTCCACAAATTTAATAAAATAGCAGAAGTTGAAAAATGATCTCGCCCACCATATCACCCATTTAAACTATAAATACTATAATGTCGTCTTCGAGTAATTTATCACGATCTGCATTTTTTCCCTCGCGCTGTATTTCCTCGTAGCTGGCACAGTCGCCAATCAATTACGGTCTTCCGATGCTATAAACTATAAATCATCTTTTAAGCATCCTATATCGAACTGCATATTAAACCTATATTATAAAAGTCTAAACATTATTATCGTAATAAATATTCTTGCATAATCTTTTTAATGTTTAAGATCGCGAAAATTTCCAAGGCGTTAAAATATTTAGCTATTAGCTTAACCGAATTCGGTCCTTAGATGTACCTATAGCGTCTACCTTTAAAGATAAATGTTCAACGTTCATTTGAGTTATGGAGGAATTTGCAATGCCTTTGAAATATCTGTTAGAGGCAGTCTAATGATGGACGGGAAGAGAATTTTAACTTGTAGTGGTTAAGGATATTTCATCCAATTTATAATATCTGGTTTTACGAGTACATTATTGGAAATGATTTTTAATAAATGGAATATAGGTCGATGTGTTCATATAAATCAATAAGCTGAAATGTATTTTCCATTACTTTGCATAATATATAAATGATGTATAATATAATATTATATGCCTATGTAGGCCGTTCTTCATTGAAGACAAATGGAAGGGATTTCAGAGAAACAAATTAAGTGGTTTATAACGTTCTGTCAGGAATGTCAAGTCGATTGACACACGACTGGCTCAGTGAAGACTCCATGTGTCCCAAATATTAATTTCTTAAGTAATAACAGCGAGCCCTTTCCATTTAGTTGATGAGGAACATCATCATTATTGATGAGCCTTTTATGTTGCCACAAGCTCTATTCATCAGGTGAAGTTTCCTCGTCTGTCCAGAAAAGGCGACGTATTTCTCTTATTATTTCTCTATAATTATGTAGTTAGTAGAGGTATACGAAAACGAGGCGTTTTCTTTAAAACTGTTTGATATAGCTACATACATATATCAGATGTAGTTTCCTTACCTGACATTTACAAATTAAAATATCTCTCTATTATTTTATCCGCGGAGAAAGATATTGCTTATTTAATAAAAGATAGTGGAATATTTTTTGATAAAGCCCCTGGTGACGTGAGCTCGGATTTGTGAGGTCGGCAAAGGGATTTCGTTGCCCGTGCCAGGACAGTCGATGAATTGTTGAAAAAATACCGAGGCTGGAGTTTTTAGAGAAGGTCTCGATAACGACATCTCTCGAGCCGTAGTGGACGGTCGAGTAGGGTCCAGAATGGCTAACGGCTCTCAAACTTACGGCTTTAAATTATTGAAAAGATTATGGACTTAGTGTTTTGTTGACATGATTTCATAATAAAGCCTAAGAAATTCTGAATGTAATCATTCATGTTTGGTATTTCAGCTTGTTAGTTGTCTCTAGAGCTCCTTTGTTAAGGTTTAATTTGGCTGAATTAGACTTGTATTTGTCGTGTCTATAGTCTTCAGTGAATATCTAATTTTGACTTCTTATAAACGTAATTACAAGCAATCTATCTAGTCGTATATTGTACGCGATAATTATGTCATTTTGTTTATTCCCCAAGGAAATTGAGAAGCATTTTCCTTCATTCTTTCCGTTTTGTTAATTAGTAAAGTTATAACCGTTACCTAATTCACGCGATGGTGAAGTTCTATAGCGAAGTTTGTATCTTACATTTTTGATTTCGTCGAGTCGCTCGTGGCAGTTTGTCATCATTCCCCTCCGCATTATGGAGATAAGTATTATTAGTTTTCTTTTGTTTATCCAATTTAGTTAACTATGTCAAATTATCTTGTAACTGTGCATCGTTATTTTCTCCTTACCATTCCTTGTTATAAGAGTATTTTTTATTAAGAGGGAAACGAGGTTGTTAGAGGAGCATTTGGATACATCAGTAGAAAATAAAACAACTGTAGAATAATACACAAAGTTGGGAGCGTATGGAGAAGAACAGAAGACAATATTATGTGAGAAAGTCGTTTTGTAGTGGAAGGCCTCTATTGCAGGGGGCCGCCTGGGGAAGTACCACACCTTTGCCAGTTATTCATACGCCAAGCAGTAATGTGCAATCATTACTGTGTTCCGGTCTGAAAGGCAATGTTACCAGCGAAATTACAGGGCATGAAGAGTTTCAACAACTAATATCTCAGGGTGACAGGCGCAGTGCAGTGCCACGCAGAATTTTGAATTTTAAAACATTAGGTAGCTCTGGTAATGTTTGAAATGGGTAATCTTGATGCTTACCATCAGGCACCTGATTTGTTCGTTTTGTTACTCACTATCATAAAAAAATGGATTATGTTTTCTTAGGGCAAAAGTAGTGTGCCGGTTGCTTGTGATAAAATGTCCTTCTTCTTTCAGTCTTCGTATTTTTTCAGAAAAATCATGAGCTCACATGCGGTGCGGTCACTATAAAATTCTTAACGCATAAAAAACTTTGCTCCAAAACAGCAAAAGTTAGAAAGATGCCGTACACCCTCGGTGCAAGCAAATAGCCGTTCTAAAGCATTAATGAAACAACGTCTTTGTGAGAAAGCAGCTTTGTACACCAGTCGGCTAAGTCCTTAGCATGGCATCAAAGAAAATACCGGCTCATTAAAACTGTTTCTATAATCCTGTTCTCTCGACCTGTTTAGCAGATCCTAAGTATTATGAATTATAAGGTATGGGGGAATAAACTGCACCTAGTTAACGGAAGACTAATTTGCAGTTGAGTTCTCTCTGAGGATGTCGTTAGTGAAGTTACGAGTATGTTTAAGTAGCTCATGGTCTGGTATACACCAGATTGTTTTTAGTTTTAATTTTCGTGCTAGAAGAGTTTCAAATTCAACCTATAAGCTTAAATTTATTATTGTTATTAAATAAATAAAATATTCACTGTGTCTCGTGGTCGAGATAATAATATTATCAGCATATTGATTTTTATTATTTAATCAGCTTTGTCCTCTTTAAAACGCGGCTTACAATGCGTCTGTTCAGTCTAAACAGAAAAAATCTGAAGAAACGGATACCCACGTAGTCCACGTAGTGTGGATGCAACATAGTTTTCCAAAATTTCATAGGCATTACCGCTAACACTGTTATTTCTCTACAGTAGAACATTCAGTACTAATTCAGTATTCGAAAGTTCTCTAAAGCGCGCTAACAATCTATATTATTTAAAAGAAAACCAGATCGTAATCTAAACAAGGAAGAATCAACTTTCGTGTGATTAAATGACTTCAATCCAGTCTGATCAAAATAAATAAAAGTTACATTACTATGCAAGACAAGTACAGGCACAAGTAAAGCAATACCTTCACTTTACAGAACTCCTATCGCTTTGTGAGATGTGATGCCAGGCCGATAGGAACATATTTATTGATTCGTCGTGCTTCGACTCCAAAAGATCTCTTTATCCGTTTTGACCTCGTACATCAGTCAAGTTAAGTAAAAATGTTCAGGGACCCACGGATCTACTTAGTTTGGTTATGAGACGTGAACCGTGACTGTAGACCGTAAAAATAATTCCGGCATTGTTGATGTTGCAACGTGTTAGAAATATTGGTGCCAATCACGCATCTGTTGCTAATAAACATTGAAACTTGGAATTTTCAATACTAAACACTTTTGCATTTACGTGTCTACGATTTAGAAATAAGTGATACAGTTTGACACGGAAACCTAAAAGGACAATTCATGAGAAAATCATTTCTAAAACATGGCGTGAGTTACCGCAACGCAAATGTATTCTGGTTTCCGACTTACCTCTAGCAGTGCTATAAAATGACGTAAATACCTTCGGAAAGCGCACTTCGCCACAACGCTCTCGTCAGCAATATGGTTCAAATGTTAAATCTAGTTACGTAGTGCCAAGTAGACAAGTCTCACTCCGAATCGGGTTAACAGTGTCATAACACTGTTCTTACAATCAGTAGGGAGTGGACAGCAACCTCTAAACATAAGAATAATATAATGAAGGTGTCAGTATCAAAGCTTTAAACTTCGGAAATTCCAAGAACGCGTAGCAGATATATAGAGTTTAGATTGCCTGCGGGCTGTTGATATTATCAAGAACACTCAACTCAACGTTTATAATCGTTATGAATATCCACATAACAGATTGAGAGCAAAGAAATGCAAACGTAAACTTCAACACCCGCTGATTTTCTAGAAATTTTGCAGTGGTGTCAAGCTTCACCTCTGTCTTACTCATCCAAAACTCTCGAGGGTTGACCAAGCAGTTCCATTCTCAAAATTGCAATGCAATAAAAGGTCCGGACTAGTGCCTTTTGGGAGCACTCCGCGCCGTGGTTCATGTTTTTTTAAGAGCTCACCGAGTGTTTTGTCAGTCTGGTTTACTTAGAAAATTGTGTTCAAACGACACTCGTTTTATGGCGTATCCTCCTGTTTATTTGGCTCCTTAATTAGATGCTTATAAAAGGTTACCCGTTTTAAATTACGATGACTTCCAAGCGGAAAACGGGAAACTGTTAACGTAATGAGTACCTAATGTAATGTGGACTCCTTTTCCGCACTTAGACTCTATATCTGGTCCATTGTACGTGTATTGAGTACCTATTTTAGCTTTAATTGGGAATAATTAATTGGTGACAGAGTAAATGATGGCAACCGCTAAATTTACAGAAATCGATACAAAATACTACTTAAAATAATTCACACATCTTCATAGACTTCACATATTTTGTGTATGAAGAGTTGGTGGTTATAGGTTCGCCCCTCATTACATGGAACCATTAACATACTGGAGAAATGAGGGTGTATCTACTATCCCTTCGGGATTGTATGTTATATTATAGAGCAAGAGAAATTGCTCTAAGTGAAGACTTGTCATATCACAGTTCCAATCCAGACATAAAACAAATTGCTTCAAAAGATATCAGATAGCAGATGAGGTTTTATTGTCTCGTGCTGTACCGTTAGCGAGCGGCTGTAGTCTGTGACCGCCGACAATCAGGGCAGAACAGAAACAAAACGCTGGCCCGCTGTCGACTGTCGTAGCCTTTGCCCGGTAGTGGAACGTTTGGTAAAACAGTAAGGAGGAATTAAGGAATAATTTATAAAGCTTACTTGGCTATGGCTTCAATTGTCACAAAGTTTATTAGCTGATTTACCTACAGGCCTTTATACACAAACTTGTGCTGGTAACCAAGCATTCGAGCTACTGGTATTCTGTGTCTACTTGATGATACACTGGTAACGTTTCAAGAAATTAATTGTTATACCTAAATAAGTGAACAAAATGCTTGCAATCCCAAAAACAATCCGCCTACTAAGAACATACAGCGCCATCTAGTTTCAAACTACAGCAAACATGGAGTACTCTAGAGCTTTTAGTCCCTTGCGCAATGTATGGAAATATGCGGTAAAATGGCCATAACTTTAGATTACGTTAACTGAGAAGTCTGATTTTTTTACAGCCACAAGGGACCGCAGATCTGAGTAGTTGCTGTGAATTACAACTTAATACCTCCACGCGTTCCCGTTAAAAAGTGTCTTGACACACAGACAGACAGACGGACAACAAAGTGATCCTATAAGGGTTCCTTTTTTCTTTTTGAGGTACGGAACCCTAAAATCAAACGAGCTGCGATATTCTGGCATACATTGTACTGGTACGCCAGATACGGGCAGAATCTCGATACACATGCGAGTAACTCGTACTTCCTGTAACTGGCATTGTGCGAATAAAAAGGACGTGTATCGTGAACTTATCGGAACTATCGCACCTTAACATTTGTGAGTTTTGACTTCTTTTCTGCTGAATCACCCTAGCAATTCTTGCTCGTTTAAAATCAATTTGTCACACCTCTGATTTATCACGTTCAGCTTACTAAAATTTAAGACAGTGTGAGCGTATTTTAAACTTCAAATTATGCAGTTGTTATACTGATTCCTTTAATGTATTGTGGTGTCAGTGCGAATAGAATCTCGTCGCCAATTCCGTTCGTGTTCCTTTTGAATTTTTCGCGAGAATTGGGAACAGGGAGTCCAAATTGAAGGGTACCTACAGTTGTCTCTGTATGTCGCTTGTCGCAAACTTAAACCTTTACCGTTGAATCTCGATTTTATTATATTCATGGACATGCTCTTATGAAATTTTTATAATATTTTGCACGTTTACTGTAATTTTGTGAGATTTATTGCTGTTAATATTTCCATTTTAATGAACGTTATCTGTTTTACATAAAGCTCTTTAGTAAATGTACGTGCGTTCGCTATGAAACTACGGAGGCCTTTCGGTCACACGCAGGTTCTCATCTGAGACAGAGTATTTCCGATGATCGCACGACTGTTCTCAATGGTTGCTGCTAATTAACGTGCATTGATTAACGGTTTATTTATTTATTTCATTTTTGGCAACTGGTTTCATTACAGAAGCTGACAGTTCTTGGATTTGTTTCAGATTGAACGAGAATTATTGCTGTTTCAAGGTTCTTTTTAAATGTGATTCTTTGGTGATACTACTTACCTAATTTTCAGCATGGGCTATAATTGTAGTGTAAAAAACCTCGTTCACTTTGGGGTAGGTAGAGGCTGAGACTATTTCTCTCCAATTGCTACGATCCTGAAATAAGACTTTCGCTTCTTCTTTCATCACCTTCTTCATACAAGCTCGTCTGTTGTAGGTACCTTTGACCTTGAAAAGTGCGCCTAGGGACCCAAAAGTGCCCTTTCGACCGGATGATTTACACCCGCCTTATAAATCTTATATGTTAATTTACATTCACCCATTCTCTACATAATATGTCCAAATCACCTGAAATAATAGACATCAAGCGTTTTTCACTATAATAACTATATATAGCAATGGACTATAAATATATAACACTATATATTTATAGCTATATTTTTGTAGTGGTAGGCCTATTTTGCAGGGGGCCGCCTGGGGAAGTACCACACCTTTGCCAGTTATTCATCCGCCAAGCAGTAATGTGCAAACATTACTGTGTTTCGGTCTGAAGGGCAATGTTACCAGCGAAATTACTGTGCATGACGAGATTCAACAACTAATATCTCAGGGTGACAGGCGCAGTGTAGTGCCGCGCAGAATTTTTAATTTTAAAACACTGGGTGGCACTTTGTCTGATATGGGCACCTGATTTGATCGTCTTGTCACTCACTATCATAAAAAAAAAAGTCCGTTGCTGAAATAATTAGCCACATATCCACTTGGGCACCCTCAGGTTGACTGTCTCTACCCGCTTTACATAATATAGGTGCTACATACGCAATAAGGAATAACATTAAAGAAATAAAATTTTATCGGGATGCGATGAAAAGAATTTCCCTCAATCCGACTGAAAGCGTTAATTTCCAGATTACCTGGCTTCTTACATTGGATTTGTCAGAATTAATGGGATTTGTAAAGGAAACGGAGACTTGTCAGAAAGGCTGAATCGTTAAGGATTCCTGTGAAACTTGACTGTAGGTTGTATCGATTCGTGTGATGTAACTTTCTTTCAACACCCGAGCTCGTAAAGAGACCCTTTATGCAACGCATTTTTTTTAAATCTCCGCAAAGAGTTTATATGCCAAAAACAATTATTAATTTTAATTAAAAATATATGTGATTTATATAAACCATAAATATTTTAGCTTATTATCGTTAATTATTATCATTATTTCGCCTAATTATATTTTTTACAAAAAACTTTTGTGTATATTTGTGTTTATCATGTTTTTATAAAAGTAGGTAGGTAGGTACACATAAGCTTGCCAGTGCATTTATTTACATCTGCGATTTTTATTCCTCAAGATGAAGACAAATTGGCAAACATTCCAAACTTCCTCCAAGACAACTAAAGTCCAATTAAGCCAACCCTTGATTGATTTACGTTTGAATCAACAAAGGTTAATAGTCTTTTCACCAATTTGCTAAGTTACCAAATTCCGAAGCACTTAAGTGATTTCGAAAAATTTCCTTTGTAACTAACTTCTGAAATAATTGGGGTAATAAAGCCTCGTATGAAACTATTTACTTCTTGGCAATCTTCCTTGAGAATTTGGGTAAAAAATAATTGTTTTGGGGAGTGCTAGGGTTATCAGTAAGTATTCTGTAACTCCTTTTATATATACTACTAGCTGGACCCCGCGGTTTCACCCGCGTAGACATCGTTCCCGTGGGAATATCGGGTCAAAAATTACCCTATGTGTTATTCCAGTGTCTAAGCTACCTGCATACCAAATTTCAGCCCAAGCGACAGCCTCGTTGGCCCATGGTAGTAGCTCTGCTTTCTGTGCCGCAGGGCCCGGGTTCGATCCCCGGCCAGGTCAAACATTTGTGTGCATGAACATGTCTGTTGGATCTGTGTCTGGGTGTTATAAGCTTAAATAAGTATGTATATCAGTCATCTGGTTACCATAGTACAGTTTGGGATCAGATAACCGTGTGTGGAAGTTGTCCCATATTATAAAAAAAAATTTGTTCAGTAGTTTTGGCGTGAAAGAGTAACAAACATCTATCCATCCTTCAATCTAACCAAAACCGCGCTAGATGGCGTTGTAGGTGAGTTAGAACTAGCAAGCGATTTGCTCACCTGTTAAAATACTATGTTTTTAACTTTGATAATGATAATTTGATAATTTTGTTTTTAGGTTCTATGTCAAGAAATTATACAAAGGCCAGTTTAGTTTTATTGTGTGTTTAATGTTTAATTGTGTGCCTGATAACTAAAGTAAATATTTAAATAGCTCGCCTGTTTTAAAATCTCAGTGCGAGAATAGAATAGAGACAACCCTAAAGAAATCTCCGAAATATCTGGCCCACTTCCAGAAATGTTTAGAGAGTCATTATTCATAATACGTAAGAAATTTTTACTTAGCGTTTAGCTAAGTAGAAAATTTTTCTTTTCTCCTCAACTAAAACAACTTGCTTGAAACAACAAAGCTGTTTGTGGATTTTAGACATAATAATTATTTTTATTATTATATTTTTATAATAATTAATATTATATAATATTTTTTATAGTGCTAATAAGACAACTGTCAGGAATAATCATCGTCCAACTTAAATGAATGAAGATTTATTACTGTGTACCCAGGACCCAATCCCATTCCAGGTACACTCATATTTAACCGGTTGATTTTTAGGTGCCATGTAATTTGGGGCGAGAGTATTGCCACCGGGCACAGTTCTAGACTCCAGGCTGTCAATGAAACAGTCCTAATGGAAAAAATCATCAAGACTGCTTGGCCTGGGGATCGAACCCAGAAACTGATCGCCAGTACAGCTTAACTACTAGGCCAACGAAGACAGTATTATTGTGAAGTCATCTCAAGCATAATACACATACATTCACGCCTTTTTCCCGAAGGCGTAGGCAGAGGGCTTACCCAGGACTCAGTCCCACAGTAGATACACCCACATTTCGCCAGTATGTTATTGGTCCCATGTAATAGGGGGCGAGCCTATTGCCATCTACCGGGCACAGTTCCAGACTCCAGGCAGTTATTGAGTTAATTCCTAATAGAAAAATCTAATTTTTAACACTGCCTGACCTGGGGATCGAACTCGGGACCTCTTGATTGGCAGTCGAGCATGCGCCCTCTACGCCACCGAGGCAGTCAGAGGAAGTCATCTCATAATGAGCAAACTACATCCACTTAGATTATATCAACAGTTCAATTAGAAATTCCGTTTCTGTAGATATTCTGTAGCTCACTTTAGCTGATATGAGGTGAACTTCTCTCTAATCTCAATATAACCTCATAACAAGCATCCAGAGATAAAATTATGTTCCACATTTTAAGCACGGGTTAACCTTAGGGATTTGATGCGTACCTTATTAGGTTGCGCATATCACTGTGTCATAAAACTGTTGAACTGACATCATTTTGATGGGATATTAAATGATGCATGATCCTGAAACAATCTAATATTAATATAATTTTTATTAGACGTTCCTGCAGTAAAATTATGCAGGTTAATTATTTTAGGTGATTTCGACGTCTTACGCAAAACTTCACTGCGCTCTTCATCCTGTATCAAAGACTGTTTTGATTGCAATAGTGTTTTCACTCCTTTTGCTAAAAAAAATCTGTCATTGTTGCGTACCAGAACGGGACTAAAATAACTTTTCAGCCTCTAGGGGTAAAGTAAATTTCTTTTTATATTGTCTGTTACCAACGATATTATATTTTTTTGGTTTCGCACTTAATGGAATATTAGTTAAAATGTTTTGATGAAATTAATAATTTTATTTTTTTTATAATCGTTATGAAAAGTACAGTAACACACGGCGCTTACAACATTCATTCACGCCTTTTTGACGAAGGGGTAGGCAGAGGTGTACTCAGGACTCAGTCCCATAGTAGATACACCTACATTTCGCCAGTATGTTATTGGTCCCATGTAATAGGGGGCGAGCCTATTGCCATCTACCGGGCACAGTTCCAGACTCCAGGCAGTTATTGACATAATTCCTAATGGAAAATTCCAATATTTAACACTTTGCCTGACCTGGGGATCGAACTCGGGACCACTTGATTGGCAGTCGAGCATGCGCCCTCTACGCCACCGAGGCAGTCAAATATAAAATATAATTGAAAATATTGTCAAAATTTTCGGTCATAATCTTAGCTTTGGACATTTTCCCTATTCTATTTTATTAAAAAAAAAAGGTCGATAGAGGTGAAACCGAGACCGCGGAGAAAAACGTTAAAGCTTCGAGGTTAAAATTAATCCGGCTATCTATTTCAAAGAAGTTTTTAGCCATTGATTTTAATCCCGCTTTAAACTAGGTTCACAACCCGATGGAACAAAAATAGAATATTGGAACGATTATATGTAATTATCCTTTTTTAATCTATAATTGTTGTGATTATGTCGTACGTCCCCTCCGTGCAGTCTACAGCTTTTAAAAAACAAATTATTGGAACTATTACTTAATCTGTGTAATTAATTTAAGATTTAGTTAGCATAGTTCTTGACGGTGAAAGACTCAATATTGACAATGCAACTTTGTTCCTTGGCATAAATATAGACTCTAAACTGCAATGGAGCACTCATATCACCGAGCTCTCAGGGAAACTAAGCTCTGCAGCTTACGCGGTTTATAAAATTAGGCAACTAACAGATATAGCCACGGCGAGATTAGTGTACTTAGCATATTTCCATAGCTTGATGTCTTATGGGATTCTGTTGTGGGGGTCAGCCGCAGATATAGAAACTATCTTTATACTACAAAAACGTGCGATTCGTGCCATCTATGAGATGCGTCCACGCGAATCCCTGAGGGAATTATTTAAAGATATAAACATACTGACCCTACCATCCTTATACATTTATGAGAACATCATGTATGTGCGTAAAAATTTACATAAATTCAAATTAAATAGTGACCTTCATAATTTTAATACTAGAAATAAATACAATAGCTGCACCTAGCTTTAGATTATCTAAAACAAATAAAAAGACATTCTTAGGAAATAGTGTACGTTTCTATAATAAAATCCCAAAAGAGATAACTGGGCTCTCAGAGGGTAAATTCAAAACCTATATAAAATCTACTTTACTAAAGAAGGCTTATTATAAAGTCAACCAGTACATAGAGGACAAAGATGCCTGGAAACTTCTGCATAGCCGCCTCGCGGCACCTTCAAAGAAAACGAATGTAACCAAACCAAATATTGTAAAACTATCTGTTGAAAAAATTAAGCCCTACAAGTTTCTTGTGCGTTC
This sequence comes from Hemistola chrysoprasaria, assembly GCA_947063395.1. Taxonomy (NCBI): domain Eukaryota; kingdom Metazoa; phylum Arthropoda; class Insecta; order Lepidoptera; family Geometridae; genus Hemistola; species Hemistola chrysoprasaria. The sequence continues at coordinate 5,948,952 of OX346727.1, read as the reverse complement.
TTCTTGTAGAGGTATCTTTCCGAACGCACGGTAGACTCAGTACTGTTTATCTTTATTGACGTGCAAAAGTGTCAGATTATGACCTATTTGAATAAATCTGTTTGAGTTTGAGTTTGATTTCAATTGCATTTTTTTTATGATAATGAGTAACAAGACAAGCAAATCAGGTGCCTGATGGTAAGCATCATGATTGCCCATATCAGACACAGTGCCACTCAGTGTTATAAAGTTCAAAATTCTGCGCGGCACTGCACTGCTCCTGTCATCCTGAGATATGAGTTGTTGGATCTCGTCATTCCCAGTAATTTCGCTGGTAACATTGCCCTCCAGACCGGAACACAGTAATGTTTGCACATTACTGCTTGGCGGATGAATAACTGGCAAAGGTGTGGTACTTCCCCAGGCGGCCCCCTGCTAAAGAGGCCAACCACTACAAACATTATATTATAATATTAAATTGTTTATTTCTTTATCATTATTATGTCTGAATTTAATTAACTATGCCGTGTAGTCCCAGTGAAGTTTAGCCCTCACTAAGCTTTTTAAAGTTCTTTGAAGTATTCTACGTAACCAGCGTCTGGTTTTTGTCAACCATCGGGTCGTTGACCTTCAAGTCTATTTCCACATGTATTAGTTTTTATAACTATTGATACTAATGATTTGTATATCTGTTTTCCAGGTAAGAGAGCCAAGGACGGAGTACGATCGCGGTATAACGGTATTATTTACTCTAGTTCAACCCAGTTTTATGTCTTAGTGGAATACTTAAGATTAGCACACATGCGTATTTTCATACATCGAGATGAAACATTTTACGCAAACAAAGAAACCTATTTTAAATTCCATTTCATTTTATGAGCAAATAATAGTCTACGTATCTTCTCTACATAACTCATTTGCAATATCAACAAGCGACGCAAAAAATGCTCTAAAATGCATCTTTATCACGCTAGCTTCAAACAAAAACACCACTTAAAAATCGGTTCATTCTTATAAGGTATGCCACAGCCAGACACACAGATACACAGGCTGACACATCCATCTTATAACATCTCCTCCTTTTTCAGCCGGGGTTTAACGAGCTTAAATTCTATCCAGTCCTTTACTGGGCAATTTTTTCTTTGGTTTAATATAGTTGGAATATGAGCAGAGAAATAAAGAATTCCAGCTTGATTGAAATGGATTTAATTTTTAGAGAAAGACACCGCAGGCGCACACATATTATGGAGACAGCAGAGAGAGCGAGATGTGACAGCCATTTGACGTATATCAAGTACTGACAGTACACAAATGACATTGACTTAACTACATGACATACACACTAAGTTTATTTTCCAACAAATATTACTCAAAATAATTCGAATTCTTTTAACAATGTGCTATAATACCGTGCCATATTGAATCAAGTCTCAACGGGGAGCCGCTTGGAGCATAATGCCCAGTAATAAAATGCAATTATGCCCCAATGTTGCCAATTTGATATCGGCTGATTCTGGCCCCCCGGGCTTAGTTCACGCCCAAATTAGGGATTATGCCCATGGGCTGCATTACGCATTACAGACTTTATTTACTTTTTTGACGCGATCGTGTTTTACACCATATACCATAGTAACATTTTAGGGCAAAACTGGATTGAGATAATTTATAAATCAATTATTATCAGTCAGATTTTTATACATAATAGAGATAAGAAAACAAGATTTATAAAATTTAAGAGACCTACAAAATACCGTTTCGATCACGAGCTTTCAATCTACCAACCGCTTTAAAATCGGGCTATTTGTTTAGTATAAGATACCTTCGATGCCACAGATAGACACAGCCATATCAAACTTACTTTTTCGGTCGAAGGTTAAAACATATAAAAAAAGAGGGTTTTCTATATTCTATTCATCTTATGATGGCTCATCCCAATAGGTAGAATATTCTGAAGTCATCCCAAACAGTATTTTCTTATCTCATGTCATCGCAATGTTGTGAAACTCATCCCCGATATATTTATTCTTTATTCATCCTAAAGCAATAAAATCTCCGAGTACTTACGTCTAGAAAAAAATATGGGTAGTACCTATTTGATAGATTGCATTAAATATAAATTGAAAAAACGCCACAATAAATAATAGATCGACAGCTGACCAACAATATCAATAACAAAAGATTTCCTAAGTGTATTTGTACGTCGTAGAAGCATTAACATCACCAACGTCAGTCGGTAACGGACTGTCAAGTACGAGGGCTCCCTTTTAGCTGATTGTGGGGTAGCGAGGGGACCATGGATGTATTCTTTGATTAGCTTCAGGGGCTCGAGCCCTTTAATTTGTATTTATTTCTTTTCTGTACAGGAATAGGGAGGAAGTGAACTACGAGTGTTTTGGGGTAGTAAATGAAGACGATGTTATCGGCAAAATATGTATGATAAACTCCAAGAAGTCATAAACATAATACTTAAATGTACTCGTATCTGATGTTTAGTTTTAAAACCCGTAATTTTGTAAAAAAAAACTAAGTGGATTTTGTAAATGAAGTAAATTTTATGAGTTGTACACTTAGCAATTCAACGCCATTGGTTGTACAACTCATTTGGTTGTCTAAAAGTGATCGCTCTTAGCGACAAAGCTGCTACTTGTTTCACGCTAAAGCGTTTATAATTTTAGTTTGGTTTTTTATTGATTTAGTGGCATCAATTTTTTATGTAGGTATCAAACTTTCCTTCAAAGTTTAACACCTATAGACTATGGATCTATCATCTATATAAAAACCAATTTTCTGTAACGCAATAACTCTAATTCTTCCATAACATCTGTGATTTCCCAAATAAAGGCCACTACAATATGGAAGCGCAATTACTATATTTTTCTATATATAAAAGGGGAAATTGCCCACGGGCATTAACACCCCATGTTACGTCGGGCATATGGCGTTTAATGACGTCACTTTTGATTCGCCCCATTAGATATCCGGATCATGAAATATTGGAATTTAATGTTTTTTTTTACTTTTTCGAAAACTAAGTCGGAAAACTAATACAAGTTTATTTAAATAGGCCTTAAAAAATGACACATTTGCATGTTAACGGGAAGCGCCACATTTTAGCAATTTGACACAATCTTATGAAAGATTTACTAGATCGATGTTTTTTTATACCCCTGTTTTCTCAGAATACATTTAATTTAACCTATTTAAATCTTGATATTTTGAAGATGAAATCTATGTCACTATCGTTTCATTTTCTTTTACCTACTATGGGACTCCCCTGTCCCTTGCGTGGTTCCTGCCTACCCCTTCGGGAAAAAATCATTGATATTATATTATATAAAATAATCGATATTAAGTTATTAACCCAGCTTGAGACATTATTATTATTAGCAAAATTTACCACAAACAGAAATGAATCATCTACTTATATCTTTATTAGTTCCAAACAGATTTAGATTGGTACACGACGCGTGCCACCCCTAATGGGTTTTCGGGCAAATGAAATCTTTAACCAAATATTAAATTCCATAGTTTTAATAGGGTTTACACGAACATATTTCATACAAACCGACGGACAAATCTCATTTTCTAAATGCATTTAAGCCCAATAATAGGGTCTTTTCCCTCGGCACCGAGTCCGGAGTCCTAATCAAATAGTTGGTATGGAGTTATTTATGTCAAAATACGTAGGGATGTCCGCAGTCTGTAATAAGATGTGGGGTAGTTTGCACCCTCCTTGTCATCACGATTTGCTGCCTTAGATAACCCTAATAAGAATTTTATAAGGCTCTAGAGCCCTTTATAAGGCACGGAGCTATGAAGCTGCAGACGAGACGTTTTTATGTTTCACAATTTTAGCTTTTTTCCTTTTCTTCTTTCTTAGATGAATGCTTTGGGTAAATAACTTTGGGTACAGACTATTATGACTGTGGGTTGGGGTACCTAATGATTCACGATACAAGCTTTTAAGATGCCTAATAAGTTAGATTCAAATCTAGTAACTGAATTGTTAACATAGCAACTGAACCGAAACGATTGTGCTGAAATTTTGCCTACACATTTAAGATTGGATGACAATAATAACTATTAGACTTATATTTGTTTATTAATTAACTAGCTTTGACCCGCGTTTTCACTCGCGAAGTCATCGTCGGAATGTCGGGATAAAAACCCTATGTGTTATTCCAGGATATAAACTATCTACGTACCGAATTTCAGCCCAATCGGTTCAGTAAATTTGGCGTGAAAGAGTTACAAACCTCCATCCATCCATTCACCCAATTATCCATCTTCACAAACTTTGGCATTTATAATATTATTAAGTAGGATTAGATGGATTAGATTAGATTAGTTTTACTTCGCTAGGAAGTCTGAAAACTTTATGAACGAACGTTAGTTGCCAGTTTAATACTAGCACTAACTAACTAATTGTAGCAGATGTGCCAGCACAGATAATAATAATAGATCATAATTGTACGTATTTTAAGATATAACTATCCCATAATTAATATAAAACCTTTTATTCCATGGACATCGATCAAAGTTACTTAATTGCGACTTGAAGGAAACATCATTAATTTTTTCGAACTTGTAAAGGAAGAAACAGCTAAGTGTAAAGAACCTAGACATGTAGTAATGAGAAGTAGATGCCTTATTGGAAAGGGTTCGATGAGTTATATACCCTAGACAGCTAAGAACGTGCCTAGGTCTTATATGGCGATAGATATCTGGTCTATAAACGGCCTCTTAAGCTATCTGGTTGCTTTTATGGTTGAAAGTTGCATATGAGTTGTTTTATTGAGACGTTTTAGATCAGAAAGAAAATAACAAGATGATATATTACGTGGGCTACACATAAGGCTAGCTAGACTGCCTTTGTGGTGTAAAGGACGCAAGCTCTGCTGTCTGTCGTGATGTACCGGGTTCGACTCCCAGGTCAGGAAAATAGTTTTATTGGATTTTTCGATTAGAAATTACCTCAATAGCAGCCTGGTGTCTGATGTCAATATGCTCGCTATAACATGGGACTTCGAAAATGTAAGTTAGTGATGTGTGGGTGGTGTCTACTATGGGACTAGATCCTGGGTACGGTGGTACCCCTCTGCCTGATCGTCGAGAAAAAGGCGTATTGTGTTATGTTACACACGTGGTCGTCGTTTATTGATATCTTAACATTATAATCTTGTACGTACACCAAACTGTCAATATTCAATATTAACTTTTTGTAGAAATAACGCCCTACTTTTGGAGATCATCGAAAATATGTTAAGTTGGCAAAAGAGAGCAAAAAATTGTAAGAAAGAGAAAAAATTAAATAAGCCTTAATAAGTCGTTACTATTGACTAGTTTAAGACGAAGGTAAATACTATATTATCGTTCATTCATATAAATTATATGTGTTCTTCAATTAATTTACCTTAATCTTTGAGACATATTGCTCGTTCCACACCAGGAAATGAGACATTTTTAATACCTTGCATATATAATGCAATTCAACTTTAACATCACCAGGCCACAAACAATACAGTTTAGGAACGAAAATACAGTTATTTTGAAAATCGTCACCAAGACGGACGTAATAAAATCAGGGATTTAACTGTTGAGGGAGTGTTAAATTCAAATAAAATGTTGGTGTAAAGTGTTGCTAATCTTATGTGGGATGGCGATCACGTCCGTCCATAACGGCAAACGCGAAAAGTGACTCCGCACCACGTACGAGCTCGAGAATGCCCGAGATTGCTCCATATAGGGTATGCGTTTTGAAATTCGGATTTAGAGCGAGTACTTCGCGCCCATTCTCTGAGTGCATTTGAAAGTTGTGACAAAAATAGTTTTAGGAAGGTTTTCTCTTGACTATAGTCTTATTTCATTGATTGTTCGCTCATTACGACACATGCGTACGCATCCGTTATATCTTTAAGCGATATATAAGCGATAACGATTAAGCCCCATTTTAATCTGCATCATTGCCTTGGCCATCATTTCAAGTTTGCATCGACATTCGCAAAATGGTGAAGCTATAAATACATGAACATAGAGTCGAATTTTAGGAGTCCGCTTTTTATCCGAGCTGTCATTAATCAGGCCATGTAATGTACGGGACCCGACCGCCCCCACTTGTCAAGTGTGACGTATTACGTAATTTTTATTATGTACCCTATACTTACGGGTAGATATATGCATCATGCGTTTTTAAAAAGAGAGGATGACTCATTTTTTGGGGTCGAGTAGATATTCCAACGAGTAATGACTTTCGGAATTTGTTACAATGACTGGCTTAAAATAGTCATATAGTCATAGCATAATGTTCCAAGTTCTTGGAATTGACCAAATAAAGAATAAATGGTTTTAGGATAAACTCTTTGCTGTAAGAAGCCAACAAATCTAGTCAGTTAAATATTACCCTTGATTAATAAGATATTTAATAAAATAAAAGTATCATCATCATCATCGTCATCATCAGCCGGAAGTCGCCCACTGCAGAACTTAGGCTTCCCCTATAGAACGCCATTAACTATTCATATGGAGGGATTTTGCCGTAATCACCACGCTTGGCGTGCGGCTTGGTGATCGCAGTAGTTGGAATACTTGGAAACGGAGAGCGCTTCTGCCCACGTTTTTAAATTTTTTTTTGTTATGATATTGAGTGACAAGACCAGCAAATGGTAAGCATCATGATTGCCCATATCAGACACAGTGCCACCCAGTGTTTAAAATTCAAAATTCTGCGCGGAATTGCACTGCGCCTGTCACCCTGAGATATTTGCTGTTGAAAATCTTCATGCCCAGTAATTTCGTTGGTAGCATTGCCCTTCAAACCAGAACACAGTAATCCTTGCACATTGCTTGGCGGATGAACAACTGGCAGAGGTGTGGTACTTCCCCAGGCGCCCCCCTGCAAAAGAGGCCTACCACTACAAATATGTCATCTCCGAATATGTCTCTCTGGGTCTCACTGCTCCCACGGAATGAGAAAGGGGTGACCCTATTATATAGTCGGGACCCACACGGCCAAATAAAAGTATAAAATTCTATAATCGACCATTTTACCAGAAAAACTAATTGACGTGCAAAAGTGTCAGATTATGACCTATTTGAATAAATCTGTTTGAGTTTGAATTCTGCCCCCGATAGTAGAGTTTCATCCTTATTCCAGACATGGAAGTCTGGAATAAGGATAGAATAAGGATAGCTACTAAAAAACGACGCAATTGGTAAATAGGTCCTTTTTTCTTAATACTAGTACCCTATCTATACTAATATTATAAAGAGAGAAACTTTGTTTTTTTGTTTTTTTGTTTTTTTGTTTTTTTGTTTGTAACGAATAGGCTCCGAAACTACTGGACCGATTTTAAAAATTCTTTCACTTATGGATAGCTTAATTCAGTGTGAGTGCCATAGGCTATATGAGATTTTGAAAAAAAATGGGGATCCGTAAGAAAACTGCAATATTGTGAACCAAGGTGTTACATAATATAATTACCATATTCATAAATTTGCGTGCGCTGTGAAATGCATTGATGGTAGAATAATATAATGTACTAGGGGTTTGTAGTACTTATCAATACCTACAAAACAGTATACATAGATTATATCCATCTTTTTTGGTTTAGTCACAATAATCGAAAAAGTGATTATTTTCATGCGGTGTGAAAACTATTGGTGGTAGAGTAAAGTAATGTACTAGGGGTTTGTAGTACTTATCAATACCTACAAAACAGTATACATAGATTATATCCATCTTTTTTGGTTTAGTCACAATAATCGAAAAAGTGATTATTTTTCATGCGGTGTGAAAACTATTGGTGGTAGAGTAAAGTAATGTACTAGGGGTTTGTAGTACTTATCAATACCTACAAAACAATATACATAGATTATATCCATCTTTTTTGGTTTAGTCACAATAATCGAAAAAGTGATTATTTTTCATGCGGTGTGAAAACTATTGGTGGTAGAGTAAAGTAATGTACTAGGGGTTTGTAGTACTTATCAATACCTACAAAACAGTATACATAGATTATATCCATCTTTTTTGGTTTAGTCACAATAATCGAAGCAGTGATTATTTTTCATGTGGTGTGAAAAGTATTGGTGGTAGAATAAAGTAATGTACTAGGGGTTTGTAGTACTCATCAATATCTTCAAAATAGCCCACGATAAATTATAACATGTGTTAAGGTTTGGTCATTGTAACAGAAATAGTCATTAATTTGCGTGCGCTGCGTAAACCATTAGGGTTATATTTATTAAAATACAATGTATCACGAATTTACTCCTGATAAACGTCCACTATACCTACTTCTGCTACCCGTGCGAAGCCGGGGCGGGTCGCTAGTTTTCAAATAAATTGAAAGGCGCAATGGCCAGTTACGTCTTTTCATTGTTACACGAGTAACATAATGAATAGATGCGCCATTTTTACTTCTTGATAACATTAGTTATTCATTGTAAGATTAGACTCATCTACGCAAATACGTTTTTTCATTTACTTCCATTAAAATGTGTCCTTTCATCTTAGTTAAAATATTATGACAATGGAGAAGAGCCGTTCTTCACTGTGGTCAATCCGAAACTAATAACGAGATAAAAAAATAAAAGAAATTTCAGCAGATTTGTCTTTTTTCCCTCTTTCGGGCAAAATATTATGTAACCTTGGAAAAAATGTTAGAGATACGTCTTCCTTACTATCGGGGGCAGAATTAACGTCACCGTTAAAACTGTAAAGCTTTAAGCTCTTAATGTCACTCATTAATATGTACCTAGGTATGTACCCCTTAAAGTTCATAATAAGCGTCGAATTATAAAAGTCGAGATATAGAAAAAAGCTATGTAATTAGCATTGAAACTAGTCAAATACATGAAATGTAGGAATGTGTTTGTAGGAATTACTATATGTGAAATGAAATGATTACTTTATTTGCATGAATACAGGTATAGAATGTTCTTGCTTATTGTATATAGACCACTGTACTCGACCAAATTGTCGTGTATTGTACCAACAACCGACGAGCATGTATGAAAAATGTCATGAGAGTGAACGAAGCGAAAGTTGTATGTAAGGATCGCAAGTGGAGGGAAATCTTTGCCTACCCCACCGGGAACAAGGCGTGACTGTATGTATGTATGTGTATTGTGTATAGATCATAAGAGGTTCTCAAAATTTGTCATGTTGTCTATTGTCAAACATTTTATTGAATAAAGCCAATGGGCTATTTCAACTAATTTATTGTACGAAATACAAGTAACTTTGTCGTGTACGGACTACGGTCCAACAATCGATGTAAACACTATTATGTAGGCGTATTCAAGTCGTGTCCTGTTCCCCCTCAATACCTATTCCCTATTCGAAAAGGAAGCTTAACATTTACAGCACAAAAAATATTTGATGAAACATGATATTCGCGGAATAAGTTGTTCATTTTTATGCGGCTCGTATCTATCGTTTGTTTCGGACCATTTCCCACAAATATACAACGCAAGTTGTTTTCACGGTAAATTAGGCGTTATGTTTTGCGTGATAAAGTTGAGAATTATTTGGGGTAGGTAACCGCAAGTGGGGGACCTCAATTAAAAGGCTCATTTACGCGTCTCTGACGGGATGAGGCTCAAATTTAAATTGTAAGTGTCATCAGACGCCAATTATGTTTCGGTGACCGGTATTTTGTGATTCAACTCGAGATTTCTACCTACATATTAAATGTTTTAAAGAGTAAATTAATTGTAAAGGCATACGTATGTATGTATAATGTATAGTGTAGGATTCCATACCTAGATACATGAACAAAACGCATCCAATCACACAGCGCCAGCTATGAGTTCCTTGCGCAAAGTATGGAAATATGCAGTAAAATGGCCATTACTTTTGATTGCGTTAACTTAGAAGTATGATATTTTTACAGCCACAAGGGACCGCAGATCTGAGTAGTTGATATCAATTTCAACTTGATACCTCCACGCGTTCGTTCCCCTTAAAAAGTGTCTTGACAGACAGATGGAGAACAAAGTGATCCTATAAGGGTCCCTTTTTTCCTTTTGAAGTACGGAACCCTAAAAAAACACATACATAACATCACGCCTTTGTCCCCGAAGGTTTAGGCAGAGATGTACCTCTAGGACTCAGTCCCTCATCTTACACTTCGCCAGTTATATTTGCAAACGTGAACCGCTATCCGAGTAAAACTAGTCGATCTAAACGAATTTTAGAATTGATGAATCCTGTGAATTAGACATGTGCAGAATGTGTCACTAAAAATAAAAGATGTGTCTATTATATTTTCATATCTGTGAAGAATATCCTTCATTAAGTTCAGTAGTTCAATTAGTTCAGTGACACAAAAGAGAGTTTTTGTTTGACGTTCGGATTTCGTTCACCAGTTCGCTCGTTCATTATAGTCCTTTCCCTTCACTAGTACTTCTTCACTAATCCTTCTCATACTTTGAACGAAAATTAGTAAATTTTGATTTTAATGGATAATTTGAACTATAAATTAAACATAAAGCGACATTTTCTTTTATATTATTTTATTCTTATATTATGGAAAGAGAAATAATATATTAGAAGAACTGGCCTACTTTTCTTCATTCATTCGTCAACTACACACGGCTAATATGAATATGAAAACTCACACACCACCGATTTGACACGGGCAGGTGTGCGAGGTTTCCTAGATTTCATATAAGGAATTTCAAAATTCGTTTCGTTCAACTCAATAAAGCCTAGGGACAACATGACAAAAGCTATCGGTAATAATATGTACAAGTAACAGTTTAATGATGACGAAGATGTGTTCATTATCTCTTTTGATCTGTGCAGTTATTGTTGTTGTTTTGTGAAAAGTAAGTTTCTTTTCAATAGTTAGTTACTACATTCTTTCACATTAAAGTCTTACTAGCCTCTCCTAATTAAGCTAAACTTACATTGTAAATCTCTTTATGACGAGGTTTATCTTTCACACGTATTATAAATGGAATGTTCATTTTTTATCTCTTAAAGTGTCAAACTTCAAACATGTAAGCTTGTAGACTAGAACCTCCAAGCGTTATTTTTCACACTTTTTCTTGCAGCCTTGACGTGTTTAACCATTATTTTTTATGTTATTGCCAGTTTGTTTAAAATATCGCAGTGGCACGCCTCCAAAGTTTACGCATGCCAAAACATGACAAAAATACTGGCTACCCTTTCGTTGGTCTACCCTCAATCTGTGATTTATTGAAATGTATTATATGATTTTGCTTAACGTACGAGCATAATTTATTATTCAGAACATCATAATAATATTTATTCTTCTTATTATTCTGTTGCTCACCAAATTTTGATGCTCTCGGTTTTTTAATTATTACAATTCATATTTTAAAATTTGACATTTATCTATTTATACAATTTAAAATAATTTTATTTTCAAACTCAAACTCAAACTCAAACAGATTTATTCAAATAGGTCATAATCTGACACTTTTGCACGTCAATAAAGATAAAAAGTACTGAGTCTACCGAGCGTTCGGAAAGATACCTCTACAAGAAGAACGCACAAGAAACTTGTAGGGCTTAATTTTTTCAACAGATAGTTTTACAATATTTGGTTTGGTTACATTCGTTTTCTTTAAAGGTGCCGCGAGGCGGCTATGCATTATATTATTATATTCTACTTCTTTGACCTTAATTTTGGAATATATGTTTTTAATGTTCTTATGATTATAAATGTTACTTATGGATTTTATTATCTGTAATAAATAAATTAAATTAAATAAGATATTATAGGTATTTCGTGTTTTACATGTATTTTTATTTCGTACAATAAACTAGATGAAATAGGCTTTATTAAAAAAAAAAATTGACAATAGGCAACATGACAAATTTTGAGAACCCCTTCTATTATGTTGGTATACACATTTCCTTTATTCTACAAAAACCATTTCAGTTGTTCATTTCAGTGATTGCAGTAATTTTAATGCAAATTTTTGCATATTTTAGCGTTCCGTACCTCAAAAGGAAAAAAGGAATTCTTATAGGATCACTTCGTTGTCCGTCTGTCTGTCAAGAACCTTTTTCTCGAGAACCCGTTGAGGTATCAAGTTGACAGTCCCTTGCGTCTATAAAAAACCAAACTTCTATGTCAACGCAATCAAAATATACGAGTGCCATTTTATAGCAAATTCTCATACTCGTACTTTGCGCAACGGGCTAAAAACCTCTAAGATAGTTCCCGTTGGCCTAGTCCATGAAATTTGGCAAGAAGCAATATCGCATAAAGCGATAAGGCCGCCCTTTGTTGACCAAACACTTGTTAGTTATGGCTTTGTTTTTAAGTTATTATGTACTGTGTAATTTTATGAAAATGGTCAGAATAAAGAGTAATCTAATCTAATCTCATCTTAAGTAAAGAAAAAAATTTCCAATCCGAAAAATTTTATAAATAATAATTGTGATCACTAACATGTTTGCGGTCTCTACGTTATAGAACCATACACGAAGTCTACTTACCACAGTTTATTTATATCTCCTTTAAATTCGACGCCAAAACGTGTTGATAAGTGTTTACACTTATAACACGTTGGTTTGCAGTATAACATAATACACACTGCAATTACCAACCTCTGAGTAGTTTGCTATAATACGATAATTGTTGCATATAAGGAGGTTGCTACTTGTTACGCTTATAGTGGGATGACACATAATATTAGTTCCAGGGATAATTTTCTCTACCCTCGGGGCATGAGACTTGAGACCCTTTCAATACACATCTGTTGACATAAGAAAAACCAATGCGGTATCCCCACGAGTAAACATATAAAGTAAACTACAATAAATTCATATTTTCTAATCCGTGACTATAGCTGGAATAATATAGATATGTTTGTGTAAATATAAAGGGGAGTAATCGCAATAAGAGCAGCTGGACGGAAGCAAACACAATTGACACAATGAAAATAATTCACGAAATGTGCGTTCGATTAATAAATAGGTCTTTGAAATGTTTGAGTGTTTTTGTGTTTACTAGTGTTGAGAATATTCGAACTCAAACTGAGTTTGAATATTGTAATTTATTCAAAATTGACTTAATATAGATAGGCTTTCCTATACTTACAATGTCTATTGTTTTCGTAAAAATAATATTCTTGTTAATTAATAAAGCTATAATTCTATCGTGCGTTCGGAAAGATACTTCAACAAGAAAAACTTTGCTGTATCTCTGTATCTGTTAACATCACCTTTCGCGAAAATTTGCTGAAAAATACATATATTTAAAGAGACGAAAAGGAACTTGTAGAGTCATTAGTTTTTATGCTTCCATTTTAACATTATTTGGTTCGGTTACATTTGTTTGTTTAGAGTTTAGAGGCTACATAGCCGGTGGCTATGAGATGAGATTTTTAGAATTTTTTGTCATGTCATGGTAATACGAGAACAGACATGTTTTCGTATTTTCGTATGCTAATTGGCAAGGAACTTTTTTAATAAAAACTTTGTACCAAAATCAAATATTACGCAGTTTGCCTGATTCCTGGCCCTGTCTTAATCTTAACCAACTTACATCACTTTAGATTTTAGACCTTCAAAAAGTTTTACTTTCAAAGATTAAGGCCTGTCTTGAGGGCACAAAAAGTCATCTTCTTCATATCGAGGACCGCGATCTTAATGGAATCATAGTTGGTAAAGTTAAGAAGGAGGAGGTAAGAACCGAAAGTGGAACCAAAATGTTGTCTATGCAAGTCATGTTATATGATGACCATATTTTTTTATTATTAGTTTTTATTTTATGATAATGAGTGACGAGACGAGCAATCAATCTTCTGGAATCAGAGATTCAGTAAGAAGATGACAGTATACTGCTATAATTTATTACTGCCGTGATATTGTAAAATTATTATACCTATATTATACCTACTTTCAAGGGGATAACATTTTTCTTTTTCAAAGTACCTACATATTGACACGTGAGTGTTTAATGAGGCATTACTTAAAATCGCTGCGTTCTTACACTTTTCACCACATGTTGCAAAAATTTTTACTAGAAATAAACCCTATGTCAAGTCTATTTGGGTGTAAGTTTCAGACAAACAAGTATAATAAACAAATAGAGACTATGGGTCCGTGGGGGCCTTCCGCTCTGGAACTATACAAGGAGCTAGCTAAACGCGTGGTGGAGGCATCAGGTGACCAGAATGCTGGCCTGTATTTTGCCCAGAGGATAAGCATCTGCATCCAACGGGGCAATGCCGCCAGCATTCTGGCCACCTACCCTTCCTCCAAGGGTTTAATAGATTTAAATTAATGAGTAAGGTATTGTATATAAAATGTAAATAACGTAGGTAGTGAGTTTTGTAAATAGTGTTTTGTGTGTTACTTTTTAATGTTTCTTTGAATAAATCTATGTTGATGTGTAAAAAAAAAATAGATATAAAAAGACGGAAATTGTGAAATACTCATATAACAAAAGTACCTATTACCCAGTTATCTGAAGAATCCGGACTAGAGAAGTGCGAAGTAGGTTCCTAATACACAGTTATCTGTACCTGAATAGTGTGAAGCTTATCTCCCCATCACATTGCGTGATCGCAAAAAGAGCAATCGCACGCGAGGATTAATGCAGGATCATGGGGCACGGTGTGTCGGTGGTCCGAGCGGTGTTTGGGGAATGTTCGGTTTGTGTTTGAACATCGGCCATTTGCCAAATAGACCTGATACCTTATTTATTTTTTCTTTACTGATGTCACAGTTACAGACCCTAAAGTACAGTTGCGACGCAATAAAGTGCAATTCAGCTCGCACAACTCTAATAAACTATAGTTTTATTCACGTGCAAAATGCTCTCTATCTCTAGCTTTTTTCTCTTTCAAGCCCATTGAAATTATACCGACTTGTCGCAGCTCCTGCTACTTGTAGCTTCATCCCTATATATCGGTGTGTCCTTGGCCTGTGAGGCCGATGAGCATAAACGAAGTGTTAGAATTAAAAAATAATAAGAGTAGATAAATATTCTATGCCTACACCAACGGGTACAAGGCATAATTATCATCATCATCTAAGATCCAGCGTACATATGAAATCCCACTTAAGAATAATCAAAAACTTTAATTATGTAGAAAATGTGGATATTGGGTGGATGCGTGTTAGTGTGTGTGTATTTGTTATCTCTTTTAGATATCTTCACCGTAAACCTACAGAACCGTTTGGGGCTGAATTTTGGTACTTATTTAGGTATTTTTTATTCCTCAACAACACGAAGTATGCTTTTAAGTGGGTAAAACTACGAGGCGCTTTTAGATGATATAATTGACATACGAAAAACACGCTCCTATAATAATAATAATTTATTTATTTCAGGCAATAGTACGTATAACAATAAATTATACGCACCAGAGGCCCATATTAATAAATACCTTACAGACTAACGTACATAAAAACATAAACTAAAACACCTAGGTAGGGATAATTTTCTGTCTCGCCTCCCTAAAGCGCCGGAACACGATTCCTTCAGGCCAAAATTCGGGTGCCAGGAACATCTCCTTATATTTCACCGGAAGCCAGAGTACGTAGGACTTGAAGTAAATATATCCATGCTGAGATTATGTCTCTGAGATAATCTCAGCATCAATTACAAATACAACGATATCATTAGAGCATGCTAAGAGAGCGCGTGGATTATTTTAATCGCGATAATTTATAAGACCTAAAAGTCTTACTAGTCAGTTACTTTAAGTAACTGATATATCATCCCTCTTTGTTCAAACGACTGTGGGGCTAGTGTGAACTAGTCGGTGTATTTACCTGCGGTTGCTACACCCTGTGGACTGTTTCTTACCTCTGCAGATTTTCCGTTCCTACAGACTTAGCATGACACGAAGATAATTGTTGCCACGGTTTTTTTCTCTTTTACGACCTAATAATGTCCAGCTGTCCTATTTTTCAGAAAATCTTCTTTGTGTCTTGGTCGCTATGATAGCAGCATGGCAGGGCTTTTGTTACTAACGAAAGAGTCATAAACCACTGATTGCTTCAGATTTTAGATAGGTTTAAAAACCGATATAAAATACCTACGCTTTCAAAGTATGTCGTCCGATCTCCAATAGACCCAATAGAACATAAAACATTTTTTATTCCCTTTGCATCTGAAATGTCAAATACGCCTATCATAAATTTTATGGGAAAACATAAAAATAGTACGCACTCATAGACCGAACGACATAATTTTTCTCAATTCAAATTGCGTCCCTTCGGCAATCTTCTTTTAGATAAGTTTTCAACGTACAAGATAATATGTTTGAAATAGAACATTGTAATTTTCAGAATTGTTGAGGCGTATTTATTTGTGACACATTTCTTTTAACACATTAATGGTTTGCGCTCTATTGAGCACAAAAAGTCAGACACGAATTTTTATTTTTCAAAAAATAAAATGTTCTTTTTGTCACTGTACTGGGATGTAGGACATTAAATGTTTGTCATTTCGTGGAAGTAAAAACATGATCTATACTGTAGATCATGTTTTATATAAATTCTGTATCCTATAGATTCTATAAGTGCTTACATGGGATTTCCGAAATGATCACATTATCACCAGAATCTATATCAATGTACCCTATTGGGATCCACCGCTACATTATAAAAATTGGGGAAATCCTTTAGACCCCTAGACAGTGGAGATAACGAATGAGTTCAGTAACTTAATGTAATATTTTATGTAGGTTAATGAATCCTTCAAAATAAATCTAAGTAGTCCCCACAAGGTGGACAGCACACGCTGGATGCAAGTTGCTTCCAACTGGACTAGATAGAAATTTATGGGGGAGACCTATGTTCAGCTGTGGACATCCTGCGGCTGAGAAGATGATGAAAACTAAGGAACATGAATGAAATATTTATGGCTTATTCCCATCATATACAAAGCTTTAAATTGGGCATACTTTGAGCTACAACATGGGGGCTCTTCAAAAGGAGAGGGGGTCGGCAACATATTGGCAATACCTCTGATGTTGCAGGTAGCTTCATAGCTGTAACGGCTCACCATCAGGCGGCCTATCTGCTTGTTTGCCACCTATGGCATGAAATATAAACAAAAATCAAAAATTTTTATTCTCAGGGCATCTAAAATACTAAAGTACAATCAACTGTTTATCAGTCGATAATATATGAATCTCGCTTTGGAACTATTTGCTCAGTTATGCCGCTATATAACATTCAGCAAAGTAAAAGGTAATCAATCGCCAATAAGTGCGTTTTCGCGTTAAGTGCTCTCGCTTATATTTCTGCGTAAGAATAATGGTCATGGGGTCGAACCCCAATGACGTACGGTCCATTTAATGTGGGATTAACAATATGAGAGCAAATGAAATGTAATCGTTCCGCTCTTTGGAAGCGTGAAATTATTATATTGGATATTGTGGAGTTGGGGCCACCTGGTGGTTGTTTATAGATACCTTCTTAGACTAAACCTAAACGATAAGCGTTTCATTTTTGTATCTGATACAGAACTCTTAAATATTAATTTAAAAGCACTGATCTTGAGATAGAGTGTTTTGGGTGGTTTGTTAATTTGAATTAATATTAGGCTCGCCTTCTATTACATGGGACCAATAACATACTTGCGAAATGTGGGTGTGCCTACTATGAGACTGAGTCTTGGGTACACTGCGTACCTCTTCGGAAATATAGCCTGATTGTATTTTATGTTATGAAATAATATTCTTACAGAACGGGTTCCCAAATTATTCTGCTTGAGAAAATTCATACGGGTGAGCAGTCAACCCACATTGTCAGTTTTAACATAATAACATACATTCACGCCTTTTCCCCGAAGTGGGAGGCAGAGGTGTACCCAGGACTCAGTCCCATAGTAGATACACCCACATTTCGCAAGTATGTTATTGGTCCCCAGAATTCCTACTCTTCCTACACTAAGCCCCCGATATGACTTCACGACTTACCCCTACATATTAATTATTTAATTGTAAGTTCCGTATTTACATTGAATCTTTTGAATTTTATTTGATTTATTATGTACAAATAAAAAAATGTTTAAAGTAATGACGTGTTTTGAACTAAATTCACTAATCACAGTGTTGTAAGTACCATAAGGGGATTGATCGTCAATAGAAAGTGAAAATACGCAAATATGAAGAAACAGGGAATAATTTTCCACTCAATTATTTGTGGTTGGCTCTGGATCCAGCCCCCGTTTGCGTTAAAACATATTTGGTTAACAAAAACCTTAGCTTCTATGTATTTATGAAAATCGTAATAAAGTAGATTTTAGGTTATGTTAATGTATTTTTAAAATAAAAAAAAACCAAGCGGCTTTCATTAACCAAATATGTTTTCACGCAAACGGGGGCCGGATCCAGAGCCAACCACAAACAGTTGAGTAGAAAATTATTCCCTGTTTCTTCAAACATATGTGCAATTTCACCTTGTATGGACGGGCAATCAACTTATCACTATTTCGCAGAGTTATTTTAGTTGGTAAAAGCTACATAGATTACCCTCTAAACCAGACAATGCAATTATTGTGTAGCACGATATAGTTGGTCCAGATTATATAAACTGTTATTGAAGAGCGATCATGCTTGAAGTCCTTGTCATTGATAATAATAATTAATTAATGGGTGATCTGCCTGTGTAAGCAATCTTGAGTTGGTCATTGGCATCAATAACAGATAACTAAACCGTGAAAGTGTACGGACTTAATAACCATTGTTCAAAGAAGTGCACGCCGGCCTCATTACTGAAAACCATTTCCCCATGGAAAAAATATACAGTTTTATTCTTAGCAATATTCAAGCGAATATTGTATGCTTAGATTAGAATTTTAACTGTGATCGTATAAGCAGGAAATATCTGTTTGATTAATCTGAAAAATATATTCCATTTCTCCGTATATAATGCATATGTGCGTATAATATACGGGTTGCAGTGAACGATCATAAACCGAAATGGTATTAAAACTTAAAAGCGGTTCAGTTTTATGTATTTGTTTATTTTATACGTACTGAATCGTTGCTCGTTACCTAATTTTAAAACGCGCTGAGTTAGATTATTTCATTTTAAGGTTTAAACACATTATAGGCGGGCGCGGTACTGGTCGGGAGTCAATAATAGAAGGATACGCGCCCGACCCGCGCACGCTGTGGTGTGTTCTCCGTACAAATGCAAGGAACGCAATAAATAAAATAAGATATCTATATTTCAGACAAAATCCATAGAATAACACTTTTACAAATTGAGATAAATTTTACTGCTATAACTTTCCTACTATTTAATTTGACCAGTTACCCTTATTCACTGTAACGGGATAGGACAATCTGGTATCTCTGCGTCTTGAGAATGCTATTGCCGCGCAGTTTAGTGAATAGAGAAAGGGTTCACTTTTTCATGAAGCATGGCACCCACATCAATGCGTCACCACGTCCCGCGTCCGCGTTTACGATTGAAGCAACCTTTAGATATCCGGTCACTATAGTAACTATGCGAAGAGTATCTTATATTATAAGATTACGTACTCGTATTCAGTTGAAATACGGTCTAAAACTCCACAGCAATATCCACCACAAAATGACTCTCAAAACAACTATAAAACACTACTTACTATATCAGATAAGAGGCAGATAAGAAAATACTACGGAAAAGCTCTTGTACTTATCGGCTTTTACGTTCCGTTTTACGTTCCATTTTATATAATAACATGTTCTCATATCAAACTCTATGTCCGTAATATGGCTATTGTCGACCACTTTAAGAGGCTGCGTAATTAGGGTTGCCAATGCCGCCAAAATTGAGGATTTGGCAAAAATCTTAATAGGGGTTTTATGCTTTTGGGCCTGGGGAAGATTAGTTGGGTTGGTTTAACTTTCGCTTGATGTGCTTTCCTTCGATAAAGGAAGGATTTGAGTGGCCTGTTGAATATTTATGGTAATGTCCGTTTGTCTATTGTCGCATAAATTGCTCACAGTATCAGTTTTTTCTATATTTTTAAAAAATAATATAAATTTTATTAAGTCTTGACTGATTGACTGACTGACTGACACACTCACTAATCAACGCCCAGCTTCGAAACCTTTGACCTAAAGAACTGACATTTTGTACAAAGGTCTACACCATAATGGAATGGTGTCGACAATAAGAATAAGAAAAAGATTCCCGAAATTCTCACGGTAATTAAGTCATAGGAATTAGGTGTTATATAAAATTGATAAAAAACCTTGACTTACTGTAACTTTCAACTTTGTAAGATTCAATGAAATCCTGGCACGGCGTCTTGGCAGCCCTACAGCTAATGGATTTACCTACAACAGTGGCCTTGCGATCATTTGGCTCAAGTGGAAAATGCATCGATATCGAGCGCTGTTTACTGCAATACTTTACCCCTATATTCTTTGTCTTTGGCATCAGAATTTTATGTTAATGCCGATTATCAAAACAGGTGATTTATTCGAGCGGTTACATGATTTGTCGCTTATAAGTCATCATCATCATCATCATCATCTCAGCCATAGAATGTCCACTGCTGAACCTTCCTTATAGATTTCCTTCCAGTCCGGTTGTTAGCGGCCTACAGCTAGCGTGTTCCTGCCGTCCTTATCAGATCGGCTGTTCACTTTGTGGGTGGAAGTCCTACGCTGCACTTGCCGGTCCGTAGACTCCATTCGACACAATTTGCAAGTGCAGTTGCAAGTACGGGCTGGAAAGCCGTTATCCCTACTAATATTATAAATGCGAAAGTAACTCTGTCTGTCTGTCTGTTACGCTTTCCCGCAAAAAAACCTCTCAACCGATTTTGATGAAATTTGGCACAGACAGACAATCTTTAGACCCTGAGAAAGGACATAGGCTACCTAAAAGTACGCAGACGAAGTCGCGGGTACCAGCTAGTTTGTGATAAATATGTATGTATACCACTTACGGTAGTTTTCAAAATTGGACAAATATGACACAGGGAATGGATTTTAACTTTGTGACTATTTAAATCGGTCACGCTGTCGGCCCACTCTGTTAGTCATCAGCTAAATGAATATTTATGGGACTAGTGCGTGTAGAGTGTAGACTGCACTTTAAATTCATAAAAATTAATATGCGTCGCACCTATAAAATAATAGGTTTTACTGAATAGGGGTAGCGTGACAAATCAAAAACTATCCAATGCATTAGAGAATTAAAATTCTTTTAATTGTCGTTATCTCTTTGATTCAATTAAATATCGCCTCGGTGGAGTAGTGGGCAATGCTGATAATGAGGTCCCGGGTTCGATGCTCAGGTCAGGCAAAGGGTTAAATATTGGATTTTTGGAATTATCTCAATAACTGCCTGGAGTCTGGAACTGTGCCTGGAAGATGGCAATAGGCTCGCCCTCTATTACTAGGGACTAGGGACAGGGACTGGGATTGAGTCCTGGGTACACCACTGCCTACCCCTTCGGGAAAAAGCGTGATTGTATGTTTTATTAAGATTTATGCCATATTCGTCCCGAAATGGTTTTGTCGGAAATATACACATTGAGTTTTCTGTGACATAAGATGCTCTTAGATTATTGACAGGATTGATACCGCCGGCGTACTCATCAAATGGCAAAAAATACCACTGTAATCGCAACTGTGCAACATAATTTAACACGCACACTAGCATTCTTTGCGAACCTATTTTTACGCCCACTAGCAATATGTCGGAGAGCGCGCGGAGACCTTTCAATAATGTAATATTCCTGTACCATATTATAATTATTTTATTATTCTAGAGAAAATAATGAGTATATTTTGTGATTTGTATACTAACCAAATTTTCTTTTTTACTATAGGTAATAACTAGGTATATATGTGTTTCATCAACACGAATTTTGAACTATTGACACAAAATGTATACCAGAACATTAAGTAACTTAAATTGTTAAATTCAGCTAACGGCTTGGTGAACGGCTCGATCTGCCCACATCCTTCCTACGTGGGTTTTACTTTAAAATGTCTAGGAAATTGCTCAACATAAATTCTGACGATGAAGTCACAAATAGAAGTTGCCATTATTGTATCTATAATATAATTATTGAAAGGTATGACGAATATATGGTGAAATCGAGATGAATAAATTGTTATGACAAACCTTGGTAGGCACGCTTAGGCTTCCATACGTAGAATCCGCAAACCTGTTACTAAAATGCTAGCAATAAAAATGCTAGGTTATCTTCGTTAGAACAAGGCGATACCTAACTACAGTTTAACTGTGTTTCATTCGCATTAGCGTGATCCATTACTTGTGCAATTAACTGTTCACACGTTGTTAAAACAGCAATATGTTTAAGTGCATCATTTGCTACGGTTCGTCAACTGGAAACTTATCTTTCTGCACAAAGTCATTATCACGTTGGAATAAAGTTTTAATTACTTTGGCGCTCATAGACTGTGACTTGGACATAGCTTTGTGTCCATGTCCAGATCTACACATAGGTGTATTTGATCCAATGTTAATTTGGTGCAAATTATGACCAATGTTTGAGTGACAAGACGAGCAATTCAGGTGCCTGATGGTAA
Source organism: Hemistola chrysoprasaria (assembly GCA_947063395.1). Lineage (NCBI taxonomy): Eukaryota > Metazoa > Arthropoda > Insecta > Lepidoptera > Geometridae > Hemistola > Hemistola chrysoprasaria. The sequence continues at coordinate 5,926,464 of OX346727.1, read as the reverse complement.
GCATCGTGATTGCCCATATCAGACACAGTGCCACCCAGTGTTTTAAAATTCAATGTGCGCGGCTCTGCACTGCGCCTGTCACCCTGAGATATTAGTTGTTGAAACTCGTTATGCCCAGTTATTTCGCTGGTAACATTGCCCTTCATACCGGAACACAGTAAGGTTTGTACATTACTGCTTGGCGGATGAATAAAGAGGCCTACCACTACTACAATGATGTTTGATATTGAGGTATTGTATTAAAAAAAAACAAGGTAATATATAAAAACAACATGATAATATTTAAAAAATCCAAAAGAAACAATTTACATGTAAATTACATTGTAACTTAATTAAAAATTCAAAAAACCCACAAGAAAACAACAGCACTTATGCCACGTAACACAAAACCGCACAAAACAGGCACTTTTTGTCGTTAACTTTAAAAATGTTCATTTTCAGCTTGTACGCAATTTATCAAGCGGTTGCAGCTTAACAAAAAGCACAAAAAAACCCGCTAAAAACAATCCAGAGCTTCTGTGAGTACAGCGAAGTAGACATGTCGGCGAAACTAGGGTTGACATCTTACGATTTTTGAACAAACAATTTTATTTAATAGGGCACGGACAAAAATGAACTTATAAAAATACAACATAAAAACTACACGATCACAGTCCGAGTCTACATTCGATTTACGGATCCCACATGGACATATGTAAGTAAAAAAAGTTGATAAGTAAAACTTTTCAACTGGTTTTTCATCCATTTCTAAAAACCATTATAGTTTAAATATCATATAATAATATAGTATATTGTTGAATTGGTGCTATCTTTGCGCAGTGTTCTAGTGATGTATTTTAGTAATTTTTCATTTTATAAAGACCGTCACACACGTAGCTATAATATATATTATGCATATTAAAATAAACTACGGTATCTAAATAGCACAGTCTCCGTGTGTGGTAGCTTTCTATTATATAATATATTATAATTACCTATTATATAATAATATAGCTATTGGTCAAGTCGGTAGCGGTCGACCTAGGCGTACTTTTCATGAACAAGTTGACGTTGTTCTTAGGAAAGGCCAAGTCAAAAGTACCTACAACCGACGAGCATGTATGAAAAATGTCATGAAAGTGAACGAAGCGAAAGTTGTATGTCAGGATCGTAGCAAGTGGAGGGAAATAGTCTCTGCCTACCCCACCGGGAACAAGGCGTGACTGTATGTATGTATGTATGTTTGTGACGGACCTTTATTGTGAAATCTAGAAAAGGTTTCAAAAGAGCCGCAAAGTTTTTGCCGAAGCTGTGGTTGTGGTCAAAAGTAAGCTGGGATAAGCTGTACTTAAACCGAGTAAAAAGACTTAAGTGAAGTGAATTTAATTTAAAACTCTTTATTACAACGACGTAATAAAAAAATTTACGTAAAGCTTGTTTAATCTTGACACATACCTAAGTACCTACATATTATAGCTGGTTAATTTTACTGGCTTAAATTTTAGCAAGTAATTAAACAACTTTTTAGCTATACCTTATAGTTCCGAGAAGAACTTAGGTAATAAGTAGATAATAAATGATTTCGCAAGTATTTTTGGTTATTAGGAACCTAAAATACCGACCCGCCCTGGCTTGCTCCGGGTATCATTATACAAATATAAACTTTCCTCTTGAATCACTCTGTTGATGCTGCATCAGCGGCGGAAAGCTACCTTGTTCTGTGTAAGTTCTGTGTGTTACGAAATCCTACTAATATAATAAATGCTAGTTTGTGAGGATGGATGGATGGATGAATAGATGATTGTTACTCTTTCACGTCAAACTGCTGAACCGATTGTGCTGAAATTCGGTATGTAGATCGTTTAGACCCTGGAATAACGCAAAGGGTACTTCTTTATCCCGACATTCCCACGGGACCGAAGAGTGCGTGGGTGAAATCGCAGGGGACAGCTAAGTAGTATCATAATATAAATTATTTAATATTTTGTTATTGACTTCGCATGAATTTCATTTAATTAAGAAAGTCATCATATGAGAAAACTGCGCCTAATTTCTGCTGTACCACAATACCTTATAATAGAACGTTACGAGGCAGGCAAAAATTGGCAATTTCTCGCGGCCTCAAACTTAAATCATATATATTTAAGGAAACGTGTTAACAGTCAAATTGACTGAGTTCTGTACCCATCCGCGAGTACATTAACCTGGGAAGTATCGTTTTGTGGAAAAACGAAATTAGACAATACCTGGGGTGAGAATTGCGCGAACAGCGGTAACTCGAAAGTGGTACTTAATTTTCAATTTCGTCGAGATCTCTTCAACGTGATATTACGTTGCCTTTATTAAATTTCTCGGCATGCGGCCCTACTTATTTTTCACGACGGAATTGAAAGCACCTCACGAAGGGTAGAGTACAATACGAGAATGGATTTCCGCGAGATCGGGTCGCCGATGACCAGTCCCGCGCTCTCGCACCTCATAAATCCTTTATGACAAATAAAAACATGCCTTCTAGAAAGGGGCCAAGGAATAAATCATTCAATCCTCTCCCTTCTACTTCCAACCCAAAACATATTAGAAAGGGAAGATTAAAATCAACGCTAAACCGAATACGTATTAACCTTAGGTATGCCGGGATTCCAGACACAATAGGATTGGCATTGTGTATCGTGTGGTCTCCGGCAAACGACGATTTAAAGGAGCCAAGCTTATATCGATGTCAGGAAGAGAAGACAAAAAAATAAATATTTAATTTACCAGTAGTAATGGTAGTAATTATTCTTAGCCGATATTTTCCGTGGGGTACCGATAATAGAATAGCTCCAGAGGACGGGAAGCAGCATCCTCTGCGTAAATAAATTGTAAAGGCATGCGTAGCATAGTGTAGGGTTCCATACCTAGACACCAAGCACATACAGCGCCATCTATTAGTTCCTTGGGTAAAGTATGGAAATATGAAGTAAAATTGCCTTTTTTTTGAGCCACAAGGGACCGAAGACCTGAGTAGTTGATATCAATTTCAACTTGATACCTCTACGCGTTCTCGTTAAAAAGTGTCTTGACAGACGGACGCCATCTATTAGTTCCTTGGGTAAAGTATGGAAATATGAAGTAAAATTGCCTTTTTTTCAGCCACAAGGGACCGAAGACCTGAGTAGTTGATATCAATTTCAACTTGATACCTCTACGCGTTCTCGTTAAAAAGTGTCTTGACAGACGGACAGACAGACAGACGGACAACAAAGTGATCCTATAAGGGTTCCTTTTTTCTTTTTGAGGTACGTAACCTTAAAAAACATCAAACTGCACTCACCAACCCGGCAGCCAAGCGTGGAGAGTATTGGCAAAACCCTCCAATGGGGGAGGACTATGTCCAGCAGTGTACTTCCCACGATAGAGATGATAATGATGCTAAACAATTCTCAGTGCTCAGTAATGCTCTAGAATTTTCAAAGTAAACAAAATTTTACAACCTAAAAAATGCTTAACACCTAACATGCAGATCACAAAATTGTAATTAAAAATGTCCATGTTCTACCGAAAATTCCCAAATCCCTGTCAGGTTTTCCATTGCACGCACTGAGACAAGACTTGTTAATCTGTTAAGACTCCAATTTGTCGGAACTGGCTGTACTCTAGTGTGGGTTGAGCTTGTTGTTTAATTTTGAATTTTAAAAGGTTACATCTCTTTACTCTTAGTTGGGTTTTATGGATCTACATCGCTTTGTAACGTGAGATTGTTATTACATTGAGAGTTTACAATTATTTTAGTGCTCATCATCATCACCATCATCAGTCGGAACGCGCCCACTGCTGAACATAGGCCACCATAGAACACCATAAACTAATCATCATCATCATCTCAGCCGTTGGTAATCCACTACTGAACATAGGCTTCCCCCATAAAGGGGGGGTTTTGCCAATACTCGACACGCTTGGCAGGCGGGTTGTCGAGCCCAGTTTGATGGTTTTTTGCAGAGGACGCTGCTGCCCGTCCTCTGGATTTGTTAACCCTTAGCCGGCTCTTACGGCAACCATGGGGAGAGAGGGCGGAGCCCTATTCTAAAGCCGGTAACTCCACGGCAACTATTCATATAGAAGGATTTTGCCGCAATCACAACGTTTGGCATGCGGCTTGGTGATCGCAGTAGTTGGAATACTTGCAAACGGAGAGCGCTGCTGCCCACTCTCTGTATATGTCCATCTGCCGGGTCTCACGGCTCCCACGGGATGAGAAAAGCCCTATTATGTATAGCTGGAAACCACATGGCCTATTTTAGTACTAGCTTTTTTTTATGATAGTGAGTAACAAGACGAGCAAATCAGGTGCCTGATGGTAAGCATCATGATTGCCTATATTAGACACAGTGCCACCCAGTGTTTTAATATTCAAAACTCTGCGTCGCACTGCACTGCGCTTGTCACCCCGAGATATTAGTTGATGAAATTTTATTTAGTACTTCTTAGATCAGGAGAGAGAGAGTTAACACTTTTATTGATACCACAATATAGAAAATTTACAAAAGGAAACTTAATAAAAATAATAACAATAGAAAGAGGAGAAGAAGAGAGGTGACACCTATAAATACCTATATGTGTCCACGTAATAGGTATATGGTGGGAAGGAACCCTTCATAAGCGAGTCCCATTCGCATTTGACCATTAAGTGCAATATTTGATTGTAAACAATTTCGACATGAATTGTACGACTCCGTCAGAATAGGATGTTGCAACCCTTTCGTTTTAATGTTGTAAATGATGGATCACCCTTTACGATCCAGTCACCATATTTCACAATACATTTTTGATGGATTCATACCAAATATTCGTAATATACAAAACACTGTCGCCGTCATCTCTGAATTATTGATTTGGAGACGAAAAGTTTGATTTACGGATGCCTACTTAGATTTATACTCTCTGCGCTTCACGAATTGAATATATAATGGGAGGCTTCATTCCTGCTTGTAATCTAAAGTGATCTATGAAGTTGCAGTGTAGGAAGTCAATAAGTAGTATGGATTAGTCGCAAGATACATTTGCGAAATGTTAAATATATTTTTCGTATTTGAATCATTGATTAATCATTGGCCGTGGCAATTCCCGGCTATATTTTAGTGCCACCACTTTCTCATCCCGTGGGAGCCGTGAGACCCGGCAGAGGGACATATTAGTCACTCTACGGCAGCAGCGCTCTCCGTTTCCAAGTATTCCAACTACAGCGATCACCAAGCCGTCTACCAAGCCCAAATATGGGGATATTAAAGGCCTAAGTTCAACAGTGGACATCTTCCGGTTGATGATAATTTGGATCATCATCATCCACTGCTGGACATAGGCATACCTCATAATTTTCATCTAGTCCGGTTGTAAGTGCATTCAAACCTATTAACGTCTACCGCGTAAACGTATATAAGTTTGTATGTCAGTAATCTGGTTACCATAGTACAACAGGCTTCTAGCCTAGTTTGGAACCAGGTGACCGTGTGTGGAAGTTGTCCCATATTATTATATTATTATTAGTTGCCTGTTTACTCCTTTACGGTGTCTGTGTCGAATTTCAAGCTACTTATAATTTCTTAGAATCAATAGGATAACCATGGATATTTATATTTATATTCTACATCACAACTGGTCCATTCACTCATTCCACCGTTTTCCTGTCACAGAAAAACTGCGAATAATAAGTATACCTTCCAGGCATGTCCCTACTGGTTTTACTCTTTCGGTATAAATTTACAAAATCCATAAAATTTAAATGATGCTGGCAAAAGCTCGGACTCGACCTTTATTGTGTTCTGTGGACTCGACTATTTGCGGAAGAGATTCTTTGAAAGCAATAATTTTAAAATTTTCAGACGACCGGACAAGTTGACATCAAAATGTAATTTCGGAATATATTTTAGAAAGTATTTGATAACGATACAAAGATCTACCTACTAGATTCTTTGAAAGCAATAATTTTAAAATTTTCAGAAGACCAGACAAGTTGACATCAAAATGTAATTTCGGAATATATTTTAGAAAGTATTTGAATACGATACAAAGATCTACCTACAAAAATATTAAGCTTTTAATTTTTTTTGGCATAGTTTGGGTCCATCAGACCGTGTGTGTAGAAGTATTATAGTTATAACGAAACAATAACTTACGAGTAAGCTATTGATTGAGATGGAGGAGGCTGAAGAAAACTTGTAGGAGGAAAGACAAATAAGGGGTTAAACAATCTGATTACCATCCATATTTTAACATAATAATGCCAATTTTCGATTCAATTTCGTAATAATATTGAATGTTAAAACGCCTACGGTAGTCAATAAAACCCTATTGTAGTGGGCGAAGACTACCTCTGACGCAGACAAATATTTAATGTACATTTTGTACTTCAAATATTAAGAACCCTTTAAGCACTTTGCCCACTATATCGGTACGATATAGGGCAGTAAGCGGCCAAACATATTCTTTGTTAGAAATGTACTAGCTGTGCCCCGCGGTTTCAGCCGCGTAGTCTTTGTTCCCGTAGAAATATCGGGATAAAAAGTACCCTTTGTGTTCTTCCAGGGACTAAGCTACCTACATAACAAATTTCAGCACAATCGGTTCAGTAGTTTTAGCGTAAAAATAAAACAAATATACATACAAACAAAGAAAAGCGCTAGCGCTGTTTCTTTTGTGCCATCTGGATGGCGCTGGAGTCTTAGCTGGAGAATTAGTACTCGCTATTGTTGTTTACCTCTTACAAACGTAGCTTTATCACATTGTACCGAGATATGAGATTTATAATACTATTAAGACTAGTTACAAGATCGTCGCGAGCCGTGCACGGCGCAATAACACACCGTCAGCAATTTCTATGAGAAAGATGTTAACTTTATATCGGGCATGGCATTTTTATTAAGTACACCGTGGTTAATTCGTTCAAGAGTACACCCACACTTAGCCAGTTGTGTTTTTGATAATTAATATAATGAACTATTTTAATTTATTATGGTCCTTGTGATAAGCAAGTCATTAATTAGGTACGTGATGTATATAACGGAAATCAGATCGTTTAAATCACATTCGAATACCGCGCGGCGTCATGGCACGTATTGTAGTCGTTCTCGTTGCTTTACAGCTACTTTCTGCTGAAGCCATTCTCTTTGAATATCCAAAGTTGGAGCTCGGCCCTCGCGATGGCGGAGATCCAGGAAAGCCACTGTTTCTCACACCCTTCGTTCAGGCAGGCAACATCACAGAAGCTCGCCGGCTGGCGCGCGTGCCGCTCACCGACACCCTCAATATCACTAGTTACGCCGGATTCTTTACCGTCAACAAGACATACGACTCCAATCAGTTCTTCTGGTACTTCCCGGCGTTGAACTCGACCGACGAGAATGCTCCGGTGATGGTGTGGTTGGAAGGAGGTCCGGGAGGATCCTCTATGCTTAGTCTTTTTTTTCAACATGGTCCACTAAGAGTGCACAATGAGACTTTTGAGAAGAGGAATTATACATGGGCTTTGAGCCACCACATGATCTACATAGACAACCCCGTTGGTGCCGGATTCAGCTTCACCGAAGACCCGGTAGGATATTGCACGGATGAGGTTCAAGTCGGCGAAGAACTCTATGCCACTGTAACCCAGTTTTTCCAGCTGTTTCCTGAGCTACAGTCAAAACAATTCTATATAACGGGTGAGTCCTACGGAGGGAAATATGCACCCGCGTTAGCTTACACAATTCACAAGAAAAACCCCACAGCACGAGTAAAGATCAACTTGAGAGGTATAGCTATAGGCAACGGTCTCAGTGACCCTGAACACCAGCTTCAATACGGCAAATACATGTACCAACTCGGACTCTTGGACTGGAATCAAGTAAAAGTGATTGAAAATGAATACGAACGAGAAGTGATCAGATTTATAAAACAGCAGCAATGGAAAGATGCAGCTGATGCTGTTCAAAATCTAAAATGGGAATTATCTGAAATGATTGGCTTCTATACCCTTAACAATTACTTGCACTCTAGGATGAATATCAATATAAAGGATTTATGGGATTTTAGTAGTATGATACAGAGAACCAGTTTCCGTAGCTCAATCCACGTTGGCGAATCACCTTTCCATGAAATATCAATGGTAGTTTATAAACATATGCAGAAAGATATTATGCAGTCCGTAGCTCCATGGATATCGGAACTGCTAGATCATTACCGTATCGTTGTCTACAACGGACAATTAGATATTATTGTACCTTATCCGTTAACAGTAAACTACTTACGCAAACTCAACTTTACGGGTTCAGTGGAATATGAGACGGCATCACGACACATCTGGCAAGTGGAGGGAGATGTGGCTGGGTATGTGAAACAGGCGGGAAACTTGACGGAGATTATGGTTAGAAATGCTGGACATTCGGTCAGCTTAGATCAACCCAAATGGGCTCTGGATCTGATCACCAAATTCACTCACGAAAAGAGTTTTTATTAACAGAATAATTTCTATAATAGTAAGGCTGGTCATATACGGACTCCTTGAGTAGTCAGCCAGTGATCAACATACACAGCTCGTGCAGTCAAATTCAACCGCGCTGCCGACCGCCCGAAGCAGTCGCGACTGCTCGAGCGTTTCCGTGTATGTGTGTACACAGAAGATTGTAGTTTGCTATGCAGTCCCAGCCTGAAACAGTCGATACTGGCTGCTTAAAGCTTTCCGTGTATGGCCGGCCTAACAGTAGAAGTACAAAACCACAATGTAATATTTGTAATCAATAGGCATCTGTAAGTATGTATATGTAAATCTGGGGATGTAAACCATAACATTTGATAAATTTAATCTGGTTCATTATAATAAATTACTTTAGATAAAAAATTCAACATTATCCTGTTAGATAAAATTAAATGATCAATTTGTTTAAAACTGTTTAAGTTGCATACATAATATTTACATGTCATGAAATATAATTAGTGTAATTAAATATATCATATAGGTATTGTACCTATTACTAACTATTATTTCCTTTTTTTCATCCATAAATAATCCTGACCAGGTCAAACTAGTACACCATTCCGTATCTATCGCCTGGTCGGATACGTTCATATAACGTACCAGGTTAATGGGCGCTCAGCTTTATACTGACCTATGAGCTCATGTCAGGGTTACCGAAGACCTTTGGGGCTACAACCATGTGAACTAAAGACAATTATCGGCTTAAAAAGTTGTTTGTTTAATAGCTTTAATGGATGCCGGTAATAATAGTGCCGAAAATGAATGTAGAGAAAGTTTAATGGGTGGCAAACATGGGATTATGTTTTATTGAATTTAATGAAGGCGTACGCTGAAGTTTTCGTGGGGTCATAAGTATTGTGAAAATGTTTAAAAGGAAAGGGGACCTCTCAGTTAACAATAGCTTTACTATAAATCTGTACTCTCCATATATAAGCCTCTACAATTTCCTTTACCATTGCAGTGCCATCGCAGCGAGCAATATTAACTCTACGCACGGCAGTAAATTAACTGCATTGACATATTAATTGGATACCATCATAATACGAGTATAATATTAGATAAATAACCATATAGAGCTACTATGTCTATGTTCTAATAAAGGAACCCTTGTTAGAGTACGTGATCTGGTTTTAATTTATCTTAATGATCCCTCAGGCGCTTCTACATGCGTCATTGTGATGAATACTGTCCTTGTTTGTAGAGAAGGGTTGGTTAAATTAGTTAATGGAGATAGAGTTATAGAGCCCAGGTAGAGCCTTTAAGACTATGCCCCTATTAAATATGGTTGCCGAAATTTTGTTGTATTATAAACTGTGGGATGTAAATCGTTGTTTTGTCTATAAAATAAAGAGATAACGGGGTTCTCAGAGGGTAAATCAAAAACCTATTCTATATATAAAAACTACTTTACTAAACAAGACTTATTATAAATTCAGTCAGTACATACTAGGACGATTCGTTCAAGAGTACATAGTGGACAAAGATCCCTGAAAACTTCGGCATAGCCGCCTCGCAGCACCTTCCAAACAAACGAATGTAACCAAACCAAGTATGTATTTTAAAATTATAAGTTGAAAAATTCAGCCCTACAAATTTCTTGTGAGTTCTTCTTGTAAAAGTATCTTTCCGAGCGCATGGTAGACTCATTGAATTTTTTGAGAAAGAGAAATGTGGAAATATCACGTTTTTAGCAACGTACTAGTTGGGATTTGTACTGTACCGGCCGGCCGCGCTCGAGAAACAAAGATTTTAATAGAAAATCACACCAGTGTCCGTTCGAGGCTACGCGTCAATTGGTTTCGCGTGGGATGTTCTGTAAAGTTTCGGCGTCTATGCTTACGTCTTTTCCCTCATTAAATGATGCCTGACTTCTGTATCTATCTGTTTATGTGCTTTATTGAAGGTTTCGCAGCTGACGGAGCCCAGGGCATGTTGATAGCTCCTACGCCCTTCTCCAATACTCTAATTCGTTAACAGTGTTTTAACTCTGTCTCTTGTGGCCTCTTCCATTCCATAATTTCATTGTTTAGTTCCAATTTACTCTGAACCAAACTTAATTTATTTAATGCTTGCTAAAGTACTACAAGATGCGTACTTTGGTAAACTTATTCGTTGTAGTCATTGGCGTAGTATTCCTATTTTCCTTGAAAATATGCCTTCAGGCATAGAAAAGAAATAAGGTTTATGGAAATTAATGAGTGATGATTGATGGACTCATGAACTGATAACATAACATCACGCATTTTTGCCGAAAGTACAGGTAGACCTCAGACCCAGTCCCATGTTCCCATGTACCTAATAGGGGAAAATTGGTAATGAAAAATATCCAATAAAACTTTTTGCCCGACCTGGGATCGATCCCGGGAACTCATGATCGGCAGCAGCGCTTGCGAACCACTACGCCACTGAGGCAATCTAGTCTGTGATAACTTTTCTTTACTGAAATCTTAGAATACCTATAGAAAATCTTAAGCACCTCATCATCACCTTCATGCGCTTATCCCACACCAGATAGGGACGGCCCTGCACGTTATCTTCCGCCATTCCCGTGTATCATGCGTAATCTCTGCACTCACTCCCTTTCCATATGCATAGAAAGGGAGTGAGTTAAGAGGGAGGAAAGAGAACTCAGATCATTTCTCAGTTCTCGGTCTTTTTAGGACAAGAAATCTAAATCCTCTCCTACTGACAACTAATATTATAAATCTAAGAGAGAGGCCTATGTTCATCTTTGGACGTCCTCTGAGATGATAATGATGGTGATGATGATGTGGAATGTGAAATAAATAAGTAAATGATGAATACTATAAATGCGAAAGTTTGTGAGTATGAGTGGATGTTTGTTACTCCTTCATGCCAAAATCACTGAAACGATTACGCTAAAATTTGTTATGTAGGTAGCTTAGACCCTAGACCCATAGACACATAGGGTTTTTATCTACTTTTTATCCCGATATTACCATGGGAACAAAATCTGCGCGAGTGGAACCGCGGGACACAGCTAGTAACAACTTAACGTGATTTATTTTAGTCCTATAAATTTGTATCCCACTCATGTCTGCTCTCCTGTGTTAAACCTTTCACCGGAATTTTACCATTATAATTATACGAGTAGGTAATAGATATTATGTTATCAAAGTGAAACGGCCTCTACTTCCACGTTGTCTAGACACTCCCACTCTTCAACTTGTGATAGTAGACCTATCGAAAGGGATAGTTTCCGTCGGCGATATCATCTTTCATCATACAGAGTCACTGGAAATCAGCTCAAGGGTCATTGTACTTCCCATTTGGAACAGCTTTCACTATAGAGCCTACTCTGAAATCGAAAAAATATATATCAGCTGCATACCATAAAAATACGCCACAGGAGGTGTGCCCCGAATCCAGTCTCTTAGTGGGTACACACACACTTTGTTTATGTTTTAGATCCCATGTAATATAGGGCGAGCCTATTTTCTGCAGCATCTTACTATCTTACTACTCCTGCTGATATTATAAATGCGAAAGTTTCTGAAGATGAATGTATGGATGAATGTTTGTTACTCTTTCACGCCAAATCTGCTGAATCGATTGGGCTCAAATTTGGTATGTAAGTAGCTTAGATCCTGAAATAACATGCAGAGGACTTTGTTTCCCGTTATTCCCACGGGAACGATGTCTACACGTGTATACCCACGGGACACAGCTATTCTTCTATGAATTCCACTGACTGAATTCCACTGTAATAATCTGTATATGTACACAATTTTCCTTGCTTCAGGCGAGTAATTTCCCCGTTAGAATAAATTAGTGGAATCACATTCTGAGAATAGGCTGTTTAATCACTCAGTCACCCTTCGCCTAAGGCGAGTGAGATGGCAATTAGGGATTGGTTTACTTAACCTTTAATGAACTCTTCGACATAATATCGTATTCGGAAATTTCAATTGTCCCCAAAATGGACGGGCATTTTTGATGAAATTATTGTAACATCGTCAGGTACCTAATTGATTTCGTTAATAACAAAATCTCGACCACAAATAGGATGGGTGACCGGTTCTACCCGCTGTGGTCTTTTCCGTTAGTGCCCTGTGACTTGATTCTGTAAAGTTAACAATTAAATGTTCGATGTGTCATTGTAAAATTTTTGTTATTGCGGCATAAGCATATATTTTTTCCACTGTTTTGTATCAGTGTAGGTATTATTATTATTATCATCAGCCATTGTTATCCCACTGCTGGGCCAAGGCCTCCCTTCCATCATGCCATGTGCGTCTGTCTAATGCTATTAAGCACCATTCCGGACAGTAGGAGTCAAGCTCGTCTCGACATCTCTTCAGTGTAGGTATAGGAAAGTATATATATATTTTTTTTAGGTATGTATATTAGTCGCTGATCTTGCTTGGGGCAGGCAGAAAAAGCATACTGTAGCATCGGTCACCCATCCAAGTTGCTCATGTTTAGGCTAGTCAGAAATGTCGACGTTAACATAGTTGGTACACCACAGTATAAATTTTACTGATGTTTTATAGAATTCATAACTCAACAAATACGATAGATAAGACACATAAAATATCTCCGTAACATTACACATATTTGCATAACTGATAACGGGTGGGTTTCAGAGATATTGGATGCTTATCAGAGGTGCATGACCTCTGTATTTGCTATTGGACATCGATAGGTCCTATTTTATTGAGGGTAAGTAAATAAGACCGTCTGTTAGGAATATTTTAGAAGTTATGACTATACTAATTATAATTATTGTAATTTTCACTCTAACAAAACGGATTCTTCGACAACGACGATTGCCAGGGTTGAAATTAAGCGTTTTATTAGTATTTCTACCTCTTTTGGACAAAAATTATGCCTTATGCTCGAAATAACTACCAAATCGTATGTTGCAAAAACTTTTACTTAAAAAACGTTAATGTAGCAGAACGTCTTATTAACAACTCGTCTAATTATCAGAATGTGTCCAGGACACTTGGGTACAATAACATTTACATAATTTTAAATTTGGCTTAATTTCCTAACAAGAGTTTTACTACAACACTAGTAATACGAGTATATACAGATTGTTACAAAGTTTTTATAAGCTTGGTTCGACTAAACACACAATACTCCAGTCTGGATTATTGCGAAGTTACATTCTGTCTTGAGTCTAGAAAAACCAACCACCCTGGTCTTTCTTTCCTGGTCTCTTTTAGCCTGAGTCTTTCAGGATTCATTTGTGTTTTATCTGGTTTTAGCGATAGGTAAAATTGAAATATCTTAAGCTAAATTTATATTAAAAGTAAATACATTTTTTCTGGATAAATCCTATGATTTTAAATGTCTAATCCATGCTTCCTTTCTGAAAGGGACCAAATAAATAAGAGTACTAACTGAACTCAAGTCAATATCTACTTTGAAAACAGTTAATTTTGCCTCCTGGAACTTCTATTTCCTTATATTTCGTTAAGATATTAATTTTCTTAGAATATCATTGAGGTTGTATTTTCTTTCTTCTGATAAATTATGATTGCTCTAGCTTATTTATTCTTTTATTACTCGCCCCGGGCAACGTATGAAAGTATAATTTGGGAAAGTTTGAATTTTTATAAGCTTTTCTTGCGTATAATTAGTGGGTTTCGCAAACGGTTTTATCGTTGACATTATTTAATTTAAAATTATTGTTTTATTTAAACATAAAATTGTAGATAATTAAAATATTATATCTTACATGATATACGAGTATATTGTTCATTTTCAAACAATATTATAATACACACAATAAAATAATATATTACGTTATTGACTCACTATAGAGAATCAGTTATTCCACCTACATAACGATCCTATTATAAAATATTATTAATGTAATGTCAAAAAAGGTCCAAATGGTTACTACTAAATATTTCGTAGCAAAGTGATATATTTTTTTAATGTGCAAAAGAAACTAGCTAACGATAATAATTTTATCCTATACTTAACTTTTTAATTTTCCCTCTATTTCTGGTTTCAAGGACAAGAAAATTAAAAAAAAAAAACTCTGTCACTCGCACTATTAAGATGCATCGAATGACCTCACATGTCAAATTTGGTTGAGCCGTTTAAGCTGTAGGAAGGCCCAAAGAAACCTCATTCCCACGTGCATATAAACATACATACATGCGTTCTCTCGAAAACATAACCCTTCTTCGCAGTCGGGTAAAAAGGCACGCACAAACACGCGCCCACTTTACCTGCCTTACACGTGTAGAAGATACTCTCGAAACCGCGTCCTTCCAGAATCGGGAGGAACTTCTCGATTACGTACAAATAAAGCGGCCGCGTATATCGGTGTGCTTGCGTTTTGGAATTGGATGTTTGCATTCTGTTTGTGTTTAGTATTAAAAGTTTGAGAAGGTTGTAACATCACTCACACTCGCATATTTCTAACTCGTACTAACGGTAGCATACGATGGCTAACCCAGTTACAATCGCAAACATTCCAAGTTTACTCTTCGCATTCGCGTCCAGTATTTAATTGATATTGTTCGTGTAAATAAGGACAGGACATACATCTTGGACTATAGAAGACTGTAACGACCACTTTTGAGAATTTCGTGCGTCGTTCTCGTGGAATATACATCTAATATCTAGTCTTAAATCTGTTGCTTATACTTAGGAAAGTCTTGCAGCTTAGTTTGGACGTTAAATTGAACCCAATGTGAAACTGCCGCAGTGTAAAGTTTTGTTCTTGATAAAATAAAAAAGTAAAGAAAGCAACAAGTTATTTAATTAGCGCGTCTAAAATAGCTCACTTTATGAGCGTTCTTTTCTGCCGCATACGTGCAAACTGTGGAGCGATCTCCCTGCTGCGGTCTTCCCGTTGAGCTACAACATGGGGCTCTTCAGAAAAAGAGTATGCAGAGTCTTGAAAGGATGGCAACATACTGCCAATATCCCTGGTGTTACTGGTATCGATAGGCGGCGGTAACCGCTCACCTATGACATAAAAATAACTAATAGCTTATGCCGTTTTGGCTGCGCAATACGCAACATAATAAATATTCTTACTGCGCAGCGAAAACGGCTAACTTTAGTTCAGTGGCTAACTTGATTTTACTCATGCATAAAACATTCAAATAAAATAAAAATAATCATCTACAGCAGATTCTTCAGCAGTAACGCTCAGCCCACATTTATCCATGCTAAACGTTGAATGTGCACAAGGCTCTTTACCTGCGGAATGGTGATTCAAGTATCCGCCATTTTATTACGGCCTAGGGTTGCGTTAACCTACGACATAATATATTATTTTACATTTTCCTTTGCATTATTCAATTCAGTGTAAACATTTTTTGTCATGAATCATTTTAGTTTTGTAGTGTTCCGTATCATCAGTTATGTCTCGGTAGTTCCAGCGGCTGAGATGATGATGACAAGCTAGAAATGCAGCAGGAAAGTGAGCATATGGCAACCCTAACGAGACTACGGCATTTTGCGCGGGAATTTAAATCAGATTACGGCAAATTGTTCGGATTAAATAGTTTTTTTTTTTTGTGTTATTTTATTCCGCTAACGTGTTTTAAAATTTATTGTGCACTTTCTTATTTACAAAATGGAATTATTAGCTTTTCATATGACAATTTCAGGCGATTAAGTAGGTACTATAAAATAAATATATGTTATAAACGCACGTATGCTTTAATTATTTTATGGATACAATCTCATTAAAATCAAATAATTCTTGATCCACAATAGGTTCATTTATATTCCCGATATCAGAAAAGCTTCCAGCCTCACGTTACAACAAAGTTTTGACCTTTTTGTGGTCGGAATTTGATGCATGACTGTAAAAACCGGCCCAGATGTTTATGACGCTGAGTCACTGGCCCTTGACTTCTCACCTTTATCATCGACACAGCACCCTAATATCAACCTTATTCCTACGTAATAAGAACTCACTTTAACCCACTTTTTCCAGGGTTCATCATAAAAAGTATCTGTTAGTAACGCGGATGCTTGCAGACCGAATATAATCTTAGGCGGAAGAAATTGGAGCCAGGATATAATGCTGGTCATAAAACGTTTGAGATGGAATAAAAAGCCCACCTTACATGACTTACATGACGACAAAGGTTTACAAGAAAGTTGAATTCTGTGAGAAGGGTAACAGCCGGAGGTAAAGGATTTAAGAGGACTTATGACCCGAGCCGTCCTTTGGGAGAGTTCACAGTACTTACATTACCGTGCTTGTTTGTCATACGTTGCGTTCAATGTCTATAGGTAATATCAATTGGATGGCCCGTTGGCTCAGTTGGCAGTAACTCTCTCGCAGGTCCCGGGTTCGATCCCCGGGCAGGTCAAAACATTTGTGTGCATGAGCATGTCTGTTTGATCTGTGTCTGGGTGTTAAAAGCGTTTAAAAGTACATATCAGTCTTCTGGTGAAAATAGCCTAGGCTTAGCCTAGATTAGGACCAGCAGACCGTGTGTGGAAAAAAACATACAATCACGCCTTTTTCCTAAGGGGTCCTTTACTTGTCATCTACCGGGCATAATTCCAGACTCCAGGCTGTCACTGAGATAATTCTTAATGGAAAAATCCAAATAACATTTTGCCTGACCTAGGGATCGAACCCGGGACCTCATGATGGACAGTCGAGCTTGCGTCCACTATTCCAACGAGGCAGACTGTGTGAAAGTTGTCCCATATTATTATTATTATCTCATTATCATTAAAATAAAACGATGCAGAGTTTATAGAGGACTTGGCGAACATTTTCAACCATAAAGGTCCATAACAAACTTAAAATGAGCAAACATTTAGAAAACGAAGCGGCACATTTGCGACCATCTGCCCATTCGGAGGCCTATCAAATTCTCCAGATTCGGTCCACTTTAAAAACATCCTATTTTCCTCTTTATTCCATTGCAATAAGAATGATGATAGTCAGTTAATACTGATGCAGCTGGTTGTACAAAGTACGGCACACCTGTCGTTTTGATCAGGTTTTTAAAATGAGAGTGTCCCACCGGGCTCTACTTTTAAGGGATTTAGAACCTGTTCCAATGCCAAAAAGCCTTATTTTAAAAGCTTTAGAATTTTAGAACATCTGATAGCACCATAATAACAAGATTATTTTTAGATACGTGTTGGCGTTTTCATTTAAAATAGAACCTTACACGCGTAAATAACATTAAGTTCCTTCGAAAATAGGTCACTACCTAACCTTTAATTATTAACACTTTAGCTTTTGGCTTGGTTAGATAAATTTGCACTCAATAATTCAAGGAGTCAAACAACTTAATTTATTTATTATATAATTAATAATTCTTGTATTGACAGCCTCGTTGGCTCAGATGGTAGTAACTCGCTTTCTGTGCCGCAGGCCCCGGGTTCGATCCCCGGCCAGGTCAAACATTTGTGTGCATGAACATGTCTGTTTGATCTGTGTCTGGGTGTTATGAGCTTATTAAGGTATTTATCAGTCATCTGGTTACCATAGTACAGGCTCTGCCTAGTTTGGGACCAGATGACCGTGTGTGGAAGTAGTCCCATTATTATTATTATTATTATTATTGAATATTTTACAAAGGGTTGATACAAATTTCAATTTCCCTCTATCTTTGTAAATCCATCGATTCGCTGAACACTATCGGCGTCGTCGGCCGACCCGACAAGCCCTTAAAGTTTCTTTGTTATAATCGTTACTAATATAATTGGAATTATGCAAACGAGATGTAAATCTCTCGATTTCTGTATTGGAGTGACGTCCACTTAAGCTCGAGTTGAAATTGCTATCAATATTGATTCGTGATTCGTGCTTTATCGGTTTTGTATGTTTGATGACGTCCTTACTTCCTTCCATGAGGCTGAGTTTCACCAGCTTTAACTAATATGAATATAAAAAGGAAGAAAAAATATTTATTCGCTGCACACAAAAAATATTGGCCTAAATAGTAGGTAATAACTAATACTAACATGGCGTATGCTGCGATATGGTGCTAACTCAGCATAATGTAGGTTTCAGGACAACCTGTGCTGATCTTCCGTTAGTACCTTTTCCAGTGACGTCACGGACAATTCTTTTTTTTTATGTTATAGTAAATAGAAATCTTATATAAAAGAATATCACAGGTGCCCATTTTCATAATTTTGATAATTTATATAAGTACTTATTAGATGTCTTTATAATATTTTTATAAATGGTAATAAAAATAAATAAATTAATGCTTTATTTATCGACAAGTCCAAAGGGGACTGAGGTGTACTCAGTACTCTGGAGTCAGTCTCATAGAAGGTACACCCACATTTCGCCAGTATGTTATTGGTACCATGTAATATGGGGCGAGCCTATTGCTATCTACCGGGCATAGTTCCAGACTCCAGGCTGTCGTAGAAGTAATTCCTAATGGAAAAATCCAATTAAATTGCCTGACCTGGGAATCGAACCCGGGGCCTCATGACTAGCAGTCGAACTTGCGACCACCAGGCCACCGAGGCAATCAATTAAAAAAGATACCTTTAAATTATATTGTTTTCGATATAGCCCGCCATTATACTAAAACTAAATCGAAATATTTTAGAAAAACGACTTATTAAAAAAATTTTAAAACCCCGATCTCATTCTCTTCTTCTTTTTTCCGCCTTTCTTCTCCATTGTAATAATGGAGAAGCATTTGTCCACCGGTCAAGCATTGGTTATGTTTAGAGTAAGTGGGTGCAACCTTGCCTAAAACTTCAACCGAGTGATATTACCTATACGGAGCCCTTTAGTAGCTGAGTGGAGCAAGAAAACCCTATGTCTGAATGAGTGCCGAGTAAATATAATAAAGGTTTTAGCTTCCTTTTCACATAAGAGTCGATAAACCATAGTATTCTGTGGCACTACATCTATATCAAAAACGTTTCACCGGAATTGCTTATGCATCGTTACGATTTTCTCCATCTAAAATATATTCAAGAGTTTTTTTCTCTCGGCTTCAGAACGGTTATTGCCTTATTGGTCGAGTCATAATGGCTCTCCACAGCCTTTGCTTGTAAAATTGTTGAAAAGGCTATAATACTGTGCTAAGTGAGTGTCGTAAAGTAGACTGGAATGTTCAGATGGTCTGGACAATTTAGTGCTTTGAATATAGTTCTGTTACGTGTTTCTTCTTCGTACTGTTTGTTATATATTTTTCATTAGTAAGTTTGTAAGATTAGTGATTACCTCCCCGTCGCATCGAAGTTCATAAAAGAGCTCCGCCACGCGGTTTGTTACACAGATACAGACAGATGCTCAGTCCATTGTCGCCGGCAGTAATTAAAAAAAAAAAAATCAAAATTTTATTTAGGAACAAAAATTAGTTCGTAATTAAATTTAAGTGATTTGTTAGTGAGTTTTAAATAAATCTATTTAATGAGTGTGTGGGTCTTTTTTTTGAAGAACTAAGGACGGCCATCCTAACAGTACTTAATTGGAAATGCTTCGAACTTTTGTTTTTATTTTGCTATTTTTATGTATAAATTATAACATTATTTGTGGCGATCGCAAGACGAACCAGAAACAGACCTAGTTTATTTCTTTACCCATTATTTCTTCTTACATGTCCTAAGAGCATGCTGTCCATTTCTTACTTCTTTTAAACCATATGTGGCAATCAAGCAGACGGTGTGCCTGATGGTGATCCGTTACCGCCGCCTATGGATACCTGCAACACCAGAGGTATTGCCAGTATCTTGCCGACCCTTCAACACTCTTGAATCTCCTTTTGAAGAGTCCCATATTGTAAAAAACGAGGCAAGATATGAGGATAAGGCCTATCTTCATTATCATTATCATCTCAGCTGCAGGAAGTCCACTGCTGAACATAGGCCTCCCCCATAGATTTCCATATAGACCGGTTGTAAGCGGCCCTGCATCCAGCATGTTCATTTTTTAGATCGTCTGTCCACCTTGTGGGAGGACGTCCTTCCCTGAGGAGGCTCAGAAGCAATAGGTCGAGACATGACATTGGTATTCTCTTATTGTCATTAGTTATTTAATTTCCGACAAATAAGTAAATAAAAGCTCAAAATACTCAAACCAAATTATTTCAAAAGGCAAAGCCGCCAAAGTTATTTAAAGAAACAAACCTGCAAAACACAACGACAGGATATCGTAAGATGCCAGGCATGTAGTAATAAGAGATTCCTTGTTACAGGTATGGATGCGTCACCGAATGATGCAGCACCGAGGAATGCGGTCCTAACGACTTGTCTACAGGACTAGATGGTATTTAAGATATCTGATACTTTGCTATTCAGTAAAGCGGTAATGAATATAGTAGATTGTCACAAGGGGCTAAAGAGACCCATTGTATACGAGGTAGTAATGGGTTTTGGCGCTGTTTTTTTTTTTGTTATGACGTATGCTGTTGGCCTCAGAAGGCCTCTACAGCTTTACCGGGCAGTGGTGAGCGCAGGAGGCGCTCGACCCAAAGTTTAAAGGCGACTAGGGCACCTAGACGGTACGAACCTCGACTTTGGCCGTCGCGAGAATACGTGGGGTCAGACGTGTTACACGATACTTTTCACTGCGGTAGGGAGAAAATAAAATTATTAATATGAACATTCTGAATTAAATAATTCGTTACAGCGTACTTTCTAAATCACGCAAATCGTACTTTTAAACTTTATGAATACAGTACATCGATATTATAAACTTCGAAGTTCAGTAGGTCAGTAATTAATTTTTGTAGTGGTAGGCCTCTTTTGTAGGAGGTCACCTGGGGAAGTACCACACCTTTGCCAGTTATTCATCCGCCAAGCAGTAATGTCCAAACATTACTGTGTTCCGGTATGAAGGGCAATGTTACCAGCGAAATTACTGGGCATGATGAGATTCAACAACTCATATCTCAGGGTGATAGGCGCAGTGCAGTGTCGCGCAGAATTTTGAATTTTAAAATACTGGGTGGCACTGTGTCTGATATGGGCAATCATGATGCTTACCATCAGGCATCTGATGAGCTCGTCTTGTCACTCACTAACATAAAAAAAAAAAAAAAAAAAAAAAAAAATCTAAAATTTTTGGTTAATATCCTATACATACGACACAAAAAAATAATCTTGTTAGAATAAGACGATTTAAAAGAAATTTACTTTCTCCCCCAGAGGTTGAAAATTTATTTTAGCCCCGCTCTGGCACGCAACAATGACGGACTTTTTGAGCAAGAGTGAAAAAAGTTTTTGAGTTGTCAATATGAGACCAAATATATAAAGACACACTCCTTACGAGGCGGTTTTATTCATTTGATAAGATTATAGAAATTGGACTGCCTCGGTGGCGTAATGGACGCAAGGTCAACTGCCGATTATGAGGTTCCGGGTTCGATCCCCAGGTCAAGGTGTTAAATATTGGATTTTTCCATCAGGAACTATTTTTATAACTGCCTGGAGTCTGGAACTGTGCCCGGTAGATGGCAATGGGCTCGCCCCCTATTACATGGGTTCAATAAAATACTGCCAAAATGTGGGTGTACCTACTATGGAACTGAGTCCTGGGTACATTTCTGCCTATGCCCCTGCGGGAAAAAGACGTGATTGTATGTTAGGTTATGTAATATGCCTAGATTAACGATTGATCTCCGCGCGCGCAGTTATATACCAATGGTATGTACGTATTCTTTAAAATTTTAATAACGTCTTTACTCACTTATTTATTGCCAACAATCAACTCATCCGTAAAAACGGTTATTAAATTATAATTTCCTCATAAGTGGAACGATTTAAAGCCTCAATAAGCCACGCTAAGAATTCTAATAATTTTAACGAGACGACCTAACACTTCAGAATTCACGGAGCGAGATAATGAAAAGATTATCGTACAAAAGCACAATATTATCTCTAAGCAGACTAAAAAATATTGAATTTCGTAATACCAATTAAGTATATCGATAAATACTAAAAATAACACGGCTTAAGGAAAATATTCTTGGAAAAGTGAAAGAAAACAAAAAAAAACACGGATTATGGCTTACTAAAATGGGCCAATTAATAATCCTAATTTGTTAACCTTTCTGAAAATTGTTGAACAAATTAAATTAATTTCTATGAAATTTCGTAATAAAATAACACTGCTTTTATTATAGCGACGCTATTAAAGTCTATTTTGGAAAGACAATCTTAGTAAAAAAATATTTTAACATTTTACCACCTGTCAGTCTTCACATAAGCACGCGTAGGAAGAGCTTTAAGTGTAACGTAATAAAACTAGAAACAGTCTTAAGAAAACAGTTTCTTTAAAAAATGCGTTGTTTAGTTTGAAATTTGTTATTTCAGAGGGGAGTTAATTACGAAGCAGAGATGAGAGGTAAATGGGATGCGGTCTTGGGGAGATTAATCCGTCATCGCGTGTCAAACACTCTTGAGATACGTTAATATTAAAGGGACTGCAATTATTAGTACCCGAAGTTGCTAAAGCGTCAGATGTCAGTAAATTTATAACGTACACTTATTATTACGAACTAATCAATTAGTGTCTCATTTCAACTTGTTTGATCTGCCAAACATGATTTCTTAATTAGCTGCATCACGAGAAAGAATAGTATTATAATTAATCATATTTTTTTATTGGGCAGAGTGTCTTTATTGACAAAATACTAAATAATAGAGCTACCTAATTACTGTCTACCCTAACTAATAAATACACTATGTCATAGAACACTTCTAAAATCCTAAGACCGACATAACAGCCTATAAGACAATCCAACTGTCAGATGGCAGCGTACCCAAGATGCTTGCGGCATTGCAACGTTGAATAGCAATGCTTATACGTACGTTAGGCCTGATAAACGACAGCATTTTGATCACGCGTCGCCTCGACCAAGCGCTCAAATAGATTTTTGAAAATGTGGTGAACTCCAAGCCACCACAGGCCCGGAGTCTCGACTCCAAACGGTTCAAATATGTAACCACTGCCATGGTACTACTATACAAGGTATACTTGAATGATAAAGTGAAATTGTACTCAGTGAGATTATATCATTGTTGTAAATTGTAACCTTTGAAACTTAAAGCAATTCAACGTCTTGCTTTGAAAGTCACAGTCTTAAATTTGAGATGTTCTGCTCACTATTTCTGTCGCGTTTATGACACCTTGAAGTAGAAGTAGAACTGGGCCCGGTAGATGGCAATAGGTTCGCCCCCTATTACATGGGACCAATAACATACTGACGAAAGGTGGGTGTATCTATTGTACTGAGTCCTAGTCCCTCTGCCTACTGCTTTGGGAAGATGGCATGATTGTATGTTATGCGTTTACGGCGCCGTAGATTCCCGTCATACAGTACAGAACTATAACTGTTGTCGTGCTTGTCATTTTGTCTCATCAATTACTTGGTATTTTAGAAGTGACAAGTTATCATCGCCCGTTCATCATATCATCATCCGTTATACTCGTATTTGGTAAAGGTAGCTAGACTGACTGTTCAAGAAATTGGGTTACGGATTTTGCAAGTCTTAATTTATCTAAGGCGCCGATTTCACTGCGTCTCTTATATTATCTACAAGTATTCGGCGAACTGCGTTCACGAAACGCTGAAGTGTAAGGCTAAGTGGCATCAGCTTACCTTAACATCAACTAACGCTCAACCGAACCTGTATTATCTCAAAGGTAAGACCAATATTACAAATGACGCCAAATATAACAAAAATCGCGTAATCGCAGCATTTGGTAAAATACGCCGTGTGTAGAAGGAGCTTTAATATGAATCTCCACGACCTGACCATATGTCGTGGACAGGTGTATTATATCAGGCCATAAATTAAGTTAAGATACGAGTATATAACCGAACAAGATTGGAACACCAGATGTCCTTTCGGAGTGCACTGTGCTCTGCACAATCGTCTGGCTGGTTTTAAGCCAGACCAACACTTACGAGTTTTAAGTAAATATCAGTCTTATTTTGGTCGATTCTTCTCCCAGTTTTCCGATTTGTATGGTTTCCGCTAAAAGTCCTATTAATATTATAAATCTCAGTACAATATAAAAAAGTAACATTTGTTACAGGTGAACAAAACGCTAGCGATCGGTATTAGAATTTTGGTACTGGACCGAAAAAATCATTCTAACTGACTCCAGCGCCATCTAGCGCAGTTTTGGTTAGATGCATATTTGAGAAGAAGAACTTGAGTTATTCACACCAAAACTACTGAACCGATTGGGCTAAAATTCGGTATGTAGATAGTTTAGACCCTAGAATAATATATAGGTTAGTTTTTATCCTGATATTCCCACGGAAACGAACATTACGCAGGTGAAACCGCAGGGCACACCTAGTGAATTATAACTTAATTAAACATAAGCTGGATTCTCTTCTTCTCCTTACCAATTTTCCCGGCTATAATTAGGGTTTCCTTTCTGACTATTTTTAATTATTTAAATGAGTAAATATCTGCAAGATCATGGATAACATTTGTCTGATCATAGATATTATCTCTTGGATGCGCAACTCGTCACTAATTTAAAGCACAAACATCGTGTTTAGGTTCATAGAAATACACTCAATGAGATCAAAGACGGTGTCGATAAGAGAGATGATCGTTGGAAGAAAAGTATAGAATGACGGCGGTGTTCAATTTTTAAATAGGTACGCTGTTTATGCATTATAGAGTTTTAGTCCTGGTGATAACATTACATAATATAACATCATGCTTTTTTCCCAAAGGGGTAGGCAGAGATACCCATCCCATTATACTCACGACCACGACGAGTTCCGTAGTCGGTACTGCACATTTCTTCGCCAGTTATTTTAAGGTTTACCCAAAATAATATAGGTTAAACGTCGCTCCTACAAATACGGAATAATTTTCAACCCAATTGTTTGTGGTTGGCCCTGGATCTGGCCTTAATTGCGCGAAAACATATTTCGTCAAACAAAACCTTAGTTTCTTCGTATTTATGAAAATTGTAAAATAAGTAGTTTTTAGGTTATGTTAATGATTTTTAAATAGCAAAACAACCATACGGTTTTGAAACAAAATATATTTTGGTGACGTTTAACCTTAAGTTAAAAATAGCATCACATACGTGGGTCATTACGATAACTCTTACAAAATTGGAAACTCCAAAAATGGTTATTTTATCATTTACCCAACTGCAGTAACTATTCCAAGTTATTGTTTTAAATAGTTTTAATAGATAGTTTAAAAACTGCCAACGATAAAATATTAAATGTCTACTATATATTAACTTTAAATTAATTGAATTCAAATAAATAGCTTTACCCTTTGAGTGTTGATGTGTCAATTAATTTCGTAGCTTCCAACTTTTCCATTCATTTGCTGAAGTTTGTTAGTTGTGGTTTTGTTTCGTGGTTTTGACACAAAATAAATAAAAGTACTAATAAGTTACACACCAGTAACTTAATCCTTTTCCATAATTATACAATCTACATTTATTATAAAGAGGTTAAGTTTGTATGCGATGTTTGTTAATTGTTTAGGACTAATTATTAGTTTTATGATCAACTAACGATTAGTTTTTTGAACTAATAATGTACCTACTTAATTAGATTTTTTTCACGTACCTTGAAGCCACTGTGATATCCGCTAATATCATAAATTTTAAAGTTTAGTTGTGTGTGCGTGTGTCTTACTTTTATTTAAAACCATTAAACATATTAGGCTAAAACTTAGCAATTAGTTAAACAATAACACATGGGATACTTTTCAGCGGGTGAAAGCGGGAACATAGCTAGTAAATTAGATATACCTACAGCTCTCGCGCGAGCCACGTGACATCGACATTTCATATCTTCTTTAAATGTGCATTATATTTTTGACACAATATCGTTTTGTTTATTTATTGTAAACGTTTCATTTTTCAGTATATAAATAGATTTTAATAAGATGTGTTTTAAAAGATATACAATAGCTCAAGGCCGATGCCACTGAGCTCGCGCATAATAATAAAACAAATCTGCCTACTGTCGGGGATGGAATTTATATGCATCATTATTATCTACATCCAGATATTCTTAGCACAGTCTGTCTGTCGGGAACACCTGTCTCCATTCGTGAAGTTCGCATTATAACTTGTTTCTCTTATACATAACCCTCCCATTGTGATGTTGAGAGTTATTTACATTCTTTAGAACTGGAATCGTAGAAGTTCAATGATAATATAACGTGATACTAGAAAACTAGTATCTCAGTGGAACATAAGAAGTGAGAGACCAAAGATGCAATTTGTTTGTGCGCGAAAGAGAAAAAACGGAGAATGAAAAATAATATATACCTGTGTAATGCTGTAGGCGACAGTTAGGTCAGAAGATTGTTCACTGTATTTCACCTCCGTGATTGTCATCATAGAGAAAACTATAAGATATTTAATGCACCTAATAATATAAGGTACGTTGCACCAAGTTTCAAGTCCATTGTTCAGAGCAGACATGTATCAACGTATAATCTGTCGGAGGCACGAGTGAACAGCCCCAGACAATAAGTACGTTGCTCTGTACGGAAGACGCTGTCACATAAAAGCATATCATGTGTAGGAAGCATTTGGCATCTCGGGTTACGACAGTAGGAAAACTACGTATGAATGGAGGAGCCACTTTACACCAAACATTGGCGCAAAGTGGCTCTTTGTGGCAAACTTTGGCTCTACAGACAACTCAAGCTAAAAAAAAAAGCTTTAATGGGGCATTTTTTCGCCAAAGTATGCAGTGATACCATAGACATGACATTAACTGTCTAGTTTAAAGCTCTCCTATAAAAACTAGCTGACTTATAGCAAATTGGCGGTTTTGTTATATATGACTAACATTTATTAACGGGGCGGCGTGTTCCCCATACAAACGTTATACCTAAATTATTTAAAATCAGAGCATAGTTCCATCATTAAATGATGTTATTTGGAATGGGACACTCGCTGTAAAGGTTCCTAATTATATTTTATTCTAAAATACTTTTAATTTGCAGTTATATTTGAATATATTTGAATAGTTATATTTGATTTTTATCATAATATTTAGTTAATAATTAAAAATAAATATTAGTCCAAAATACTTACTTCAATTTTGGATTAAAATATTCGGAATGGGACACTAGTTAGGTGTCCCATTCCGAATCAATGAATTTTGGAAACATGCTCTGATTTTAAATGATTTAAGTATTTATGGTGAATTTGTCGGTCGCTGCTCCGTTAAGGCGACTTCTTTGGGTTGTATTGACTCCAATACACATTATGATAATTTGTTTGAAAAATTACGTCGCGGCAGGACCAGAATATGATAGTAGGTAGTCTTGTGTGCAGTCAAAATTCTTATACCTACTTCATATATTTGTAAACGATGCTCGAAACGAGAGAGAATATACTTCCATAATAAATATGCACCATAATAATTATGCACCTAGAAAATAATTCTAATGCCCAGTAGATTTAGATTCAGCATTTTCCTTACTGTTACTACTGCATTCTAACTACTCGTACATGTTGTAGTTTAAATCTTCACACAAAAGGGGTTGCAGTATATCAGTGTTCACAAAACGTCTTGGAACGATACCAAATCCGGCTTGGATAAAGCTTGTATTGCCGGTGATGCCTCGGCCTATCTACACCACATTAGTGTCACACACTTTTGTTGGGGAAAACTTCACTAGTGTAACGGACAAGTAAAACTGGCAGCTTATCTGCATGTCGGGAACCACTGAGGTGTGCCAAGTTTTAAGCTTCTTGGTAGTTGGAAGTACGGTCAAGATTCATCTGGATTCGACAGGTGGCAGCTGGTTGCACAACTTTCGTTCTATTAGTTACTTCGCACTTACAACTTTATTGGCGTGAAGTGAAGTGAAAATTTTACTGCACATTTATGAAACTTCAAAACCTCCAGAGCAATTTCTATAGATTCTATAGTTTTATGTCGTGATTTAGAGGCTTCGCACACTGTGCGTAGGTAATCGTATCGTAGGCGTAATCATGTTTTTTCTGCTTATCACTTAAGGACTCTCTTTCCAACTGATGTTGTAGTATAAAAAAATATAATCAAGAGCAATATCAAACCATTTAACAAAACCGTAATGACCACCTCAAAAAATTCGAATTGCATGCCGTAAATTTAGAACTATAATTTAAAAGATATTCGTAGATAAATATAAGGCAAACAGAAGGTTGAACTTGTAAATAATTTCATCACAGTATAATATAAGGTTTATACAATGATTTACTCGCAACGGGCGAGGGGACGTGCCGCGAATTTAACCCCCACAATATTCGTGAATAAAAACACACTACGTGCAAAATTCATATTATGTTTTCTTGGTTTTAAGACCCAACAGGATATAGATGAGAAAGGAAACTTCTTCCTTAATAGTCATACTGCGTAAGATATCTATATGAAGATCTCATTTTAAAAAAATAGTAAAATTTTGGCTTAAATAGCATCAAATTTAATAGAAACCCATTAAAATTTATACCCATTAAATTGGTACACACAACGGACCAAAATAAGAGTCAAAGTGCGGAAAAGGAGTCCACTTTACATGATAGTTTTCAGTCACATTCACATAATTTATGATTGGTCAATGATTTGCTAACTGTCTCAACGCTCCAATGCGTTACATAATATTATACATAGCCACCTCTCTCACATCTGTCCCCTGTGCTCTGATATTCGTAAGAATCGTCGACAGACTATCACGTGATGAACTTCCTTCTTCAAAAATAAGGGATTAATCTCCCGAACAACAAATCTCCAAAACCAACTCCTTACAAATCTGGTAACGGGTTACAAACAACGAACTGTTTATGTTATACACCAAACAGTATCATGGGTCGAAGATTTAATAGGCTTCGAAGGGATCCATTAACGGTCCCAGATTAGCTGAGCGGCTCTTGAGGCCTTAACAAGTTTATTGAATTCCGTCGCGATTTTATTGTACGTGACTTCACTGGGAATTGTTCTGGCAAATGATAGGGTCTGGTTTAAATCGGGATAAACGTAAGAGATTAAGGAAACTAGATTATGAATTACTAAATGAATCGGTTTGTTCCGGCCCAGTACCAAAATTCTAATACCAATGGTTATAATTTTTAGCGCTCTTTTGTTTATATTCCGAGTGAGTACCGATTTTTAAAAGAGACTCATTAATGTTCGATGGGGCTGTAAGGTTTTCGAATAGTAACCACGGACCGGCAAGCGCATCGTAGGACATGCATGCGCATGGTGGATCTAATAAAAACTGCATATCAGAGGCCTTCCGCACATCAATTCCATAAAAAGATGATCCAGAATAATTATGTTATTTACTAGCTGTGACCCGCGGTTTCACCTGCGTAGACATCGTTCCCGTGGATCGGGAAAAAAACCAACGTGTAGCCTACGTGTTATTCCAGGGTCTAAGCTACCAACATACCAAATTTCAGCTCAATCGGTTCAGTAGTTTTGGTGTGAAAGAGTAACAAACACCCGTCCATCCATCCATTCTCACAAACTTTCGCTTTTGTAATATTAGTAGGATGTCTGCTTAGATTTTAATTGTTTTCCCATCTTTGTGTAACCCTATGAGTGTTTTGGTATTTCACTGTTAGCTCATAAACGTATGTATGCATCTTAACGCTACGTACACGTTGTTTTGCCAAATAAATAGGGGAATTTAGGGTTGTATGTATTTTTTTAATGCCACATCATAAAAATAAAAATAAAATTGGGGTGGGCCATCCTTGTCACTTAGGGGGATGAAAAATAGATAACAACCTATTCTCAGACATACCAAGTGTGAATATAAAATTTCATCAAAATCGGTTCAGCCGTTTCGAAGGAGTATGGTAACAAACACCGTGACACGAAAAGAAGAAGATAGAAGATTAAATAAATAATTGATAAGAATAAAACTCAGTTTGGGATGAAATGAAATTGTTTATTGTGATAAAAACGACACGAAATCAATTACAATTATCACACAAGAAATAAAATATAATAGCAAAAACAAAAGAAAAATGCAATAAAATTAAATGGGATAAGGGCAGAAAAAATTGTAATGTTGGGACCGTAGGCGAGCTAATGAAACCACGGAGTATGAGGGTACATTGATTTATTAATAAAAAGGTTACTCCTTATATACTACCTTATGACTAACATGCTACACGTGTCGTGGGGTTATAGAACTTTAGGTACTCCTCAAGTTATTGAGGTAAATTAACAATAGATTTAATAACAATAATATCGGGTTACACATTCCTTAGAGCCGTTAAATAAATACTTTAAAAATGAACATTGTTTTTATTAGTATTTCAATATCTAGTTACAATGTTTTTTATTTATTAATCATAGCTACACTACCTACACTACATCTCCATCCGTAAAATAAAAAAAATGTGTTTGTTAAGAATACATTTTTTTTTTTTTTTTTTTTTTTTTTTTTTTTTTTATTAACGTTTATATGGTTTCGTTCTATTTTTATGTATTACTTCTAATTTTCCATGTTTACTTATTTCTACATTTGGACTTAAATCTCGTACTACTTTATATGGTCCAGAAAATACACTAGACATCTTATCTCTATTTTCAATTCTTATCAGTATTTCATCATTTGGCTTATACATTACGGATTTTATGTTTTTATCATATTTTTCTTTTCTAACTACTTTACTTTTTAATAGGTTTTCTCGTGCTTCTTTTTGCGAAATTTGAAGTCTATATCTTAATTCTAGTGGACAATTTTCATAATTATACAAGGGTTCCACATGACATGATAAATTACTTGGTATCTTGCACTTTTTTCCAAAAACTAACTCGAATGGCGTAAATTTTGTTTCTGTGTGTACTGATGTATTATAAGAAAAACACCAATATGCTAACCACTTACTCCAATGTTCTCCATGATTACCTGTTTGTATTCGTAGGTATGCACCAAGACTTTTGTGAGTGTTTTCTAAAGCACCAATGGTTTCATGATGATATGCTGTTGATGTGAGTTGTTTTATGTGTAATAGTTTACAAACTTCTTGGAATGTTGCGGAAATAAATTCTGTTCCCCTGTCCGTTGTTACAATTTCCGGAATTCCATATCGAAGCATGAAATTATTTACAAATGTTTCTGCTACCTCCTTTGCACTTTTTGTTACTAAGGGGTATGCTTCAACATATTTTGTTAAATCACATTGAAGAGTTAATATGTATGAAAAGTTTTCTGAATCCTTATCTATTGGACCTACTATATCTAAGAATATTTTCTGAAATGCCGTATCCGCTGTAGTTGTTATGTTCATTGGTTGTTTTGTGTAAATCGAAAATTTTTCTTTTTGACATTTGTCACATTTGCTTACATACTCTTTTATATCCTTTTCTAGTCCTACCCAAAAATACTGTCTCTTTATATTATTATACATTTTTCTTATTCCTGCATGCCCACTTGTTGGCAAAATATGAAAATCATTAAGAATTACCTTCTTATCGTCTTTATCGTTTATCCTAATAATATCCTTTAATACACATAATCGTGGTCCGGCCCACTCATTTTTTTGTTTTATTTCATATGCTAGCTTCTCGACAAATATATCGTTATGTTTATTTTTTAATATTATTATTTCATTTATATTCCATTCTTTACATTTCTTAACCAATTCCCTCACAAAGGCAGCTGGTGTCGTTTGCAATGGGATGAATGGTTTTAAATATATTATATTTTCTTTTTCAACATATATCATTGTTTTAGATTCTTTGACGTCGCATTTATGTAGTCTTTTTATCTTATCATAATCAATGCCTTTTAAAAAGGTTAATTCAACGCATGCGCTTAGTTTTGTATTCACTTCTACAACTTTCGGTTGATCAGGCCGACAGTTAGAAAAGCTGTCTTCGTCATAGTTTGATTTTATATTCTTCGCTTCTGATTTTTTCATCGCTCTCGTCATTACATTCACAGTTTCACTCATTTCTCTTAATTCATCTGATGTTATCTTAATTCGTGACAGAGCGTCAGCTACGGTGTTTTCTTTTCCTTTTACATATTCAACTGTAAAGTTGAATTCCTCTAACGCTAACCTAAATTTCATCAATCGACTTGAAGGATCCCGCATGTTAAATAGATATATTAACGGTTTATGGTCCGTTTTTATTACAAAATGTCTTCCATACAAATATGGTCTGAAATGTTTTGTTGCCCAAACTATCGCTAGAAGTTCTTTTTCAATAGTGGCATAGTTACGTTCAGCTTTATTCAAACTTCTGCTTGCATAAGCTATTGGTCGTCCATCATTATTAGACAACACTGCGCCTAAGGCATATCCTGATGCATCCGTGTGCATGATAAACGTATTACTTGGATCAAAATCTGGATATTGTAATATTGGTGGTCTGCTTATTGCTTCTTTCAATGTTTCAAATGCTCTTTGACAATGGTTGTTCCAATTAAATTTTACATCTTTTTTGCTTAATTGGTTTAAATAGTATGCTTTATCTGCAAAGTTTGGAATAAACTTTCTGTAATAATTTGCTAAAGCTACAAAGCTTCTGGTTTCTTTTTCATTATTTGGCTTTGGATAATTCTCAATAGCTGAAATTTTCTTTGGGTCAGGTAAAATTCCTTTTGAAGATACTACGTGTCCTAAATATAGTACTTCTTTTTTTTAAAAATTCACACTTTATTGGATTCAATTTGAGATTTACTTTTTGTAACCGCTCAAAAATACTTATTAAATTTTTATTATGATCTCCTAAATTTTTTCCAAATACTACTATGTCATCCAAATATACGAAACATTTTTCATAAGCTAATCCAGACATAGCCATAGTTATCATTCGGCTAAATGAACTAGGACTTATTTTAAGCCCCATAGGTAATCTCGTCATTTGGTATTGTCCCGAACAAAAAGCTGTATATTTTCTTGATTCTGTGTCTAATTCTTGTTGATAATACCCAGAAAATAAATCTAAATGACTGAAATAAATTGAGCCTGATAATGAATCTAATATTTCGGTTATATTTGGCAATGGAAATTTATCGTCTTGTATCCTTTCATTTAGTTTCCTATAATCAATCACAATCCTCCATTTTCTATCTCCCGACGTATCCATTTTTTTCGGTACCACTAAAATTGGACTTGACCAATCACTTTGTGTTGGTTCTATTATTCCATCATCTAACATTTTCTTTAATTGTCTGTCTATCTCCTGCTTTTGTGACTGTGGTAGTCTGTAATTTTTAACAAATGTTGGTTCTACATTTGGCTTTAACTGTATTGATTGTTTACACAAATTGGTGACAGTTAATTTATCTCCTGGTAGTTGAAATATATCACAATATTTTGCACATATTTTTTCTATATCTGTTTTTTCCTGTTTGTTTAAATGCTCTAGTTTCAAGTGTTCAAACAGTTTTTTAACTCTATTTGCATTTTTGTTTTCACTTCCAAAATAACAATATTTGTAATCATCTAGTTTATGTATATTTAGTTTAATATCATTTAGATTTAATTCTTTCTCTGTTGTGTTTAAAATTTGAATTGGTATTTTTCCGTCAATAGGTTTTACAATTGTACTTGCAATATAGACGCCATCGCTAACTTCTTTTGCACATACTACACAATCTTCAGAAAAACTTGTTTCTACATAATGAATCGATTCTGATCGTGGTGGTAAACTATATTGATATTTCATGTCAAATGTTATTGATATGAATTGATTATTTCTTGCAATCAATGAAACGGTGTTATTATTATAGTTAAGAATAGCTTTGTTTTTGTTTAAAAAATCATGCCCTAAAATACCAATGGTTGTACAAGGTAATGATTTAAACACGTAAAATCTTTGTTTGTAAATTTCATTCTTTATTTGTAGTACCATAACGGTGTAACCAATTGCTTTTATACTTCCACCAATGCCGTTTATAGTCGTACTATCATATATTATTTTTAAGTTTAGTTTTTTGGCATATTCGTATTTTATTGCAGATATTGTTGCGCCTGTGTCAACTAACCACCTTTCTAAATTATCGTTTGCTAAGATTTGCACTGTTATTGAATTTCCTCCAGTAAATACGTAATTACTCATCACGAAAAAACTCATTTAGACTTAAATTTTGTTCTTCTTGTGACATTACATGGACATTTTGTTGTTTGTTTTGTGATTTTTTATTATAATGGTAATTATCTGTGTTTTGCGATCTGTTGAAATTGCCTCGATAAAACCTTGGACCTGGTCCACCTCTTTGATTGTATTGGCACTTACGATTTTGTGTATTGTTATTTGGATAGGTATTACTTCTGTATCCTCCCCTTGATTGTCCTCTAGAATTTCCTCGGAAGTTATTACGTACCTGGTTATAACTTCCTCTGAAGTTACCCCGTGACTGATAATATCCTCTCGAGAATCCACGTAAACCAAAGGGTTTATTTGATTTATTATACGTACCTATCATTTCCGAAATAGAAGGCAACGTTGTTTCTTCGTCTACCGCTGCCTGTATTGCATCTTTTAAGGAGTCGAAGTCCCTAGCAGCTATTATGGTGCTAAGTCTACGGTTTCGCAATCCATCGGCAAATCTCTTAATTGCCATTTTCTCATTCAATGGTTTTAACACCTTATAACTATTAGCGTCACCGTTGGATTGTGAGATCGTTAAATCCACAAATAACTGTGCTAATTCGCTACCAAACTCTGAGATAGTCTCATTAGTTTGTCGTTTAGTTTGTAATTTTGTCTGTATCGCCGTTGCTGCTTTTTGCGCAAGTAATTTACATTTCATGTCTTTCAACAATTCATCGACTGTTGAATACTTTTCGTCTAATTTCAACTTGGCTGATTGAGATAATCTACTTTTCAGTACAAAATTTATTAACCTGGTTTCGCATTCCTTCTTTGCTAATAGTGTTTTATAGTATTCAATATTATCGATTAATTGTTGTGTCTTATTTTCATCATCATTCATCATAGGTAAAAGATACAAAGCAGTTTTCAAACTAAATTCTTCTGGTTCCGACATTGTTGAAAATTCTTTACACAATATTTCCACCTCAATATAAAGATTTATAAATTGTTTTTTTCTCCTCGTCAATTGTTTGCAACGTTTCACTAGTGATGACACCCTTATTTATTTGTTCACTTATCTCTTCTACCAATAACAAATATTTCTCATTTATTTTTCGTATTTCTTCTAGTTTTTTAGTCAATATTTGCCCCTTACGCCTACTTGGACCTAATTTGATTAAATATGTCCTTATTTCTTTTAAATCTTTTATAAATGTTTTAATATCTAATGCCATTAATATATATTTCTTATCATTTACTTACGGTTATGTTGTATAAAGCTACTTTATACGTATACAAACTTATATTAGTATGTTAATAAAAAAATGCTTACTCACAAATAAGTCTTTCTGCAACGCATAAAATTAACTGCACTTTACCACTCGGTGAAACTGTTCTTTACCACTCGACGAACTGTACTTCTCTCTCCCAAGTTATTTTCCATCTCCACGTAAGTATTCCTTCGTATTCCAGCTCGATCTGTGCCATAGCCTTTGTCCCATCCGGAAACGTAACATCCAACCAGTTTTCAATTTGTACTTTCCTCTGTGGTGTAACAAACTTTGGATCGAGTAGATAATGTCCAATTCGTCCTTCTACATACACTATTATTGCTTCTCTTCCATGTGCTTTTGTAAAATGTACCTCTACAGCATTAAATTGTATTCCCGTGCTTGTGCAGAAAATTTTCATCCTCTCTTCTATCTCTGTTACATATGAGAATACTTTTGTGATACTCATACTGCCGCTTGCTGCTTGAATATCTCGCCTTGGGATCTCCTTGCAATCTTCTTGTTTAGGCAATTGTTGATGTATCTTATGAGCACCGCGCAGAGTACGATGACAAAACCAACAACAAAGATGAAGATGTACCAGTCAATGTGATTTACACCTTGGATTATTGCGTTTTCTTGATGGTAATGATTATTTTTACCGATTTGCGTATGAACGTCGTTATGTAAATTCGATGCGCTTTGTTCAGCCGTCGGCGTTCGAGTAGTCGTAGCGTGATTCCCCATCTCGAACTCAGTCCCAATTAGGAATTGTTTATCATTTTGTAGCTATTTGATCGCTCCGGTAGGCATCATACCACACATAGAGAAAGATGTACGCCCGTGAGTTTAAATTCGACGCGCTGTAACCCGAGACGCGACAACACGACGCGAGCGCACTGGCAGGGTCGCCATGTAATGTTGGGACCGTAGGCGAGCTAATGAAACCACGGAGTATGAGGGTACATTGATTTATTAATAAAAAGGTTACTCCTTATATACTACCTTATGACTAACATGCTACACGTGTCGTGGGGTTATAGAACTTTAGGTACTCCTCAAGTTATTGAGGTAAATTAACAATAGATTTAATAACAATAATATCGGGTTACACATTCCTTAGAGCCGTTAAATAAATACTTTAAAAATGAACATTGTTTTTATTAGTATTTCAATATCTAGTTACAATGTTTTTTATTTATTAATCATAGCTACACTACCTACACTACAAAATTTTACTCACGTAGTTGAGTTGAGTTTGTGATTTTAGATTATTTCTGAAATAAACATTAGTTACCCAATCGCTACAGCATTATCTACGATTAGAGTACTACAAGTAATTCCAGCTTAATGAAAACAGTGCGAATTGAATTTTCCGTGGTACCAACCGCCCTCGTTAGCGGCACTTTGTTTTCATTATCATTAAATAACGGACGATTAATCTTCGTTACGTACATTTAGGACTGTACAGATGCAGCGAAGCTTATCCGACAATGTTTGGTAATGAATTTATTGCAATTAAAGTATTCTAATGGGTTTTAGAGGAATTTACCTGGACTTTATAGAGTAAACTCCGCAATGACCTTAGGGTTGTTACATCTATTGCATAAGTTACAGACGGTTAGAGTCCTGTATTATGGT
Source organism: Hemistola chrysoprasaria (assembly GCA_947063395.1). Classification (NCBI taxonomy): domain Eukaryota; kingdom Metazoa; phylum Arthropoda; class Insecta; order Lepidoptera; family Geometridae; genus Hemistola; species Hemistola chrysoprasaria. The sequence goes on along the minus strand of OX346727.1, from coordinate 5,889,136 downwards.
AACCATTTGACTGATATTCATACTTATATACGCTTATAACACCCAGAAACAGATCAAACATGCGCACAAATTTAATGTTTGTCCTGGCCGGGGATCGAACCCGGGACCTGCGGCTCAAAAGACAGGGGGACTACCGGCTGAGCCAACCGGCCAGTATATATTAAGAAACATTTAAGAAATCGTATGATTGACTGCTTCCGCGGTGTAGTGGTTCGCAAGCGCTACTGCCGATCATGATCATGAGCCCCGGTCCCGGGTTTGATCCACAGATCAGTCAAAAATGTGTTATTGGGTTTTTCCATTAGGAATTTTCTCAATAAGAGCCTAGAGCCTGGAAATGTGCCTGGTAGATGGTAATAGGTTCGCTAATTGGCCAAGTGTGGGTGTACCTACTATGGGACTGAGTCTTGGGTACACCTCCGCCTACCCTTGTGGGAAAAGACGTGATTGGAAATTGGAAAACACAATGATGGTGACTTTGTGCTAACAATTTTATGGTCCGTGGTAACTTGGTATTCAGTCTCGATGCAGCGCTAGCGTCTATGCACAATTAAAACGCGACAGTTCACATTATTGTTTTTATTTATATTGCTCTGAGCGATAAGGCCGCCAATTGTTACACATTTTTTAGTTTTAAATATGTGATTTTATTGTTTTTTGTACTAATCGTGATACCAATAAAGAGTTTTCTATTCTATTCTATATTGACGTAGTTCCAATTTTTACCGCTGGTCAAGTTACATAGGATGGACTCTACAAACTTCATATAGAATCTAGAACTTGCAGGTGTCTTTAATTGCTCTGGTGAACTCTTTCCTAGAAAGTTTAAAGTTACTGCAAATGAACGGTAACAAATCTTCAGGGAATCAGGCAACCGTCACTTGTTATTTACGAGGTCGTTAGTTATTACTCGAGGGGCAATAACTTATCAGTTATTAACTCTCGTTTTGCTTGAAACACGCTGCCGGGGTTCCTTTTGTATGGATTCTTTAAGGACTGTAATACAAAACACACCTTAGTCGTTAACAGTCAGCGACGATTAAAATTCACAAGAATCATGTTGGCGAATGATAAAAAGCTGGGGTCGTTGATAAAAAGCTGGGGTCGTTGATAAAAAGCTAGGGTCGTTGATAAAAAGCTGGGGTCGTTGATAAAAAGCTGTGTTGTATCGACAGATCGGCGCTTTGGTGTCCTTTGGTATTACTTTTAATATTGAAATTGCTTCTCCTTCCTAGCAATTATCTCAGTCTCCAGCCAGGTTCAGCTACCAAGCTTCTGTTACATCTACTTCGTTCGGTCTTGGGTATCTCAAGCCAATACTTATCCAGTCCACAACTTTAATATTTGTTAACAGCGGGGCAAAGGTAGCTTAGAAAAGTCCAGCTAATATTATAAATCTCGAATCTCAGCGCAATGAAAAAAAGTTGCCTTTGTAACAGGTAAACAAAACGCTAGTTTTCTAACTCGATCCCAGCGCCATCTAGCGCTGTTTTTTGTGTGTGTATGTTAGTTCCGTTTTCACGCCTAAATCTACTGAACCGATTAAGCTGAAATTTTATATGTAGATAGCTTAGACCATGGAATAACACATGATACTTTTTATCTCGATATTACCTCGGAAATGAAGACTACGCGAGTGCAACCGCGGGGCACAGCTAGTTCATAATAGGTATTCATTCTAGTCCTCAAGTTCTAAGATCTTGGCATCATTCTCCGGCCCCATCCGACTGACTCTGTTATCGGTTAACACTTTCAAAACTAGATTCAATTGGATCTAGTCACATTATCCAACCTTATTTTTCAGAACCCTTTCTTTACTCTTACTGTATTGGAGATCTTCCTACTAGATAACACTCGTTTATTGTAATGTTCGTAGACATGATCAGAGTTTAAGCTCAAAGGCTTTCAATATTAATGAGTGTGTCCTATGTCCCTCGGTCATTTGGAAGTTTAATTTTTGTGACCTGTTATTTTTGTTCGGCATTCATGGCATATTAATTTGTCAATTTGCTATCCCTTGTGACCCACATGTACAATTATTATTTACTTAGAATTATTATTTTCTATATGACGCGGTTATTAGTTAGGACTGCATCGGTGGCGTATTAGTCGCAAGCGATCTACCGATCGTGAGATCCCGGGTTCGATTCCAGCGCAGGCAAAAATGTTATTGTATTTTATCGTTTCGAATTTTCTCACCGACATCGTGGAGTCTGAAACCTGTAGATGGAAATAGGCTCGCCCCATATGACATGGGACTTAAATAAACATAACTGGCGAAGTGTGGGTGTACCTACTATGGGACCAGTCTCATAGAAAAGAAATTCGGAAAAAAAGGCGTGATATTTATGTATGTACCTATATAAGGACTTCGAACTTTGACAAATACTGATTTTAGCGATAATGAGTAAGTTTATTGCCAACCAAAAGACCGATCTCTCTTGTCTTGAGATAACTCGTCACGTATCGCAAATACTTAACCCTAAATCGGACAAACACTTTCCTCGATGACCTTTTACACCTGAACATTAAGTAACCCCACAAAGTCAGATGTCTGTGAACCGGTGGGCGGTGGGCAGCCGACCGCATCGGGCCCGTGGGAACTGCCCTTACCCTTGCCCTTCTTGACCTCATAGATGAATATTTATAGGGCACCAATCGGAAATTGTGTTGAAATTGGTGATGATTTGCATGGATGGGTGGGCGGATTGAGGTGAAAGGGTTATTTGACTTTTTAGTTTGGGGACGTGACAAATGCCGAGAGGTTTGAAAATTAAGGAATCAACTATAGACAGAAAAATTCAAGTTATACTTACTATTTTTTATCCATATGAACGTTTTAGCTTTTAAACATATTATCAATTCCTTAAAAACTAATAGTAAACAATACAATAATAACAATATAATTTAAACAATATTAATAATAATAATTTCCGAGCGAACAATTTGAATAATAATGTAATTATAAACTTAATTGAAATTATTTATTACAGTGTTACATTCTGGAATATATATTATGATTACGATCATAATTCTCACAAAATCGTAACAGTTAGGAAACGATAATAACAAGTGTACAGAAGTCAGTCTACATACAACGCGCTCAAGCAACGAGTTAGGCTGCGAGCATAATATGGTGGCGGAGGGTGCAGGAGAAGCCAAAAACTCTTTTATGTAGTTTATATTTTTTTTCTATTACAATAATGGGCTAATTCTTAATTAATTAATATAGTTAATCCTAAATGCGGCGACAACGGTCCGATGCTAGGACCGAAGTGTGGGTTCTTGAAGGGCATCGAGGCAGGAGGCACTGGGCCAAAATAGCAGCGTCGTCGCTTTGTGTCGTCGCGTCGTTGCTAAGAGTGAGCCCGGTGTGACGTCATCGGTGCTGGTCTTGTCGTTCGATATAACAAACGCATACACAGACATCGTTCACGGACACTATATCTCGGAATGGTAAAATCGATGGCTGCAAACAAATTGTCCTGCCAATAGCAAGATAGCAGAAACTCTCGCTTGGTGTCGTTGCCGTCGGAGCTTTATCATTGTCAAATTATCTTCCCATTGTCGAGCTGAGATGCTTGATATTTTCATCTTAAGAATACTCGCTGTTTTAGATTTCCATGCCTACCCACAAAATAATTAAATTTCTTTTCGTACATTATGAATGTCATTTCCCTGCTTGTCTGTCTCTTCAAACAAAAGCTTACTGGAACAAAACATTTGTCAAGGAAAATCGTGTCGCATTGACTGAATTGAAATATTCAAGAGGTTTTTTCCCCTGTTTGTTTTACCCCACGGTCCTACTATAGAAACTCGGCAATTTACGGACATAAAATTTAGCATAATAACTCGTCTTTGGGGCAGTCTTATCGCTGCCCGCGATAACCTAGGGAGCCGCGTTCTCACTTCTGATAATAATCGTAAGGAACAACTCCCCAAATGTTTGGTAATAGAGATGGGACAATTTCTGATCTGTCGATAAATAGAGTTGAATGCTTAAGTCGATTTTATTTAGGTTTGATTAGTTTCATTATATTACTAAACCCTTTCTTCTAAACCAGATTTTTAAATAAAAATAAGAGAATAAATATTTTATAGAAACAGCAGTCTCTAATACAAGTGTAAACATAATATATATCTTTATAAAAAAGCTAACGCGTGCTGTTAAGCGTTTAACGTTTATCTTAAATTTTGCAATATTAATTAAGTTAGCACCGATTTTATAAATAATGCGCTAATATTAGAGTTTAATAAATTAAATTCAAATCGTTCTTAATATAATTACAGTGACTTAACTTATTATGCGCTTGGTGTAAAGTGCGCTCCGAATAGATACCGATGTCATAATATTCAAATGCGGCAAATTCAGTTATGCCGAAATCGGCGTACCCAAGCCTTAATAAAATTATGTTGGACACATAATTTTTCACGCAATATAGCACTCCTTGCAAACTTTTTTACGTACACTACAATTTGAAAGGGGCCGCATTTTCGTAACTTATTTTTAGGTAGTGTTGTATCTGGTCAGAACGCGCGGAGATTTAGCAATAACTAGTATTGTGCCCCGCGGTTTCACCCGCTTAGTCTTTGTATCAATTTTGGATGGATGGAATACCAATTTCAGCTCAATCAGTTCACCGGTTATTGATTCCCCATACAAAATTTCCCCCCCTTTTCACCACCTAAAGGATGATTTTGGGGATAATAGCTATCCCATGTCCTTCCCCGGGACTCTATACCAAACTATCTCTATACCAAATTTTATTTAAATTGGTGTAGCTGTTTAAGCGTGAAAATGCAACAGACAGACACAAACACGAAATTACTGGGCAGGACGAGTTTCAACCACTAATATCTCAGGGTAATAGGTGCAGTGCAATGTCGCGCAGAATTTTGAATTTTAAAATACTGGGTGGCACTGTGTCTGACATGGGCAATCATGATGCTTGCCATCAGGCACCTGATTTGCTCGTCTTGTCACTATCATAAAAAAAAACACACACTTTCGCATATACCTATATAATGTCCATACTTATGTATGGATCTAACTAAGGTTTCAACTGAAATAGTTCAAAGAGACTTTTAATTAAGTATTTCAAAATCTCAACTAATCTCGCTTCATAATATGTGAAGCTAAGTGCTAAGCCAACATAAAAGTGGCAAAATTAAAGAGAATAACAAAAAGCTTAAAATACAATAGCTTTTGCTCCAACTAAATTGTTCTATTTTGTTTTTTGGATTAAACTTTTAACATAGTTTTATAAAAGTATAATAAACATTTTTTTACTTTAAGGGGGTCTGTCTCTCTTACATAAAAATGAATTTTTCCAAATAAGGGGAAAGAGAGAATTATTTTCCACTCATTTGTTTGTGGTTGGTTATTGATCTCGGTTCTATTTGCGCATCTGGATTTTCATAAAACAGTCGAAAATGTCTCGACTGAAAGCCTATTTAATACCTTCTTTGACCACAGCATAGTTCCAAATCAGATATCATTTTAATAAAGCCAAATAAATTAAAGTTTCAAATACTTATTCAGGGCAAATCATAAATATTAGTATTGGTAGTGGTAGGCCTCTTTTGCAGGGGGCCGCCTGGGAAGTACCACACCTTTGCCAGTTATCCATCCGCCAAGCAGTCATGTGCAAACATTACTGTGTTCCGGTCTGAAGGGCAATGTTACCAGCGAAATTACTGGGCATGACGAGATTCAACAACTCACATCTTAGGGTGACAGGCGCAGTGCAGTGCCGCGCAAAATTTTGAATTTTAAAACACTGGGTGGCACTGTGTCTGATATGGGCAATCATGATGCTTACCATCAGGGACCTGATTTGCTCGTCTTGTCTATCATAAAAAAATTAAAAAAAAACATAACATCACACCTTATTTCCCAGGGCCCAGTTCCATAGAAGGTATATCACCCACTTAGGTCCCATGTTGTGGTCGCGAGCCTATTGCCATCTACCGGGCATTCCAATGAGACATTTTTCCATAAAGATAAATCCTGACGGAAAAAAAATAACACTTTTTGCCTGACCTGGGGATCGAACCTGGGACCACATGATCGGCAGTTGCGACCACTACGCTACCGAGGCAGTATCGATGATGTATAACATACACATATAATTATGTGCTCAGTCCCCTTTCTAATCTCGTCGCTTATTTAAAAGCTAATTGGTTCCACGTAATCTCTTAGCTGCTTAGAAAAAAGTTTAACCCTCTCGTCCATCGACATCTATTACGGAACGTGCCCACACTTGAATATTCAAATTGGCCCCACACAATGGGACCCCCGCTCTGACTCTTGGGGCCGGTTCGACCTACCTAGGGTTATCACCTGCATTAGTGATATAAAATGTTTAAACATATTTTACCTCCTTATATGAAGATTACTATGAAAAAAAAAATTTTTCAAATATACTTCAAACTTGACATTTAAAATGTATTTATAAGATTTGGATATCTAGAATTATATTGCCAACGCTGCTACAGAAAACTGTTCCAAGAAATTGTTGTATGTTTCTTTCTTCTCCAAATTCTCGGTTTAGGTTTAAGTTGCACTGTGCATTACGGTTGAACATAAAACACAGATACCTTATAAAGACCGCAGGTACCCGCTCGATCCAATCCGTTTACAACCGGACTGGATGGAAATCGAAGGGGGGGTGTCTATGTGTAGTAGTGAACGTCCCTTATCTGATATGATGATGAAGATTTTTAGAAGCAGTGAATTTGTTGTGTTGAATTTTAAAATATGAAAAAATGTCTGCAGTAGCAGCCCTACTTCACCGTTAGCTAAAGGAAGCCAACAAAGGATCCCCGAGAAAAAAGCTAGGTTCCGGTGTCAGAGGCACGCGATGTAGTCACCGTGTCTGAATGGCCAGTGCACAATACACTTACCTGTATTTTCCTTATTTTTATTATAAATTCAGGTTTTATAACGAACTGTGGTTACTCTTTAACGGAAAGTTAAATGGAAATGTCGTCTTTATTATTTTAGTTTGGTTGCGCTTTTTGCGGTAGTTTTAAATTTTTCGTTGTTAATACGGAATTACGGGTCATTTACTGTCACGTTTAGCTTAAGAGATAACGTCTTTTAGAAATTTGACTCATTCCTATGAAAAATTTTGTATATGGATGTTTCGTATTGCCTAGTTTCCTCCGAATATAATTAACCCATTAGATAAATTTATATATGCAGATATTCTTTTAATATATATTCATAATAAAGTAAACTATGTTCCTGTATTATTATTTTCTTTTATAAAATCTTAATTTTTACTAGTGAATGTTATTACGTGAATAAAATTTGTAAACGTTTACTAGAAAAGATGTAGAAAAAATGAAATGATATGTACATAGTTTACTTTAATCAAAAATATCGGTTTATTAATTTATTTAATTAATGATGATGTTTGTGGAGAAGGCATGGGGAATACGGTTACCTCGTAAGTTCAGATATAGAAATGACGATTAGTTGGTATCAAGTTTAGACTAATGACTGGTCATTTAGATAAAAGTGTGACGTAACTTCAGTTATTTTCGTAATTTCCGTACAGTCGAGTTTGAAATTTAAATTGAAGAATTCGCTTATGGTGTATTCAAGTCAGTAGGAAAACAAAGTGGCTGGTGTTAGTATTCAGGTACGATATCGGATTCCAATTCACGTTTGTGACTCTACGGTATCTATTATAACCTCTTTGGCTTTAAGCTTTGTCTCGAATAAGAAGGTAAATAACTGTACCTACTCTCAAGGCACTTGGCTCTTCTAGTTATTTAAACGCGATCCAAGGGGGGCACTGAAAATTTTCAGAATAGGCCAGTAAGAAAAACAGCCGATGAAAAAAGTATTTGCATTTTGAATTAGGAACTCTTTGGGAATCTGTAATGTGTAAAAAATTCATTTGTTTTAACAAATTGGCAGCAATCTTATACGTACCCATTACAGATTCCCTTATCATATCGTAGTAATAAATACAGATTCCCAAAGAGTTCCTAATTCGAAACTTAAATACAATTTTCACCGACTGCCTTTCTTACTGGCCTATTTAAAAACTTTCAGTGTTACCCACGTACAACTGATATTATTTCGAAAAGTCATCGTCGTAACTCCATAGCGTTAACACAGTTCTCTTCCTATTCAAATAAAACTCATAAACCCTAACACAATACTCGTTCGCTAACTAGAGCTAATAATAATTCACACTTTTCATCCGGTTCCGCAGTAAACTATCTTCCGCGTCCTGTAATAAGGTTCGTGTTACACTAACATTAATTAGTGAGGACAGTGCGCTATGGGTCGTGATGACACGTCGAGTGCTTTTCAGGGTTAAGGGCCTGGGGAATTAAATGTCATTTGCTTTAATATTTAATATTCTGATTTTTTTAATGACGACTAGCGTAATTCCCGCGGTTTTATCGTGAATTCATTTCTTATATCTTCTCTCATCATCATCAATCTCAAAAAGATTTATTCAATTAAGTCACAATCTGACACTTTTGCACGTCAGTGAAGATAAACAGTAATGAGTCTACCGTGCGCTCGGAAAGATATTTCTACAAGGAGAACGCACAAGAAACTTGTAGGGCTTAATTTTTTTCAACTGAGAGTTTCAAAATGCCTGGTTTGGTTACATTCGTTTGTTTGGAAGGTGCCGCGCGTATGCAGAACTTTCCAGGCATCTTTGTGCTCTATGTACTAATTGACATCATTCAGGACGTCCACTGATGTAAGTCTCCCCCATAGAATCCGATCTAGTCCGGTTGTAATTGGCTTGCATGCAGCGTGTCCCTGCGGCGTTTAAAAGGTCGTGTCTTTTTTTTTAATATAAATTATAGGTCTGCGTTTGACCCCAATCTCACCTGATGGAAAGTGACGATGAGGCCTAAGATGGAGCACGCTTTCTTAGAAGATAATTATTCACTCTTCTCTTGAAGACCCCAAGATCGTATTCAAGTGTCTGTCCTATCTGTCTTTAATCCCTTATCTACATCATAATAGAAAATCATGCGCAAAATTCTAAAATGAAGAATAAATTATAAGAAGATATAGCAAGAATAATGCGGCGGCTTTGCTCGTGAAGAATTTAGAAATGACGAAAAGAAAGTTAAAATTAATAAAGTTATAGGTATATCTATTTGTGCCAAATCATATATCACGATTGGTTCAGCTGGGTAGACGTCAAAAGAAGATGAACACAGAGAGCTTGCAGAAGTACGGAAAATGTATTTAGAAGATAGAAGACACGATTAGTTTAATAACCTCTTTTTCTTCTTCCTGCCCTTATCCCACATTAGGTGGGGTCAGCACAGCATGTGCTCTTCCGCCTCCTATCTATCATCTGTCATCTCCGCATTTACTCCTCTTTCACTCATATCACTCACATTCACACAGTTCATCTATATCTTTTTTGGATGCCTTCTCCTCATATAACCACTTGCATTGATCCTCATTGTCTTATTGGCTATATGACTCTCATCCCTTCGCATTACATGTCCATACCATGCTAGTCTTCCTCTCTTTAATTTCTCAGTCACTGGTGCAACTTTCAGACGTCCCCTTACATACTCATTTCTAATTTTATCCATCCTTGTTACATTTTAGTTTAATTGCCTCATATCTACCTATATACATATTTGTATCATATTAAATTAACAATAATTTAATTAAAATCCCAATATAAAATGTTCATGAAGCTCGCTGCGTCGAATTGCCATCGGCATCCTTTGCACAAGGAACGATTCGGAGCGAGTGAGATATTACCATCTAAGAGGTTTTATAATCTTAATTTTCTTAGATTACAATCACTATTATATCATCATTGTCTGGCTAAACTTAATCTGTCATAAGTTTGATATGTCATTGTATTTGATCTTTCGTATCCACAGTTCGTATCTCAGCGATTCTCCACACATCAAAGCCTTTAAACCCTTTGAGGGAAACCTAGCGTGCTGTTTTCCATTTATAGGATAATTCAGTCCCTCGACGCAGAACCGCAGTACAATGTGTTTACGGTACCTAAGGTAAAACTGGCAAACTGTGGCATTCTATAACACACACACACACCTAAGAGACCTTTGAATATACCTTTGAATATATAAAAGTTTTGAAATTTCATCGCAAAGATTTCCCTTCCCTTTGGAGCGCAGTGGCCCAATATACGTTATCAACTATTTCACGCGCAAGCTGATATAATGTTTACTGCATTGATAATGTAAATGTATGTACCTGTTTATCTCAACCCCCGCAATTGATAGAAAAATGAGTATTGAAAGTCGCCGTAGGTCTTGGAGGAAGGAATATAAAGAGACGGCACAAACACATACAACGTAGCGGTGAGTGACAGTTGTAGATAAGTGCCTGATCAACCATCTTATGCGACAAGTTTCGGAGTAGTTGAACTGTCAAACCCTAGCCATGGCAGCCATTAAATGCGACATTATGAATTGTAGATATACACCCGTTTTGTAGGTATTTCGGGTTCATATATTTATTTCTAAAGTCTAAAGATAAAGACAGACAACAACACTACTATTATAGTCACCATTTTGTCTGTTCAGTTGTATGATTCACTTAATAATGTCGCTAGTGGTCCAACAATTTCAACCAACTGCTACTGACAGGCAGTAGTTCAAATTTTGCCCATGTTTATAGCTAAGTTGGTGGCAGTGGCACTATAGCTAATGAAAAATTTGATCCCTTTTCATTGACTTATTTTGGGATGAGTCAATTACCACTCTGGTAAGTGACAAAATGTCTGTAATGACTGTTTAGGGATGGGAAAAAGTTATATAGCTCTAAACATTTGACAGCCTCGTTGGCTCAGGTGGTAGTAACTCTGCCGCAGGCCCCGGGTTCGATCCCCGGCCAGGTCAAACATTTGTGTGCATGAACATGTCTGTTTGATCTGTGTCTGGGTGTTATAAGCTTATATAAGTATGTATATCAGTCATCTGGTTACCATAGTACCTGTACTGCCTGTATCTGTACTGTAGAAGCCTGCTTCTAGCCTAGTTTGGGACCAGATGACCGTGTGTGGAAGTAAAAAAAAAAAATAAAAAAAAAAACCACATTGATTTAAAGAAAAGGGGAGATGTTTGAAAATGGAAAGCTCAAATTAGGTCCCATTAGGTTTACGTACGTCAGTAAAGTTAATTGTTGTCGAGGTCGCAGTCTGTTGTAAAATAAGCGCCGCGAGAACGTATCCTATCTCCCCTTTTCTTTAAATGGCATTAACTGCAGATTTTGAAGATCCCCAGAGCTTTGTATGTTTCAAAGCCAATAGAGATTCTAATCAAAAATACACCACAGGCGTAAATATGAGACTTCACTGTACTAGATATTTGATCCTTAATCGATAATGTACTGTCTTGGTAGTACATCGACCCTTAACTCAAGCTGATGGATCCCCTTTAAAGGACAATGTGCTACCTGAGACGCGGGAACATAATAAAACCTTTATATACGTGCGTCGTCTAGTGAATTTTGTAGGAAGTGAGAACGGTTTTGTGCTCCCATCAACAGGTAATTTATAGTTTCCTCAGAATCTGTTAAATCTATAGGAGACACCCTTGTATTTATTACGTTGAATAATGTGGAGCGATGTTTCATGTGAAATATCTTTAGTAGGTTGAGGTAGAGCCGGCTAAGTGTTATCAGATCCAAAGGACGGGCAGCAGCGTCTTCTGTGTGAAAACATCGAACTTTGAACTCGGCGGGATTTCCGGGGTTCGATCCCCAGCTCAGGCAATGAAAATGTATTTGGATTTTTCCATTACAAATTTTTTCACAGATAGCCTGGACTCTAGAACTGTGCCCGGTAGATGGCAATTCGCTCGCGCCTTATCACATGAGACTAAAACATTATTGGCTGAGTGTAGGTTTACCTAAGTGTGTCTACTATGGGACTGGGTCTGGATACCTCTTCCTACCCCTTTGGGAAAAAGGCGTTATGTTATTTGCAAAGGACTCACTAATAACCATCATTGTCAGCTGATCATAGGATACGTCCACAGACAATTCGCCAGTTATGTGTTTTAGTTCCATTTAATGATGGGCGAGCTTATTGCCATACCGGGCACACTTTCAGACTCGAGGCTGTGATTGAGAAAATTCATAATGGAAAAATCCAATATTTAACACTGCCTAACCTGGGGATCGAGCCACCACGGAGGCTGTCAAAAGTATTTGCAAATAGCAGGATTAAATACTAGCGTATCGAAAATCAAGAGACAAAATTAAACACCCTGCCTATCACACCATTCGTCAAGCTTCGACACAGTTTAAAAATAAAACGTTTGGTTTCGATCACCAGACTCTGCCATAAATTACTCTGAAAAAAAAAAAAAAATTAAACAGGTAAATGCTTTTACAGAGATCTAGTCTTTGTTTTAAAATAGGAATGAATTTAATGTGGTTGAAAATTGAAAGGCTTTTAACGTTTCATTTATCTGTTAAAGATATAAAGAACGTTAGTAAGAAAAAAAAACGAGAACTAGGCTGTATTCAAAGAGCATAGTGAAATTTTTATTAAGTATCCGAATGATTCATTGGTCTCTTTTCCATACTTTGCCAATCAGCTCATCCAATTTGTATGGGAAGTCCAAACATTTTTTTGCTAATTTGCAATACTTTCTTTTGAGAGTTGTTCAGTATCACGGGTAGACGCACCCCTTAAGTATGTATAACTACACCTTTTTAAGACTTTTTAGCACTATGGTAAAGTATCGACGTTATCAATATTAAAACTGGGTATTTCCAAGATACGATAACACTGTCCGACCTGGGAATCGAACCGAGGACCTCATGCCCATCGGTAGCTTACCACGAAATGGTCGTATAAAAGTATCTACGTCAATACTATTATTTATTCTATGCCGTTAGACCAATGAGTCAGACGTAGGTGGGACTCATAATGATTTTCCAATAATCCTCTGAATCAAGTCTGGTCAAAGCTTTAATTTTCCACACACGAATATCCCTCAATCAATAGTTACGAATGTAGAAATCCCTCACATACGTGGATTCATTAGTGATTCAATTCGGGTTCGGCTTAGCAAAGCTACCGGGGCCGACTCAAAAGGCCAGGACAATTCAAAGGTGTTAGACGACTAGGTACATCGTGTAATATGAGCATCCAATTCTCGTGTTTCGAAGAACAAAGGAACATAGATGGGGGATGTTACGATAACTGATTACTTTATTAGTTACAACAAAATCTTCTTAATAGACCACTGCAAAATGCGCTAAAGAAATTCTACTTCCTTTACAAGATGGATCAGCTGATTAGCAAATTTGTTTGAAAAGTACAACATTATTTTTGCCAATTTTGCAATTCTTCTTTTTGGAAATGGGTCAGCTTGATCGGTGATGCACGCTCTTAAGTTTTAAAACGTATATTTTTTATACTGGAAACGTATATTTTTTATTATATTTTATACTGTATAAATGCCACTTTATTATTAGTTGTTACTTAATATAAAACACTTATTAAGAAATTATACCTCTTCTATCATCGTTGGTTCCTCAAATGTATGGGAAATAATGTCGTACCATCCACCTTTAATTTAGTTTTTTATTCCGACTTTAGTTGACAGTATCATCAAATCGAAATGCTCTAGATTTTTTTTTTGATAGTGAGTGACAAGACGAGCAAATCAGGCCTGATGTTAAGTATCATGATTGCCCATATCAGACACAGTGCCACCCAGTGTTACTGGGCACTGCACTGCGCCTGTCACCCTTAGATATTAGTTGTTGAAACTCGTCATGCCCAGTAATGTAACATGCTGGTAACTTGGTAACACCTTCAGACCGGAACACAGTAATGTTTGCACATTACTCCTTGGCGGATTAATAACTGGCAAAGGTGTGGTACTTCCCCAGGCGGCCCCCTGCAAAATAGGAGGCCTACAACTATTAAATAATACAAAATAATTTTATGGATAGTAAATTGGTAGAGTCCTTAAAGTATATTAAGAATAAAAAAAACAAGGTTAAAACCAATACCGCCTTTAAAATATGCATCTTAGGCCACACGTACTATATACTAATGAGTTGGTCAATTTGTTTCTTTTTCGGCATTGTCATAATCGAAATTCATACTCGTAACTGAATGGTGTCTCTGTCACAGTCTACATTTCACTGTGCTGTTGGAAACAATGCAGTTTGATGCTTGGGTATCGGTCGAAAGGCCCCATGCGAGCTTGAGCGGCCAGGCGTTTGTCATAGCTCATTGTTTTATACCGATCTAGCGTGTGCTATCCTGAATAGTTCCGTTGTACTCGAATACTGAAGAGGAATCAAGTCGAACTCTGCCTTTGTATTAAATCATAGATGTACAAGTAATCTGCATCTGACTTAATATGGGGCGTCTTGATGTTTGGCACGTAAAGTGATGGTCCCTGCTGATTTCAGACGATAACCGTTAGATGGTTTGGGTGATCTGAAATCTGATACCAATCAAGTACACATTTATTAGAAAAATAAGAAGAAAAATAATATGCATATTCTTTTTTGAAAGGTGTCTAGGGCCGAGGGATTATTTTAGAGGTTAAAGATTTTCTTATAGACAGTGCATTAAATCTTCAGTAGACAAAGGTGTACTCAGGCTATTCCCATAATAAGTACGCGCGTTTTTGTTTTGACAATCTTCGAATTTTTATGTATTTTTAATATAATTAGTCGTTTTTAAAATCGGTCTAGGACTCTAGAACCATGTCGCGAGGCAAAGCTTTAACAAAACATTTAGACACACAATCTAACGTACACAACCGTTTGCTCGCATTTAAACCTTATCTATGTTAGCTCCATTTACAGTTAAAACACAATACACAACTATCGGAAGTAACTCAACTTCTGACCAAATCATGATAGATATGATAGGCATTTCAAGAGTTACCATTATAATATTATGGCGTAACGTCAGTTAAATTTATTATGGCATTCATTATGACAGCCTCGTTGGCTCAGATGGAAGTAACTCTACTTTCTGTGCCGCCAGCCCCGGGTTCGATCCCCGGCCAGGTCAAACATTTGTGTGCATGAACATGTCTGTTTGATCTGTGTCTGGGTGTTATAAGTATGTATATCAGTCATTTGGTTACCATAGTACAGGCTTCTAGCCTAGTTTGGGACCAGATGACCTTGTGTGGAAGTTGTCCCATATTATTATTATTATTATTATTAATGAAGTAGAGGATCATAATGTGTAGTAACGATATTAGATTACGATTGATAGGTATTAGGTATAGTCTAATCATTATATTTACACAGAAGTAATTGTTTAAAAAAACGTCTCATTTGCATTAGAATCCCATTCGAGTAGACTGAGTTACTGCATGATCATTTATAATGTAATCATAAAGTTTACACAGTGTAAACACGGTGTTCAGTAATCTCAAGTAACTGATATTACACCTCAGTTTGTTGTTAGATAATCCTGCTTCCTTACTCGGAAAGCGCGTAATGACTTACTGCTCAGTTACATTAATCAACATTATGCGATTATGTGACAGATTTATCATTACACCGAAAGTTTCCAGGCCAATGACTTTATATGGATAATAGATAGGTTCTTGTCGAGAGGTGTGTAGCCAACCGTAGAAGTCACCAGTTTTCAGGTCTGTCATAAGATTATATAGGTACTTAACGACTATTACATATACATATTTTTGTAGTGGTAGGTCTCTTTTGCAGGGGGCCGCCTGGGGAAGTACCACACCTTTGCCAGTTATTCATCCGCCAAGCAGTAATGTGCAAACATTACTGTGTTCCGGTATGAAGGGCAATGTTACCATCGAAATTACTGGGCATGATGAGATTCAACAACTCATATCTCAGGGTGACAGGCGCAGTGCAGTGCCGCGCAGAATTTTGTATTTTAAAATACTGGTTGGCACTGTGTCTGATATGGGCAATCATGATGCTTACCATCAGGCACCTGATTTGCTCGTCTTGTCACTCACTATCATAAAAAAAAGAATACAATTTGCTGCAAAAAGGTGTAGTTATACTTAAGGGGGTGTTGTTAAGGCTGACGGGTAGATACCCGTCAACTTGCAAAATAATTGCGAAATTTGCAAAAATAAAACGTTTTCCATACTCTACCGATCAGCTGATCCACTTTGTATGGAATGTAGATATTTTTTTACATATTTTACAATTCATTCTTTTGTAAGTTGTTTGCTTTAGTGGGTAAATGTTTAAGTAATACAACATCTTTTTGGAACACGTTGTGTATGATTTCTGAGGTAATTAATAATAATTTGAATTTATACTCTAACAGAACGGGTTACCCCAATTACACTGCTCGAGTCAATTTATATGGGCTATGGGTAATGTGAACAACACATATTGTCAGTTTCTGGTTGCCAAGATTGCTACAAGGCCTCCGACATGACCTAACGACTGCCTCTTACATATCATATAGGAAACTATAGGGACCTACAGTTTAACGTGCCATCCGAAACACGTATGTACTATCTATATGACAGCTGGAACACGACCAATGACCTAAAGTGCCCTCGAACTCCCGAAGCATGAACACCTCATGCCACTAAAAGCGATATCTCAAGAAACACTGGGTAATTAACTAGGTATCCAATGTTCTCAAGTAAATTTAAAAAAATATGCGACCAATGCAGTATCCGTTTTAAATCTGATAAAAAATTCTCAACAATTCATATTTCTAACACTGTAGATATCTGTGGTTCAAAATTACTACAACTTTGACTAAAATATGTTTTTATTTGTCCACAGCCCGAGACTACCAGTCACACCACGTCACCAGATTAAGACACTCCAGACACCTCCCCATATACTCAGCGCCCGTAAGTCATCACCATAACCATCACAATCATCTTTCATCACCACATCACCACCCGGCCCCAAAGCTTCGTCCCGATAGATTTCGTAATTGTTTTACGCTTATTTCAATATAATAATATAGTTGTATGCATGGATTTGTATGATTGCATTGACATGATAAACTTACTGTTATTGTTCATACATGTATTTTATCACTTTGTTCTGATTCCCTCTAACATGCTACACAGGAAAGACGCAAGGTATTATATATTTGTGTGTATAAATATATATTTTATTTTCGAAAATGTTCATGCCAAATATCAAGACTATTTTCACGAGTAAGAGCCTTCGCACACAGATTGGGAGCAATCGTATCGAAGTTGTAGTTAGTTTGTTATATTAGGTACTTTTACCTGAATTCTTAAGTGTGGCACAAATGGCCTCCGACTATAGCCACCAGTGGTGGTCACACGCTACAAATACAACCACTTGTTTTGAATAAGACTAGAACGACCTTAGTGCGCTAAGTGTGGTGTTTATTGGTATCTTAGTCTTAGTTCGGTGGATTGGTGCGGAACGTGTGGGTTCAAGTCCTGCTCTTGGGTGAAATTTTTCTTCCCATATTTACATTGCACTTGTTTTTTCTTAAGGCGCTTGTACAAGCAAAACCTTCCATCTCGCTCGCTCGCTCGCTAGTTCATAGCATTGAATTTCCAAAAATCATATGTTGTGTTTCTTAATCATACCATTTATAATAGGTATATGCAATGTAACTTAGTTTGGATATCTTTAAATTTAACAGAAGAAATTGAAAAAAAAAAGGTTATTCTTTATTTTTCTAGACTACTCCATCAAATAAATAAGACAAAAACCTAAATAAACAAATACAACAGTTATTTTTTGGAAATTCACATTTAGTGATTATTTATCTTCAATAATTGCGCAAGCGAGATCGAAGGTTTGGCTGTTACAGACGCCAGACACCTTAAAGTTGGGATTCATCGCTAACTTGTGGCTAGTGACGGGCGTGCAATTTATAGGTCACTGCCGGTGGCTATAGTAGTTTCATGACTAGACGGTTAATAACGACGATTTCGCTATACGTCTGCATTCAGTGAGAATCTTCCAGACGTGGTATTAGATATCGCTTTTTCAAGATACCCGAATTATCAAAAGAATTCATCAGCTAGTCAATTATCAGCTAAACTACTCCCAATAGTCTAGTGTATAAGTATTAAGGTACTCACTCGTCTAGACAGTCTTATCAAACCTAATAATAACAACAGACAAACTGTATACCTAATATTATCTAATATACTGTGATAAAAAATCCACATTCCACGCTGTCGCGAAGTTAATAATTTGATTTGCTTACAATTACAATTTTTGTCGTCGAAAATCTGACTGATTTGATTTTTATTGGCCTCAGCGTGCAAAGAGGTTTTTATTCCGACAAAAGTATACTTACACAAACACTTATCCCAAAACAATTAGCAACAAAGATAATATCAATAAAAGTTATTTAATACTTGTACCCAATAAAAGAGAACAAAAGTAATCTGAGAAGTGTCTTGCCAAAGTTACAGTACTCTCTCAGTAATAACTATTCTTGTTCCAATCCAAAACTAACGGACACAGGTAAATAGTTGTAGCATTTATTTGATTTGGGTTATAAGTTATGAGCTTAAGTCTGAAGCCTCCAATAAATAACAACATACGTCGAGATTATATTGAGACTAAACATATTAGTTCAGGTAATCATATTACTTTTTTAATAATTTTCAACATTATGTTATTGTTACATCTCTCTCTAATAGACTAAACCCACTCATATTTTATATCAAGGTACAATTTAGTCTGTACTTTTATTCCCGATTCTGTCAAGGTCAAATATTTGTGCATGTCTGTTTGATCTATGTCTGGGTGTTATTAATGAGTATATTCAACATACTATTTAACAGTCTCTGGTTATCGTATAGCACAGGCTTCTAGCCTAGTTTGGTACCAGAATACCGTGTGTGGAAAGTTGAACCGTATTACTATTAATATTATATGGAAAGATTTTATTGTTAAAGGGGAATTTCTTCGTGTAGGTATGTTAAAAGTAAGAAGTATGTTTCTGGCAAGACTTTTTCCCCGTACATAAATGATTTATTAGCATACGATCGGTTTCAGTTTTCGTCTGGGACTCCAAAACTAGCTGTAAAGGACAACCACAAGCCACTCTTCACTGAGTGTCTCAACTACAGGCCAACGGTGAAGGAGGAACAACCTGTGGGGACTTATGTGTTTACGGTAATTACCTATTTAATATTATATAATAATATGTTGATCGATTGATATGTTGTTGTTTGATTGTTGATATCAAAAACCTACCAACCACACAGTTTGCAAAGAAACTAAAACTATGGCTCCTGGATAGAATTTTTTATTCCGTTAATGAATTAGACTTAGACTTAAAAAATCCTCGGATATATCGTCCAAAATAAAATAAAATATTTTATCATAATGTAACCTCGACTTTGCATTACTATAATATCAATTAAATTAATAGAGAACAATGACATTATATATAATATAGGCACTTGACATTTTATTTTAATTCAATAATTACATTACATTCAATAATTAATTATATAAACATGTTTGCATGTCACTTTAAATTGACTAAATGTTTTGGACTAAGAATACAACTCTATAACACCTGAAAATGTATGTACAAAATTTAAAGCAAATAAAGTTATTTCATTTAGTTGTTTGGCAAGGTACAGTGGGGGGAAACACGACGTAGCTAGAATAGCGGGTCTTAAGAGAAGGAAAGGTGTGGTACACCAAGGTATCCATGGAATCGGACTGGAATAGGCCGATTGTAAAAAAAAAAAATTGTGAATTTGGTGGATAACGAATTGAAATTGATGAAAAACAGATAATTTGTCTGAGAGGCTGGAAATAATGAAAAAGTTTAATATCAATATCAATGTGGCTAATATATTATTATTTGTAGTTCATTAGTATGTCCTCAATTATGCTGAAGAGTCAAACACTTATTCCAAATTAAGTCAACAAAATATTAACAAATATTAGTTATTGCCAATCCATTTGTTGGAATTGTCAGAACGTAAATATGGCTTCTAATAAATAATAAGCCGAAGACTCTCCCCTTCGTTTTTAATCGGTGACAACATAGACATCATTAACTGGCTAATATCATGTACACTAATGATATTTTTTACAGCTCTTTCTCATTAAGCCCTTTATGAAAACATCCCACTCTATCTATAAAGCAAAAATTACGTAGGTAGACCTCAAAGGACCTATATTTTCACGTGCTCACTTTCGTTTGATCATTCGAAATTCCAATTTCGTATAAAACGAGTATATCGGTCGACCTTTCGACTCATTACAATAATTTCACACTTGTGAAGAAAAATGTTGGAATAATTTTTGATAGACGCTTTGAAGAGATGAAATCCGCTTTTACGAACTTAGAACTCGTTAATTTTAAGCGAAAAAACGAACTCTATGGTTCAATTTATTGTAATAAAATATAGGAGGATGGTGGAAAAATAGGACAGTAGGGTATACCGGCATTATCGAGCCTATTTCATATAACTTGGCACTTAGTCAAAATTGGAACAATATACATGTATATCATAAACGATTCTAAAATCCGTTACAACGTTTGCATCGATGCTTGATCCGATAACTACAAACTACACAAGTATAATCAATGTGACTTACTGTTCTTTATTGGCCAGAATTGTAAAACTTTCGCCATTGCAGGTACACGCAGAAGACAGGGATGCACCCGACATGGGTGGTACTGTCACCTACAAATTTGTATCGACTCCCGGTGAAAAGGAGCGTTTCCACGTGGATTCTGAAACCGGAAGAATTACGACGGCGGATGTTAGTATACTCCTATTGTTAATTTTACCCCTTTCCCTGTTTCTACCTAACTGCCATGGTTAAATATTAATTAATTAATGTGCCTTTGATGAAGTTGCAGTACAAAAGCTTTGTCTTTGAAGTTAAATTATTGTTAATTAGACATTTTGTTATATATTTTAATGACTTTTCTTGAACAGGTAAATTTTGGTTTACATTCTATTTGTAACATGTCTTAATAAATTAATCTAGTTTGACTAAATTGATAATATTATTGATTTTAAAGCTGATATAGAACTTGGATAAGAGGTGGGTGCAACTGCTGATATTTTTATATAATTTTATAACGTTTTTAATGTTACGGTATAGATATTCGACCATGACGAGCCGTCTAGAGAAAAGGAAGCCTATATAACAGTCAGAGCAAGTGATAATGGACAACCACAGTTGGACGATGCTTGCACTATCAAAATATTAATCGAAGATATCAATGACAATCAACCGGTCTTTGACAAAGTTGTAAGTATTTCCACAATACTTGATAATAGTCATTTGGAAGAAGTGTGAGCCGTGATCTTAGTTTCGTAAGCTATGTTAGGCTAATAAGGCTACGTTTAAAAATAAGGCAATTCCTTCAAAGGTCTTGCATGTTTAAATCGACAAAAGGGAAATCCTTTTGAAGGCCGAAAGTTAAATTAGCGCTTAAGAAGTTCTGTCTTTCCACCGTTGATGTAGTTTATAATTAATTAATTACATTTTCTAATTCCTTGCCTTCTACGGAACAAGTATGGACTGTATTCTCATATTTATTCTGATGACTAACAAAATATTCGTTCATTAGCCTCAAAACACGACGCCGACTATATTAACGCTTGCCTGTTTTTCCAAGGTCTTCCGTGGAGACGTATGGAAGGTTTGTCAAAAACAAATGACCATTTCACAATGAGAGAAAGCGTTTCGCACTTAAATTACTGTTACTAATTACGTGTTCTATTTCGATTGTTACCATCGCTTGATTAACTTTGTGGATCGGAAGCAATGGTAGCAACTGAAATCTTAAATATATATTTCTTTACTTGCATGTTCCTGCATGTCTGATTTAGGACCGTAGACCGCCACTCAAGGCGATATTGGTAATATATTTTAAGTGTCTGTGTTTCAAACACTTTTTTTGCACATTTGTAGATGACGTGTGTTTTCTTTAGCTAGGCCGCTCTTTCCCCCTTAGGCGCATTTTATCACACTGCACGATTATGATTATTTTCGAAAATAAGTCTTTCTCTAAAGCTTTGGGCATGCTTCGCGTAGAACATGTCGTTGGCTAAGTGAATCACCTCTAATGTTTACTCTTAATAGTTTTGTATTGACATCTTCAATACCAATAGTTTCCACGATCTCTGTATCGCTAACGATGTCTTTTTCACAGAAAACTACTGAATACATATTATGATACTTATATGGTTTTTTTATATACAGTCATATTCGGAGTCAGTACCTCAAGACCTGCCGAGTGGAAGAGAAGTGATGAGGATATCAGCAACAGATATAGACGATGGAAACAATTCTATAGTTCACTACAGTTTGGATTCCAACTCGCCGGATCAAGCGTATTTTTTTATAGATCCTGATAATGGAGTCATATTTTTGAATAAGACTATTGATGTAAGTATTGAATCCTGTTCTTTTAAATGTTTCGTTGATATCACTTTTCTATATGTCATTAATCTAATCTTGCTATTGCATTTCCCTTCTCCATTTGTTATTTCTTCACGATAAAACTACTGAGTCGAGTGATTTAATATACGGCCTCTTAGATCCTGGAAAAATCTTTTCAGTAGGTAAAATCCGTTATAATAAAGAAGAAAATAATGTGGGCTTTCAGAAACCTTAAAGAAGCAAAGAACGAGTGTATTAACTGAAGGATTGAAAAAGTTAATTAAAAAGTTTCCGAAGCCACAGCTAACCAACAACAATTACTGTAGCGAGCAAATAACTTGAACAATATAGTATGTAAGAATGTAACTACATAATCCCTTTTGTTTCCGCAGAAAGTGCCGGGTTACAAGTTCAAACTAAGCGCGATAGTAAAAGATATGGGGGATCCCCCTCAACAAAGTTCCATAACTTTAGACATCCAAGTGGTAGAGTCTAACAAGAAAAGCCCATCTTTCATAGAAGTTCCCGACGAGCCGATAAGATTAAAAGAAAATTACGCTGATTTCAATACGCCTATAGCAACAGTGAGGGCTGTGTAAGTACCATTTAATTTGACTAAGTTAAATGCGAATTTGAAAACGTTCGGGACTTTATAAGTTTGTAAAGTATTCATTGTGTTTGAAGTTTACACGAGTTGATTAAGTTTGGAACTCGTCCTTCCTTCTCCGAGGGGAGAGAAATAAAAGAATTTCATATGTATGATGTATAAGGGTCAAGGGACAAAGTTACAAACTGTACCGAACTTAGCAATCTCCATAATTTTACGCGTTAACCTTAGACCCTCTGCACATTGCGATTTTTATCTTCGCATTTTATCATACTGCGTGTATTCGCGATTCTAACACTAATCCAACAATCTCTATGTAGTGACCCGCGCGTCGTCGGTGATGATAAAAGGCCCTTATACGAATAACAATTTACACGTTAGATAGACAATAGCTTCCCCATCACATGATGATCTTATCTTATATGAGTTTGCTCAAACATGATTACGAAGGTATCCCATATTATGTCCGGTTATCGTTTATTTACAGCTCAAACATCCCAGAAGAGAAAAAGTTGCAATTTGAACTGGTCCAAGGGCAAACCGAGCAAACCAACAAATGGCATACATTTGTGCTGGAACCCGAGGCGGACCTCGCCTATATTAAACTAGGGAACCATTTGGATTACGAGAAAATTACGGATTACACGCTCACTGTAAGAATACAGGTAAGAAACGAGAAAATTCCCTCATTCGGAGAGATTTCTTAGCTCCAAGTTGTTCAATAAATTTCACGGGGTTGATTTATTTCCTGGACTCAAAACCATATCTTTCAATTAAAATTATTTGTAATTGAAGCTGTTTATCTCCAGTCACACCTGTTGCTACGATAATAGTAGCTTGTTTAGAAATAATTATAATAAATAGGCAAAAAAATAGACTTGCTTATTGTGGTATCGACGATTGGCGCGGCATTAGGAATGTCACTTTTATGTCGCTCGAAACAGATACTTAACGGGAAACCTGAGTGACGAAGAATTTAAAATTTCGGTTTTTGTAAAAACTATCGCCGTCGCTCTGCTCCTGAAAGTATGAGCTATGAATGTGTGTGTAAGAAGATTATTATTGCGACTTCGCGCGCATATTCATGTCAGTAGTAAAGTTTGTGACGCTTGTATTAAATTAGGTAGGTACTTATCGTAGGTATTCTTTTAGACTTTTATTTTTATTTATACGAATAAGGGGCAGGACGTTTATTTTTGAACGCTCTACGAAAAATACACCATTTACGTATAAAACGGCAAATACATTTTGCGCCTTTGCCATCCGTTTGAGTATAGGTAATACGTACATACTTAATTATTTTGTGTTTTTCATCATGAAATTACGATAAAACGCAATTCAAATTAATTTCTTCAACCTAATGAGGATGTTAGGGGTGAGCAGTTGATAGTCATGTCGACCGCAAAAATTCGATCCGTTCGAACCGTTGATCGCTATCAACTTCAAACTTGAAAACCATTTAGGTGGTGTTTGAGCCAATCATATGATCATGAGAACCCGGGTTTGATCCACAAGTCAGCCAAAAAGTGTAATTGGATTTTCTATTAGGGGTTTTCTGAATGACAGCTAGGAGTCTGAACCCAATAGATGACAATAGGTACGACTTCTACTACAAGAGATTTAAAATATTACTGGCTAAGTGTTAGAAAATTTCACTGAGTCTTCACCCATGAACGCAAATGCCGTAGCTTGCGATAATGCTCTTGAACCATCTCTTTTTTAAAGATGTATCTACTCGTACAAGGCCAATAATGATTATGATGATAAAGTAATACATTTTAATACAATTACATATTATATAATATTTATTAACAAATTACCTACTTAACAGTATAGTAGACAATGAAAGATCACCATAAAAACAAGTGCTATTACTACACACTAGACATCTCAACATTAGGTTCTCCGAAGGTCTAACTGAACGAGAATGGGCCATATGAAGATTGTTATTATAGTTGAATTGCATTTAAATCGATATTGTTACATACTATTAGTCTTCTATTTTTTCGTAAGAAGTATTGGTTTAAACTCGTTTTCTATGAACATCACTAGGATTTTTCAAAATACTATGTCTATGAGTCCCTTCCCTAGTTGTATAAGTGTGAGTGGAACCCCCCCTCACCGCCTGCCGCACCCCGTAGAACGCGAAAGGGACAACTGCAGCTCAAAGCGATTATAACTACGAAAAAATTACGAAATCGATGTTTTGTATTCCCGTGTTCCCTCCGAGAATAATTAGTTTTATCCATAAATTTATATCTTGAAAATTAGGAAATAGATTAGGCTATGTCCCTGTTATTTTATTTTTTTTCCTTAACTCTTCATTTTTTTCTAGTGAACGTCTAATTGCGCGAGTAAAACTGGGACAGTTTTTCATGTTTTTAAAGGGTCATATTTCATTTAATAATGAGTTTGTAAAAAAATGAAAATAACAGGGACATGCTCACTGAAAACCTTAATTTTATAAAAAAAAAACCATTGCTCTGACGCAATATATATCTAGGGAGGAAACACGGGAATACGTTTGTATGGAAAAATCACCCCTAATGTATCCTCTTAATGTGATAAGGACTTCCATCGAAGCAATCGAGAAATGTGCATTCTCAGATACTACTTCAGAGCTACTTTCAGCAAATCTGCTTAAGCCCAAAGTTAGTTTAAGTACTAAATTGTTTCAATGTTTTAGAACAACTACAAATTAGCGGCAGAAACAATAATTCAAATCGAAGTAGAGGACGTCAACGACAACATTCCGATCTTCAGCGAGATCAGATCCGGCAGTGTCCTAGAGAACGAGCCGATAGGCACACCAGTCATGCAAGTCAGAGCATTTGATGCCGATGGAACTTCAGCCAACAACCAAATCACTTACGAACTCGGCGACCCTTCAGATCCCTTCGCAATAGACCCTATCACTGGAAACATTACTACACTCAAAATGTTCGACAGAGAAGAACAGAATTTCTACAATATAAAAATCCGGGCTACAGATAATTCTGAATCGGCTCTGATACCTGGCAAACATAATGTTGGACAGCAGGTGTTTTTGATAGAGATTGCGGATAAGAATGATAATCCTCCACATTTCACGCAAGATACGTATGTGGCGGAGTCTATAGCAGAAAATGCTAATATCAATGAGCTAGTCACTATTGTTTGTGCCAAGGATATAGACACAGGTAAGTTGGAAACTTTAGAACATTAACTTCTTTTATTACAATTTCAATACAACTGCAATATTCAGAGATAACAACACATCTAGCAATTCAACACTATAAAAATTACCAAATCGATGGCTTCATATTATATTTTCTCCGAATACTTATTTACCCATTCGACCTATCTAGTGAAAGTTGGCTATATAAGCCACAATACAGACCAACACCAAAGTGGTGCGTGTCGTAAAGCAGAAATCTAATCACGCGAATAAAACTGGAA
The DNA here is from genome assembly GCA_947063395.1 of Hemistola chrysoprasaria. Taxonomy (NCBI): domain Eukaryota; kingdom Metazoa; phylum Arthropoda; class Insecta; order Lepidoptera; family Geometridae; genus Hemistola; species Hemistola chrysoprasaria. Next base: position 5,862,734 of record OX346727.1, on the reverse strand, counting down.
TTTTGAGACGTTCACTAAAAAATTCCAAGGATTAGAAGGAATTGTGGAAAAAATGTGTTGGTGTTAGTAAAAATTTAATATAAAAAAATGATAATGTCAAATTGCTAAAAGGTGATGTTTCCTCTTAAGTAATTCGCAACATTGCCCTGCGCTCTTTCGACATAAGTGGCTAAGTCTGGTACGACCAGTGGTATCCTTTGTTCCAACCGTAGCGAATCTAGGCAGAATGTTGTATCTTGCCCAGAAAGTTTCCCTATCAGTCTTAAGTTTCCCACCATTAAACCCGCCCCCTTATTACGGACGCAAAAAAAAAAAAAATTGCTAAATGTCTGCTGTCAAACGTCTTTTTTTGTATACCTTTTGACAGCAGACATTAAGCAATTAAACGCTTTCCACACTTCTGTTGCGTCCATAATGCTGTTTTGTTTATACTTTCTCGCTCTAATAGATGCATCAGTTATTAATAGTAATGTGTGTAGGTCGGTTACCAAGAGCTGACGCGAACAAAATGTTGAACCTAAAGTCAATGTGGTCGTGATATGGTGAAATGCTCTAGTTAGTGTCCGTGAATAAGGGCCCGGAATTACATGTCGTCGTTTAAGTACGTGCGTTTTATCTTGGCGAGTCTGAACATAGGCTCTGCGAACTTTAACGATTGAAATCTCGTGAAGAAAACTGTTATTATTATGATTGAACTAAACTGAACATTACATTTACAATAAACATTTGTTCGTATATTTGTTTATCTGGAAATAAAGCTCGTCACACACGCAGCTATAATATATATTAATATAAATCATAACAAGGCATATTACGATATATTTTCTATACAAATGATCGACTGACCGCACACGCAGCTATAATATATATTTCTATGACGTCACCAATATATACCGTAATATATATTATTGCATATTAATATAAACTACGGTATCAATGAAATGAAGCCTAAAATATATATTATAGCATCGTCTCCGTGTGTAGTAGTTTGCTATATATTATAGGACGGTATATTAATATATATTATAGCTGCGTGTGTGACGGGCTTAATAGTTTTCCTCACAAGCTTTCGTCCGCTAAAGTTCACAGAGCGGTCACTCGGTCGATGATTGAAAAGATTATTGTTTTGTTTTGAAATACTTTTTTGTGAGAATTTACACACATTTATATCTCAAAAATGATAAGCAGGGCAAGATATGTTTTTCATTTGCTATGTTCATAAAAGTTTTATCTAGTTTATCTTTATTTCAGCTTCCGTAGTCTCCTACAGCATAGTAGCAGGTAACACCTACGACGCGTTTGTCATAAGAAACTTCACGGGTGAAATCAGGGTCAACAACGAATTAGATTATGAAAACATCACGAGTTACAGCCTAGACGTGCGAGCGTTCGACGGCATTTACGAAGATTATGCCAAAGTCATCATAAACATTGAGAATTTAAACGACAACCGGCCCGTTTTCTTGGCCAATTATACGAAGACGATCGAGGAAGAGAGATTGTATGAAGGCTGTATTGTTAAGGTAAGGGTGTATTATATACCTTTACTTATTTGGTCTTATTTTGGCGTAAATGATACATATTACGAGTAAGTTATAAAAAATGAATGCAGTGTATTCAAGATGTTGAATAATTTTGAGTGCAGAACTAAGCAGTCAAATGGCCAAAGACAGTTGATGCTTTGCTTTCTTTGGTTGATAATCGGCGGCCTTATCGCTTTATTTTTTTTAGTGTAACTAAAGAAGACGGTTTAGATTAGATTAGATAACACTTTATTGATACCAAAATACAAAAAAAAAACAATATTAACATAAAATTAGAAATTATTAATATAAATTAGAAACAGTGTAACAATTGGTTTATATTTATAATGGTACGTGGAGCGAAACGAAGGTGAGTCGCTAGTTTATTATTACGTAATAAACCTAATTCGTACATGAAAGGTTGTACAAATATTTTATATATACCTATGTAATATTATATCATAAGATCCCCAGGTCAGGCAAAGTATTTTTTGTATTTGTCCATTAGGAATTATCTCTATAGCCTGGAGTCTGGAACTGTGCCTGGTAGATGGCAATAGGCTTGTTCCCTATTACATGGGACCAATAACATACTGGCGAAATGTCGGTGTACCAAACTAATATCGGACTGTTCTGGGTACACCTCTGACTACCCCTTCGGAAAAGTGGCGTGATTATATTATGTTATAATATTGGCTTTCTATTATTACTTGAATAAGATGGAATTGTTCAGCTTTTTTTATCCTATGCTCGCATAATTTTCTGTCTAGACAAATTTTCATACTAAAATAGTAAAAATACGGTTTACATTGTGTGAGAAAAAATAACACAATCTCTCCACATATCTCATATTTCGTTATTCAGAAATGTATTCGTATTTTAACAATATTTTACCTACAGGCATATTTTCTTTAGTACAAATAAAAATAATAAATGATACTGTAGTGGGGTTGCAAGTTTCAAAGCTTTGCTTTTACAATCAAAGGTTGAGTGGACATTTTTTAATATTACCCAAATTAAAAAATGTCCTGCCTCGGTGGCGTAGACAGCGCATGCTCGACTGCCAATCAAGAGGTCCCGGGTTCGATCCCCAGGTCAGGCAAAGTGATAAATATTGGATTTTTCCATTAGGAATTATCTCAATAACTGCCTGGAGTCTGGAACTGTGCCCGTTAGATGGCAATAGGCTCGCCCCCTATTACATGGGACCAATAACATACTGGCGAAATGTGGGTGTATCTACTATGGGACTGAGTCCTGGGTACACCTCTGCCTACCCCTTCGGGAAAAAGGCGTGAATGTATGTATGTATGTAAAAAATGTCCACTCAACCCATTACAGAAAAATCGTTTATTTTAAGCCCACTCCCCTTTTATCGTTTATGTTATATCGCGTCAAATGTCTTCCGATAGACATTGTTGAACATTGGTCTCTTCTAACACACCATTTAACTTGGTCTTCTGTGTTTCTTTGACCGTATTCTTCGACATTGCTTATATCGTTGTTCCTTCTGAAGAACGTCCTGAGTACGTTTGCCAAGACGTGGTTTTCATTCTAAAACCCGTCTTCTCCAACGGATGCTAGTATTACCGAATATAGTATAATATAGTACAATATATCTATAGTATACTAATCTCCTTATTAGCGATAAGACCGCCGCTTGTACATTTAAGTTTAGTTTCTGTGTCCTATAATGTTATTTTTTTTGTGTGTGGTGTACAATAAAGTATTATCTATCTATCTACTCTTGATTTAAAGGCGTCTGTACATTTTCGCCTGGTCAGGAAATTTGCTGGTTACCACCGTTTACTAACGACAATATCCATCATTCATTCATTCATTCATTCATTCATTCATTCAATATCCACCCACTGTGTTGTTCGTTCGAAATGGACAACCTCTTGATTGCTCTACATCACTTGATGCGACTTAGCATCAGTAGTCGTAGCACGATTCTTTTAACAATCGCATCGAATTGAGATGTTTGGGATTTAAAATAACGACGATACAATTGCTAATGACAAAAAATCGTACTAGGCGCACTTTAGGCAACTCCACAAATGTAGAAAACTGCCATCGAACTCTTAAATTATATGAAACACATAGTCATCATCATCAGCCGGAAGACGTTCACTGCTGAACATAGGCCTCCTCCATAGAACGCCTTAAACTATTCATATGGGGGAATTTTGCCGTAATCACCACGTTTGGCAGGCGGCTTGGTGATCGCAGTAGTTGGAATACTTGGTGCCGGAGAGCGCTGCTGTCCACTCTCCGAATATAACCCTCTGCCGGGTCTCACGGCTCACGGGAAGGGGTGGCCCTTATTATATAGCCGAACATTTAGTACAGCTGCTCAAATTGTGTGGTATTTTTAGGTTGAAGCGTACGATCCAGACATCAAAGACAGGAGCGCCCCACAGAACATAGTGTACTCTCTAGTCAAACAGGAGCAGAAAGAGTTTCTACAGATTGATAACGACGGTTGCCTCAGACTGACGAAGCCTCTGGATCGAGACCCACCTTTAGGATTTACGAGGTACAGTTTGAGTTAGATATTTTTATCTACATACTAGCTGTAACTCGCGGTTTCACCCGTGTAGTCTTCGTTCCCGTGGGATAAAAAGTACCCTATGTATTATTTTAGGGCCTAAACTATCTATCTACATACCGAATTTCAGTCCAATCGGTTCAGTAGTTTTGGCGTGAAACAGTAACAAACATCCATCCATCCATCCTCGGTAGGTTAGTTGGATTACACACCATATGGATATACTCGTGCTTTTTATACAACGTGTTACAAAAAGGTGTAGTAATACTTAAGGTGGTGTATACCCCTTTGGGAAAAGGCAGGATGTTATGTATAACGCTACTGGTGAGCTACTGGTCAGCACGTGGCCCTGGGTTTGATTTCCAGGACAGGATAAAGTGTTATTGCATTATTCATTTGGTATCTCTCAATGGGTCATGGATCTCCATGGATTATGGCTCAGTTCCTTAAATGTGTGTGAAAAAGGGCAGCTCTGTCTGACCCTTCGGAGAAAAAGGTGTGATGGTATCTTAAGACTGATATGAAAGTCCTACAATACTGCACTGTGCCTCTTATTTTCTTTCACTTGGCCTTGCCAACCGTAGCGAATCAGAATACCATGGAAGGGCCCTTTACCCTTTCTCATATGATTTTATTTCATAGATGGCAGATCCTGATCATGGCAGCTGATAGCGGAGGTAAACTGGGATCAGAGAGTTTGAGAGAAACTACTGAAGTCATCTTGGAGCTCACTGATATCAACGACAACGCTCCGTTCCTTACTAATGTAAGTGGTTATATAAATATAATATAATAATTTGATTATAATAATAATATAATATAGAATATAATAATAATAATTTATACTCTAACAGAACGGGTTCCCCAAATTACACTGGTCGAGTCAATTCATATGGGTTATGTGGACCACCCATATTGTCAGAGTTTCAGGTCGCTAGATTCCTACAAGGCCTCCGACATGACCTAACGACTGCCCCCTACATATCTTATAGGAAACTATAGGGACCTACCTACAAAACACGGTAGCGCCCAGGTGAAAGGTTCACATGGTAAGATTCAATTCAGGGCCTCCGTATTTAAAGCCGGGCATATTCCCGCTGGACCACGGACGCTGCGAAATATATCTACGATCTATCGACCGATCGTAGAATTGACTAATCGACGTCCATCATTACTTTCTACATGGCTACTGACCATCAGACTATTGTCTTCCAAATACAGAGATTCAGGGTAAAGCGAGAGAGCCACTAAACTCAGAAAACGACAAAAAAGCGATTCGTTAAAGTAACCAAAGATATAAGTACTGTTTAGTTTTGGTCTGAACTTAGGATCAATGGCCGTTTTTCTCTGCGTTTGGACCAAACTATAAGCATATATGCTAGAACCACAATTGTGTTCATCAACACTGGGCTCGCAGATATTATTGTAATCATTATCTGTCTTATTCCAGTCGAGTAGGTCTGTTTTTAATTGATTTCTGGTCGCAAAAGGCCTGTGACTCCTTACGAATGTCGCCTGGCACTATATGTTTTTTTATTTATTTTCTGCGGTTTCAGTAGGTAACTACGTAGATTCAGCGAAAATCGAGCCGCGTAACTCTTAAAGAATCTCATCTTGTCTAGTGTTTATCGTAAATCACACCGGAAAAACCAAACAGCGATTGTTTACAGAACTTCGAACTACGATTACATTTTAGCGAAAACAAAATCTATCTCGTTACATAGTTACTCCGACATCGATATTCCGAGAAATGATCTATTTGTTGCCGAACCGGATGATTTTACACTGAGGGCAATACTGTAATACCTACTTTTTCTTACTCGTTTTTTACGAGGTCTTACAAAAACGTGTAGCAACCATTAAGGGGTTAATCTACCCATTAATCTTGACAACTTTAAGATTCAAAATTCGATAAAATAATCGTCTTTCTAAACAATTTGATCGGTCCACCTGATTCATTTTGTTTGAAAACTTAAAACTTTTTTCGTAATCTTGAGATACTAAAAGTCATATAAAACCCGTAGGAGCACCTTTTAAGTGTTACCATACTACATTGTATGTTTGTAAAAAAAAACTGTTTAGCTTTTTAATAGCAGTCCATTTCAATACCTATAGACTCGTATTGTCGATTTTCGCTTCGTTGCTAACCTCTGAGGAAATAATGTGGTTTGGTTTAGGTGGCACGTAAAGAACTTGTGAGTGCATTTTCATTGACCATTGAAAGTAATTTATGTATTAAACCAGTACATTTGAAGCGAAATGTTTATTAGAGTATTCTCCAATATACCTAGTTTCACATTTCAGAGTATATTCCACATTTCAGAGTAGGTACATTATTTGGATTATTTGGTCATCATCATTTAATTTGTTATGCACATCTCTCTGTTATTCATGCACAGCAGTTCGGTTATAACTGATATTATAAGATTTCTTAGATATTCTTTTAAAATTTATTTAAACACTTTCTTGATGTAATAATTTTCTATTTCTTGAATTTAAAATATTGCTAGGTTTTCTTAAAGATTAGCTTTGCTAAAGCCAATCTTTCAATACTCATTTCCACCGACAGCGAAGAATATTTCCAGACGTTTTTAAGTCTAAGAATTCTCGTGTTCCAGTCCGTAAGGCATTGAAATTTTGTATAATGATTAAAAGAGAAGTCTTGCCGCAGGGCTTGTCAATTTTTTATTTAAATCCGAGCCTATCGGTGGGATTCCTTACCTAATTTTAAGGGTAAATGTCCCAGATTTAAGTCAGGAAGTTATATTATATCAGACTAAAAATTTGCTGCTTTACTTGCCCATGACTTGATTCGTGGGATTTTGCAAAATTCTGTATTACACAGATAGTCTTAAGGATCTTTTTCCATGACGTGATGGTATCACCCGCTTACAGTACAGGTATTTTGGTAAGCATCACATGATATCGTGCATTCTCGTTTTGTATTTGCAAATGCGAAAACGTGTGTAAAGACCGCATCCACTACTAGAGGCAGCCTCGGGTCTAGAAGCTGTGTCGACTCGAAGCTGCACAAAGTGGATACGCGACTTTATACCGCTTGAAAAGCGGACTGTGAATCTTCATATTTTTTTTTTAGTCAACTGAGGCCACTCTATATACTCTTCATTAAGAGATTCAATACTCCCAAATACTAGGTAGACGTAATGTATAAAGCGACTTTACACACATGAGCCACTGAACCACCGCTACTACTTTATTAAGGACTTGTGATGATTTATTTGATTGATGGGTGATATTTTTTTTTTTTTTATGATAGTGAGTGACAAGACGAGCTCATCAGATGCCTGATGGTAAGCATCATGACTGCCCATATCAGACACAGTGCCACCCAGTATTTTAAAATTCAAAATTCTGTGCGGCACTGCACTGCGCCTATCACCCTGAGATATGAGTTGTTGAATCTCATCATGCCCAGTAAATTCGCTGGTAACATTGCCCTTCATACCGGAACACAGTAATGTTTGGACATTACTGCTTGGCGGATGAATAACTGGCAAAGGTGTGGTACTTCCCCAGGCGGCCTCCTGCAAAAGAGGCCTACCACTACACCTGACCTGATATGACCTGATATATTTTTTTTTTTATGATAATGAGTAACAAGACGAGTAAATCAGGTGCCTGATGGTAAGCATCATAATTGCCCATATCAGACACAGTGCCACCCAGTGTTTTAAAATTAAAAATTCTGATTCAAGATTCGGATGTTGAATCTCGTCATGCCCAGTAATTTCGCTGCTAACATTGCCCTTCATACCGGAACACAGAGAGCTTAAGCAAAAGAGGCCTAACCACTATAAAAACGAATTACTAAACAACTAAACTACTAAACACCACTACTAAATGAATTATAATTTTAATTTTTAACTACCGGGCGGCTTATTTGAGGTCCACGTGGATTCGTATGCGCGGCTGCATGTCGTCGACATGCCTCTTGTAAAATTTGTCGCCGACTGTCATTTGCTAAAGTGTGTGTAGACTCCTTTAAACATACACCGAAATAATCACCATGACTTACAGATTCGCCTTCGGGTACCCATCCCGGTCGGATTAGGAACCTTATCGGGGACCGTAAATGGTGCTGGATTTACGCACGCTCGGCTTGTCAGCGTTTATTCATTTGCCGATAATGCCCTACCACGTTACGTTTAGAACTACTTACCGCTTAAGCCGCGTTTCATTGTGGTTGGGATACGATTAGAATTCATTTTCACATTGATGAATTTCTTTAAAGAGTTTTGATGATGTTGATTTATTTACACGCCTAGTTCCCTAGTCCTAGTTTTATTTTTATTTACACGCCTAGTTCCCTAGTCCTAGTTTTATTTTTATTTACACGCCTAGTTCCTTAGTCCTAGTTTTATTTTTATTTACACGCCTAGTTCCCTAGTCCTAGTTTTATTTTTATTTACACGCCTAGTTCCCTAGTCCTAGTTTTATTTTTATTAACACGCCTAGTTCCCTAGTCCTAGTTTTATTTTTATTTACACGCCTAGTTCCCTAGTCCTAGTTTTATTTTTATTAACACGCCTAGTTCCCTAGTCCTAGTTTTATTTTTATTTACACGCCTAGTTCCCTAGTCCTAGTTTTATTTTTATTTACACGCCTAGTTCCCTAGTCCTAGTTTTATTTTTATTTACACGCCTAGTTCCTTAGTCCTAGTTTTATTTTTATTTACACGCCTAGTTCCCTAGTCCTAGTTTTATTTTTATTTACACGCCTAGTTCCCTAGTCCTAGTTTTATTTTTATTAACACGCCTAGTTCCCTAGTCCTAGTTTTATTTTTATTAACACGCCTAGTTCCCTAGTCCTAGTTTTATTTTTATTTACACGCCTAGTTCCCTAGTCCTAGTTTTATTTTTATTAACACGCCTAGTTCCCTAGTCCTAGTTTTATTTTTATTTACACGCCTAGTTCCCTAGTCCTAGTTTTATTTTTATTTACACGCCTAGTTCCCTAGTCCTAGTTTTATTTTTATTTTTATTTACACGCCTAGTTCCCTAGTCCTAGTTTTATTCACGCCTTGTTCCGGTGGGGTCTGGGATAGCCTATTTTTCTCTACTTGCCTGTCATACGACTTTCGTTTCTTCCACGTACATCACATTTTTCATAGATCCTCGTCGGTTGTGGTTACTTTTGACCAGGCATTTTTTTTTAGGACTATATCGACTTGTTCATGAAAAGTAAGCATAGATCGTCGGTGTACATACAATGTTTTTTTATTTTCATATTGTTATATGGTTTCCAATAAACATTCTTATTCAAATGCCTCGGTGGCGTAGAGGGCGCATGCTCGACTGCCAATCAAGAGGTCCCGGGTTCGATCCCCAGGTCAGGCAGTGTTAAATATTGGATTTTTCCATGAGGAATTAACTCAATAACTGCCTGGAGTCTGGAACTGTGCTCGGTAGATGGCAATAGGCTCGCCCCCTATTACATGGGTCATGGGACCAATAACATACTGGCGAAATGTAGGTGTATCTATGGGACTGAGTCCTGGGTACACCTCTGCCTACCCCTTCGGGAAAAAGGCGTGAATGTATGTATATGTATGTTATTCTTATTCAAATACCATTCCCCTGAAACACAAGCAAAAAAAACCATTTCCCAAAACTCACGAAAAGCCAATAAAAGGTTGAATCCACATATTTTAAATGTAAAGTCTATTTATAAACCCCTTAACTAAATTGAAACTCAAGAGCTCTGGTTAACTATCTAAATAAGATTTTTATCGTTTCTAGAAACCCTACGAAAAGGCCTAGAAAACTAAAACAGTTTTCCAAAAGTTACTGAAGCAAAAAGCGAAATGACTTCGAATAGGTTTATTTCAGTTTGGCTTACTTTCTACCCTCTAGTAGTTTATTTATACCTTCGCCGTTCAACCTTAACTATGACGAAAGTTTAGACGGTAAATCAATCAGCTAGGCATTTATATTATGTAAATTTAACACATTATTTCGTGTAACATGTTTGTCTGTCTGTCATTGAAAACAAGTTTGACGAGGGTAAGAAAATCAGACACGTTAAGGACACTATTTTCTCATGTAGACCAAGGTTATTGTCATATTTATTGCCTGCCTGTTCTAGATTGCAAACGTTTACTTAACAAAAGAAAATTTGAATCGGGCTCAAGAAGAAAACAAGTAAATATTGGTCGTAATTTAAAGGTACGCGCTGGATTTTATTATAATAATAATGCTTGAAATTTACAAACTTTTGATTTTAAGATCAAGAGGCAAGATAGCGTTTCAACTTCATTTTGAGAACTTCACAAACTCGTTTTTATCCCACTGTGAAGACGAATATCGAAAATATTATCTTCACGTCGTATTCGCCGCTGAAATGATAAAAATGTCAAACGAAGACTAGGCCCGCGCTAAAATGAATTCAATATAAACGTTTGGCCCTTTCAAATCCACATCTCGAGGCTCAATAAGAACGCCAAAATATCTGTATTTGTTTTTGGTTAGGGTTAAATTTTTATGCAAATCCGGCTATGGGTGTATCAATTTCTTATATCGAAGGTATCCCTGCACTGAGCAGGTTGCTTAGTTTATAGTTTCCATTCAGAAGGTCTCGGAAGCTTTTAGCCGGACCACTGATGTAATTTCAAGCTGAAACCGTATTACTTCGGAGGATGGAGCTTACTTTGAGGTTTTGACGGTATTACGAATTCAAGATATGATTTTGCTGGTCACAGCTTTGTAAGGTTGAAAAAGTGTTAAAGTAGCAAATGTTGGAATCGGTTTGGGAGATAAGACTGTCTCTGAGGAAATCAACAAATAATCGTACAACTATAAGGTTCTAAAGTGTTGATTGGTCCTTTGTCTTTGATCTTTGATGTCGTTTTCTCTTTCCCTATTCATTTATTTATAATTCAGCACAACGCTAGGACTCAAACTCTAAACTCAAAAAGATTTATTCAAATAGTTCTCAGTTTGACACTTTTGTACGTCAATGAAGATACCTCTACAAGAAGAACGCACAAGAAACTCATAGGGCTTAATTTTTTCAACTGATAGTGTTACAATATTTGGTTACATTCGTTTGTTTGGAATATGCCGCATGGTGGCTATGCGGAAGTTTTCAGGCATCTTTGTCCTCTATGTACTGATTGACTGTATAACAAGCCTTCTTGAGTAAAGTAGATTTCATATAGGTTTTGACTAACTTCATGCAATACAATTTTCTACCAGAGAAAATGTTACATACACACATGGGCTGATGTGCATTGACAATAGTAGAAAATTTTCGATAAGTATAATAAAACATAATGAACTTAAAAATTATTAATCATTATTCCTGTCGTAGGAAGTCCCTTGCAATAAACATAGGCCTTCTCCATGTATTTCCATGTAGTCCGGTTGTAAGTGGCTTGCATCCAGCGTGTTCCTATAGTCATTATTAGGTCGTCGGTCCACCTAGTGGCTAGTCGTGGTCTACATTCGAGTACACTCTTATTGGCAGTCAGTTTTTCGTGCTAAGCCCTGCTCATTTCCACCAACTTCCTAATGTTCTGGGCTGTGTCGGTAACTTTCGTTCCTTCGTTTTCCCCGTTATTGTTAAAGGTCTATTAGTCTAGTAGCTTTAGTTCATGGTATATCAGATTAAACCACACGCCCTTGTAAAGCCTTCGACGGCTGGATAAAGACAGACAACGTTATCTCGAGGCAGTAATTGTGAATCTTTCACTATTATGTTATATAGGGGAGCTAAAACTAGAGACGAGTTAACAAGCGATAGAAAGACAAATAAGCGATTATTAAAATAACCCTCCTTCTTCGCAGTCGGGTACAAACGGTTCTATATTATAAGTGTTATAGGCGTATAATAAGTATGTTAACCACACTTCCGGTTATCATGTACAGGCAGACAGAGCCTGTTGGATTTGGGACTATACGAACTAACGACTATTACGAACAGCAGCAAGCGTGGATAGCGTTTCATTGTTTAATGTCTACTGTTTAACGGCATACAAAAAATACGTTTGATAGCAAATTTTACTGCTGTTGCTACGCGATTGCATGTTCCTAATACGAAACTGGGTGCTATTACGTCTTTTTTTTAAGCCGTTTGACAGCAGAAATTGAGCAATTAAACGCTTTCCAACCATTCTACTGCTGTTCGTAATAAGCACCGGTCTTTTTATATGCGTAAACGGAGATCATATTTTTAAAAGTCCAACGTTCAGAGCTCCTTTGAGCTTTTAATCTCTATTAATATTCTTTGAGCTATTAAGGTAGATAATAATAATATAATTGATTGAATTTGGCGTTACTTTTCGGAACTCCATTGTTGTATTCTGGAACAAGATATCTTTAGTTTTTAGTTCCGATTTTAAGTGTCAAAAACAACATGCACAGTGCACCGCCCTCCCTCCCGAAAAATTGCATGCAAAGAATATGCTATTAGGTATTATTTTTGTTAGTGATGCCATTCATATATCGACACGTGTTTCGCGTCTACACGACGCATCATCAGTCATCAGTCAGAGTCTTTTTCCTAATGATGCGTCGTGTAGAAGCGAAACACGTGTCGATATATGAATGGTGTCACTAAAAATATAATACCTTCAATTTTGCGGGCGGGAGGGCGGTGCACTGTGCATGTTGTTTTTGACACTTAAAATGGGAACTAAAAACTAAAGATTCTTGTTCCAAAAGTCAATAATAAAATTATAATAATCTTATTACCCCGCCGCGGGGTACCGGCATTAGAATAGTACCTCACCCTCTCTACCTGGGTTGCCGTAGGAACCGGCTGATAGGTAAATAAATCCAGAGGACGAGTAGCGGCGTCCTCTGCGTAAAAACCACCAAACTGCTCTCGCCAACCCGCCTGCCAAGCGTGGCGAGTATTGGCAAAACCCCCCCAATGATAAACACCATACAGACCAGGCCCCCAGTACCCGGCAGCTCCGTTATTCCTGACTACGGTAGCGGTCACGGTAACGGCGGAGCAGGGGGTGCTAAGAATCCCCGGAAGTTTTCCGGCTACCCACCCCAACAACGACGACTGGCCCTGGTAACACACAACATACGCACTTTGAGGACCGACGAGAAGATCATTGAGCTGGAAGAGGAATTAGGTAGGTTACGTTGGGATATCGTGGGGTTGTCTGAAGTCCGTAGAGAGGGCGAGGACACGATAACCCTAAGATCAGGTAACCTACTCTACTACCGGGAGGGCGACCAACAGTCCCAAGGTGGTGTCGGCTTTCTCGTCCACAAGTCCCTCACTAACAACATTATTACCATCGAAAGTGTCTCGAGCAGGGTCGTATACCTAATACTCAGAGTATCCAAACGATATTCGCTGAAGGTCATTCAGGTGTACGCACCTACCTCGTCACACCCAGATGATGAAGTGGAGACTATGTATGAGGACGTCAGTAGGGCCATACATATGTCCGAGACCCACTTCACTGTTGTTATGGGGGACTTTAATGCAAAGCTAGGCAAGAAAAGCGATGGCGAGCTGAGAGTGGGGCAATATGGATATGGGCATCGGAACCCTAGGGGACAGAGGCTGGCCGATTTCCTGGAGAAGGAGGGACTCTTTATGATGAACTCTTTCTTTCAGAAGCCGCCTCATAGGAAATGGACCTGGTTGAGCCCCGATGGTTCCACGAGAAACGAGATAGACTTCATCTTGACCAACAAGAGACATATATTCAATGATGTTTCCGTGATCCACATGGTGAAAACCGGGAGTGATCACAGACTTGTAAGAGGCACATTGAATATTGACGTCAAACTTGAAAGGTCACGCCTGATGAAGTCCACGCTCCGACCTACTCGCGCCCATATACAAAACCCCGAAAGCTTTCAACTCGAACTATCTAATAGCTTCGCTTGCCTGGAGAATATCGATGCATCGGTGGACGAGATTAATAACAGGCTCGTAGAAACTGTCCAAACGGTGGGCTCTAAGTTCTATAAGCCCCGCCGTACAAATAGACCTCAGAAATTGTCCGACCACACCCTAAACCTCATGGCTGAGCGACGCTCGCTACGACTGCAGTCTTCCAGTGATGCTAAGTCCTATAGGCAGCTCAATAGACGAATTTCCAAATCCTTGCGGCATGACATCCGTATCTTTAATACCAATAATATTAAAGAGACGATAGAGCGGAAGAAAGGCTCCAAAGTGTTTGCAAGAGATATGTCTATTGGGCAAAGCCGGTTGACAAAGCTGAAGAGAGAAGATGGCAGTATAGCGTCGACAAAAGCGGAGGTGTTAGAGGAGATCGAGAGGTTCTATGGACAGCTATACGCCTCGGTCGCAAAGCCTGTTAGCAGCGCGGCCAAAGACCCAAGAGCCAAGCTGACCCGACACTATACCGAAGATATCCCGGACATCAGCCTGTATGAGATTAGAATGGCCCTGAAACAACTCAAAAACAACAAGGCGCCGGGTGATGACGGAATTACATCAGAGCTTCTGAGAGCGGGTGGAACACCGGTACTTAAAGTCCTCCAGAGGCTCTTTAACTCTGTCATATTCGAAGGTGTGACGCCAGAAGCATGGAACAGAAGCGTGGTGGTGCTATTCTTCAAAAAAGGTGATAACACCTTAATGAAGAATTACAGACCCATCTCGCTTCTGAGCCATGTTTATAAGTTGTTTTCGAGGGTCATTACGAATCGTCTCAGTCGCAGGTTCGATGACTTCCAGCCGTCTGAGCAAGCAGGTTTCCGAAAAGGCTACAGCACCATAGACCACATCCACACGCTTCGCCAAATTATACAGAAGACCGAGGAGTATAATTTGCCATTATGTTTAGCGTTTGTGGACTATGAAAAGGCCTTTGATTCGATCGAGACATGGGCGGTGCTCGAGTCTCTCCAGCGATGCCATATTGACTATCGGTATATCGAAGTGTTGAAGTGCTTGTATAGTAACGCCACTATGTCGGTTCGAGTACAGGACCAAAGTTCGAAGGCGATCCCGTTGGATAGAGGCGTAAGACAGGGAGACGTTATATCTCCGAAACTGTTTACTGCCGCAATGGAGGACGCCTTCAAGCTTCTGGAATGGCAAAAACACGGCATCAATATTAATGGCGAATACATCACTCACCTTCGGTTTGCCGACGACATTGTAGTCATGGCAGAATCGATGGAAGATCTCAGCATAATGCTCGAAGACCTCAATCGAGTTTCTCAACGGGTCGGCCTTAAAATGAACATGGACAAGACGAAGGTGATGTCTAATGCCCATGTTGCGCCGACCCCAGTACCGGTTGGAAACGCGATTCTTGAAGCTGTTGACTCGTACGTCTACCTAGGACAAGTAGTCCAACTCGGTAGATCCAGCTTCGAGAAAGAGGTCAATCGTCGAATCCAACTAGGCTGGGCAGCGTTCGGAAATCTGCGCTATGTCTTCTCGTCCAAAATACCTCAGTGCCTCAAGTCGAAGGTTTTCGACCAGTGTGTGTTACCAGTGATGACTTACGGATCTGAAACGTGGTCCCTGACTGTGGGCCTTATAAGTAAGCTCAAAATAGCACAACGAGCTATGGAGAGGGCTATGCTCGGGATTTCTCTGCGAGATCGAGTCAGAAATGAAGAGATCCGTAGACGAACGAAAGTTACCGACATAGCCCAGCGGATTAGCAAGTTGAAGTGGCAATGGGCAGGGCACATAGCACGTAGAACTGATGGCCGATGGGGCCGTAAAGTTCTTGAATGGAGACCACGGATTGGTAAGCGCAGCGTAGGACGTCCTCCCACAAGGTGGACAGACGATCTGATAAGTACGGCAGGAGCACGCTGGATGCAGGCCGCTTACAACCGGACTGGATGGAAATCTAAGGGGGAGGCCTATGTTCAGCAGTGGACGTCCTATGGCTGAGATGATGATGATGAATCTTATTAT
The DNA here is from genome assembly GCA_947063395.1 of Hemistola chrysoprasaria. NCBI lineage: Eukaryota > Metazoa > Arthropoda > Insecta > Lepidoptera > Geometridae > Hemistola > Hemistola chrysoprasaria. Next base: position 5,846,762 of record OX346727.1, on the reverse strand, counting down.
AATTTAGGTTAAAAGCTCAAAGGCCTATCGGGGTCCATCGCTGAAACCATCTACAGAAAATGAGCTCAAAGACAGCCCCCGCTAAGTAAAAAGACTATTGTGAATGGATGGGAAACGTGAGATGTATGGATGCAAAATAAAGTAATAAGTTAGTTTGTTATGCTGACAGAAATAATAAGTTAAATTTAGATCTTCAATATAGACGATAGCGACAGTATCGCTTGTGCTTCTGGTACTTTTCCGTACTTATCGTTTTTTTTCGTCTACCCGTTTTCTGCATTTTGTGTAGTAGATTTATAGATATTTAGAGTACGCTGTTGCTCGCACGTTATATGCAGAGTGTTGCTCGAAGTCTCTCTGAAGGATGGGATTCAGAACGAGGTAATCTGGAGTCTGGAAATGTGCTGGAAATGTGTTGTCCCATATTATTATTGTTATTATTATTTTTATTATAATATACTGGCGAAATGTGGGTGGTACTTACTATGGGACTGAGTCCTGGGTACACCTATGCCTACCCGTTCGGGGAAAATGCGTGATTGTATGTATGTATGTATTACAATGAATACTAACATCCTAGTTTACTTCCAGACCCAGCCAGTGATATGGTATGAGAACGAGCCGCCTGGTCAGGTGGTGATCCTGACTGCGAAAGACTACGATTCTCCTGAAAACGGGCCCCCCTTCACGTTCGCTTTGAACGAATCCGCATCTTTCGATATTAGATCCAAGTTTAATATACAAGGTAAGGATACATTAACACATTATACATTTAAGCACTCCTCGGCCTTACCTGGCATTTTAATCACGTTTTTCCGTGAGTAAAGACCTTAATTCTCGCACCTAATGATTTGGCTAACTTCACGTCGTGTGGGAATACTAATTTAGCCTGGAAGGTGGGGTCCTACCACCATCTTAATGGTCCAAGCCAACCTCACCAGCACGTTGTACAAGTTAGGTTCTCGAGTAAACCCCACCTACATTAACATTCCATTATCTGACTGCACTCAACCTACATTACTAAGGCTGAGTTGCACCAACTAATTTTATCATTAACTGACGCTTGACCGATCGTCATATCTCTAATTAAGGTTCCCTACTTGACTAGTCCCCACTCCTTTGTTCTCACTGAGGACGACTGGGAATTTAAAAAAAGTTTTTCCGCTTGTCGCCACTGGGGACATGTGGGACAAGTTAAAAAAAATACCTACCGATAAACCTACAACTGAGAATCATCCCCACTTCATTCTTCCCCATTGGGGACAACTTTGAATATCTATAAAGTTGTCTCACGTGTCACATGTCTCCAGTGGAGACAAGTAGGACAACTTTTTTTTAAATCGCATAAATTAAGTAGTGGTTAGTGAGTGGAAAAATTTACCAGCGGGAATTGCCCATTTTGTTAAAGTAAGTTGGCGGAACCCAGCCTAATAGTAAAGTTCCGTAATCTAAGCGTATTATAATCCGTTCAGACTATTTCTATATAATCTAGCAATTCAAATACAAACTCCGTTGAATTCAAACTTGTTGCCAAATTGTTCGTAGAAACTTCTATCGTGTCTTAGTGGAATTTTCGGTATATTATCAGTTCCGGGGGATGACAAGTCGGTTACTTACAGACTATCACTGGTCACACTTTTACGTCCTATTGAATGTTCCGGGTAGGCTGCCGCCACTCTTCCAGAGTTGGATGTGTAATTGAGATGTGTTTGTTTGTTTGTTTGGTGAACATTGATGTTCACCAATTTTGTAGTGGTAGGCCTCTTTAGCAGGGGGCCGCCTGGGGAAGTACCACACCTTTGCCAGTTATTCATCCGCCAAGCAATAATGTGCAAACATTATTGTGTTCCGATATGAAGGGCAATGTTACCAGCGAAATTACTGGGCATGATGAGATTCAACAACTCATATCTCAGGGTGACGGGCGCAGTGCAGTGCCGCGCAGAATTTTGAATTTAAAACTGGGTGGCACTGTGTCTGATATGGGCAATCATGATGCTTACCATCAGGCACCTGATTTGCTCGTCTTGTTACTCACTATCATAAAAAAAAAAAACAGAATGTGTCCCTTGTTTTCATATTTATTGCCAATCTGAGTTCTGAAATTAAAATATTATGATTGATATCGATATCCTCAGCTTAGCTTAGCTTACACCTTGCCACTAGAGTCTTATCCTAATAATAATAAATATATAAATACGAAAGTTTGTGAGGATGGATAGATGGATGTTTGTTACTCTTTCACGCCAACAATACTGAACCGATTGAGCCGAAATTCGGCGTGTCGGTAGGTTAGACCCTGGAATAACACATGGGGTACTTTTTCCCGATATTCCCACGGGAACGATGTCTACTCGGGTAAAACCGCGGGGCACGGCTAGTGCTAATATAACAATATTCTTCATTACATACTTCCCGCTGTTTGTACGCTTAGATCTTTTAATTTACTCAATGGATTTAAATGCGGATTTTATCAATTTATAGAGCGATTCAAGAGGAAGGTTTATATTATATACCTATATGATACTAGGTTGCTTGTCATTACCTATATCGACCACTGTGGTGTCAGCTGATAAAGGCGCGTTATTCAGCGATAATTTTTTAAAGAATATTTCGAATAAATCCGATGTGGTATCAGGTCTCGGTGGCGTAGTGGGCGCATGCTCGACTCCAAATCAAGAGGTCTCGGGTTCGATCCCCGGGTCAGGCAAAGTGATAAATTTTGGATTTTTCCATTAGGAAGTATCTCAATAACTACCTGGAGTCTGGAACTGTGCCCGGTAGATGGCAGATTAGATTGCAGGGTAGATGGCAGGGTAGATTTACATGGGACCAATAACATACTGACGAAATGTGGGTGTTATCTACTATGGGACTGAGTCCTGGGTACACCTCTGCCTACCCCTTCGGGAAAAAAGGCGTGAATGTATGTTATCAGGTCTACTTAGGGGAATTGTCGATGAGCAGTTCCGATTAATTCGGTGCTCGGTACCGAAACGTAGTTTCTATCAATTAATGTGTTTAACATGCAATAAAAGGCGCGGAGCCTAACTCTAACTTTGTTCGGAAGTGCCAATTCAATTCTAGTACTTCTACCATTCGGGTCGGCATGTTGATAATTTTGCAACCGTCGGTGGTGATTATTTATGCCACCCGCGGTTTTGAAAGTTCCCTCGATGTTTTATGAGCGCTGGCACTTTTATAACTTGGTTTGCCGCGATTTTCTTTTGCTTTATGTTATGGGTAGGAAATAGTGGAGCAGGTGTGATTTGCGGCCTCGCGTTTTGTACTACGAGTCCGTAACATCCACCTATATATTGGGGGTGAAGCTATAAACAAAAACAAAAGTGAGCTGGATGTGAAACTAATGATGCTTTTGCACTAGAGTTTCTCCACCTGTATTCAAGAATAAAACTTACCTAAGGTAGCAAGCAACACTGTGCAAAGTAAGGGATTTTTCACAGCGGTCTGCATGGCAGGTCATTTCACTCGCAAACAACACTCAAGCGACACATTGCTATGCAAACGCACAGCATCGATAACAGATCTGTGATTGGTCCGTTTCCGTTGCTAAGTTCGCTCTTATCTTTAGCTGATTAGCGGATGACATAAATACAACCTTTAATTAAAATGTCAGTTTAGTTATTACGAACTAGCTTTCCCGGTTAAATAAATAATATTCTGTTTAATAAAATAAATTAAAACACTGCAAAAATGAGAGAAAAATTTACCACAGAGTACAGGGGAACATTTATTTTATACTAAAGCTCCACTATGCGATCGTTAAAATAGTTAAAATACCTACCTTACGTAAGGCTACCGAATGAACCCATAGCGCTATGCAGAAACTCACTCAGGTATATTGTTTAAGAATTTAATTTACCGGCCCTATGCGTTCGGGCCATCATACTATTGATCTTGAATACGCGTATATAAAAGCCTCTAAGCTCTGTAAATAAGATTGAGTTTGATATTATGTTGATCAGAACGAATTAGAATCTTTTATTTTCTTAAATCAAGCTGAGCTATGAATTGGCAGCACTTATGTCGTCGACCTTCTTTCTAGCTAGAAATATGGGTATATAATGTCTTAGCTGTGTAATGCATTTTAGAAGCATAGCATTATTGACTTTAAACCAAGGAATCGTCTATGATTGTGGTGGAAAGGTATTAAGGTAAACTTCATTAAGGTGATATGATTAGGGTCGCTTTAAATAGTGTAATATCAATTTTTCAAGAGCGTGCGTGACACGGCATAATATATAATTAGAAAGTAATTACATACTATTATGTGAATCCTACCTTATTTTACATGTGAAAACATACAAAATTACGTGTACAAATAATTAAAGTTCCACGTCGATTTCGTTGTCAACAACGTAATAATCTAGTTATACTAATATATAGGTAATATCGTAACAGAATTATAATTGACCTGAGTTAATAACATGCTCTATTTCATGTTGTTATGGGTACAAAGGGCAACTTCTAATGTCAACTCCTACTTACAACATGTGACCTATAGGTAGATAATTTGAAATTAATATGGAAGTATGGAGAATCCCGTACCGCTTATTTATTTATGACTATCTGTGCCCCGTGGCTTCACCCGGTTAGTCTTCGTTCCCGTGGGAATATCGGAATAAAAAGTATGTGTGTTATTACAGGGTCCAAGCTATCTTTATACCAAATTTCAGCTAAATCGCTTCAGTAGTTTTAGCGTAAAAAGGAATAAACATACATAAAAAAAACAACATTCAAGCTCGACTGCCAATCATGAGGTCGATCCCCAGGTCAGACAAAGTGTTAAATATTGAATTTTAAGAATTATCTCAATCTTACATGAGACCAATAACATACTGGCGAAATGTGGTTGTACCTACTATGGCTGAGTCCTGGGTACACCTCTGCCTATCCCTTCGGGAAAAAGGCGTGATTGCATGTACTATGGTAACCAGATGTGGTAACCATCATAATACAGGCTTTTAGTCTAGTTTGGGACCAAATGACGGTGTGTTAAAGTTGTCCCATATTATTAAAAAAAAGCTAGAGAAAGGGGCGATGTGCCTCACAGTGCGTATGCAACTGCGTGCGGGTACGCTTGGAAGTGAAAGATTGTTTAGAAATCATGCGTGGTCTCACTCACTGAACGCATTCACGCGCGGAGATGCTGATTCGCATCTACGTGGGGAGAAACGCGTGTCCCCGCATCCGCGTGTATAATAAGCTTTTTAAATGTTTTAAGTTCATAGTTTGCACTCCACCCGATTTCTATTATATTATATTGTCCAGTTTCAGGATAACTGGTAAAAAATGCTGCTGTAGCATTATGTCAGTCCTGTAGCTATGTGCTGAATTATAAATAATAAATGTAGGTATTTAGTATAAGTGTGTTAAAAATAAACACAAAAGAAGCACTCACAAATAAAGAGATATACAGAAATCGTTCATGTCCTTACCTCGTCAGAGGCATAGCACGCTTGACAACTCCCGTTCTGAACACTCTAAGATTTTACTATCTATGATTTGACTTATTATATTATTTTATTCCACAGGCAACATCCTCTCAACCCTAAAGTCGTTCGATCGCGAGCAGCGCAAGGAGTACAGGATTCCTGTAGCCATCACCGACTCGGGGACCCCCAGACAGCGAGGGGTGTCCATGCTGCATGTGGTCATTGGTGATAGGAACGATAATCCCATGGGCTCTGGACATAGCGGCATTTTCGTGTACAATTATAAGGTGTGTATTTTTTCTTTGCACTTTTAATAGACTTTAAAAATGAGTCGACTCAATTCGACTGTAGGTTGTTTTACAAAACAAACCATGGTCCCATATTAATTTTCACGAAATTGTTTGAAATTTTAAAAAATATAAACAAATTCACCATTTTTGATTATAAGTTTGTACATAGTATATATTTACCCAGATTTAGTAGATTTAGTCCGAAAGTCTGTTGTCTTTTTTCTTTTCTTTGTCTGCATATTCAATTATGTAGGAGCTCTTAATAGGGTATTAGATCTTTTTGAAATACAAACATTACTTTATAAAATAGGTATAAGCAAGAAGTAGTTAATCGTTTTCAAAAATGTTTAAATTATATAACATATATTTAATTTCCCTATCTTGTGTTGTGATAACTAAGTTAGCTAGTTGTAGATTTGAGACATTGACATAGCTAAATTAATTTTCCCATGAGAGGTATCCTTCGGAAATAGTTCAGATAGTAATACAACAGATACCAACTTGATGCCCAATTACTATAAACATAATGGTCTCAGGAAGGTAGAAAAACCCCTTGATCCCTTACGGATACATACACATCACATTTTCTTTGTGCCAAAGATCCTTTTTGCATCACTTGCTTTAGAAGTTATAGATTTTTGTAGCCAGGGGTATTTTTTGTGCTATTTACTGATATGGAAGGCATTTATTGGTTTTTGATTTATTATTTTTACTGGTTCTGAGTTTCGACTATCCAGTGCATTTTTTTACCTAATTTATTTTGGTTTATCACAATAAACTTAGGGTCATATGAAAATAAAACCTTGTATTCACTGGGATTCGGTGGTCTTGAAGTCAAGAGTATCTAAGGTATCTAAGCAAGCACGCACCATCGTCGACCGCGTCGTCACTTACCACCAGGTGAGACTGCGGTCAAGTGCTGACCTATTCAGTAATAAATATATCAAAACCTTATTTATGATGTTATCTTAAGGAAAGGCCAGGTCAAAAGTACCAACAACAGACGCATGCATGAAGAATGTGATGAAAGTGGAAGAAGCGAAAGTTGTATGTCAGGATCGTAGCAAGTGGAGGGAAATAGTCTCTGCCAACGGGAACAAGGCGTGACTGGATGTATGTATGTAAAATCTTGACTTCGACTGCGAAGAATAAAGAAGTAGCGTGATGTGTGCAACTGCAATACTTTGATCAACGGAGTGTAAACAATGGCGCAGCACATGTCGCGAGATAATTGTCACTGTGAGGGCTTAATAATCAAAATTGCTCTTTATCTATATAACGTTCTATCATGGTAAGTTTTAGAAGTACGCCATTTAACCATACTTCAGTACCTTAAATAGGTTATATTTAAAGTTTGACTGAGCTATGATAAACTTTTCTGTACGTATTGTGTTCTAATTTGATAATTGTTTCAACGCCAGCCGGAAGTGTACTTCAACCAACTTTACAATTGGAGATACTACGTGAGTATGATGCTAGCCAAGTCTGAGGCTTCCTTAACGCACCCTTTTGCCTGAACTTTTATTGGATGTTGATTTTACTGGATGGTTGACATTAAGGCGTTTTACACATACTCCCGCACATTCTTCAGCCGTGATTTTTAAAATAAAAAGCAAAAATGCGGGGTGGGGTGTGAATCGCCCTTAATCATTCATTCTTGGTTTTTGTTTCCTCTGATTTTTGCAAGCATTTTTGAACTATTCAGCGAAATCACGAATCAATTGCTGTTTGAACTTTTGTAAAATACTGAAACCATGTTTTTGTGGAGTGCACATATTGTAAAAGAGAACTTTTAAGTAGAATTTTTACTAAAATGTAACTACTGTATATTCAGTGTAACATAATAGCAATCACCAATATTCCTACTAAATATATAAATCAAAGCTTCACTGCATCGTGCTTACGTAACATTAAAATCTTTAAACTTGCAATGCACTGAATAATTCAGCTTTGAATTAACAATTTCAAAAATTGAATAGCGACCTAATCAACTTACGAATAATCTGTTAATTTGACAACCCGCCGTGTTTATTGATAAAATCCAATTATAAACCGGCAGTTGTTAAGTGACGCGATACTATTTAATATTAATTGCTTTTTGCATTTGAATAATTAACTGTTTAACGATGGAGCGTCATATTTGAATAATTGCGTCCTCGTGTAGTGAAATAGCTTGATATTTAGTAAGAGGTGCTTAATAATTTGTAGAATATTCAATTGTTCGAAATAAGGGTCTTTGCTGCCTTCAAATGAGGCCTTGAATTGTCTAGTGTAAACTACGAGTTAAATAATTAATAATAGAGGTGGGTTTTGTGTCGTATAACTCGAAAGTAAACTGAATATTCAACTAAATTTCCATTATTGTGATATTACATAATCAACTTGATTTATTACTGCCCAGCGATTTCACCAGCGTAGTTTTCATTCCCGTGGGAATATCGGGATAAAATGTACCCTAACTGTTATTCCAGGGTCTAAACTATCTACATACCAAATTTCAGCTAAATCAGTGTAGTTTTAGCGTGAAAACGGAACAAACATACACAAAAAAAAACAGCTCTTTTTTTAATTAATGTATAAAAAAAAATTTGTAGTGTTGTCATTTGCTGATGTAGATAGATAATCTAGACAGAGGTGCACACACAATTTTAGTAATATTGGTTTAGTCGTTTTGGCGGTAGAAATAGACTCATACATTCTGTCCTTAAAAATATGAGGTGGTGGAATGTTCACTTCATTTTGATCTACTTGTAACTCCAATAAAAACTCGTCTATGGCTGGTAGAGTTAAACCTCTTTCACATCATCATTTTGTCTCGTACAGTTCTTCATTACGCGATTTGTATTCTACAACGTCTCAAAAACCATCAAAATATGAACGGCCCTGAATTCATTGCGCCATAAAACAGAGATGTAGAGATTTGTATTGGTCGAATATGCCGGAAACATCCATTTCTTACCTAATTTAGTAGCTGAAGACCGTGAGAGTTTTTATAATAAGGGACGATAGTGGATATTGTCCCATATTATAAAAACTCGGTTGTGCTTCACCTATTTGACTAATATTAATTTATTTTTTTCTATCTATCTACACAGCCCTTATCCACCCACTACTGGATCTCCTCTTTTTTACGTCACTCTTACCGGTCGTGCGCGAGTCTCATCCAGCAATTTCCGACAAATTTGACGATTTCATCTGACCATCGGGCCGTTGATCTGCCTCGAGATCGTTGTCATTTTCTCGAGTGGCAAACTGTCCATTATTTATTTATATTAAATTAAATACTTGATGAATTTTGGTAGAGATGAATGGTTACCTTAAGTAAGAAAGTAAGTAGTGTACTTTTGATCCCGATATTCCAACAGAAACGATGCGTACACCGATGACAGCTATTTATAAATAATGTGGTTGCAACAAGAAGTTGCGAGCATCAAAATTCGATGTTGTAAGTAGGTAACAAACACTCACTCACGTCACTAACAAACACGGTGTTTATTATTATTTCTTCTCACTAAAACTACTGAACTGATTGAGGCTACTAGACTGAATTTATCCTAACGGGCTTTCATGCGCATCTTTCGACTTTCGAGAGTGATGCTTGCGAAACGGTAATTACTTTTTACTTTGTTCGTGCGTGAAAAACATTGCCGACAGAAAAGTGTCGTCAGGATCACGAGAAACGGTGCGCTTATAGTAGACCTGAGAGGTAGGTTCATCACTAGACTTGAAATAAAACAAATTCAAACAGCGACACACAACGGATGCGAGTCAGGCGCTTCCTCATCTTTAGGTTACTTTCATAAGGTAAAACTGAGAAATGCAGTAGGTATATTGATATTTCATTTCATATAATTTATTTAATTCATAAACAATCAGGATTTTATTTGAAATATGACAATAATATAGGTATAAAAAATCAAAAGCACAATATTAAACTAAATTAAAAAAAATATTCAATAGTTATACTTAGGTAATTAATCAATATAAAAATGACAGAAATTAAAAGTCTAACAATTCATAAAAAATATAACTCATCAAATTTGTATTTTATAAATTCATCTACTGAATAGAAACACCCTTTCAGTCATAATTGATAAATAATAAATAAAAAAAAATAATAATAAAGTTAGTTTGTTCTTAAATTAGTGTTGATTATCACAGACGGAAGAACATTAATTAGTTATACCGCCTGATACCAGAATTGGCGTTGGGAAGTGTATGTATCTAATAGGTGCAAGTTCGAATTAGTTCAGAAGCTCTGAAATAGTCATGTTTACACGAAACAAGTCCTTATAAAATGATTTAGACATTGTGGTCGGATAAATTTTCAAACTCTGATAAAAGCTATAAACGTTTTTAGTGTTTTTCATTGTATCTACGAAATTATGACCGATCAGACGTTATAACAAAAGTTACTGTTATGTTTGCGTTAACTTCGTTTACAACGCAGCTTTGTAGCATGTTTTGGCTTGACAATATTTATCGTGTAGATTATTATTATTTCCAGGTGTAAAATTTGTATGGATTTCCTTAACATAACCTTATCTTGCATGATCCTACTAAGGCCGCTTTGCAGAACTTTTGATCTTGTAGCGGCAACAGGCAACTAGCTATTTCACATTTTACATAGCATGTCCAAACATAGCAGCTCAAACTAGCTTATATTGCAAAATTTTAAAGAGTTGATAGTTGCTCTGTCTGCGGAGCGTTAAAGTAACGTTGCAACCTCTTATTTATACAAGGCACAAGTAAATAATTATGAATAAAAATACTTTAAAAAATTGAAATAAGTATCTGATAAATTTATTAAAACAAGCGGAAAAAGAAAGTGAATAGAACGATGCCTAATTGATTGTTACATTTACTAAAAATAATACTAAAAAGTAATCATACCATAAATACTGGCTGAAGCAGCCAAAAATCTGTCCAAGATCCGATTAAAAACCGCGAAGAATCGTTAGAAGCGTGTAAAAGCCATCTGCGCGGTTTTGAACCCTCGTTACCTGAATAATTAAGTCGATATTCGATAGCCTATAAACCTTTATGATAATAACAGCGTTTTATAATAATATATAGCTATTAAAATGTTAATTTTGCGCGTTAATGAAAGCCGTTTTAGTACGGTGCGTACGTATAAAACGGGATTATGTGGCGAAGCAGTTTTTATGGCGGTGCCCTGATTTCTGAGTTACGGCACAATACGGCGTGTACCAGTTACGAGGTACGTGAGTGACAAGACGGGAACTCTGCATGGACCTCGTAGGAGGTCATATTCTCTGCAGAATCTCTGTACAGTCTTTATAAATATAACATCATGCCTTTTTTCCGGAACGGTTAGACAGACGTGTACCTAATGCCAAAGTACGTACGTCTAGGTACACCCACACTTTGCCAGTTGTGTTTTTAAAGCTCCAAATAATATGGGGCGAACCTTTTGCCAAAAAATACCAACCTGTCTGTTTGTCTGTCTGTCCGCCTGTCGAGACACTATTTCACGGGAACGCATGGAGGTGTCAAGTTGAAATTGATAACAAATACTCAGATCTGCAGTCCCTAGTGGCTGTAAAATAATTATATCTAAGTTAACGCAATCAAAAGCTATGGCCATATTATTGCGATTGATCTGTTTAACGAATTGCAATATTAATTAATAGATTGGATTTAATAAATAATAATTAAGCAACAGGTATATAGATTGCATGAAATATTTAAACATAAAATGAATAAACTATAATAATAAACGCAAGGGATTTTAAATATGAGAGTTACCGCTGTTATTGCTGCATTTAACACAGCTTTGTTCAATATTAAAAAGCCTAACTAACACTGGTGCAAAATATGCACGTTTGTTCATAATAACGTAATCTGATATTACTTATTTATCTGTTATCCATATTTAATAGGAAATAGGATTCTTTCGAGCGTCATCATTATCATCTCTGCTGGACACTGGACACATGCCTCCTTCTAGGCGGCTTGCATCCAGCGAGATTTTGCTGTGTTAGATTAGATCATCTGTCCATCTTGTGGGTAGACATGTGGTAGTGTACCTTGTGGTACCTTGTCAGTAGTTTCGTAAGGCCTAGATGTTATTACACACAAACGGTCACCCATCCATATTGGGGACAGTAGGACGTTGCTTTACCCTAGAGATTAATCAAGAATAGCATTAAACTCTACGTTTCTATGCTACGTTTGAAATTTTGAAAGTTCACACACCTCTACAATTAATGTCTTTAGTCTTCTCAATTTCAGATCAACTTTTAGCGAACTTTCACACGAGCGACGCCGACGTGTGTAAACTGTTCTTTTTCATACAAATTAGCGTCCGACCACAACGCCGCGCTAGCGTCGCGTCACGTTGACGTTACGCCGAAGTTTGTCTGAAAGCTAGCCGACGTTCGTCTAAAAGCCCCATTATCTATCACGCAAAAGCAAACCGAACATACCGCTAAATTTACTCACGATCTAATGAAAATATTTGAGGTTTGAGTAACATCCGCCAATTAGCAGAACTAGCGCATACCAGTTTTCGTTCCGATTGAACGCGCTGCAAAAGCTTTTGTACCCTTCCGCAAGAATGAACCTGATAATTTGTTGTTAGTATTTAGACATAGATATTATGTTATGGGATATCCTTTAGTTATATCGTTTAATAACAATCTCGTACCAAATGAAGTTTTTGAGGAATATTAGGTAAATTATAAATCAGCATAACTTATTTCTTGGACTTCGGGACTTATGGAAATACTCTTTATATTAATGCCAGAATATAATTTTTTACCAGTTTTATGAGGCCGAAAAAAATGTTACAGAAAATGAGTGCGCATAATGGGCTGCAAAAATATTAAAAATGCAAAAAATATTTAATAAAAATATTTTAGTGAAATAAAGTCGAAAATTGCCAAATTCCAATTTTATCGACTTATTGTAAACAAGATTTGCTCCGCTGTTTCACCCACATAAGCAATGATGCCTATCACGGGAATGATCCCGTGAGAATATCGTGACAATAGTTACCATATTATTATGTCCTTCTCCTGTCGTTTCATCTACCACAAATTAATTATCAAAGTTCAATAAACTCAAAAGCAGAGTGAATAGTCTTGAAGGATCGGCAACACCAGGGGTATTGCCAATAGCAATACCCATGGTGTTGCAGGTATCCATAGGTGGAGGTAACCGCTCACCATCAGGCACACCGTCTGCTTGTTTGCCACCTATGGCATAAAAAACTCTGAGAAGCTTAAGCGTGAAAGCTTAACAGTCAGACAGAGTTACCGTACTACGAGTTTAGGTCAGACATGCTCATTACTAGCACGAAAGTATGCCACTAATGAGCAATTGTTACTTAGTAGCACGTGTGTCTACACGTTGCTAGTAATGAGCATGCTTATTTTAGGCATGCTCGAAAATCAAACGACTGTTGATTTTTGAGCTTACCTGAGGCGCGGGTGGAAGGGGGCGCGCTTCGAGCGCGTCTGAACAGATTTGCTTATGAGCATGCTAGATGCTAATATCGAATGTTTCGAAACTAGTATGCTTATTGCTAGCTAATGTGTTCACATTAGCTAGAGCAGCATGCAGATGCAGAAGCAGATGTAGAGCATGCTCGTTTTTAGCATGCTTATTTATGCGCATATCTGTCAGTACCATTAATATAACATCGGTATGCTGAAAGCAGAATTTAATATTATGGAATAATAAATTGGAGTACATTATATCACAATTTTACCCCAGAGGGATAGGTTGAGAAACCTTTGCCTACTATAGGATAAGGTCGAGGGTATACACACCCAGTACACACACACACCCCCACACTTCTCCAGTAATGTTTTTTGGTCCCGTGTAATTATGATCCTATTGCCATTAGCCGGACGCAACTCCAGACTCCAGGCTGTCATTGAGAAATATCCTAATGGAAAAATCCAATTACACTTTGCCTGACCTGGTAATCCATATATAACCGTGGAGTTACCGGCATTAGAATAGTGCTCCCCCCTTTCTACCTGTAGTTGCCGTAAGAGCCGGCTAAGGGTTAACTGATCCAGAGGACGGGCAGCAGCGTCCTCTGTAAAACACCATCGAACTGCGCTCCCGCCTGCCAAGCGTGTTGAGTATTGGCAAAACCCTCCTTTATGGGGGAGGCTTATGTTCAGTAGTGGATTACCAACGGCTGAGATGATGAGGATGATGATTATGATGATCTGTGAATCAAACACGTCGTCGATCTTATGATAACCAATACGCCACTGAGACAGACGAGGAATATAACAAAATATTAATATCGACCGATATTCGAGCTCGAGCGACATGTGTAATTTACCTCTATTTAGTTGTGCATTAAGTGGATACTCAATTGGCCATATAAAATCACTAAGGGCCGTGTACACATATATTCAGTGCGTGTAATTATTTAATGAAATGGAAAATTAACGCGGCTCCACCCGGTGGAAATTGCCTTAATAGTTGTAGTTTGGGACTCGCTGGAAGATTTAATTACGAGTCATAAAACCAGATTGACAATTGCAGGTTACCAAGTGTATTTTGCACGTGCCGTAACTAAATTGCGCTTGAAGTGTTATGCTTTTCGTGGCATTTATTTGAACGCTAATTTTAGTTAATTAGTTTTTTTAATAGTGGAATGAATGGAATCATGACAATTGATTAATCTTAGAGTATGGGAGCGTTGGATGCGGGGGCATCCAGCGCTCTACTGCTACAAAGGCAATAAGGTCTTCCTGAGGCGGTGATAGGTTATACGACCTGGCGCATCATTGAGCTGTATTGGATGGACTGCTTGCTGTCCTCCCGAGGAGTGCCGCATTGCGGGTATTGGTATGGATGGGGTTACGGAGAATATGCAAGCGGCCCCGCGACCCTGTCTACATCTCTTGCCGAAGGGACATCGTGGTGGTTATTAGTCGGTAGTGTCATTTGTACCCAAGTCCGACATAACTCGCCCGCTGCCCCCAGTGGGCGTTTATGCCACAGAACAGATAACAGATTCTAATACTACGTATAGAATGAACACTGTCATCCGCCCACCAATCGGGCCTTCCTCACTACGCGAGCAAGATCGAGTTCATGACGAACCCCCGTGAGCTCGGAACGCACCTCACACACACTCTTGCGCGTGGACAAAACTCCATATGTGCAGTGTCTGTGTAGTAGGATATCGCGACTTTTTTATGGGAATTGAGTCGAGTGTCCGGGGTGTGCTTATGCGTAAATTTCATTTTCAAAAAAAAGGTAAGAGTCAATTAGTGCCATCAATCATTGATGCACAGTGCCGGATATCTAATTTCTTTCTTGAATGACGTCAATCATCACATTACACGATAGGTTAACCATCAATCATAGTGACTGTGCCAAAACTGACAGCAAAACCAGTATATTGGACGCCATTGAGCTTTTACAGTTTCTGAAATGAAAAAAAAAAAATTAAGAGTCAATTTTACCTTCTCAATAACTCACATTTAACACAATAAAACTCTACCTTAATGATGTAAAATCAGAATCAGTAAAAATAAAAGACAAAATATCATTCATCAATAAAATATTCGAAGTTTTGGATTAACAGAAACTGTGTGCTGTGCTGGCTTTGTTTTTCGAGTGGATATTTATTTTTAATTTTCATTGAAATGAAATTCATCTGTGGAGAGTCGAGGACGCATGTTTGTTAACGAACGGCAGTTTCAATAAATAGCTTTTCGCGAATTGGTACCCTTTTTTCCGTCGTTCCCTTATCTTAACAAAAAGAAAGTAAGAAAAGTCAGAACGATAGCGTTTGGAGTTTTATAATTTGTACGGAGACAAACAAAATTTGTCTGAAGAAACTATGTACTCGTATAGTTTGAGTCCGTCTCATACTCGTAGATCCCATTTTATATTCTATTATAATAATAATAATAATAATATGGGACAACTTCCACACACGGTTACGTGGTCCCAAACTAGGCTAGAAGCCTGTACTATGGTAACCAGATGACTGATATACATACTTAAATACGATTATAACACCCAGACACAGATCAAACAGACATGTTCATGCACACAAATGTTTGACCTGGCCGGGGATCGAACCCGGGGCCTGCGGCACAGAAAGCAGAGTTACTAGCGTCTGCACCAACGAGGCTTATATACTAGCGTGGATCACGTGACTTCGTTTCCTTGGTAATTTTAGGAATTCCATTCATATTCCTTGTCTACATATTTATGAAAAGCTATGTATACAGAATTTCAGCTCACTAGATCCAAGGGTTTGGGCTGGGCGTTGATGAGTGTGTCACTCAGTCAGTCAGTCACTTTTATTATCATTCGAATTAATAATACAGTAGGACTTTAGTAAAGATCTTCCAAAATAATTAAGTACAGGTAGTCGAGTATCTCATACAGAATGGTAGACTTGCTCTTTTGTTCCTGGCTTTCGTCCATTCTACCAGAAACCATTGTCGTTCTGATAAATCGACATGAGATGTCTACATTTCTCATTATTTCCGAGCTCACAATCTGTTACTTCGTTTACTTTTGTCGGTTGTTTGTATCGCTACTTTGCTATTTTGTCGCGTCGCCGATGTCGGGTTCGATTCTCTTTTGTTTGTGTGTGTTTTCATATTTTAATTAATTTTGGTTGCTATTGATAAATAAAACCAGCTAGCAGTTGCTGGTGGTTTCTATGTAATTGAGGATCTGCAAAAAATAGCGACTGCTGTAACTGCAACTGCCAAGTGGCAGTTGCAGGCGGCTAATCAATGACTATCATACTTTACACTTAATCTTTAAACAATGAAATCTTTTATTTGTATCTTTTTTAGCCTAAACTGATGACCCTATTGGGCATAGTTTAGGCCAGTGAAGTAAGCAGATATTATAGACATATTTATAAACTTCCAGTCCATGCAACTAACTGTTACAGCCGCCAAACAGTACCTCAAATGAATTAAGATTCAGAATGTATTTTATTCGAATATATTATATTATAGATAGAATATATTCGAAATAAAGGACTTATTCCTTTATTTCAGGCATAAGTAAGTATCCCATATGGTTTAACAACAAATTATATCCGTCACAAGTCTATTCGTGGCCAAAGTTTACAGAAGCCTTTTGAAAACCCTTTCTCGTGTAGTAATAGAGTGTAGTAATAAGGTGTAGTATAAAACTAATACTAATAAAAATTAAACTTTAGCACCAACCCATATACTACAACAAAATTAGTGGTCTTAAAATCTTTTCTTCTACAGGGCGAAGCACCAGACACGGAAATTGGAAGAGTGTTCGTGGATGACCCTGATGACTGGGACCTTCCCGACAAGAAATTCATGTGGTTGCCGTCGTACGAACTGAGGAGTCCTTACTTTGATGTCCACAGCAATACTGGCATGATCACCATGAAGGAAGGGACGCCTAATGGGACATATTTGTTGAGGTTTAATGTGAGTACCAATTATAATAATTGTAGTTTAGGAAGTCACTTGACTCTTTAGCCACAAGCACAAATACCGTAGCTTGCGGTTTTCGTTGCTTGTATCATCTTTCATAGTTGTTTATATTAGAAGAGTTTGACGCTCTTATTACTTTGACATAAGTGGACGTGGTTGCGACCGGCTGAAGCCGATTCAGAGTCGAAAAGTTTGGGCACTACCTTATTCTCCAATAGAACGGGTTTATTAATTTTTACTGCTCAAGTAACATGAGTTGTGTAGTGAACGAGCATGTTAGAGGTTTTAAGATTGGTCTTTATCCCATAATAATACGAGTATGTGACAACTGGACCCCACTGTACATGTTAAGACTCTTTTAAACTTTGAACACAAAATGGTCACACATGTATTTCAATCCAAAAATCCAAATTATTCAGCCACAATATTTTCAATCGATATTCAATATTTACATCAAAGTACCGTGTTATATTCGATAAGGTTTAGAAATAGCAACAAATCCAGCAAAAAAAGCTTAAAAAACGCCACAAAGTTTCTTCTATTTTCCTAGTAACTTTTTCCGTGGCTTTTAACATTTCCAATAATCCTATAACCGTTTCGGAGCATCTGTTTTTAGTTTCCAATTTTTGTTTAGTTGTGATACCAATCTGTATCCCGTTACGAGGGTACTTTATGAGAACCATATTTTTGTGCGAACATTTTTCACGATGCGCTCGTTTTTATACATTTTGTATGGAAAAGCTGTGGGTAAATTTGAATAGAAATCAGCTACGGGTAGTGTTTGAACCTGTGACAACACCAATCAGTGGCGTGGCTTTTGAGCACAATAATAGAATTTAAAACTGCTGGGTTTTTGGATACGCGATAACGCATAACACATGCTAAAATTTATGTAAGCAAAGTTGAATAAATATGCAAGGGAAATCCTGTTTTCATATTCACCCGTTTGAATACGAGATGTAAAACTTTTACTATTATAAATATCCCAAATCAGTATTTTTCTATGCGTGAGAAAGTATATGACGGATGGTAGATTGGAATGGTGCCGACCCCACTTAGTGAGGGACGGGTAGGAAAATGAAAATAATATGGGACAACTTCCCAGATCTTGGATGTATGTGGTATGTTATTGTATGTATCCATGCCGCCTGCGACACGGGGAATCCTAGTGCAAGGGTGTGAGTGTATAAACATTATTATTACGTTTATCCCTTCTTCCACTCTATAAAAATGAGATACAAGGTTTCCCAAATAACCCAGAGATGCAACAGTGAACAGTCATCACGGTGATGGAAAATTATGGATCAATGAATTGTTACCAGAAATCTCATTACGCCAAACAGCGACATCAGTGTAGTGTTACAATATGTAACATTTTCATCATATTTCTATAGGTAACTGAAGTGAATCTACCAATAGTTCCCTTCCACTGGGTAGAGGCAACAGTGAACGTGACCATCAAGGAAATCCCTGAAGAAGCTGTAGACAAGTCCGGCTCCATCAGATTTGTTAACCTTACTGCTGAGGAGTTCATTGTTCCTGAGGCCGATGTAAGTATTCAGTCTTTAATTTCGAATTCGTAAATTATAAGCTGATTAACCTCGGGTTTTTTATCCTTGGTTAAGTCAACCATTGGTTAAAATTTTATTACGAATAGTTAAAATTAGATTTTTTAATCATTCCCAATCGGCCATTTCTTTTAACATGATTACTTTAACAAAGGGTTGATATAACTATAACTTGTGATCATAAAACCGGCACTTAGTGTCAATGTTATAATTTAAAATTTTAAAATGGTAATTGTCTCGCAAGCGCTATCCTACTTTCCATAATTATACAAAAACCTCACACGTCGTATTTCATACGTAATAAGTAATAAGCTCTCGAGCTTATCTCGGTAAATCAAAGGACGACCTTGGCCCGTTAGCGTCATCACGGGATCTATTGAGCGCAGCTAACGAGCGATGTAATTGCCCACGACGGGAACTCTAAATGTGTGTCTCTGTGAACACAATGTTGCTTTAAGATGGTGTGAATTGAAGAAATAAGAAAGATATTTTCACTGAGAATTGTGTCTTGATCCGGTCGTAGATATCTCTTAGAAATCGTTTAAGAAATAATGATCACTACTGATTAGTTACTTCGTTGGTAATATTAATATTGTGTCTGCATCTAGTGAAATCGTTTACAAAATCTACAAGTAAATTAAGCATATTATATGAACCCATTCTTAGCATGGATTAGATTTTTAGAACAGTTCTTACCTAAGGATAAAATAGGTATTTACTCGAGAGTACTTTGCATTTCACTAAACCAAATTTTAGTTATCATGAAAGAGTAATATTGTATCAGGGTTAGACGTACTTTTGAAACGTTGGGCTATATTAAGATTGGGCTTGAAATGGGACATAGTACGAAGACTATAACATATTTCCAAAATATAACAAGTTTTATTCCACAGGGTACAAGTAAAAAGGACAAGTTACACCGTCGTCTCTCCGAACTCTACAACACTTCCATGGATAATGTTGATGTATTCACTGTGTTCAGTAAACCGACTGTCAAGGACATGTTCCTAGATGTTAGGTTTTCTGCACACGGGTCACCATATTACTCTCCTGAGAAACTTGACAGTATGGTCACTGGAATTCAAGAAAAGGTACGTGTGTGTTTGTCATTGTGATGGTCTGGAACGCATGGTTGCAGTGATCAAACTGAGCGCTAAAGACTATTTACTGTTATACGCTTTCAAATATTTTTTTTGTTATATCCTTATTATCCGTATCAATCTTATTGTTTTTAATACATTTTATTTTATTAGACTAATTTGACGGTTATGTCAATATTTATCTATCATAGCTATTGGTTAATTAAATTTGAATGTCTCGTATTTATATATTTACAATTTGTTACATGAATCAATACAACACAATATTTACATTTAATCTCAATACAAAAGTATTTATAAGCATCCCAGACAATGGTACAGAAAAGTCGATACCCATTCATTGAAATGGTCGCCATATTTAACAAGTCCTGCTATAATTAAAACTGATGGAATGAAAGCCCATCCAAGCGCTGCAAATAACAAAAAAGCCGGTGCATCACAATAACAATGACATTACTTTTGTCTTTTTTAGTGTGAAACCTCGTACTTTTCTAACAGCCAGCCATCGAAAATTTTCTGTTACCTGATAAAAATTAAGCTGGTGTTCTGTGATGTGGAATAGAGTGCCCATACCAAACTCGATGTCGAGCGTTTGGTTAAAACCAGAAAATAAAGTAAATAGAGAATTTTAACCAGTCAAAATTATGCGATGATTTTAAAATACCGTGTAAATCTGCGCAAAAGAGCAAACACTCAAAGCTATTTAATGTCGGTGTTTCCGATGAATTTTGTGTGAATTTGGTAAAACTAACCACAAAACTATGTTATTTCATCCACAAAACCAAAACTGCTGACCATACAGAAGTTAATAAACGTTTATCGTTTTTGTCATATTACAATATCAGTTATTGACTTGAAATGTGGAAATTCATAGCGAAATATTTATATGAAACTATTTCGAAGATTTGTTCATTTTTATGAATCATAAAAATGCTTTTGATAAAATCACACATACATTATTGATACAAAACACGTAAACATGATATTTATTATAGGAGATTGATGATTCATATCTGATATTACTTTCAGAACTTGGCAAAGTATGCTCTCTTTGCTTATGCAAACACATTCCAAATTCCATAAAAAAATCTCTTTGGTGGGGTCCCCCAAGGAAGCCTTCTAGATCCGCATTTTCTGCCTTGTACTAAAGTATCAAAAATTTTCAGCTGGAAACAGAATTAGAAGCCAAGATCTACATGGTGAAGATAGACGAGTGTCTCATAGAGAAGGAGCAATGCGAGGATTCCTGCAGAAACGTGCTCTTAAAGAACAACGTCCCGCTGTCTGTGTATACCAATACTACAAGCTTTGTCGGCGTGTCAGCGAGAGTAGAGTCGGAATGCACCTGCGACTTTGTTGATGAACCACTCATTTGTATGAATGGAGGTAAGTTCCTTTAGCTGTTCCTTGGTGTGGTAACATTGGTAACATACCTATCAGAATGCAACTTGTAGAATAAAAACCAATTCGACATTCCATAAACTATAACCATAACTAACTAAAACATTTATGTGATGACTATTTATTACTCACGAACCATAAAGTTATTTTTAAAGTTGCCTAATATAATTCCAGATACTTGAAATGTAATGTTTATTTTAGAACTGATTTGCAATAAGTATTCCTCAAACTTATCTCGAGTAAAGTGCCAGGCATATTTTCTTTTATTCATAAATCCGCATAACTTCAAAACCAGATACATTTTTCCAAAGAAAAAATGTAAAGGACTAAATAAAAACACCGCATATATACCGAGAAATTGTTATTTCCACTATTGTTTAAGATCTTGGCTCGTGAGTTGAATTTTAAAACACCAAGCCACGGTGCCAGAACCCTTAGCGCATTCCAAATTTTTCTCAATTCATTTCCAACTTCGCAGAAATAAATGCGATTGTTTTTCACTTGAATCAGCTAATGCTGGGGAAACACATTTAACAAATGAATATTATTGATCGTATATACGAGTATATATTGATTTTTTATAAAGAAAATAACGTACAAATTTAAAGATAAATTGACCCAGTACATCATCTCCAATAAATCTTCTTATAACACAATATGTTAAAAAATTTTATAATAATATTTAAGCAGATGCATCTACCAAACTGAACGTATTCAAAAAGCGAAATTCTTTTGCTTGTTGTTTAGGTTGATGATTAGATGCACCGCCTTAAGTATTACTAATATAAGCTATAAGCGTATGTAAGTATGTATATCAGTCATCTGGTTACCATAGTACAGGCTTCTAGCCTAGTTTGGGACCAGATGACCGTGTGTGGAAGTTGTCCCATATTATTATTATTATTGTGTCGAGGAAAATTTTGTGAGGGTGGTATAATTATATTAATGTAATTAATTTGTAATCCCGCTTATATCATATTTTTTGTTACTCGGCTAACATCTGTGTTCGAGCATGAAAAATGCTGAAAACCAGCGCTGGGTCAACTTGGGCAGCATAAAGCTGAGCATATCCCAATTGCTACTAGTAATGTAACTTTATTTAAATTTTTGTGATCTGTTTTAATTTTTTTTTTCTTATACTGGCAATATACATAACTAAAGTTGTAAATTTAAAAATTACAGAGCGTCAACTTTTGGGTCGGGCTTGCTTTTTTTTGCCCCTGAGATAACTAGGTACCTGACCCGACTTAATACATAGTCTTTCCTACCAGGTACCCCAGTGGATGACAAATGCGAATGCCCCGAAGGTCTGTCAGGACCCCACTGCGAGCAGACGTCTATAGGTTTCCACGGAGATGGGTGGGCGATGTATGCATCTCCACCAGCTTGCCACGAAGGCCGCGTCACCTTGACCGTCACATCTCACACCAGGAACAGCTTGATCTTCTATCTAGGACCTTTGAAGCATAACCCACTGTTGGAAATTCAAGGTAAGGCAACTCAACATTGAGACAAAGCTCTGAGTTATTAGTTTTTTCTCTTGTTAAAGTTGAGTTAGTTTTTGTATGTTTGACGTGATTGACGTGAGATTGACGTGCACATTATTTTTATGTGCGTTAGCGCTCGTTTGAGCATAGCAATAAACCTGCATCTACAATAAGTAAGATCAACGACTTTCGTGAAGCTTTCTTTCTGTACAGTTATTATAGTAATTATAGCCATTACAGTATTATTGGCGTCTGGGGATAATGTTGAGTTACTTATTTAACACACACAGTGATTTCTTACTTAAATATAATCATTTCAGTATATTCATTTAGAAATAAATAATATTTACATTTTATGTTTTTAAAGATTAAGCTGTCTAATCGCTTGATATAAAATCTGAAATGAGAAGAAAAATTTCACCCACGGGCGGGATTCGAACGGTTTGCGGAGGGTGCGTGACCCTCCGCACCAATTCGCGAGGTGGGCACTCTACCACTTGAGCTACCGTGGGATAGTTGTCATCGGCGACAATTTTCTATCCCATCTACCTAAAGCCTATAGGGGGTCTAAAGAGGGATAACGCTTACGTGTGTGAAATTTTCTTCTTCTCATTTCAGATTTAATATTTACATTAATTGTTCATGGTTCGTTGCCAATATCAATCAATCACCTTCCACGAATTATTTCTAATGTAGTTCTTGACGAAATCTTGCTGCGTAAGCCACTTTCAACAAGATTTCATTAAACCTATAGAAGATTTTTCTCAGTGCCAATGTATTTTTGCTTGTTCAGCAAATAGTACAAGGTCCCTGCCAAATTGCCAATCCGCGTAAGTGGGTAGGGGACTTAAAGATCGACCTAATTTGTGTCAACTGCACTTAGGAGTGCTTAAATTTACGCTTTAAATTCGTTTGGGTTGTTTTCGCAGACTCGGTGCGGGAGCGTGGAAGTTATGGATAGTGAATAATTGTTTTAATTGGGTAATACTGTACTTACGTTTTTATAGATTTTAATTTTGACTCTTATCTTATCTTATTTTTATTTAGACTCTTGGTGTGTACCTACACACAAAGAGTCTCGAGCACTAAAATAAACGTTTCTAAATTTATATTAACACAATGAATGTCTTGTCAAAGAAAGTGTTTTTAGGAGGTGAAAAATAAGGTTAACGATATATTATATTATATACCTACTGCGTAAAAATTATTATGTGTATACATTTTGATTTTTTCATTGTAAACTAAAATGTTTACATATTACACTTTAAAGAAGGCGGTGGTTCAAATTATTTCATCGTTAAAATGGGTCAAAATTATGAGTAGGTACATTTTGATCATTTTTTTAAAGAAGAGATAAAAGAACGTTTATAGATAAAAATACAATTTTATCATACAGAAAACTAGATAAAGCTGTATCTTTGGGGCCTTCTTCACACACGAACAATATAACTTTAACAAGTAGTTAACGTTATTTGTAAGTAGGTATAGCCTACATAATAGAATTACTATTCCGTGTAAGATAAAAAAATAAATTGGTTATGAGTTATTTATTTTTGTAGTGGTAGACCTCTTTTGCAGGAGGCCGCCTGGTAATGCCACAGTAATGTGCAAACATTACTGCGTTCCTATCTGAAGGGCAAAATTACCGGCGAAATTACTGGGCATGACGAGTTTTAACAACTAATATATCAGAGTGACAGGCGCAGTGCAGTGCCGCGCAGAATTTAGAATTTTGAAACACTGGGTGGCAGGTGTCTGATATGGGCAATCGTGATGCTTACTCACTGGATTTGCTCGTCTTGTCACTCACTATCATAAAAAAAATACATTAATACGTAATAAGGATAACATAACATTAAACATGGCTCATACATTCTTTTTTTCAATGCATTGTTTACATGTTTTTGAAACATTTACATTTTATTCTACTTTTTATAATTATTGTGTAGCATGCATGTCGACTGTGCAATTTTCTACCACAATAATCGAAATTCAGATCGTAGCTTCAAAAGGCAGTATGAAATAACTTGGCTCACTGATTCCCGCCGTACCAAATACCTCAATCTCCATTCCATTTGACGACTGATTAAAACCACAGACCTCACCGAACTTCGTTATTAAATGAGCACAGCATCGACTTGCATTTATACCTCTCGCCGAAATTGGCAGCGAATTTACGACTTTATACCAATGTGATAAAGTTTATTTTCAGGTTAACTTTGCTGTCTAAATGTACAGGAAAATTCATAAACTGATAGAACTAAGTCGCTTTTGGTTTAAGATATTGATTTCAGTGAAAGTGCTAAAATTGGTGATGTCATTATAACGACAAGGTTTCATTGCCTAACTTCCAAAATGCACTATGTCGAACCATACGATTACAATAATAGTTAGCATCCGTAGGTCATTGTGCGTATTTCCGGCTAGATAAGGGACACCACTCACCTGAGCCACCCAGCACCCAACAAGCACCGCCTCTCCTCGTACGCTTAGTATTATTTACATATCTAGAAAAAAAGTCTTATTAAACAAAAAATTAAGCACCATAGTATAAACCAGCTAGCTCTCTAATACCAACATGACGGCACGCACACATCCCCTGCCGTTTGAATTATATATTATAATATTGAATTATAAATTTGAATATAATATTATGCGAATAGACTATCATCATCCAGCCGTTGGAAATCCACTGCTGAACATAAGCCTCCCCCATAAGGGGGGTTGTTGCCAATAATCGCCACGCTTGGCAGGCGGATTGGCGAGCGCAGTTTGATGGTTTTACGCAGAGGACGCTGCTGCCCGTCCTTTGGATCCTATAGCCCTTAGCCGGTAACCCCACGGCGAATAGACTATAAAAATAGAAAATTATGAACTTAGTAATGTTTCTAAGGTGTGAATGTGTGCGTACCATCATTTTTGTATCAGCGAGTTGGCTTACAATGGGGCTTCACTTTTTTATAAGACTCCTCCCGTTTTTTTTTTCTAGGTTAATTATTTTTTATATAAAATTGGTACAACTCCGAGCGAGGCGATCCGGTGACGCTACGGAGTTGTAGTGAGTAGTGAATGTATGTATACATTTCATATACAAAGAATAATAACCACGCAAGGCGAGGCGGTGCTTATCGGGTGCTGGGTAGTTCAGATGAGTAGTATCCTTAAGTTGTACATCAATTGAACCCAGTTACTGTTATCAAAGTAGGGGAAAATTTAAAAAAAATAGGGCATTAGCCAACTACGTAATATACAAAGCTAATTAATATACAGAAGCAAAGATTATTAATTTATTGATAACTCCGCGCTCCGACCAGGAAGTACATAATAACAATAGCCTCAAAAATGCGGCAACATTCAAATTGTAGGGTGTGTAACACAATGCTAGTGCGCGAAAAATTGTGTTGCTCAGGTTGGGGCGCGCCGATTTCGGCGTAATATTAGTTGCCGCATTTGACAAGTACGACGGCGGTATTTAGTCGAAGCGCGTGCGGAGACTTATTTATTCTAAGCTTCTTAATTTTCCAAATACAGGTACATAAAGTATTAAGGGTATTAAGTGCCCCTTGGCAGGGCTACTAACATGATTTACCTAACAATATTGCCAACAATGAACATGTCGGTTGGATTGGCGTAACGGCTTGAATAATGACTTCCGGTCCCGATACAATGGTTTAATGCTTAAGAAATGGTTTATTTTCGTGTTTCGGAGGGCGTTACGGAGGGACAATATTAAGGGCCTCGGACTACATAGAGATGGGAGTTTTTCTTTCGGAATTTAGTTCTGAGAAATGGAATATTTTTGTGAGTTTGTAATGGATAAGTGTTTGTTCCTGTGTGTTTTTGTTTCTCTTTGAAAATTATTTTTCATTTTTAAGGTTCCGATCCTCAAAAGGAAAAAAGGAACCCTTATAGAATTACTTTGTTGTCCGTCCGTCTGTCTGTCTGTCCGTCTGTCAAGACACTTAACGAGAACGGATGGATGTTTGTTACTCTTTTACGCCAAAACTACTGGATCGATTGGGCTGAATTTTGGTATGCAGATAGCTTAGATCCTGGAATAACACACAATACTTTTTTTTTCCCGACATTCCCACGGGAACGATGTCTACGCGGGAGAAACCGCGGGGCACAGCTAGTCTTCTATATAAATCAAATATAATATTAAACCCCCACTGTATCCAAAGTTCCCATGTCGCTGCATTCATACGGCCATTCCGCATTTTCCAAATGCTACTAGCATAATGATATTTTAATGATTACGTAATGACTAATGACTGACAGCGTAGGAAAGCGGTGATTAATGTTATGTTATGGACAGAGTTGCGTGATAGGTAACGCAGTATAACTTATGGATACACGTTGCTTTGTTTACCTGAGACTTAGACATGGAGTGTTATTATTATCTTATACAACGTGGTAATAATTAAAGGAATTGAGGAATTTGCAAAAAATATCGATTGGCCATACTTTGCCGATCAGCTAATCTATTTTATATGAGACGTCGAACGTTTTTTTGCTAATTTCGCAATTCTTCCTCTTGCACGTTGGCACAGAACAGATAATAATACTACGTATAGAATGGACTGTCATCCGCCCATCAATCGGGCCTTCCTACCGAGGCAGTCTACTCTCAGTTTTACAATACATGATTTCTTAATATCATGCTGTTTTGGAAGGTGCCAGACGGTGGCTATTAATTTGCCGCACATACTCAAGGAAAGAGAATTATCTTGCAGACGACTGCTCGACTTAGGTCTCCCATTAAATTCTAAAGAGAGTCGTACAACGCCCAGTCGTGCCGTTTTCATTCCATATAAATATACCATATATTTTTGACGATTAAATAGTAACACTTCACTAAGTCCCCAAATCCCAGATTAATAAAACCGGATAAAATATTCATATCTACACTGAGTACATTAAAGTACATAATCTCTAATTACTATTCCTAAGGCCAGCTTCAAAGGATTTAATCCCGAATTTGGATGGACCGATGAATTCCACTGTTTACATTCGTATTAATAATTTGTGGGATTTTATATGCGTCTTGATTATTCTGGTTAAAGTGGTATGAAATACTAAAAATACTAGTTACAATTTGCTACATCCTCCTATCCTACTAATTTATTATAAATGCGAAAGTTCGTGAGGATGGATGGATGGATATTTGTTGCGCTTTCACGCCAAAACTACTGAATCCATCGGGCTGAAATGTAGATATATTGATATCATAAATAATTATGATATTATAAACATGCCCGGCTTATAATCAGAGTCCCTGGATCGAATCTCTCGACTTTGCACCTGGGCGCTACCGTGTTTCGGATGTTAAACTGTAGGCCCCGGCTGTTTCCTATAAGATATGTAGGGGGCAGTCGTTAAGTCATGTCGGAGGCTTTATAGGAACCATGGCGAACTGAAACTGACAATCTGGGTAATAATCCAAAAAAAATCTGGGTCATAACCCAAATTAATTGACTCGAGCAGTGTAATTGGGGTAATACGTTCTGTTAGAGTATAAATTCATATTGATATTAATTTTTATTGCTTTCCCGGAATATGCCATCTCACAAATTTACTAGTGACCACTAACTCCTCGTTTGTCCACAGATTTCATGTCCCTCGAGCTAGTAGAAGGCTTCCCTGTCCTCCTGGTGAACTACGGGTCAGGCACCACTAAGCTTAACAACAGTGTGGTGCAAGTAGCCGATGGGAAACCACATCTCATAGAAATAGTTCTGATGAGGAGTTCTATTGAAATGTTCGTTGATCGGTGTAAATTGTCTACGTGCATGAGCTTGGCTGCGCCTACTGGACCCAGGGAGATACTTAACGGTTAGTTTTAATATAGATAGTTGATAAGCTAAAAAGACTATAAAGATGAATTAATGTGAGTGGTTGTGCTCACACAACCACTTTTAACATCCCCTCCTCAGAGGGGATGTTAAAAGACCTGAATGAACAGTCTGATGAGGATATGCGTGAAAAGGGAGTAAGTGCAGAGATGATGGATGATAGACTGGAATGGCGGAAGAAGACACGCTGTGCCGACCACACTTAATATGGGATAGGCTCAGAAAAATGAAGATTATGAAACCGAGTCAAGAAAACGGAGATAAGGCGCCAAACTAAGGTCGTAGATGTTTGCTTAAATGTAGTTGGTTCGGTCATCTGGCCAGAAGATCAGATGGTAGATGAATTAGGGCGCTGGCGAAGTGTTTCTCTTAAAATACTGAAGCATTATCCAAAGCGTACAACAGATCCACTGTAGTGCACATTGTCCTGTGCTTAATTGATTTGTTCCTATCCAGTATGATTCTAATACCGATAATTATTTTTAACCTTGTTTTGTTTATTCCTACCGAGTATAGTCGAAAACCGAGTCGAGTATAGTCGATTTGCCGTGGGGTTACCGGCTCTAGAATAGTACCTCACCCTCTCTACCCGTGGTTGCCGTAAGAGCCGGCTAAGGGTTATGAGATCCAGAGAACGGGCAGCAGCGTCCTCTATGAAAAAACCATCAAACTGCGCTCGCCAACCCGCCTGCCAAGCGTGACGAGTATTGGCAACAACCCCCTTATGGGGGAGGCCTATGTTCAGCAGTGGACTTCCAACGGCTGCATGATGATGATGATGATAGTCGAAAAGACTGCGTTCCGCACACATCCCGTCAAACAAGTTTGGATACATGATGCGCAATGCGCAAAGTTCCGTCTTCAAATTATAACGCGTGGGAGGTTCAAGATGACGTATATTATATTTTGGTGGAATGCGTGCGGATAGAGGGATATAGACAGACGCGTTTTGGACAAAGAACGTCCGAGGTAGGATTCTTGAACAGCATACTATCCTATCCGATGTCACATGATGCCTATTCCTTGTAAAGATTAGCTGATTTAGGATTAATTACATAGCACACAGTATAATTAGAATAAGTTTAGTTTTTGATTGTCTTTTGTTTGTTATGTTCTACATGACGATATTGGTCGCTAAGCGACAAAGCCTAAATAAATAAAATAACAAAGTCGGAAGTATTTTTCGGCTAGGTTATATTAATATGTTGTTATTTCCACAGTTAACGGTCCCTTACAACTGGGTGGCGCCAGCATAGACCTGCAGCATGTTGCACGAACATTCGGCTGGCGGCACGTTCCTACCAACCAACACTTCGTCGGATGTATCAGCAACTTCACTTATAATGACTTTGTAAGTTACGAATGTTAGGTTGATTCACTCATCGACGCGGGCGCGAGACGGGTCGAGTTGTCCTTGTATTTCACTGACAGCGTGCGCGGGTCGGGCGCTATTTCATGTCTGACATACTGACTCATTTCGCGCCCGACGCGGGCCCGGGTTGATGTGCGATTCAAACTTTAATCTTAAAGTTTAAATGGACTCCCACACATGTTTGTTACCTTTTCACACACAACTTACTTGATTGCTCTGAAATTGATACGAAGCTTAGATCCTGAAATAACACATTATGCTTTACAGCGGGTAAAACCACGGAGCACTGCTAGTTAAAAGCATAGTATTATCAAAATAATCTCTGTTTAATCATGAAAATTGGTCTGTCACTATGGGCCTTATTAGTAAGTTCAAAGTTGCACAACGAGCTATGGAGAGGGCTATTATAAATACTCGCAATTTCTTAACGAGATCGAATCAGAATCGAAATGAGGAGATACGTAGACGAACGAATGTTACGGACATAGCCCAGAGGATAAGCAATGGGCAGGGCACATAGCACGTAGAACTGATGGCCGATGTGGCTGTAAAGTTCTCTAATGGAGACCACGGACCGGAAAGCGTGGCGTAGAACTCCATCCACAAGGACAGATGGTCTTATGAAGACTAGGAACACGCTGCATGCAAGTCGCTTACAACCGCACTACATATGGAAATCTATGGAGAGGCCTATGTCCAGTCGCGGACTTTCTACGGCTGGGATGATGATGATGAACCTAAAAATGCGATCTTCAAACAGTCGGTTTAATGTTCTTGTAAAAAAATACGTCACCTGTTAAATATCAACATAAACCCAGAAGACAAAAAAGTTAAGAGGCTTACTTTGTATTTTATGAATCCTAGTCTTTTCCGTAGGATCGTGACGAATTTTCTAATAAACAAAGCTAAATTGGACTTGTTAATGACAAACCGAAATTAGTAACGGCATTAAAATGGTTTTCGCTTAATTAAACTACTGCCTACTGAGTAGGGAGTGACACTTTTTGTTCCACTTTCATGGAATTTAATTTAGTCCGTTTTGTGACACGTGATATGAAAATTAGCTTTGAGATGGTTTTTGTTAAGCGAATTTGATACATTGTTGTAGAACTCCTAATTAGAAAAATACTTAACAGGAAAGGGCACAATCCTATGGAAAATTTACGAAATCGATGTTTTGTATTCCCCTGTTTCCTCCGAATATTGTAAACATGTTTGACAGCCTCGTTGGCTCAGATGGTAGTAACTCTGCTTTCTGTGCCGCAGACCCCGGGTTCGATCCCCGGCCAGGTCAAACATTTGTGTGCATGAACATGTCTGTTTGATCTGTGTCTGGGTGTTATAAGCGTATTTAGTATGTATATTAGTCCTCTGGTTACCATAGTACAGGCTTCTAGCCTAGTTTGGGACCAGATGACCGTGTGTGGAAGTTGTCCTATATTATTTATTTATTTATTTATATATTCATATCCTGATATTTTGAAGATTAAGTTATCTGTGTCGCTATTATTTTATTTATGTTTATAAACTCTTAATTTTTTTGTAGTGAACGTCTGATAATACTGCGATTTTTAGACTGCGAAGTTCACTATGAAAAAAACCTAGAGTTTATAAGATGAACGAAAATAAGAGCAAAGTTTACTTCACTCAGAATAGTATCAGGATATAAATAAATTTATAGAATAGGTTAATTATATTCGGACTAAACAGATAAATATAAAACATCGATTTGGTAATATTTTTCATAGGATTGTGTTATATTTCGTATCTAGGATACATACGTTTTGTCAGAACTTCAACATAACATTACATCACACCTGTTGCCTAAAGGGTATAGACGTGTGCCAAGATCACAGTCTCCCGTAGTTTGATCCAACCATCAGACCCATATAAATTCAAATTATTATTATTATTATCAATATCAAGTTGAGAATAAAGAAACGTCTCTTAAACATCTGCCTCGGTGGATTAGTGGTGGCAAGGTCTACTGCCGATCATGAGGTCCTAGGTTTGGTCCCCGGGTCAGGCAAAATGTTATAAGATTTTTTCATTATTACTTTTCTCAATAACAGCCTGGAATCTGTAACAGTGTCCGGTAGATAGCAATAGACCCGCCCCCTATTTCATGGGACCGATAACATTCTGGTGAAATGTGGATGTACCAATAGGTCCTCTAATAATGGGACTTTAACCTAGGTGCTCCTCTGCCTACCCCTTTAGGATAGAGTCCTTTCATTAGGGTCCACAGCTCGACTCCACATTTGGATCCATGGGGAAAAAGGCGAGCTGTTATGTTAAGTCTTAAGTATACACTGTACCTTTTCTAACATCTAAATTCATTCCATACAGATGTACAACTTAGGGGAGCCGTCTCTGCACAAAAACGCAGACCCAAGTTGTCAGAGGAGCATGTACACGGCGGTCACGTTTGGCATCGACACCAATTTCCTCGTCGCCATACTTGTCTGCATCGCTATATTGATCAGTAAGTACTAGAATACTGGTTAAGGGTTCTATACACTTAAGCCACCCGCTAAAACAATACATGAAGCCGAGCGCTAACATAATTCTTGTGAAATTTGGTAGTTCTTTAAAAATACTTGACTGGTCGGTTGGCTCAGAGGAAATTTGTACTTTTGAGCCGCGGGTTCCGGGTTCAATCCACGGATAGGACAAACTTGTGCGCACGAACCCTATCAAATCACTTGGCACAACTTTTGTGTTACTTATATCTCTATTGTATCTCTTCTTCTAACAGCGAATAGACTTATGATCAGTACTGACTGGGCGTTACAATGCGTATCCGTATTAACCCTTTGATGACAGCTAGCTAATTAAATATATAAATAAATATAAATGTTTTATTTTCAGACATTACATTCATAGTCTATCATCCATATACTTAACCATTGAAAATAAAATTTAAGTTAAATTACATTAAATGAAGTTAAATTAAATCAAATCAATAAAATCATAATAAAACATAAATTATTCAAATAAATAAAAATTGCAACATTAAAAAACAAACTGATATATATAAATATAACAAACTGACCAGAGGGCTGGCTCATATCTAGCACAGCGGATCAGCATTGCCATACAACGTGGCAATGTTGCCAGCGTTCTGGGCACGGTACCAGTCGACGGCGATTTTGGTGAAATATTTTATTTATAACTTGTTTTTAAGTCTAGTTTTTGATTTTAGTTTTTAATATTTACTTTTAAGGTAATTTAATTGTTGATTGTTATTTATTTAAATTAATTGAATAAACTATTAACAAATAATATGGCATATGTGATAAATAAAAAAACTGATTTAAATCGAATTATGAAATAAAATAGAATAAAAATGGAAAGAGTGTCGGGAGTTGGTCGCATTAGAAAGTACCTTTCAACTGGCTAGGCGCTTGATGTGCAATTGCCTCCAATGCTCCCATATTGGTGACTCTAGTTTGGCCGCAATTTAAGTTAAGACTTGACGAACTGAGCGCTCAGCCCAGCACGCTGTCTCGCACACTTACGTGGTACGTGTGATCAAGGCCTTAAGGAGTGGAGTTACGCCTTGTAACGACAGTCAGTACCCACCCCTAAACTGACATATTATTATGTAATCAACTCAAATTCTAAATGTATCCGAATAATGATAGGGTTTTTTAGGTCATTATTGATGGAAACATAACATTTCACGATTAAGTATTTCGGTCTCTATTTGACCCTGAGTATTACTGAATTACCGTACTACAAGGTGATTTGATTATTGACACGCCACCGTAATAATATATAATAAAATATGATGGCTGGGTACTTGAAAAAGGCTAAATAATATGTGTTAATATAGCCTAGTTAATATACTATGAAGAGCGATATTGCACACCGATCCTTTGAAGTGTGTCGAAACACCACAAAACTGATAATAATACTACGTATAGAATAGACACTGTCATCCATCTACCGCTTCGCTGGGAAATCACCTCACGCACACTCTTGCGAGTGTACAAAACTCAATGTGTGCAATGTCTGTGTAGTAAGTAGGTAGTTAGTTATATCGTAATGTTTGTATGGAATTGAGTCGTGTGTCCGGGGTTGAAGAAAACCGATAAATTCTCGATTTCTCATAACGATGGCATAGGCTGACGATCTTCCGCAAATTCTCATTCACACAATGGCTTACATCTCACTTTTTTGTATGTAATTCAGTATAACGTAGCTGCCATCATCTCTCCTTGTTAGACTACGTGATAATATTATAGGCTATAGGTACATAAGATGGCAATATCACAAGGTTTTCGCAATGGCCGTGCTGATAAAAGATCTTATTTGCAAAAGAAATAATTGCAATATTGGAGAAAACAATGTAGTCTTCCAAAGTCAACGTCTGACACGAGGCTAGGCGCGGTAACGAAAGATGGTGTAAGATTTTAACTGAATGGTGGCCAAGGTCGAAAACGCAATGTCGGTTGTCCGGCACGTTGAACGATATGACAAAAGCGGCAGGTCACGTCTGGACATAGGCCTTCTTGATGTCATCACAGCAGTGGAGTGTAGTGGGTTGTGGATGATGATGATGAACGTCAAAGTCAAATGAAAGAATAGGTTGTCTTTCACATTTTACATCCACTAACTTAAAATTTTTCCTCCAGTTCTCCTGCTAGCAGTAGTAGTCCACCGAAGGAGGGCAGACGCGTGGGCGGAGAAGGAATTAGACGACATTCGAGAGAACATCATAGCGTATGAAGACGAGGGTGGCGGCGAAGGCGACGCCGGCTACGATCTACATGTGCTCCGGCAGATGTATGACGGGGCTCCCGATACTGACGCGTTTATGCAGCGAGGACGTAAGTATACATTTTACTAAAATATAATCTAAAATCTAAAGCATAGAACAGATAATAATGCTACGTATAGAATGGACATTGTCATCCGCCCACCAATCGGGTCATCCTCACCCCGCGAGCGAGATTGAGACCTAATCGAGCCCCTGTGAGTTTGGAACTCACCTCACGCACACTCTTGCGCGTGTACAAAACTCCATGTGTACAGTCACTGTGTTGTAGGTAGTTATACAAAAGTCGCGAGTGTTCGGGGTATGCTCGGGTCAAAGAATACTAGCAATGACTACGTAAAGAAGCGACACATACCACCCTCCGCCATTTTAGGTCGCCTGCGACCAGCAAAAGGCGGTAAAGTCCGTACTTAAAGAGTTAAATTTCTAGTTTTTAAGAACTATTATATGTATGTGGTCGTAATGTGTATTGTGCATTAAATAAATAAATAAATAAATAAATAAACTTACGCACACATTTGATGCGTGCACACACGTTAACTACAACGTAAAACACAACGTTGTAGTAGTAGGCTATTGCGCGCGGGTGATTGTATGGAGTGACGGGGGTCTGGTTTAGTTACGGAATCTTAACAATTCACTTAAAATCTATCTGCAAATTGCTAACGTATTTACTCCGTTGTTAGAGTAATCTCAATTTGGATATTCACAGATTTGTCTCAACTTCAATCTTTTAAGACAAAATGAATTGAACAAACTCCCAAGTCGCCATGCAGTAATGTGCAAATATTACTGTGTTCCAGTTTGAAG
Organism: Hemistola chrysoprasaria; assembly: GCA_947063395.1. Taxonomy (NCBI): domain Eukaryota; kingdom Metazoa; phylum Arthropoda; class Insecta; order Lepidoptera; family Geometridae; genus Hemistola; species Hemistola chrysoprasaria. Next base: position 5,811,196 of record OX346727.1, on the reverse strand, counting down.
GGCAATGTTTACCTACCAGCGAAATTACTGGGCATGACGAGTTTCAACAACTAATATCTCAGGGTGACAGGCGCAGTACAGAGCCGCGCAGAATTTTAAATTTTAAGACACTGGGTGGCGCTGTGTCTGATATAGGCAATCATGATGTTTACCATCAGGCACCTGATTTACTATCATAAAAAAAATCTTTAAGAAAGTATTATGCAGGAGAATATTGCTAACAAGTGTTTCTCTTACAGCTCTAGTCGGCGCGGCCCCGGATCTGTCCGGTTTCCTGGACGACAAGAAGTCAGTGTTGGATCGAGATCCTGACATCAACCCGTACGACGACGTGAGACACTACGCGTACGAGGGCGACGGGAACACTAGCGGCTCCCTCTCCTCGCTGGCTAGTTGTGAGTTCTTTATTGCCTTTTTAGAGATTGCTGTGCCCCGCGGTTCACTTGCATAGTCTTCGTTCCCGTGGGAATATCAGGATGAAAAGTACCCTATGTGTTATTCCAGGGTCTAAGCTATCTACATACCAAATTTCAACTCAATCGGTTCAGTTGTTTTAACGTGAAAACGGAACATCTAGATGGCGTTGGAGTCGAGCTAGAACTCGCTAGCGTTTTGTTTACTTGTTACAAACATAACTTTTATACATTGTAGTGGTAGGCCTCTTTTGCAGGGGGCCGCCTGGGGAAGTACCACACCTTTGCCAGTTATTCATCCGCCAAGCAGTAATGTGCAAACATTACTGTGTTCCGGTATGAAGGGCAATGTTACCAGCGAAATTACTGGGCATGATGAGATTCAACAACTCATATCACCATCATAAAAAAAAATGTACGAATATTTAAGATTAATAATATTAGTGAGATAATTTATTATATAATAGTAGTTATTGTAGTATTGTGGTAGTTAATCATAAGGCCATGAGGTTCCGGGTTCAATCCCCAGGTCGGGCAAAGTGTTATTGGATTTATCTATTAGGAATTTTCTGATTGACATCCTGGAGTCTGGAACTGTGCCCGGTAGATAGCAATAGGCTCGCCCTCTATTATTCTTCATTGATCTTAAAACTACCACGGTAAATCAATGAAATCTGCCTTAGATCTCAATATAATTATTAGATCTTTTGCAATCGTCATAAGATTTTTTTTGACTCGATTTTTTGCAATGATATACTAGATCTGACAACAGTAAAAAAATTCACAGAAATGGATATGATGTAGGTGTTTAATCTTATCTTATATCTTTAAATGAGCAATTCTTGTATATATATATATAATTGGAATCTCGGAATCGGCTCCAACGATTTTCATAAAATTTAGTATATAGGGGGTTTCGGGGGAGATAAATCGATCTAGCTAGGAATCATTTTTAGAAAATGTCATTTTATTTAAAAAAAAAAAAAAATACCGAGCAAAGCTCGGTCATCCAGGTACTTCTATTTATAATCTATTTTTTTATTTAACAAAGCTCATTATCTCCCAGGTACTGACGATGGAGACCTCAAATTCAACTATCTACAAACATTCGGGCCTCGGTTCCGTAAGCTAGCTGATATGTACGGAGACGACCGATCGGAGGAGGAGCGACCTCCTCACGAGGAATCGTGGTGCTAGCACCGCGCCTGGCTAGTGTAGCCACACCAAACTGAACCTTATCTAAATGGACATTAGGGCCACCGCCCAGTGCCTAGTGTTTCGGTTCGCTAGACCAAGATGCCTTATCGCTTACGTGTCATAATTTGCTTTCGCCGTACTTCAGTGGCAGATGCGGACCGTTCTTTCGATGCCTCTGTGCGTATACTTTATTTCAGTGGAAACATACTGCGGATTAAACTGCTTGATACTTTGTGATTTAACTAAGTGCGGAATGTGTAAAGTTGTGAGCACAATATACTGAAAATAGTATAGGTAAACAGTTTTTTTTATCAGTTTTGTATACATTTTGTACGTAAGATTTTACTTTAAAAATTTTGCCCTTTAATTGACTTGACCCACCTATAGGGCGCATTGATAAATTCAAGCTAACCTTAACAACGTTTTACTTAAATTCTGGTTTATTTTGTCATTTTGGTAGTCAATGCGCCCTTCGCATTAATGTTTTTAACGGTCTGTGATAAAGTGATGTTTGAATCGTTGTTTGGACGAAGTTTAGAAAGCTTTATGTTTATTTGTATGACTAGAATTTTGAACAAAAACTGACGAAAAAGGCTCGAGAAAACGCGCGGCGATTTTCACTCTCATTGTGAAGGGAGGAAATATAAATTGTTTGGAAAGCTACAAAAACATTGTTGTTTTACTACTCTAGGATGGCTGAGTATTGAGTATACTAAAAACGTACTTTCGGTGCCTAAAATAGGTATTTGTGAAACGTTGCATCACTGACAATGTATATCTTAAAGTATCAAAGTCGTCGCGTGACATTTTTGACAGCCTTTAATATAATTAATAATTATTCTATTTTACGTTGTTATGTCCCGAGTTTTTTTATAGATCCAACAGCTAATTGTATTGCGCCTAATTTAATGTCAAATTCGTAGTTACTTTAAGTAAAGAATGAACGAGGGAATGAACCTAACAATGTTAAAATAATGTTTTAAGAAAATGACTGATAAATATCGTTGTTTAGGCATAACATTCGGGCATGACGTAACTTAGGTATTAAGTGTAAATGCTCTTTGTAAAGTTAAGATTTTGATGTGTACTTGATAACTTAAGTGAAATAAGGTAATCGCCACAGGAGAAACAGTAGGGACTTACTAAAACAACAAGAAATAATCTATCTATATATAATCTATATAATCTATCTCTTACTATAAGGTTTACGTATACGTTTTGCGTGTTTATATAATAATTCTACATTTTTTGTAAACAAATATTATTTGCTATTAGGTCATTTGAGGAGATGAAAAACAAAAACATCGTTTATCAATGTGCAAAATCTACAATGTGTTGTTGTGATGTCCACTTCAATGTGTTTCAAAATTCGAAGTAACATAACAAAATCGTAAGTTGCAAGATTTTTAATTCGTTCAATATGATTAGATGTTCTCAATTTAAAATTAAAAAGAAAAGAATGTTCGTTAAGTGCGCTCAAGAATTCTTTGGAGATTGCCTACTGTTTCTGTTAGTATTGTGGCTTAGGGCTGGCGTTATTTTTTTTTAAGTGCCATTAAAGTGCTAATTTATCAGTCCTGCAGTCCAATAATATAGTTTTTATAAATAATTAGTCCCTTTTATATTCATTTTGTACTACTTTCACAACTCATTTATAATATAATTTTAAGGTTAATTTATAAATTAAAATTATTTTTAATACTTTGACATTTTTTTTTATTTAATATACCTGAAGATGAGGTAAAATATTTTTTTATTGTTTTTGGTACTTTTTATTTAATTTGAGCGTCGTATATTCAATTACACAATTTAATTTTAGTGTCGTTAATTTTTTTTTTATTACTAAAATCCTGAAATAAAAACCATTGGAATTTCAAACAACGTGAGAAAAAAATTAACACATTGTAACCGTTCACGACTCTGCTCAAAATTTTCGTGTGATTGATTTTTGGTCCAAAAGCTATATTTATTGTTTTTTTTAATCGTTTGGATTCCTCGTATTTATAATTTGTAACACTGCGACTGGGCGTATCGCCTTATACCAATAACAACGTCACATTCACCTAATTACATAAAAAAAATGTATACATTATTAAGTGCATTGCGGCGTGTAAATATGTACAGTATTTGGTATATTATAATAAAAATAAAGAAATTTTGTATGATTAATATAAGGAAAATATACAAGGTGTCTTATCGTTATGCATATCAACGAATTTTAAGATAATGTGTATTGTAACCGTTGAAATTTCACTAAAATATTCAATGTAATCGTACCTTTACTATGATATTAATAATATACCATCATAAACATATTATTATGTTAAAATATAACATTTGATATTGTGAAAAATAACATTTTGTGACTGCAAAAAGTTATAGCATTTACAGATTTTAATTTTATATAAATATGATAAATATATGTATTTATTTTAGGTTCGGTTATCCAAATACATTTTGTGAATCTGTATTTGCAATTTAATATTATGTCATTTTAAATGGAAATTCATGTTTTTTTTTACTATCATAACTACCTTATTGAGCACATACCTATCACAACGTATAGATTTCAAATATAGACGGGGTCCTATTAATAGCTTATTTACTGCAAAACCAAGAAAATAAGGTATATAAAAAAACGACTGAAGTTATTAAAACATAATACAATGTTTTGTGAAAAGTAATGTTTTTTGAGATACAACATTCTTGCAGCAGATAAGCGATATGTTTACATAATTTATAGATGTTTAAGAACATAGGTACAAGGTCTCACTTCTATTTCAGCTACGATGCAGCTATTGAAATTTATGTCTACGGATTTACAAAACATGTAAAATAATAAATAATAATACATTCCAATCATACAATTAAACATTGTTATATGACTGTATGTATGTGTGTGTATATATACTATAATATTAAGGTATCGGATCAATTACTTATTGTATTTAGAGTTCTGTCGGTGAACATTTTTTGTGACTTCACTGAGGCCCTTATCTATAGTACATTGAAACTGTCCTAATATTCGTATTCATAGTCGATCTTTGCAAGTTCATGCGCATCCATGATCAAAAGTGTAATTAATCGCGACCACGCAATGGTTGAGACTCTCACTCGCGCGATGATCGCGTTATCACGTTCGAAATAGGAAGGATACTGATTTTCCTGCGTTTGGTGACGAACTATAAATACGGGTCTCTTATTTGTAATTATAGAAAATATCCGTCAAAAAAATGGTCACCATCAGAATAGGTCACTGCCATAAAATTTTAATATTAAGATATAAGATATTTTTAGGTTTAAAATAAATAAGCGAAGAATTTGGTGAGTAAGTAGAATAATTTAATTTTCGTCCAAGCCTAATTAATGTTTATTTCCTTTTAAAGTGCCTAACTAAATATAATACACGAAAATAATTACGGTAAATTAAAATTACGTATGTTTATAATAATTTGTTGGGAATTTTGGCAGCTATCTATTAAAACGTTCATTCGTTCTGTTAAAAAATAATCCACATGAGTGTAGCTGAATTTTCAGAAGAACACATTGAAAAAATGCGTTCTATTCTTTGAAATATTATAAGTATTCGGACGTGCTATATTTTTTGTCTGGCACTTTATAACATTTATTTGAACCAAAATGTAAGGGAAGTCTTTTTTTTTTTTTTTTACAATGAATAGTTTTATTGTTAAGATTTTTCGAACTATTTAATTTAATCTAAGAACTTTAGTTAGTAAACGTGATCGTTGTTTGACTATTGTAACTAAGTATATAAATATCTTTTTGTACTAAATTTCGTAAAATTTACGAAAAACATCGACTGATGTGTAACGCGAAGTATGTCTGTATTCGTTTGCAAATTGACATGTAATAAGCTTAAGGACTTATAATTTTTAAATTGTTTATATAGAAATAAATATTCAATTCAACATTGAAATAAAGTGATGATATTGAATTTTTGGTGTTTTTTTTCTACTAATTAGTGAATATGACTAAAAGATATCTAAAATGAAAAGAATAAGTTATCTAAATGACTGGCGCGAGAAAAAATAAACTGGTCAAATGCGAATGGGACTCGCATTATATAACGGGTTTCTACCTTTTTTTTTTAAATAACCTATGCTGTTGGCCTCAGATGGCCTATACAGCTTTAACGGGCAGTTGACGGGTTCCTAGCCACCCTACCTACCTATTTAAAGGTGTAGTAACCTATCCTTACCTATATCATTAAATAAAATTCTTATGAGGTACTACTATAATACTAATCGGTATAAAAAAATATTTTTATACTAATTAGCATATGGGCTCGTCCCCAATTACATGAGACCAATAACATACTGGCGAAATGCGGGTGTACCTAGGACTATAGGACTGATTCCTGGGTACACCTCTGTTTACCCCTTCAGGACAAAGATATGACTGTTCCCCCTGAGCCGGGGATTTCTGTATGGTTATAGGTAGATAGATAATTTTTTTGAATACAGGAAGTAAAACGAACTGTCATGAGTCACTGATATTGTACCGTAAAAATTATGTTAAGCTGTATAGAAAAATTATAATCAAATCCAAAAAGAACAGCATCAAGCAGGAAATAGAGAAAGCTAAAAATAGTACAAAGCAATTATGGAACATTGTAAATAGACACAGAAATAAAGGTAATGCAGGAAAGAGTAATAACTATCGACTTAAAATTAATAAGGAAATTATTGACGATGCACCATGCAATATAGCAGATATTTTTGTAAATCAATTTTACCACAGTAAAAATGACATTGATGAATATGATATTAATAGTAATGAAGCGTTGACATTATTAAGGAGTAACTGTGATAGAATCGAACAAGATATGGAATTTAGACCTACGAATAAAATTGAGGTAAGAGTGATAGTAAAGAAGATGGCAGTTAAATATTCTTATGGATATGATGAAATTCCAATTACCGTCATCAAGGACAATATAGATGTTCTCGCGGACCCACTAAGCGTCTTCTTTAATCACTGCATAGTATCGGGAATTTTTCCAGAATAACTCAAAATTGCCAGAGTTGTACCTATCCATAAAAAAGGTCCAAAGAATGACCCGAAAAACTTTAGACCGATTTCCTTACTACCAGTTCTGTCTAAAATCTATGAGAATCTCATCAAAAATAGGCTGGTTCTGCACTTAAATAATAACAACATCTTAAATGACCGTCAATTTGGTTTTAAATCTGGCGTAGGAACTGGTGATGCGGTCGATATGTTGATAAACGATGTGGTAAGCAATCTTAATAATAAGATGAAGGTAGCTGGATTGTTTCTGGACCTCTCGTCTGCGTTTGATATGGTTGTGTTAATTTTAAGCCTATTATGCTATTCAAATACAATTGTTTTATTGTTCATGAATAAATGAAATGAAAATGAAATGAAATACTTTATTGTACACCACACTTATAGAACCAACACAAAGGATACAGAGAAACTATACTTAAATGTACAAGCGGCGGTCTTATCGCTAATAAGCGATTTCTTCCAGACAACCGATGGATGGAGAGGATTCAGGTTATTTCAGATTTTTCAGGTTATTTTATAGATTGATAGATAAACGCTTTATATATATACACCCCAAAACAATAAATCTTAAAAATTAATCACATTTGGTCAGTGATGTGACTAAAATAATAAATATGACTTAAAAATGTATATTATTTTTATATTTTATTTCACTGTAAATATTTTGTAAACTACCAATAATTGTAAATTTGATACTACTGAACTTGTTACCCAAGTGAAATGTAGGCTCGGAGTATATCAGCAGCTCCGGGCCATCATTGACACTCAAATAAAAATTATAAATATTAAAAAAAAACAAGGGGATTTGTGTATTTGTGTGCCCGTCATGTAATGTTTCTGCAATGCTGAGCTCTCGATTACCCAACGTCACGCGCATACATTGCAAGTAGATAGGTGAAGAGAGAAAGATACTCTTAAAGGACCACACTCTTTCAGCAAGTCTACCATGACATTAAGAAAATTTTCCCCATTTTTTCCGAGTTTCCTTCGACACGTACGTTTTTAACCCTTACACGCACAACGCACATTACCTACCTTCTATTCTGCGTTTCTTTTGTGCTCCAATTCACTCCATCGTTCATAGGCTAACAACGAACGTTATCCATTGTTTCTATAATTAAATAGTCAAACCATGCAGATATTCGGTGTCCTAACTGCTCATTAGATATTATTATGTACTTATAACTAATTAAACATTGGTTAGTGTTTAGATTTTAGATTACACATAACTATAACGGTTACGACATAAATGCGCTATATCTGCTAATATTGGCGTGCATGACAGTTTCCGCTTTGATGGAGTGACTATGGGTTGTTAAATAAGCAGGATTTTCCGGGAAAATTCTTTGGCGGAACGGACGACAACGGTAGGTCCGTTAATTTAATGACAAAATTATTTTGTCACTGCAAAAACTTGCCGACCAAAGACAATTAATTTTTGAAATCATTAAATTACAACCCAGCGACTTAACCTCAAACCTTAATTCTGCTATCCTAATTTATTTAATATTATAAATGCGAAAGTGTGTGAGGATGGATGGATGGATGTTTGTTACTCTTTCACGCCAAAACTACTGAACCGATTGGGCTGAAATTCATTATGTAGATAGTTTAGACCCTGGAATAATACATAAGGTACTTTTTGTCTAGATATTCCAATGGGAACGAAGACTACGCACAGCTTGTCGACAATAATAATATGTCATCAGCTTTTTGCAAATTTTTCCAGTCCTTTTCAATTCCTCGACGTACTATTTTATTGCTTACTTACTTAATTTCTCCACCTACCCCTATAGCCACTGGCAAATTCGTGAAAATCCAATAAATAACGAGGGAAGTGTCGAAACGCTATCTACTTAGCTACAATTTTCGCTCCGAACTGTGCGCCCACGGCCTTTCTTTCGCGTTATATCTCTTTCTTCTATTTTTCGCATTTAAAGTGAAAACTCGAGCTTACAGCCTCGTTGGCGCAGACGGTAGTAACTCTGCTTTCTGTGCCGCAGGCCCCGGGTTCGATCCCCGGCCAGGTCAAACATTTGTGTGCATGAACATGTTTGTTTGATCTGTGTCTGGGTGTTATAAGCGTATTTAAGTATGTATATCAGTCATTTGGTTACCATAGTACAGGCTTCTAGCCTAGTTTGGGACCAGGTGACCGTGTGTGGAAGTTGTCCCATATTTATTATTATTTATTTATTATACGAAAAAAACCTTAACGCATGGTCATCCCAATAATGTTATGTCGCATTCCCTCGGGAAAACTCGACTTTATGATTATAGTCGGACACATATTTGGGAACACCGTAACCAAGTTAAATGCGCTAAGTTTGTTGGACACAGGAGGACGGTGCTTCCGCGATACTGCTTATTGGACCTTACATCACTCCTCTTTACAGATGTGGGTAAAGGTGAAGTTGTGCTGGGTCTATGGTTACATAACATCATAAAATGACGCCTCGGCTTCTTCTTATTTCTTTTACATCTCCTTGTTTGGGCTATGATGGAGATAGATGCTATTTGTGTAGTTTACTTACCACCACCTATTAAACCAGAAATTTTGAAGGATTTTTTGAATAACTGAAATAATACGGTTTCTAATATTGATGAATGTATAATCTTAGGTGATTTTAATTTAAATTTTATAAATTGGACTTCTCAGAATGATACCTTAAAAGCCAAAGCGTCTAATTATGACTGTCCGTTGGGTTATTCTCTCATCGATTTCCTGTCATTAAATAATTTTAGTCAATTTAATATAGAACGTAACAGTGACGACCGTGTATTAGACCTAGTGATTAGCAATATTGCAAATGTCAAAGTCACCAAATCAATCGATCGCTTAACCAAATTAGACCCTAAACATCCTGATTTATTAATAACAATTCCATTCTTAAAATCAACGCGACTTAATCCTAAATCCAATGTACGATTCAACTATTACCTATCCAAGTATCCTAAAATCATAGAAAAATTACAAGACGTAGACTGGCGTGAACATTTTAAACTCTGCGACAATATCGATGATATTTTATGGTAAAACTTTTTTACGACACAATTCAAATAGTCATTAACGAATTAGTTCCAACATTTGTTTTTACACATAAACGTAATAATAAACCTCCATGGTTAAATAAATCACTATCGAAGTTATTGTCCGAAAAGGAGAAATATAGACATAAATATAATATATACAATAATCCACGCGACAAACTAAGCTATGATATTTTGCGACAGAGATGCCAAGATTTAATTGAGAAATCCCATAAAGAATATAAAAATTGTAAACCCCAACTTTTTACCCCAACCTGTAAAACAAACCTAGGACTTAATTCACCAGTTATAAGAATTTGCAGAGAATATAACTTAATTACGAAGTACTCCTCTGATATCGATTTATTTGGTGACTCTTTAAAACAATTTAAAAATAGTATAATCGCAGTTTACTCTACATCCCATCATAATTTGTAATATCTCTTATAATATAATATCTTCTATTTTAACTTTTTCCCAACTTGTACAAGTTATATTCTGTTTTTAATAATTATTATTAGAATTCCTTTTTATTTTATAAGACGTCAATCATACGCGCGAATGTTGTGACTACCTATAATTGCTTTGATGCTTTGGATAAGCATCTTGAATTTGTTTAATTATGTAACTTTTTTTGTATATGTGATAGTTGCTTATTTGTTGGTTGCCCTTAATAAATAAATAAATAAATGATACTATGATGACTTAGTATATAACTTCACGTTTCCCCGAAGGGCTATTTATTTATTTAATCAAAAACTGAGTGTTAATGTGGGCCAGCAGCTACATGTTATATACTTCGCGCCCTCATTTCACTTGAGTTACAGCTTTTTATCAACATTACAAAGTTAATTACAAAATATTTACAGAGATATTAAAAAAAAGAAAAGAATATATAATATACATTCAAATATTTACAATTTATAAAAAAAAATTATTTGCCGCTGATTTTTTTATTTTTATATTATCGTGAAATGATTTATTATGAATGAATTCGAAATGAAATGAGGCATTGCGTGACAATGTGACAATGAATGAAGGTTTGATTACTGATACAAATTTAGAAAGGCAGAGGTGCTCCCATTCCCATAGTGGGTACACCCACTATGCTGTTGTTGTCCTCCATACAAATAAGGAATGCAACGTCATCCGGTCCGCGCATTGGGCTGTGGGCTTTAAAAACAGTTAAAAATTATAATCCTTCCTTTTCGTCTTTGCCAGTAGGACAAGTAAAGAAAAACAATGAAGTTCTCAATTAGGTAGTTGTTAACGGATGCAATCCAACGAAGCGGTAAGGGGATAAAGGCCTGTGAAGCCACTCGAGCCAAAAAGCTTTAGCTCTTGGACAGAATCCAAGTCTCTCGCCAAAAACATAAAAACTAATATATGTTTTATGCTTAGTTATCATAGTTGGGTCAGGGATATTCAATAAATAACTAATTAAAATTAAGATGTTCTTGGATCATTGATTTAAAGAAAAGGGGAGATTTTAAAGAAAGGGGAATTGCACATGCACAGAACGTAGTAGTGGTAGGCCTCTTTAGCAGGGGGCCGCCTGGGGAAGTACCACACCTTTGCCAGTTATCATCCGCCAAGCAGTAATGTGCAAACATTATTGTGTTCCGGTATCTTCATACCGGAATTGCCCTTCGGCAATGTTACCAGCGAAATTACTGGGCATGATGAGATTCAACAACTCATATCTCAGGGTGACGGGCGCAGTGCCACTGCACTGCGCGGCACTCCGCGCAGAATTTTAAATTTAAAAAACTGGGTGGCACTGTATATCTGATATGGGCAATCATGATGCTTACCATCAGGCACCTGATTTGCTCGTCTTGTAACTCACTATCATAAAAAAAAACGTACCCTACATTCTGTGCATGTGCAATTTGAAAGAACAAAGATAGAAAAACGTACCTAAGACCGAAGTGCTAACGTGACAACAAGTAACTTTACTGACGTACGTGGACCTAATGGGAACTAATTTGAGCTTTCCATTTTCGAGAAGCCGTACTGGCTCATCTCCCCTTTTCTTTAAATCAATGACATGGACAATTTCCTATTTCAAACATTCTAATAGTGTATGGATGCATGACCATATTGCAAGGTAAGGAAGGCCACCATAAGAGCGGTCACTGATCCGAATCCGTTATTCGGAAGACGGACGAAATTAGGATATTGCTTTTAGCACTACCTCCGACCTAAATCCATAATCACGGACTTACGAGGGGAGGTCAAAAAGTTCGCGGAATGAAAGGGAAGGGGGGTGAATTTAAACATGAAATTATTATTCCTTTTCAATATATTCTCCATTAACCCTAATTCACTTTTCAGACCTTTCAAATAATTTGTTTACATAACATAAACATAACATACATTCACGCCTTTTTCCCGAAGGGGTAGGCAGAGATGTACCCAGGACTCAGTCCCATAGTAGATACACCCACATTTCGCCAGTATGTTATTGGTCCCATGTAATAGGGGGCGAGCCTATTGCCATCTACCGGGCACAGTTCCAGACTCCAGGCAGTTATTGAGATAATTCCTAATGGAAAAATCCAATATTTAAACACTGCCTGACCTGGGAATCGAACCCAGGACCTCTTGATTGGCAGTCGAGCATGCGCCCTCTGCGCCACCGAGGCAGTCATAATTTGTTTAACCCTTCGAAAAAAAATGATTTGTCAAGGCCTTCAAAATAAGCAGATATTGCCGACTTCACTTCATCGTCATCCGTAAATTTCTTTCCACGAAGCTCTTTTTTCATGTTTGGGAACAAACAACAATCACAAGGGGCCAAATCTGGACTATAGGGAGGGTGGTTTAAAGTTTCGAAGCCGCACTTGTGCAAGGCAGCCATCGCAACATGACTCTTGTGAACGGGTGCGTTGTCGTGCAAAAGGAGCACACCTCGAGACCATTTTCCCCTTCTCTTTTCTTTAATTGATACTTTTAATTTTTCCATTAGTGTAGCGTAGTACTTCCCCGTGATATTGACACCTTTATCTTTATAATCGATCAATAAAATCCCCTTGGAATCCCAAAAAACTGTAGCCATAATCTTTCCGGCCGATTGTGACACCTTAAACTTGTTGGGCGGTGCTGCGCCTTTTTTGTGCCACTGCATTGACTCCTGCTTTGACTCAGGTTCATAGTGATGAACCCAAGTTTCATCTTCAGTCACAATTCGGTTCAGAAATTCATCCCTGTTTTCACTACACAGCTCCAAAAACTCGCGCGAACACTCGACGCGCTGCTGTTTTTGAAGCGCTGTGAGCATTCTCGGTACCCATCTTGCACTGACCTTAGACATGCCAAGATGGTCATGGAGAATATTCAAAATGGTCGTAGATGATACTCCAGTCATCTCTGCGATTTGTTTCTTCTTTAGGAGTGCATCTTCTAGAACAAGTTTTTCAACTTTTTCAACAATGTCTGAGGACGTTGCTTCAATTGGCCGACCTGAGCGCTGATCGTCTTCAATTGAGTCTCTGCCTTGCTTGAAAAGACTATGCCACTTGTAAATCATTGTTTTTCCAGGGCAAGAGTCCCCGTAAACTGATGACATTTCTTCCATAATGTTCTGAGGCGTTTTTCCTTGCTTAGTGAGAAACTTAATCACGGCACAATACTCAATTTTCTCCATAGTTGATATTTTCTACCCGATTGACTTGTTTATCCAGCGATATCTCAAAGTTTTATGAACTGATTGGGCTGAAACTTAGTATTTATAATTGTATTGAGTCAACAAGTAGCGACAGGTAAAAAAAACTACCCCCTTCCCTCTCTAAACCCTCCATTCCGCGAACTTTTTGACCTCCCCTCGTAGATCGGACTCGGTCCGGACGCAGTGAGCGTGTTATCATATTATTACAAATACAACTAAGTATAGCTACTTCGGTCCGTCAATATCATCTCCGAAATGGAGATTAACGGATGACAGAGAGAAATCGGATGACGGATATCGTACCTATCTAGTGTATTAACTCCCATACAAATAGTTTTACGACTACTTCGGACCGTTTTTCACGAATTCGGAGCGGATTCGTTTCGGACGCTAGAAGGCGGAATACTAGGTAGGTACTTATAGCGGGCGCGACTGCCCCGATTAGTTCCGATATGTCCCGTTTTCACCCGATCCGTTCTCACCCGATTCGAATAAAGTTTATATCAATATTTTTATCGCTTTTGCGTTCATTTACATGTAGTACCGGCGAAAACGAAAGTGCTGCCGAATTTAATTTATTAATTAAATTTAGCTCTAGTTTATTTTGGTTTTCACTTGCATGGCATGCGATGGTGACAAAAGCGAGCGTCAAGACTGAAAAGGTTTAAAATCCCCGCTACTCGCGCGTTTGGAAGCCTGTTGCCTAGGCCCGTAGAAAAAAAAAATAATAGTACCCCGTAGTGTGGCCTCAACGAGCGGTTGAAAAATATGTTTGCTGGGTTGTTCGAATCCGTTATGCTCGGCGCCCGCCGTAGTCGATATTGAGTGGACACAAGAGGCGGTTTCGTATAGTTTATATGAGTACAGAATTTCGCGCCCATAGTCGCCACCGCGCTAGGTACATTACACGTGATGAAATGTACCTAAAGAGTAAACACACCTAAGGATTTTGGAGTTAATGCCAACAAAATGCAGCAAAAGAAACACTTCAACCCAAACTTATCTTAATATCTGACTAGACCTTGATTTTTTGACCTTGATGGATACGCCCATGGTCAAAAGAAACTAGGTCTCGCACGTCAGTGCGAGACCTAGTTTCAGCATTCTAGCCTAGTGGCAGCAGTCATGCTGAAAAAAATCAATTTATTTAATAAATTATATTATTATTATAGTCCGTGACTGACTCTTGCTGACGTCACTCGAATTGCAATTACTTATAATTTTTTTACTTTGAAAACATCCAGAAGCGGCGATGACGTAAGCAAGAGTCAGAGTGACTATATAATTTAAAAAGAATAAGGATATTTCATATTATGGTTCCCAAGGAGATTTTTATATGCAAAACTCAGAACAAACTCGTGTTATAAGTATAATTATTTAATTACATGGGACGCAGTTTGCGTGCCTCACGCCCCATTAAACCCAGTATACGGGTATGTCGTAGGAACAGCTGAAAAACCGAATAATTGCGAAAAGCCTAGGAAGATTGCAAAAAACCGGATGATTGAAAACTATGAAGGATTTTCTCAATCTTCCTCACTATTTTTGAGATCTTTTACATAAATCCAATGGACTCCTTAATAATTGGAAACTTGAATAATTAACATTCAAGTTTCAAAAGGCTAATAAACTACCTTTTTCCCTTGGGCCCTATATGTGGGCAACGAATACACCCGTATCCGTCGCCCGGGCCCCAGGATTCTAATTCTCCGATCGCCACCGCACAGGAGGAGCTCTGCACGGAGACGAGTGTTGAATCGTCTTCCACATCTCTATAAGGGCTTGGAAGGGTGTTTCGTGTACTCTCGAACGTTGTTCCCGAACGTCCATCCGTGCGAGGAGATACGGTAGACCCACCACTAAGCGCAATCAGCACAGGGGGCTCTCTTGTTGCCATAGGGGCAACAAGAGCAGGATCCCAATTGCACAGGAGAAAGCAAAGTACCCTCTTCACCTTAAGGGCTTGGAGTGGTGTTTCGTGCCCTCTGGAACGTAGTTCAATCCGTACGAGAGGACACGAAAGACCCTCCCCGCGTGCAGAGGTCGACTTCTGCACAGGGGAAAGCAGAGAACCCTTATAAAGGCCTGGAGGGGTGTTTTCCGCTCTCCCGAACGCCGTAATAAACGTGCGGGAGGAATCACCAAATCCGTCAAGTCCATCATCAGTTCATCAATCAATTAATGATAGTGAAGTGAAGACTCATTGGAAGATGGACAAAATCTATCTTAGTTTTCAATTTCCATTTATTTGCAATTGTCCTAGGTTTTTCGCAATGATACGAATTATCCGATTATCCTGTGACATGTATAAAACCTCGTACAGTCTCAATAACTTCATAGAATACGTGACATTCTTCTAAGGACACATTAGGACGTTTCTTTGAAATCTGAATGGTTTGTTGTTGCATAAAGTTTTCATGTTTCGCATTCGGAAACTTAGAAATGACAAATAAATATATTGTTAAGGCATACGGTATGTAGGCATAGTGTTGGGTTCCATAACTAAATATCAAGAACTTGCAGCGCCTAGTTCCTTGCGCAAAGTATATGCAATAAAATGGCCATAAATTTTGATTGCGTTAATTTAGAAATATGATTTTTTACAGCCACAAGGGACCGCAGATCTAAGTAGTTGATATAAATTTCAACTTGATACCTCCACGCGTTCCGTTAAAAATTGTCTTGACAGACGGACAGACAGATGGACCACAAAGTGTTTCTATAAGGGTTCCTTTTTTCCTTTTGAGGTACGAAATCCTAAATATGACCCTTGCATTATAAACTAGACTGACGGTACTCAATGTACGGTCAGAAGTTCAAACAATACCTCTCCTGGTTCAAGTGGGCGTAGCAAGTAGACAGACTACATCAAATCTGAGGGTCACTGGTTATGGCCATATATTTGGGGTAAAAATAGGATTAAAAATATGAAATCGACATTATAGTAACCTAATGGTCGCGTCACGGTTTAATAGCGCATGGCAAAAGTGGACGGGGCTTTGCGCAGGTGTATTGTTCTAAAAATTCCTAACAGATCTAAAAATCGATTTATGCGGCGCATTCAAGGTCAGCGCTATTAAATCGTGACTCGACCAGTAATTATTGAAGTGAACTTAATAGAAAATTTAAATTTATTTTGATGTAGATAGGTATTTTATCTAGATTTTTTTTTATGATAGTGAGTAACAAGACGAGCAAATCAAGTGCCTGATGGTAAGCATCATGATTGCCCATATCAGACACAGTGCCACCCAGTGTTTTAAAATTCAAAATTCTGCGCGGCACTGCACTGCGCCTGTCACCCTGAGATATGAGTTGTTTAATCTCATCATGCCCAGTAATTTCGCTGGTAACATTGCCCTTCATACCGGAACACAGTAATGTTTGCACATTACTGCTTGGCAGATGAATAACTGGCAAAGGTGTGGTACTTCCCCAGGCGGCCCCCTGCAAAAGAAGCCTACCACTACAAAAATGTATATTAAATTAAAAAATATGTAGGTAGGTATGTAAGTTCTACAATGTTCTAAATTTTAGGAAAGACATTTTATTTCGGTTGCAATTGTTGTTATTAACATTTCTCCTAAAATTCTTTGGAATTTTTTTTGTTAATAATTTTACAAAAGCCTCTACAATCTACAAAAGTGCTCTACAATCTTGTTTATAGCCGTGCAGCCCTTATGGTCACTATCCGGCTGTTTTGTGAGGCTCGTTAAAATGTTTTGCTCTAGTTGTCCCCTGGCAATCTAGAGCCACGTAGATAGAGTTAAGTAGAGAAGGTAGAGTGCTCATAACCTTGACACGGGCCGAGAGCGGCAAAATTGCTTGATAAAGGACAAGACCACAGTTAAATTGATATTTGTTAGAAAATTAAGCTTCCTCACAATACAGCTACGCCCAAATTAACACCATAACTGCAAATGTATTGTAGATACTCCAATGACAGGTTTTACATCGAAACCTTGCAGGAGTATCTCTAGGTAGGAATTATTAATAATGTAATAGGTACTGTTACAATATGCCTTTTTTCTATCCAGATCGGTCCGCTCCCTACTCCTCAACTACTGGCTGCTACGTCTATCGGGGAAGGTCTCTATACTCCAAAATACAAGCTTTTATCTTAGTTCAGATGTGGAGGCTTCTCTAGGTTGGCGTAGCAGCTTTGATAATGGGATGGTGGCCCGTACCGATCGCCGATATCGATAAAATAACATTCCTTTTTTTTACCGTAAATAGTAAATAGTAATAGCAATTTATATCGAAGTCTTAATTAACACAGTCACCATTTTAATAATGTAAAATTTTTAATCATTAAGATCCCTTAACATAATATTGTAATTCCTACCTTAATAATGTAAAAACTTTTTACAAATAAATATATCTATATCATATTTGTTGGTTTTGTCGAGAGGGTTATGTCTCGTCTCGTCTATCACTTGTTTAATTTAATTATAAAAATTGTCACAAAAACGTTGAGTAATACCACAGGTAATACTTAAAGACTGTATCTACCCGTCAAACTAAAGGATTAGAAAGAGTTGGATGATTCGCAAAAAAACAATCGAGTTGCCATACTTGTTGATAAGCTGATCCATTATGTTTAGAGAGCAGATTTTTGTTTCGTGAATCTTCCAAATTGATATTTTACAAGTTATCTAGTTTGACAGATAGATGAAACCCCTTCAGTGTAATTACACCTAATTGAAACAACTTGTAGAGTAAAATTAGTTTATATCTCATTATAATTTAAGCATGCAAAGTGTTATTGGATTTTCTCTTTAGGAACTATCTCTGAGACTGGGTCTGAACTAGAACTGTGCCCGGTAGATAGTAATATACTCATCCCCAATTACATCTTATATACTTACTACTTTAATATTATAAATCTTTTCAGTACAATGTAAATAACTTACGTTTTTAACAGGTGAACAAAACGCTTGCGACTTCTAACTCACCTCCAGCGCCATCTAGCGCGGTTTTGGTTAGATTGATGGATGGATGGATGTTTGTTACTCTTTGACACCAAAACTACTGAACAGATTGGGCTGAAATTTGGTATGTAGGTAGCTTAGACCCTGGAATAACACATGCGGTACTTTTTTGCCGATATTCTCACGGGAACGAAGACTACGCGGGTGAAACCGCGAGGCACAGCTAGTTCCATGTAAATAAATACCTATGTAAAAAATGGAGTAAAACTATGTAAAATCTTTATGTAGTTAACCTATTTATTTATTATATTCAGTCATGTGAATATCAGTATATGCGACTAAAATTACCAAATAAACTATTTGACGACATAAAATATTGCATTTCCATTAGGAAAATACTGTGCTCAGTGACTCAGTTATAACTGTTCATAGTCCTCATAAACCTGTTATATTCCAAGGACTCTTGTCCGAGGAAGTTTTTCAATCTCCCGCCCTTCAAGTTTCAAGACGGAGAATGTCGTTAAAAATTAAATCCTAAAGGCTTTTACCCGAATTCAGCTGGAATAAAATAAAATTTGAAATCGTCCTAAGCCCGTTGGATTGTAATATCCAAGTGAAATATTTCAAGAGAATATTGCAATTTACAGCAGATTTCCGCAGTAAAAACGTCCAATAGAAATGAAATAAAACACATAAACGTAAGTTGTGAAGGCTTCAACGGTGGCTCCTAGCATCTACTCCACACACAGAGGCAAGATCCTTTCACAAAATTCCATTAAAATTAACATCACAAGTTTGATGGTCATTTCACTCTGGAACCCCGCTGAGATTGTGTAGCTTCAATCTAAATAAGTATTTTTTTTTTATTACTAATAATTACGTATAATATCTTCTATTGGAATAAAATCGTTCTAGGTGTGCTACAATAGTACCTCATCATCATCATCATCATGTCAGCCGTTGATGATCCACTACTGAACATAAGCCTCCCAAACAAAGGGGGTTTGCCAATACTCGACACGCTTCGCAGACGGGTTGTCGAGCGCAGTTCGATGGTTTTTGAGGACGCTGCTGCCCGTCCCTCGGATCTGTTAAAACCCTTAGCCGGCTCTTACGGCAACCACGGGTAGAGAGGGTGAAGCACTATTCTGAAGCCGTTAAATAAATAAAAATAATAATAGTCCTGGGTATACTTATACCTCTTTAGACTATATGGGACTGATTCCATAGTAGGTTTTAGGTTTTTCATGCGCATGTAATAGGGGGCGAGCCTATGGATGGCAATTTTTAATTCCGGTATATGGATACCGGACATACGAGTAGTTCCAGACTCGCCGTTATTGACAAAATTCCTTGAAAAAATCTAATAAAACTTTTACCTGACCGAGGATCGAACCTGGGACCGCACGATGGACAGTAGCGCGACCACTAAGCCACCAAGGCAGTGATTTTAGTAAAGACTGCTTTTTGTTTGAATAAAATCGCGGCAAGTGCAATAGTATAATCTTAAATAAATAAAATTAACCACTAAGAGTCAGAGCATTGAATTGTTCTCTGCACATTCTGGTAAAGGCGAGACACAAATTGAGAGGTCCAGCTACACTGACTGGTCAGCCGACTTCCTTCGGGGCTAACGGGATTAAACTTTTAATTAAGGGATTTCAGTGCCATAATCATTGTCCTAAGCCCAGCATCCCTGTGTAATGGTGTAAAAAGTCATTCGCAAAATTAACTATAAGCCGGGAGAGGCTCAGATTTCATTTTAAAAGTAGCAGAGGAATTACTTTATTATATTTGGTGGATCCTAAACTAACAGATGGGAGTTTTTATTGGAGGTGGAACCTTAATTGTGGATGACTGTTTAATGAGGGTAGGCGGGTTTAAAGTTTGGGCGCTGATTGGACGATTTTGCACTAAAACTCGCTAGGTTTACGATTGTGTCTATGAGAGCGCTTTTGTTTTGCAGAAGTGCAAAGTTTTATGAGCCTGAATAGTTTTTTGTATGTCTTTTGTACCAGTTGACCTGATGTAGAGCAGTCGTTAGAACATGTTGAAAGATTTGCAGGAATCTTAGCTACTGAAACTCTATCACATGGGTTACAGCCACACAACCATTTTTTTTAATGACCAGCACCGGTAGCACAGTGACCAGGGAAAACGAAGTCCCTGGGGGTTAGAACGAGATAGCAGATATGAATTGTTCAGGCGCGAAAGAGATAAAAAACAGGGAAAACTCGTTATCCCCGTGCCATGCTAGGCGGGCTGATGATGCTGTTGGGCTCAGGTGGCCTCTACAGCTTTACCGGACAGTAGTGACCGCAGGAGGCGCTCGATTCAAAGTTTAAGGTTAAGGGTGACTTGCACAAGGGCACCTAGACGGTACGAACCTCGGCTTGGGCCGTCGCCAGAATACGTGGGGTCAGACTTGCCCTGGCACCCCAGAAGGGGAGTGTCCTAGGGCCCTATCAATAGTTTGATCTGTTTGATTATTTGGAGAGAAATTAACCAATCTGAAGGATCTGAGAGATCTTCAACCTCGCCGGCGAGGTCGGTGTTATGATTGTATGAGTAGGTGGATCTGGTATCCGGCACCAGTACCACCCACCACATACTGGCGAAATGTGGGTGTGAGTCTTAGGTATGCTATGTTATAAATTCCAAATAAACAAATACTGGTATGATTATATTTAAACACACTTTCGTGCCTAAAAAGTATATTTAGTTTCATCAGTAAGAATACGCTGACAATTCTGTGAATATCAAAAGGGCGCCACCTCATACAATTTCCTTCACAATTGGATTCCACTACAAAGTTCTAGAGACATTTTGTCGCGTCTTCAAGATACATGAATATTTTACTGGCATACTGCATTGTCGTACATATATACTCGAATACTTTGGGATAAGAGATAAAACGAGAAAGAACAACCCTAAGGCATTTTTTTTTCTCCTATTATATCTGTACCATGGTTGAACAATCTAGGTTTCGCATTCGGGGATAATACTTAATAATCTACTATGATCCTTACCTAAAAGTACAGAAAGACATAACATAACATCATTCTTATTTTCCTTGCAAAGGGTAAAGAGGTATATGGCAGAGGTGTATACCCAGGACTCAGTCCCATAGTAAAAGCTCCCACACTTCGCCAGTTATATATTTTTAGTTCGAGAAGGAGAAACTGGAATTATATTCATTTAAAATAAATATAAACCGTATATATTATATTAATTTGTAAGGCTAGTGTGTGAATAGTCAAGTCGGTAGGGGTCGACCAAAGCGTACATGAACAAATTGATGTTATCTTAAGGAAACGTCAGGTCAAAAGTACCAACAACCAACGAGCATGCATGAAGAATGTGATGAAAGTAGAAGAAGCGAAAGTTGTATGTCAGGATCGTAGCAAGTTTAAATAAATATACTCTGCCTACCCAACGGGAACAAGTCGTGACTATATGTATGTATGTATATTATACTCGTAGACATCACTCAGTCTTACAATGCACTCCATATATTGAAACTACATAATTTTCATGTTACTTTTAGTTCTGGCCCAGAATACAAAAGAAACAGAAGAGACACACCTCAAAAAATTTAAATAAATAGCGACTCTAGCTCCGACGCAATAAAGTGCAATTCAGGTCGCACAGCATCTAACTAATTATCGTTATGAACAGCGGCTTTGCCCGCTCGCAATTATGAAATATGGGAGTTTTATACTAAAACTTTTTGGACCCCTTAGAATGTGAATTTTCAAAAATCATTTCTTAGCACACGTCCAGACAACGAAAAAAAAAACCTACATTTCAAGTGTCAAGTCTCTAGGATCAGTGGTTTGGGCTCTGCATTGCATGTCAGTCAGTGAGTCATTTAGGATTTTAAATAATTTATTATAATGATTAATCTACAAGCTTTCTATCCCGTATCTCTATCTGTTCTCTTTGTCTAGCCCATAGAAATATTTCCGTCAAGACGGACGCCCCAGCTACTTATAGCTTCATACCTTTATTCCGAAGTGTCCCAGGCCTGGTTCAGGAGTTTATTTTAAGAATACTGACTAATGATCTCTACTTTTCTATAAGCGCGGAAGTACCTAGTAAATAAGTCAAAAGATTGTTAATAAACGGACGGACAGCGGAAGCTTAATAAAATGGTGCTTTCCGCACCCTTGGGGTACGTAACCCCAAAAATACCGTTACGTCATTAAATTTATTTAATATACATTTAAATCGCTTATACTGATATTATCTACTGCCTCGGTGGCGTAGAGAGCGCATGCTCGACTGCCAATCAAGAGGTCACGGGTTCGATGCCCAGGTCAGGCATAGTGTTAATATTGGATTTTTCCATAGGAATTATCTCAATAACTGCCTGGAGTCTGGAACTTTGCCCGGTAGATGGCAATAGGCTCGCCCCCTATTACATGGGATCAATAACATACTGGCGAAATGTGGGTGTATCTACTATGGGACTGAGTCCTGGGTACACCTCTGCCTACCCCTTCGGGAAAAAGGCGTGAATGTATGTTTTTTTTTTTTAATAATAATTTGACTGCCTCGGTGGCGTAGAGGGCGCATGCTCAACTGCCAATCAAGAGGTACCGGGTTCGATGCCCAGGTCAGGCAAAGTGTTAAATATTGGATTTTTCCATTGGGAATTATCTCAATAACTGCCTGGAATCTGGAACTGTAGATGGCAATAGGCTCGCCCCCTATAACATGAGACCAATAACATACTGGCGAATGTGGGTGTATCTACTATGGGACTGAGTCCTGGTTACACCTCTGCCTACTCCTTCGGGAAAAAGGCGTGAATCTATGTTTCAAATAATAATTCATGTTTTTTTTCTTTTGTTAATATAACCTTTCTACCTTCAAAAGACATTCGGTCAATACGGAGCGAACCGTGTTATTTTTATATTTGTATCAAATATGTCACTTCATGAAAATACAGTATTTGTGTACCGAGCCAAATTTTACTGGGTGGCTGTGCGTTCCCTGAATTCCAATACAGTTCTATGGATACTCGTTTCCAAGTATGATATTTGCTTTTCTTATTGTATACCTAACGGGTAAAAGTTATTGAATAGAGCATGAAGCTTCGCCGTATTTTGGACAATATAGTGGTATTTTTATCTAATATGACCACCCACTTACAGTAAAAACTCGTTGACTAGTCAGGAACGCACGTGCCACCTTACATCAAATTTTAACCATCCTACTTCCTACTGTCAGGCCTGTGACACTCCACGTTTTTGCTTTGTGCGCCTGTCTGCAGTTTTTTTTGCCTGTATGTAAGTAGGTTCCGTTTTCACGCTAAAACTTAGTTCTTAGTCATTACTTGAAAAAATTAAGCCCTACAAGTTTCTTGTGCGTAGAAGTCAATACTACGGTAGACTCAATACTGTTTATTTTCATTGACGTACAAAAGTGTCAGATTGTGATTTGTTCTATTTGAATAAATCTTTTTGACTTGACTTTTGACTTTGACTTTTGACTTTGAAACTACAGAAACTGATTGAGTTGGTATGAAGATAGCTTAGACCCTGGAAAAACCCAAAGAGTACATTTTTATTCCCACGGGAACGAAGACTGTGCGGTTGAAACCGTGGGGCATAGCTGGTACTTATTATCATGCTTGTATTAGTATGTCGCAATCCCTTCTCCTTGTACGTTGTTTCACCCACCTCGAAATCAGACCAGTCAAGTGTGGAAGAGAAGAAGGAAGAAAGAGAGAGAAGGTATACAATATGTCTTTGTTATTTCACTGTGAAGCTAAATTTATTAAGATATTTTTTGCAAAATATTTCAATTGTTAGTGATACTAATAGTTGCTACAAAAACTAACTAGCGCAAAGTGACGTCACGACATACAAGTATCTATAAAAAATTCGCAAAGTGACATCACGACATACAAGTATCTATAAAAAATTCGCAAAGTGACGTCACGACATACAAGTATCTATAAAAAATCGTCTTGCTACTTTCATAAACTTTATTCACTCATTGTTAAAATACTTTGTCCGGAAAATTATATATAACATTTATGACAGGATATGAAGCGACATGTAAGTGTTTTCGCGTGTACTCTGAAGTGAATTTTTTTATATATACTTATTAAATAAATTATTTGAGAACATTTTGTGACAGTGACAAGACGAGCAAATCAGCTGCCTGATGGTAAGCATCATGATTGCCCATATCAGACACAGTACCACCCAGTGTTTTAAAGTTCAAAATTCTGCGCGGCACTGCACTGCGCCTGTCACTCTGAGATATGATTAGTTGAATCTCGTCATGCCCAGTAATTTCGCTGGTAACTTTGCCCTTCAGACCGGAACACAGTAATGTTTGCACATTACTGCTTGGCGGATGAATAACTGGCAAAGGTGTGGTACTTCCCCAGGCGGCCCCCTGCAAAAGAGGCCACTACAAAAACATGGCTGATAAATAAAATTATATTACAAATTCTTATAAATACCTCTTCTGCTACTACGTAGAAAACATAACATCTGTACACGCGTCAAATGTGTGCGTAAGTACGGGCGTTACTGCCTCATTGACTGCCTGGTCGCAGGCGCGGGGAGGTGAGTGTCGCTTCTTTACATAGTAATAGTTGATATTCTTTGCCTAAACTATGACGTGGGCATAACTGCTGTCGTAATTCCAGTTGACCAGTTGACAACTTTTTTGGTGAAATGGCTAATTCAAACGTTTCCCCAATGTGGGCGTATGTTACCCCCTAGGGTCTAAATACCCACATTTACTTCTGATACATAGGTATTGTTATTAATGGAATCAACGCTGTGGGGCCACTGCAGTCTATTTGGGTAGCGCTTAATAAAGGTCTTTAGCATGTTCGAAGATTCGTTAGAAGATTGTAGGGCCACGAATTTGACAGGATATTGTCCTATAGCCAAAAGTTTTACCCACTTTATTATTAGCTTTGCTCTTTCTTGTAGAATCAATTTTTTTTTTTAAATTATAATGATTGAATGTTAAAAACTTAATTGTGTTTGTACTCGTATTAGTACTGAAGTTCGTGTGAAATTGACGTAATATTATGTGAAAATCAAATTATATTTTTGCACGTCTACTTGCAGACGAATTGCATTGGGAATACATTTATAGGTATTATTTAAACCTGTACCATTAACATTGTATTTCTAGAAAATTAACTATTTGAATAATAATAATGTGGGACAACGCGAAGGCGAAGATGAAGTCTAAGATATTACACGTTTGCCTAGAAGGTGTCTGTTCACTGGCCTTAAAGATGTCCAGATTATCTTTCCGGAAAAACTGACCTCGGAAGAGAGTTCCACTCCTTAGCCGTCCGCATAATGAAGGAAGAGGCAAACCGCTTCGTGCGTAATGGAGGAATGTCTACAACATAAGGGTGAAACTGCTCGCCGCGCCTAGTCGTTCGGTGAGTCGCACGATATCAAAAGTTTATTACGAATCGCGGCTTTATAGAAATTTATTTCGACTTTTAAAAGAACGTAAACTCTATGGCCCAGGCAATGAAAGGAGCCCCTACCATCTAGTGCATCCATTAGCACAGCCGTCGGTCCTAATTTGCATCCTGGATCGACAATGCTTCGGCGACAGTCCCCTACTGGCGAAAGCCTTCGATATTATTATACCCTATAAAGAAAGGGTTTTGTCAAATTGAAATGGTACTTTGAATTTGGGATGCTTTAATTTTTTATTTCTAACATATAATAAACATCCCGCCTTTTTCCCAAAGAGGTATGCAAAGGTGTACAACACCATAAAAGGTTAATTCACACTAAGCCATGTTTTATGTCCCATGTTATAGACTGCCTCGGTGGCATAGTGGGCGCATGCTCGACTGCCAATCAAGAGGTCCGGGGTTCGATCCCCGGGTCAGACAAAGTGGTTAAATATTGGATTTTTCCATTAGGAATTATCTCAATAACTGCCTCGAGTCTGGAACTGTGCCTGGTAGATGGCAATAGGCTCGCCCTCTATTACATGGGAACAATAACATACTGGCGAAATGTGGGTGTATCTACTATGGGACTGAGTCCTGGGTACACCTCTGTCTACCCCTCCGGGAAAAAAGGCGTGAATGTATATGTTATAGGGGGTGAACCTATTGCCATCTATTCAGGCTTTATTTGGGAAAATTTAAGAATGGAAGTTACCTTTGTAGCAGGTAAAAAAATTGCTAGCGTGTTTTAACTTGACCCCACCCCTGTTTTTTTGTGTGTATGTTTGTTCCGTTTTCACGCTGAAACTTCTGAACCATTTGAGCTGAAATTTGATATGTAGATAGCTTAGACCCTGCTATAACACATAGGGTACTTCTATCCCGATATTACCACTGGTACGAAGACTATGCGGGTGAAACAGCGCGGCACAGCTAGTCCAATAAATAAATAAATGCTACAGCTAAATTAAAAAAAAAAAAAAATTGTAGCGTAGTGGTCTCTTTTGCAGGGGGCCGCCTGGGGAAGTACCACACCTTTACCAGTTATTCATCCGCCAAGCAGTAATGTGCAAAAATTACTGTGTTCTGTGTTACCAGCGAAATTACTCGGCATGTCGAGTTTCAACAACTAATATCTCAGGATGACAGGCGCTGTGCATTACCGCGCAGAATTTTGAATTTTAAAACACTGGGTGGCACTGTGTTTGATATCGGCAATCATGATGAACCATCTGGCACCTGATTTGCTCGTCTTGTCACTCACTATCATAAAAAAAAGTTATGCTTAAGCGTTTGAGATGAAATATTGCACTTAAATACGCTACACGTTTAGTTTGGAAGAGAATACATGATTAGCTAGGTGACGTCATTTAGGATATAGGATCTTGAATGAATAAACATTATGACATGCGGGCTACTTGTATTTGGTATTAAATTTAATGATAATAGCGTCATTATCATTTTCCTGCCCTTGTCTTCTTGTTCGGCAAAGCTTGTCTTCTTCCGCCATTCCAGTCTTTCATCCGTCATCTCTGCACTCTCCTTTTCACGCATATCCTTATTCACACAGTTCATTCCGTCTTTTCAGGACGCCACCTCCTCCAATGAATGTATCATCCTCATGGTCCTTTTTGCTACATGATTTTCATTTGTTCTTAAATTACTTAAAAAAAACTTGAGTATTTAATTTAATATTTGTAACATACGTTAGTTAATACATAGTAAATAAAATATTACAACTAGATGCAAATTTACAATAACTGAGCGAAGTATAACACAAATTGAAATTAATTTAACGCCAATCCTTTGAGACTAGGAGTTCTAGAGAATTCCACCATTTGTGAATCAAAGGTCCCTTTGATTTCCAGGTACCGATTATAATTCAAAGGATGTTTGGTAGATTATTAAGTTGTCAGCTTCGTTCATGGCGTTGTAATATTGTATAAAGTTACAAAATCAACGGCGCGCTGCTTTGGAAGGCTAACTGCTTTGTCGGTGAAATTGCAATAGTTTAAACCTTTAGCCTTTAGCAATACCTTAAGCAGTCTTGTTGCAGGTTCTTTTGAAAAAAGCTAGTGTTTACTGTTAGTTGCAATTGTTGGAAAAGTTTTGTAGTAGCGCCACTGATTTGGAAATTAAAGAGTGGAAGGCTAACGTATGGATATGTTACCCTACGTGTTCACACGTAGATATCAATTTCTAACCCAGATCTGATTGTTTCAGGATACGGTTTAGTCACAATATATTTTATATGTATATATGTGTCAGTTCTCACGTGCAGTATGTTTTAAGATCCGGAAAAAAACTGAAACGGGAAAATGCACATGTGAATTCAAACATATAAATTATATTTTGTCTAAACCGTATCCTGCAAAAATCATGCGAATATTCGGGGAGATAGGCCTCGTCAGCGTTGGTTCGCAACCTATAAATTGAAGGAAAACTCAAACAAACCCGGAATGGGGAATCTTTGAGGCTACAACTAGGGACAACCTGAAATAAGTAGCAATCTCCTGCAACCAAACTGGCTTCACACGTATCGACATGTCGTTCCTGCGGATTCAGCCACTGAGGTCGAGAGGGTGGTGTAGGCAAATCTATTAAGTCGGCCTAGGCGACACATCATATATAATCGCCACTAAATCTGATAAAACTTAGGTAAAAGAGTAAATAAAGACTTTTCTAGAATAGTTAACAAGCCAAGAAAACATATGTCATTAAAAGTATACGGCCCCATACAATTATGTTACCTGGAACTTGCTTTATTTGTTTCCAATTTCTACGAAAAGCCTCAAAAAGTTTTGAAGACAACAGGAATACGAAGCTTGATTGTCTGGACTAAGTTTTAAGATCCCTAGCAGAAAGTTAACTCTTAGGTTTGAACTCGAAACCGCACTTGCCGCTACATAACTCTTGGACTTCAGGTTGTACAGGTTTTACGCTGGAATATTTTACGAAAAGTAAGCCTGTTTTGTAGTAAAACTTTTAAAATTGGTTTGTTTGGCGGATATAAAAAATTATTCTTTTTTTTATGATATTGAGTAACAAGACGAGCAAATCAGGTGCCTGATGGTAAGCATCATGATTGCCCATATCAGACACAGTACCACCCAGTGTTTTAAAATTCAAAATTCTGCGCGGCACTGCACTGCGCCTGTCACCCTGAGATATGAGTTGTTGAATCTCATCATGCCCAGTAATTTTGCTGGTAACATTGCCCTTCATACCGGAACACAGTAATATTTGCACATTACTGTTTGGCGGATGAATAACTAGCAAAGGTGTGGTACTTCCCCAGGCGGCCCCCTGCAAAAGAGGTCTACCACTACAATTACAACTGATTAACTTATTTAAAATAGAGCCGTTGAGCGACAACGTGGGGCTCTTCAAAAAGAGAGTGAATAGAAAGTTTGGCAACATACTGGCAATACCCCTTACAGGTATCCATAGGCGGCGGTAACCGCTCACCATCAGGCGACCCGTCTGCTTGTTTACCACCTATGGCTTAAAAGTCAATTCTTGATATAAGTAGGCACACAAACATCAACAAACGATCTTATACTAAATAGTCCTCTTATAGGTATTTACTCCACTATTGAAGTTAAAATAGTGCAAATATATAATATATAGCAGAATAATTTGGATATCATCAAAAAGATTCAAATTGTACCTACTGTATAATATAGCGCTTTTAAGAAATTCAAGCGAGATCTAGATATCAAATTTCAGGGTAATTTTTCAACATTCATCTTATGAATGGATCTAAATTACCCTGACCGTGGTAAAGTATTTGGTAAAAAGATTTTCGTGGTCAAAGATGAGAATAGATTTTTTATAGACTTCAACTAAACTAAAGTAAGAATATTAAGTATCGAGGGATTTAAATTTAAAAAGAAGAGATCATTTGTTATTTATTGTAGTAGTTTGTAATTTCATAAAGTTTCAAGACATCTTAAATATTCATACAAATAAAATAAACTATTTTAACAAAATTTTGGTATATATTTAATTTTTTTTATTTTTTATTATAGTAGTTCCTAATAGATTCGGATTAGGCACGGGTGTATACTCGTAATATTTGATATAAGTATTTTTAACATAATGTTCTTTTATTATAAAAAAAATTTGATTAGCCAAAAAAATATCAGATATAAATAAAATTTTAAATAAATGGTATAATTTTTATTTGATATACTTTTCATTTGATATAACAAACTATCAATATAATGCCGTCCTTATCATTTGATATAATTTTAATATGACACATTTTTCACTATAATTACATATTAAAGTTAAAATTCTCTAACTCTAGATGATAGAACGTTCTGAACTTTATAATATGACAGAGTCGTGTCTGGCGCTTCGCCGGCCACTGCCGCGACACGCTTGTTTCGCTCGCTCGGCTCGCGCGTTGTGTTCACATGTCAAACCTAAAAATACTGTACGGCTCGAGTTGATACAGTGACGATCCCTTTCCAACGTAGGGTTTCCAAGGTAGGTATATGCTACGTAGCGTAGGGTTTTTGTAGTGGTAGGTCTCTTTAGCAGGGGGCCGTCTGGGGAAGTATGTGGTACTTCCCCAGACGGCCTTTGCCAGTTATTCATCCGCCCAAGCAGTAATATGCAAACATTACTACTCGTATGTTCCGGTCTGAAGGGCAATGTTACCAGCGAAATTACTGGGCATCACGAGATTCAACAACTCATATCTCAGGGTGACAGGCGCAGTGCAGTGCCGCGCAGAATTTTGAATATTAAAACACTGGGTGGCACTGTGTCTGATATGGGCAATCATGATGCTTACCATCAGGCACCTGATTTGCTCGTCTTGTTACTCATTATCATAAAAAAAGTCCTTTATCTATTTTTTGACTTTATTTTTTTTTAACGAGGCTGGGTTGTGGTAAACATTCAAATGACTTATCCCCATCTTCGCTCGTAGATAATTCAGATTTGAAATGGTTTTTCCGAGTCCATTAATAACACATGGCATCCAGGCGCTGATATTAAACTTCAGGGAGTTGAGAGTGAAAAATGAACTGGATGCTAGATTTAAAGTGCTCTGAATCTCTGACACCGGTGACTTCCAAGTAAGGACAGACGCTTAAGATTTGACGGTTATTGTGCTTCTGCTGATTTCATCTTTAAAGCACTTTACGTACTATACCAGCACGTTATAGGAACGTTACGGAACCGTGAGTGGAAAAAAATCTTTGTATAGAAATGTGTGACACCTTGCCCACTAGACCGTCGGGTGCCGCGCATGGAGCGTTAGCTCTCTGTCAACATTTTCTATGAGAACGGTATTGATACGTTATAGTGGACAAGGTTACACTGTTCCGTATCCGCCGCCTAATGAAAAGTAGATTTATACTATTTATGAATTTTTGTTGGAATTTAACTAGTAATCGGGCGTTTCACAGATATGTAACTTTATCTATTACATCTATTAAACGGCTTATTATTATTTTTTGTTTACATTATAAACGTATGTATAACCGAAGTTTAAACGTGAAAAAGGTAAAGGTGTAAATGGTTATTCTTGGGATTAAAATATTGTATAATTTAAGTTCGTACGGACAAAAATCTCAGTCTCAGAACGATTGACTCAATGGGTTTCAATTCTTCATTATTCCTTCCACTCTTAAAGAAACCAGTTTAATTTAAAAAGTTTCAAACAAAAACCATCGCTAGTTTCAGTCTTAACCGGACGAAATAGTAGGTAACGTTGGACCGTTAGATATCGTAGCAGTTTCCTAGCGTAGAGACGCTTTCCTACTGAAGTAATTTGCATTTACACTAAGATTAGATGACAATATAGATGTGACAAGGGAAACTTATTCTATGTTACTGAAATTGCTTGATAAAACCAGGACTTATGTGTTGTGTAAACACCTACGGAGTTTAAGGGACACGTTATTTAAAAAAAGCTTGACTACAAACATTACGAAGATACAAAAAACAGTATTTCATACTAATCCTAATTAATCTTACTAATTCATATTATAAATGCGAAAGTTTGTGAGGATGGATGGATGTTTGTTACTCTGTTACGACAAAACTACTGAACCGATAGGGCTAAAATTCGCGGTGTAGATAGTTCATACTCTGGAATAAGACATAGGCAACATTTTATTCCGATATTCCCACAGGAACGAAGACTACGCGGGTGATACCCCGGGGCACAGTTAGTTATTAATAAACTTTTATACAGCTTGCTGTTTTAACATTGAAAACAAATATAGGATTTAGGCATATGGAGCTTCCAATTCTGGATTTTGGACTTTTGAATGTACCTGTTAGTGTTATTTCTTATTGATAAGATAAGACATTTTATCCCTTATATATGATAATAATAGGTAAGTAATTATAAGTGCTACATACATTTTCATATATTTTTTTTTTATTTAGTGCGTGACATGACGAGCAAATCAGGTGCCTGATGGTAAGTATCATGATTGCCCATATCAGACACAGTGCTACCCAGTGTTTTAAAATTCTAAGTTCTGCGCGGCACTGCACTGCGCCTGTCACCCTGAGATATGAGTTGTTGAATCTCATCATGCCCAGTAATTTCGCTGGTAACATTGCCCTTCATACCGGAACACAGTAGGCATAAGTAGGTGTATTATCTATCTTAATTCTCGAAAATATCTTTGGTTCTAAATCTTTATTCTTTGTTACCACGTTGGCATAGTTAATTAAAGCTCCTGAATAGTGCACGCCGAATTATATTAAATGTAATATCACATTGCAATAAAATTAATTGCAATTTTATTTTAAATAGGTAATTTAAATGTGACTGAATTTATTATGTTAATGAGTGATTTTTTTTAATGTTAATAAGTGACAAGACGAGCAAATCAGGTGCGTAATGGTAAGCATCATGATTGCCCATATCACACACAGTGCCACGCAGTGTTTTAAAATTTAAAATTCTGCGCGGCACTGCACTGCGCCTGTCACCCTGAGATATTAGTTGTTGAATCTCGTGATGCCCAGTAATTTCGCTGGTAACATTGCCCTTCAGACCGGAACATACGAGTAGTAATGTTTGCACATTACTGCTTGGGCGGATGAATAACTGGCAAAGGCCGTCTGGGGAAGTACCACATACTTCCCCAGACGGCCCCCTGCTAAAGAGACCTACCACTACAAAAACCCTACGCTACGTAGCATATACCTACCTTCGAAACCCTACTTTGGAAAGGGATCGTCACTGTATCAACTCGAGCCGTACAGTATTTTTAGGTTTGACATGTGAACACAACGCGCGAGCCGAGCGAGCGAAACAAGCGTGTCGCGGCAGTGGCAATATTCTGCGCGGCACTGCACTGCACCTGTCACCCTGAGTTGTTGAAACTCGTCATGCCCAGTAATTTCGTTGGTAACATTGCCCTTCAGACCGGAACACAGTAATGTTTGCACATTACTGCTTGGCGGATGAATAACTGGCAAAGGTGTGGCGGCCAGAAGGCCGCCTGGGGACAAAGGTCTCTGAACATGGACATGGTCTGAAATGAAGATATATTTGATTTTAATTAAAAACAAAAATATTATATAATTTATTATTATAACACAACCCATGATAACAAGCCTTTCCCCTTATGGTTTGACAGAGGTGTACCCAAGACCAAGTCCCATAGTAAGTAAACTTTACAATAAAATCATATTATAAAGATAAAATCCATAATAAGTAAGGCAAGACGTATAATTTACCTTCCTATATTAAATGTATAAGTGTGAGGAATCGGGTTTAGCTGGATTCGATCAGGGTTTGACTACCTACTAGAAAAATGTTTCCAAGTGATATCCAAAAGAAAAGTTACGTATAATAAGAGTACCTATTACTCGTATATCTGAAATAGATCTTTAACAGACCAATAAACTCCAACATTAGACACCTTATTATAGTAATACCTACTTTTATGTTTCTTTTGTGTATTTATTCTCGTAAATTGAACGACGGAGATTTTTTTTTAAATCCACAATATGAAGGATAAAGATAATAAAATAATATGAATTTCAGACCAATATGACGACAACTTATATCTCAGGGTGACAGGCGCAGTGCAGTGCCGCGCAGGATTTTGAATTTTAAAACACTGGGTGGCACTGTGTCTGATATGGGCAATCATGATGCTTACCATCAGGCACCTAATTTGCTCGTCTTGTCACTTACTAAAATAAAAAAAAAATTAAGGAGTACAATATGAAATGGGAAGCAAAATTTCACCCACGGGCGGGATTTGAACCACGCACCCTCCGCACCACTCTACCAGTTGAGCTACTGTGGTGATACTAGTCATTGGCGAAATTTTTCTACTCCATCTACCTAACGCCTAAAGCGGCGTGTGTGTTTAACTATAGACGATGCATTTCGCATTCTATATTTTATTGTATTTCAAGCGAAGAGACCGCTTAGTCTATGAAATATATAATATCAATTGCAGGAGCTCATCGCATTTTCAAAAATCTATCTATCTGAGCGCTTGGTCGAGGCGACGCGTGATCAAAATGCTGGCGTTTATCTGGCCCAACGTATAAGCATTACTATTCAACGTGGCAACGCCGCCAGCATCTTGGGTACGCTTCCGTCTGACAGTGGTTTAGAGTACTTGGATTTTCTATATAGGCTGACATGACGGCCTGTGGATTTTCGAAGTTTTCTATGGCCCTATGGCATAGTGTATTTAGTTATGGTAGATAGTAAGTAGGTAGCTCTTTTGTTAAGTCTTTTTACAATGAAGGCACTCTGTGGTAATATAAAGGTGAAATTTTGTATCGATGCATGGATGTTTGTTACTCTTTCACGCAAAAACTATCTATTGGGCTGAAATTCGGTGTATGGATAGTTTAAACCGTGGAAATACAGAATTTAGTTTTTTATTTCGATATTCCTGCGGGAACGATGGCTTCGCGGGAAAAACCCCCGGGCACAGCTTGTCATAATAATAAGAAAAATATTGGGCCAAGATTTTTATATTTCTATAGTCTGCCTGCGCGAATAAAGCTTTATCTTGTATGAAACTGATAAAAATTACAAATATAGGTACAGTCGGCTACAGTTACTAAGATGACAATGCGCTCTCGTAAAGTTAATTATACGATTCGCGACGTCTACTAGAATGAGAATTTCTGTTAAAAACACATTTCTGTGCGACTTTATTTGACGTGAAACGAGCACCGGCTTCGTGAGGACAAAGATTAGCAGAGATATTATACTCAGTTGACTTTACATTATTAGATGCACTACTAAATCTGAGGATTATGATTACCTTGATGAATAAAGGATGGTCATGTTACTTAAACAATATGTTTAACACAATTAAACAAACTCTGCTCGAAGTGCCAAAATGCTGGAATTTTTTGAATAGTGTTGTTTTAAACTTATATTTTATAATAATATAATAGGTTAAACCATAGACATAGCATTTTTTTCGCTATGCTCAAAATACCAACAGAGCGTGGGAAGCAGCGAGCAAGAGCGCGAGAATTCAAGTAGGTCTTCTCGTGCTCGGTGCTTCGTCTTTTAAAAAGCGATAATGATACCAAATTAGTATTATTATCTGTTCTGTGACCAAATGTCAGTGTTGACAGTCAATGTGTTTCGCGATTTTAGTTTTGGGTCGATTGGATGATTTTAATAAAATTATATGCTGATGACAAGACATCAGCATAATACCCCATAATTTAACTGAAATGATGACAAATTTCTGATAGATTTCCATGCAGTCCGATAGTAGGCGGCTTGCATCCAGCGTGTGTCGACAGCCATTATGAAGTCGCCTTGTGGTTTAGGCCGAGCGCGCACTGCCTTGCGTTAACTGTACGTGCGTTTATTCTACCGTACGGTCTTTGAGACTTTATTTTGCCGCAATGCGCGCACTTCTGTGATACTCCATATTTCACAGAATAAGCTACGCAACGCAAGGCAGTGCGCGCTAGGCCTTCCTAAGCTGCGCTTGCCAGTCCATGGTCTCGTGGTCCGGTGGGTTTGCTGTCTTCTAGTGATGTTATATTAAACGTACATACGTGTAATGACAACGATATCGGTGATGTGTAGACAAAACTGCGTAATTCATAACATAACATAACAACTAAAATATTAATACCTAGCTTTTAAACTTAGCGCTAATCTGAAACATTGTTTCGCTAATCCCACTTCTAATTTGCAATCCACTTAAAAATCACGCCAAATATGGTTAGACATAGGTGCAGGTGAAATTGGTACGATTCCAAGAGTCCCGGGTGCAATCTGCTAACTCGACTCTACTGAGTAATGAACTGCGCGAAAATTTGCTTAATCCACACTGTTATGGAGTTTAATTGCATACTAATTTGGAATACGAGTATGTGAAGCCAGGAAGGCGTTTTTAAGAGGGGGTTTTATGTTTATGCATAAAGATTGTTTTTTTTTTTAAATGCTACACGTAATTACATAAAATAAAGACATCTAGGTTCTAGAAAATAACAATACAAAGATTCAGTAAAAAATCTAATTTAATGCAAACGAGTTTTCATATATAAAATCATATACTTACAAATAAAAATTTTTAAGACGTAATTCTTAGGTAATATATAGGTAGAATATAGATGACAAATAAGATTTTTAAAGAAAATCGCATAATTTTTTTCCAAATCGCATTATATTTATTTCCAGTGCATAAAAGGCACGAGCACGAGTTGGTTTGCGAGCAGCAAACTGCAAGGGTACCGCGACTGTGACCATGCGCCCTCTCTAGTTGGACTGGGTATAAATAAATTATGTTTCTAAATAACACATATTATTTATTTCATAATCTTGACATTCTTAACGCTTTAGAGATTAATACTTCCAAGCACATAAATACATTAAATATAGGGCAATAAATGGTCCCATAAGAACTTAACAAATAGTGTCACATGAACATAATAAAATACGTAAGAAAACAATATATTAATTTATTGAAAATATATAAATAGTGATAAATACAAAACAGCATTCTATAGAACCATAATCTAGCATATAATATGAAGTTACCTATCGGAGAAAGTTTACTATGAGATTCATGATGTTATCGAAAGATGACGATTACAGAGAATTATAAATAGCATAGGAAATAATATGGTAAGGTATCAATTAATACGAAGGTACTTACATAAATATACTTTTAAGTCCTAAATCAAGAAAGACTTGAAAAAACCTGTAGATAGGCTTTAGATTTAGTTATCAGGAACTTACTACAATCACCATTTTCACCACAGAGTTTTACGATCTGTGATTTTCACAATTTTTATCACAACTTTTGAATAATCTGATTTCCAACAATGGCTAAGTTGCTAATGCTACATTTTCGGCCATTCTTATAAAGCATACAATCATTATAAGCTTTCTTATGAAATATAGCACTAACGTACCTAAAAACACAAAAACAAATAGACACACGTCTAGCCGGTTTTCCGTGAGATTATTTTTAAAGTTAGGCCTTTTCTGTGTTTTTAATTATAGCTACATATTAACGTTCATTGTATGAAGCTCTTTTGCACCTTTTTTGTGTTGATCATCAATATTTTTTTAAACAACCTGTTTCGTTTCAACGTCTTTTTCTTTCACTATATTTACTTCTTTAAAATCGATAATAGCTTCGTTATTTTCTAAACGTCGACTAGGGCTCGGAATTTGAAACGTTCCGACCAATTCCATGTAAGAAGGAGGTTTCTCGATGTTCTGTGATGCTTTTTCAGCCTTCAGGAACTGTGCATACTTCCTTATGATGACGAGGAAGAATAAGGCGACCACTGAAAAAAAAAAAACTGTAATTTTTTTTAACAATTGTTGAAGATATCGGTGACCTAATAACATCGCGCCTTTTTCCCGAGGGGGTAGGCAGAGGTTTACCCTGGATCCAGTCCCACACATCGCTAGTTATGTTTTATTATGATACCATGTAAAAGGGGGCGAGGCTATATAGCCATCGGACACAGTTCCAGCCTCCAGGCTATCATTGAGATATTTCCCAATGTAATTATCTAATTTTATTTTATCTGACCTGGGCATCAAACCCGGGACCTTATGATCTATAATAGTTTGCAACCACTACGCCACCGAGGCAGTCAACATCGGTAGGTAATACATAAAATAAAACACATAAACGAGCAACCACAGTTATCAGTTACCTTTCCATCTAAATTTTTAAGTCTAGTTCGTCAAAAAAACAAAAAGGCTTTTTGAAACCAAACGTAGAAATATTTGACTGTCAATGGTTTTAGCTGGTTTACTCATCTGAGTAAAACGTACACTTCAACGATGCATTTAAAAAAATAGCCTTCACGCTAGCTTTTATATTTTTGTCATTCTCAAAAATAGCTAAGCAGAATATTTTACACTGTTCAATTTTTCAGCTAAGTACAATTATTTAAGTAAATTTAAAAATTTGTGCTTCTAAAGTAATAATAAATATATTTATGGTGAGAGTTATTTTTCATCCCGAAGTGATTTAAACACTTTTTAATTATTACTTTATTACTGATTTAAGCACGCATGATGATTATGCCTAATTGGAAATTGGAACACAAAATAAATCACTCTGATACGGGCACTCACGACAAGTTCTCATTTGTGTCGGGTAGGCACAATGTCAAGTACATTATCAACTTTCAAAGTGCGTCACTCGTCTTCTGTTTTTGAACTATCCATGGCTAAAACATGATCAATTGAAAAAAGATCGAAGGTCAAATCATCAATTATTAGTAATGGTTATACGTGCAACTAAAACGGAGCGAGTCGAATTTTATTACGTCGTTTTATTGTTTTGTTATTGACTACTCTGGTACTAACTATATAAAAAAACGCTAGTACAGATAATAAGGGACTCGTCGAATAGAATAGAACTGCAACTTATAGTTGGACCGTAACTACTGTACCACGGCGCGGCGAGGCGGGGTATGTGAAAAAAGACCATCGGTCACATGAGATCGCTATTGTCGGACATATCTTACGATATTTGAAACCTATAGAGATATTGCTTCGTATAAATAAATATTGGGAAATATTATACTACTGTAATGGTAAGTGAAAAAAAATACTAGGTAAGTTTTATTATAATTGTAATTTTTTTTCAATATTTTTTGTTAATCTTATAAACCTATACTTACAAAAAACAATGTCGGGTTAGTTACACCATTCAATATCCGGCTACTGTAAAAATGATGGTCTTCGACATCACGAGATATCGCACGATCCATATCTGGACAGTTATCACACGTGCATCTGATATAGACAGTCCGGTACAAAAGACGCTAGTTACCGCCGTGAGTGTTGACGGCGGACTGACGAGCGGAGTGGCCTGCGTTTCCCCTTTACATACGCACATACCTAAGGCGTCAAACTAAAGTTACCTACAAAATTTAGTCCCATCATCCTCCACGCAAAAATAATATCAAAATAATTTATCTTAAATGTCCCAACATGCTCCATGACTACTAGTACCTATCAACATCCTCCATGATCTATGACGTTTTATAGTTTAGTCTCAACATCCTCCATGGAAATCTAGGCTGTTTGGTCTGCAGCGTTTTAATTTTGATATGTTCTATACTCACAGACATCAAGAAGCTTCAAGAACCAGTATGTTTCGTAGGTCGCGTTGTCGTTGTACCCCGGTAGATAGCCGAAGTACAAAATCTGCATTAATAACTTCACGATTGAAAGTGTGAAGAACATTTGCATTGGCTCCGGATTCCTCTGCAGGGAAGAAGATAATATTATGTTTACTTAAATTTACTACGTATACCCACGTGCCTATTTGAGTCGATGTACTGCCTCAGGATTTCACGCGCTGTGATCGCGACGGAGACGATCTTGAACAGAACATCAATAAAGTAGAATATAATACTCTCTATTGTGACCAAAATAAAAAGAATAAAATACAGGTTCAATTAAAAATTTCAGTATATCTTTTTGGTCGAGAATGGACGGCCTTAGTGCTTTAGGCGATCTCTTAAAGGTTTGATACTGTCGAGGGTTTTGACATCTTTAGGCTTTAGGTATAAATATAAACTCTGTTGCTGCTATGGATTAGACCTCCCAATTTAACACGGTAATAATAGACCTATTACACTACCCCGTGTTCAGTGTCCCTTTCCCTAAATCAGAGTGATGTAATAGAAGAAAGAGAGGTAGGTTAAAACTAAGTGTAACCGGACATTTAATTCCGGGGCCTGAATGTTCAATAAATTCCAAATTCCTTGTCGTTATGTCAAATCTCATACATTTTTGACTGATAACGCTATAATTCGATACCATAGCGACTATCAAAAAAACTTGAGCTCTCAGATCAAGTCACAGTTTTACTTTTAAACTGGACCTAGTTTATGCGCCAGAAGAATAATTTTTATTCATCATCATCCCAGCAGTAGGAAGTCCAATGCTGGACAAAGGCCTAAATACTAATTCATCAACACCACTTTATTAACTACTTATGTACTTTAGTTTCTATTTATTATTATTATTTATTTATATCATCCATATGGACCTGAGGCCGCTTCGACCATTGGATCTATTGTGGTAGTCCATATAGATTATAATTCACTGCCTAAGCCCGCTGAATCTAGAAATTTCCAGATTTTTCGAGGAGTGATGTGTTGTATCTCATCTGGGCGAATTATTTCTCGTCCCAGGTGGATACTTCTATTGAACATGAGTGGCCCGCATTCACAGAGGACGGTGCATAGCCGTTTCCTCTTCTTCATGGCAGAATCTGCACTCGGCTTCCTGGACTAGCCCCATGTTCATCATATGTTTATTTAGTTTACAGTGTCCTGTGTTTCTTTCTATTTTCTATTACCTTATGCAATCCCCCAATGTAAGAGACAACGATTCTAAACCAGATCATATTGATGAAGAAGTTGAGGACATCGACCGAAGAGACGTGAAGCATTCCTGGGTAGCACCGTGGCTCGGATTGTATGGCCATGTTCTCGATGTACATGCTATACGGGTCTCTAGCGACACGAGGATACGGGTAGAAGCCATGGGTGCCGATATTGATCACGAGGAGGATTGGTTCTAGATAGGTCATGTCCATTACTCTTTTGAGCTGTAAGAGAATAAAATAAACATATGTTACTGAACGCATTGAATTAAAACACTAAAAAATAAAGGTACAATACGGGCGGCGTAACTTAGCGAGTCTGAACTCTGAACATAGTTATAAAGTCAATCAGAACATTGAGGACAAAGATACCTGAAAACTTCTACATAGCCAGCACACGGCACATTCCAAACAAACGAATGTAGCCAAACCAAATATTGTAAACTAACAGTTGAAAAAAATTAAGCCCTACAAGTTTCTTGTGCGTTCTTCGTGTGGAGGTCTTCCCGATCGCACTGTAGATTCATTACAGTTTATCTTCATTGACGTGCAAAAGCGTCAGATTGTGAACAGATAAATATTTTTGAATATACGAACAAATAAATGTATATTGTAAATGAAATTATTATTATTGTTTGGAATATTCATGTTATCTGTTAAAGTCTATTTTATTCTGTTTTCGCTTAATTTTCTTATTTCATGCTGTTGTGACCTGTAAGTAATTATGTTGGCATTTAACATGTATTTTTGCTTATGTACACTATTGTAAATGAAATGATGTACAACATGTTGGTGATCCAATAAATAAAATAAATGTTCAGTCCAGTACAATCATAATTATTTCAGTTATCTTCACGAGTTTACATGAGCTTAAAGTTCGCAGAGCCTTTGATCAGACTCGCCAAGTTGGGCTGGCCGAATACGACCGGTGCAACTAACATAAGGAAAGTTATCCCGTAATAGGTGTATAATATGGTATATATGTGTATATATAATAATAGGTGTATATATGTATAATATTAATAATAATAATAATAATATGGGACAATTACCACACACGGTCATCTGGTCCCAAACTAGGCTATAAGCCTGTACTATGGTAACCAGATGACTGATATACATACTTATATAATCTTAT
The DNA here is from genome assembly GCA_947063395.1 of Hemistola chrysoprasaria. Classification (NCBI taxonomy): domain Eukaryota; kingdom Metazoa; phylum Arthropoda; class Insecta; order Lepidoptera; family Geometridae; genus Hemistola; species Hemistola chrysoprasaria. Next base: position 5,769,454 of record OX346727.1, on the reverse strand, counting down.
AACACCCAGACACAAATCAAACAGACATGTTCATGCACACAAATGTTTGACCTGGCCGGGGATCGAACCCGGGGCCTGCGGAACCTTAATGTTTAATATATATTAGGTGGTACCCTCAGATCATTCAAACAATGGTACCTAACCTAATAGGTATACTAAAGTATACCTATAGTAATGAGAATGTTTATAGATTTATCTGCATACCTTGGACCAATTTTCTTGAGATATATTATAACATCTGCAAGTACCTTCTTTATACTTATTTACATATTATCTAAGCACGAGTACTTAATTTTATTTTGACATAAAAAGAAGTAAAATAACAATCTACATAATATTATACCTATCTCGATAATTTTTTGTAACACTAATCTTCCGAAGAAAAACCGATGATTCTTATATATGAAAACAAAATCGCCAATACGGTGTGCGAGAAAAGGTCGACTATTTTAAGGTTCCGTAGCCAAAGGGTGCCCGTATTACTAAGGCCCGAATTCCTCTGTCGCTGATGTCGGTCGCGCGTACGAATATACGTTGTGTTCTATGAAGCACCACACTGTGACGCTGACATCAGCGGCGCGCGAGTTGCTACGCGCCGCTGACGACGCGCGTCGGTCTCGCTCGTCAGCGCCGCGTTCGTCGGTCGACTGACGCGCTATAGAACGCTATGAGCGTCCTCACTCTGTTCCCGATCGTCGGCAGCAACTAAACAATTTATAAACGGGTTCATAATAATATCCCAAATTCAAACTCCGCTTCACAAATCCACAACAAATCCACTTGGAGACGCCTGTACCGTGGAGCGGTCAGTATCGCACTACGGATGTTTTCATTGGCGCTGATGGTCAGCGCGCTACGCGACTGACGGTACGCGACCGACGTCAGCGACAGAGGAATCCGGGCCTAAACCCCGCCGCGCCGCTCCGTCCGTCCATCCGTCCTTCTGTCGCAGGACTCTATTTCATAAACCGTAATAGCTAGATACTTGTAATTTTCACGATAAATGTATTTCTAGTGTCACTATAAAAACAAATAATATATAATATGTTATTTTATTTTATTAAATGTTATTTTATTATTTTATTTTATTATAATGTTATTATGTTATTTTCAATTAAATAAGAGGCGATATTAAGACATGAAAAAAAAAAAAAAAAAAAATTATATAATATAAAATAAAGTTCAGTTTCATAAAAGGTGATACCAATTAGAATAAAAGTAATAAGAAGTTTTTTTGGTAGGTGAGGTAAGGTGACACCTATAAATAGGTAGGTAATAGGTACATGGTGGGTAGGAACCCTTCATATGCGAGTCTTATTTGCATTTAACCAGATTATAACATCGACATAATGTTATAATAGTTCATGTCATGTGAAAACATCGAATCGAATGAGAAACCAAAGGTGTGGGTGGGGCCGGCCCGGCACCTTTTGTTTCTCATTCGATCTGTGATATGCAGTATCACTGCCTAACCTAGGAGTAAGCATACCCCCCCCCCCCCCCCCCCCGCTATATGTAGTCTTCATTTCAATAATAAGATTGTGGTAAGGTTTTTATATTCTTATTTCGCAATGGTATTAGATCATCTTCATAGAATGGTGAAAAAGCAACGAAAGTTCACAGGCTGCCGCTAGATGGCCTTCTAGGAATTTATCACAATCCTATGAAAAATTTACCAAATCGATGTTTTGTATTCCCGTGTTTCCTCCGAATGTAATTTATAGAATGATAAATTTATATCCTGAGTCTTTTATAGTGAAGTAACTTATGTCCCTGTCGTTTTAATTTTTCTTATAAACCCTTGGTGTTTTTTATAGTGAACTTCCAAAAATCGTAATTTTACTCGCGTGATTGGACGTTCACTATATAAAAATGTAGAGTTTATAAACAAAAGTAAAATGATAGGGACATTCATCTTTAAAATATTATAATCATCATAAAATAACTTCATCTTTAAAATATCAGGATATAAATATATCAAGTAGGTTTACTGTATTCGGAGGAAACAGGAGAATACACAAAACATCGATCTAGTAAATTTTCCATAGGATTGTGTCAAACTGCTAAGAGGTCCTGTATCCTGTTAACTTTGCCACGCCCTACTTCCTATGACATGCCACCAATTACATGAGACATTACCGGCGAAGTATGGGTGCCCCTTTGCACCTTTACCCCTATGGGAAAAAGGCGTGATGTTATGGTAAATTAACTTAATTAAAACCAAGTTGCTTAGTTTCCAAGGTGAACGAGATGCAAAACGCAATAGAACGTGATAGATTTTGTTTGTTTCTTTTATATTGGATGAGAATTATAATAATGAGCAAACGTCGTCTTCTGAAGATTTCACAGAATTCTTTGAATTTTACAAAATAAAGGTTTCGTATTCCCCTTTTTTTTTCAGAATATTTCAATGGGTATGGAAGGTATTCGATAAATTTATAATAATCTTGATTATATTTTTATTGTCCCTATTTTAATTTTATTTTCTTTATTAACACCTAATTCGCCCTCTCGCTCACATGTACCCACATTTTTGAAGATATAAAAAATACTACATGTAATTACGGAAAATAAAGACAACTAGAAGCTAGAAACTAAAAAATAACAAAAGAATGTTTCAGTAAAAAATCCAATTTAATCCAAACAAGTTTTCATGTATATAAACCTGCACAGAGAAAAAAAGAGACACTGAAGACTTATTTGGATTTAATTGGACTTTTTACTGAAACTTTGTATTGTTATTGTCTAGTTCCTAGTTGTGTTTCATTTATGTAATTACATGTATAGTAGTATTTTTTGTATTTTCAAAAATGTGAGTACGTACCACATTTTTGAAAATACTCACACGTGTGAGCGAGAGGGCGAATTAGGTGTGCACTGCGCCTTATAAAAACTCTTCATTACATCTAAAATCCCGGTTTTAGCTAGGGTCATTAGACGATTACTATAGGCACAGAACTACGAACCATAGGTAGAAAAATAAATAAATAAATAATAATATTATTATTCATTAATAAGATTATGCGTCAACTGTTCTTAATGTTACTGTGACTAATTGTGGAAAAACAAAATTAATGAAGGCCTTTGATAATATTGAAATTTAGTATGTTTTTCCTCAAACAGTAGGAACTGGTACGTAAGCAACGGTCATTAACTTGTTGACAGACGTAATTGTACCCACATGTATACCTATTATATATTTATATGTAATATAATAATAATGTAACATATTATTTTTCATCATAATCAGTCCGAACACGTCCACTGCTGAACATAGGTCTCCCACATGAAACGATATACACTATTCATATGGGGGGATACATATATATACAAAAAAAAAAATGGTTGTAAAGCTGCCTTTTCCCCGGATCTGGAATTTCTAGGACCCGGTCCCATAGTAGTTACACTTCGCCAATTATGTTTTTTTAGTCCCAAGTAATAAGTAGTGAATCCTACGAGTATTATCCTACCAATCCTATTTCCTATTTATATTATATAATATACGAAAATTTGTTGTATCTTTATTACATTTTCACGCCGAAACTACTGAACCGATTGAGCTGAAATGCGGTATGTAGATAGAATAGACCCTAGAACAACACATACGATACTTTTTATCCGGATATACCCAAGGGAACGATGTCTACGCGGATGAAACCTATAAATAAATAAATTTCATTTAAAAGGTAGCTACATAGATTATATCAATTCATTAGTAGGTAATACATAAAATGCATCCCTTCGGCCGCATACGTAACCGCAGGTTCGTAACCAGTTACGAGTTACGATAGAGGAATAATTTGACTTCGGATGCCTGCTGCGCCACAGTTGTAGGTTGCAAATATATAGAGCCATCATCTATTACTTATTAGGTTTATTCGGACCGTTTTTATCCATAGGCGCATTCTTTATTGCACACTGCACACTACAGGCTGCGCTATTGTGAAAATTCTTAATGGAAAAATCCAAGAACATCATATTCTATGAATGGAGGTACAAAATACTTACTCTGTCAATGCTAGGATCGCATTGCAAGCCGTCGGTGACAATGGCGACTGTCAACAAGTGGTACGTTATATCAGCAACACTCGACGCCTGGAACGAAAACATGGCGTTCTTAGAATTTACATGTTTTGATACTTCACATTTAGAGCATTCAGAATAAGAGTTGTCAACCGTACTCCCCTTCTCTACGAGCTACATGAACAATTTGTCCATGTGCGTAACTCGCGCATAATTTTATAAGCTCTCGGGAGTGAGCTGTTTTGGCTATGTGCAGGATTCTAGGACGGCAGGATTATATTTGTACAGATCAGCTTAAACGGCTAATTTCAGGGAGTTCATAAAGATATATTATACTCTCTGTTTGTGTACATGTTTTCATTTTGACAACCTCGTTGGCTCAGACAGTAGTGACTCTGCTTTCTGTGCCGCAGGCCTCGGATTCCATCTCCGGCCAGGTCAAACATTTGTGTGCATGAACATGTCCGTTTGATCTGTGTCTGGGTATTATAAGCGTATATAAGTATGTATATCAGTCATCTGGTTACCATAGCACAGGCTTCTAGCCTAGTTTGGGACCAGATGACCGTGTGTGGAAGCTGTCCCATATTATTATTATTTAATATGTATGGATTTTGTTATGGGATTTTGTTGTGGGGGTCAGCTGCAGATATAGAAACTATCTTTATACTACAAAAACGTGCGATTCGTGCCATCTATGAGATGCGTCCACGCGAATCCCTTAGAGAATTATTTAAAGAAATAAACATACTGACCCTACCATCCTTATACATCTATGAGAACATCATGTATGTGCGTAAAAATTTACATAAATTCAAATTAAATAGTGACCTTCATAATTTTAATGCTAGGAATAAAGACAAAATAGCTATACCTAGCTTTAGATTATCTAAAACAAATAAAAAATCATTCTTAGGAATTAGTGTACGTTTCTATAATAAAATCCCAAAAGAGATAACGGGGCTCTCAGAGGGTAAATTCAAAACCTATATAAAATCTACTTTACTAAAGAATGCTTATTATAATGTAAATCAGTACATAGAGGACAAAGATGCTTGGGAACTTCCGCATAGCCACCACGCGGCACCTTCTAAACAAACGAGTGTAACCAAACCAAATATTGTAAAACAATCAGTTGAAAAAATTAAGCCCTACAAGTTTCTTGTGCGTTCTTCTTGTAAAGGTATCTTTCCGAACGCACGGTAGACTCGTTACTGTTTATTTTCATTGACGTACAAAAGTGTCAGATTGTGACCTATTTGAATAAATCTTTTTGACTTTGACTTTGAATATATTGACGCTTCATTTTCAGCATTTTGTGAATTATATTTTACCCCAGAAAAACTAGTGCTGAAAATAGCTACCCGTGCTCTATGTCCAAAGTCCAAAGCTTTTACCATATTAAGTTCAGTCGAGTTAGAAATTAAAGGAATAGTTTTAAAAATACTTGTGGCTTACAGTAATAATAGCACAGAGTTTTCATATATTACGGCATATTTTGAGTTTTGATATATGTGAACAGGTTATCGCTTTTACTGCCTATTTTGAGGGATACCGGTGGAGAGTTTATTTAATTATATTTTACCAAAGTAAGGTAGCACACTTTTGACAGCTAATTGACACGTGAAATTCCTATACTCACAAGATCTATTCAGGAACTATATCTTCAGTGATCAAATTACACATTTATTGATTTATTCATAAACAGACATGTAGGAAGCGTAATACCAAAACTCATTCTACCTAAACAAATTACATCTTATATTACTAATTATTTAATTGAGAGGATTTGTAAATACGAGTAGATCTGCTGGTGCACTGTGCGAAGGAATATATTAACCAACTAGTGGAAACAAAGCGGCTTTGCCCGCTCGCTATAAAGAAATATAGGAGTTTTATAAAAAAACTTAGACGCTGTTTTTGGACCCCATAGAATGTGAAAAGAACCTACATTCCAAGTTTCAAGTCTCTTAAGTCAGTGGTTTGGGCTCTGCGTTGCGTGTCAGTCAGTGAGTTATATAGGATTTTATAATATAAAATAGTGATATACATAACGAGTATACTTTATGTTATGCCTATAATTTGAAGATGGACTGTATCTACATTATGCCTTTATGAATTACATAACATAACATACATTCACGCCTTTTTCCCGAAGGGGTAGGCAGAGGTGTACCCAGGACTCAGTCCCATAGTAGATACACCCACATTTCGCCAGTATGTTATTGGTCCCATGTAATAGGGGGCGAGCCTATTGCCATATACCGGGCACAGTTCCGGACTCCAGGCAGCTATTGAGATAATTCCTAATGGAAAAATCCAATATTTAACACTATGCCTGACCTGGGGATCGAACCCGGGACCTCTTGATTGGCAGTCGAGCATGCGCCCACTACGCCACCGAGGCAGTCAAACCGAGGGAGTCTTTATGAATTGTTTGCTATTTTACTGATATACATACCTAATAACTACTTACTGATAGTGAGTGATATTATGCAGTTAGTCAAATTAAAAACAAAGAAATTAATACTCATTACAAGGGTCAAATTAGTTAATTATTATTGACTCTTAAGGACTTTAGTCACTGACGGCGACAATTTCGGTAAATTTTGTCAGAGACAAAAATTTTACAATAATCATGTCGTCGACATGAGCCTGCACATATGAATCCTTGTCGTATACAAAAAAGCTGGGTTGTGTCGACTACGGCTACCTAAACCGGCTTTTGCCTGCGGATCGGCAAATTAGGTGTACGAGGTAATTAAGTAATCATCTATGCGAATAAAAAGATCTACCAAAATTGTAGTTATTTGCAGGTCATTCCCACACTCGCAGAACTAATTTGTCATTTTTATAAAAAAATACTCATTACTAGAGTTAACGCGCAAACGTTTTGTGTTTCCCCATTTTTTATACCATGACCAAGTAAAATGTCATTAGTAAAATAGGTAATTGTTAAGCTTATCTACCTACAGTCACAGAATATATAATATAGGTAATGTATAGTTTGCTTTAGTCGGTGTACTTGCTTCGAAAAGACAATCATTGTTGGACATAGTTTTTTTTTTTTTCATATAATACGTAAATTCTTAAATAATCATAACCTTATAGCTTTACTATTACCACAGATTAAGGTATTACTTTTAAAAAAATGTCAAATAATTGTTTTCATCATCCTCATCATCTCAGCCGTTGGTAATCCACTACTGAACATAGGCCTCCTCCATATAGGGGGGTTTTGCCAATACTCGACACGCTTGGCAGGCGGGTGTCGAGCGCAGGTCAATGGTTTCATGCAGAGGACGCTGCTGCCCGTCCTCTGGATCCGTTAACCCTGCCGGCTCTTACGGCAACCACGGGTAGAGAGGGTGGAGCACTATTCTAAAGCCGGTAACTCCACAGCACGGCACAATAATTGTTTTAAATCATCTTAATATACATATCACATGTATATATAAGTATCTAAAAGTACCCATTGCAAATTGCATAAAATTACTTCGACTGTACTTAATTATTAAAACAATATTTTCACAATATGATTATGGTAAGAAAAAAAGCACCCACGAGAGGGATTTGAAGCGAAAAGACAGCTGTCTTTAAAATATTTCCACGTTCAAAAAGTGAAAACTTACCAAATGTAAATATCCAATAATCATACATAACATCCGTAAATTTGCACCGCAAAATCGATCGGTTCGACCCGCCATATTGCCACTGCACATAAACATTAAACTGAAATAAAAATAAACCTTGAAATGTTATCAAATCTTAAAGAAAAATGTTACACAACAAGTACACATTTACACACTTAATAACCTTACCAAATAAAAAAAAATACAAAACACTGGCACAAAACACAAGATTACAACAAAAATGACTATTATTTGAACTCAATTGGTAAAATTTAAAGTTGAACGTGACAATGTTCGAGCATTGAGAGTTGAGTGAATATACTGATATACTGGAGGCACAGGCAAATGGCATGCGCACGCGCAAACACGTAACACGGTTTATGCTTGTGTGAGTGCTATCGCAATCCAGTTGCAATACAGCAGCTGTGGTTGTGTGAGTTGTTAATGCGCGCGTGTGTGTTCTGTTATTAATTGAGGAGGCGTACTTATGGTTTGGGGGAGAGAGAAGGAAAATAAATATTAACAGAACATACAAAAATATACAAAATAGTAATAACAACAGAAATAATAAAAACAGAATATACAAAAATGTTAATTATATAAGCACCTATAAAAATTAATTCCCATAATACTTATTGATGCGGTCAATAAGCGCTAATCTATTTATTGTATGCTAATAATATATGCCAATATATGATATAAATTACTTTTTCATAAATTATGTCGTTAAATGTTTACTGTCCTTTTCCATCCCCAGGTTGTCTGTAAGAAATTGCTTTACGCGATAAGACCACCTGTTGTTTACCGTGTCTTTTGTATTGTGTCTTTTTGTAAAATTGTTATTGTTTTGGTATGCAATAAAGTATTATTCTATTCTATTCTATGTTATTAATATTATCATTACAGTTATATATATATATATATATATATATATATATATATATATATATATATATATATATATATATATATATATATATATAGTTATATTATATTGAGACGAAAGGATAACCTTTTGACCTGATTATTGTTAAGAGATAGTAAACCCTTCATTTTTTCTAATAAACATCTAATCACACAAGTGTTCACTTGCAAAAATATAAAAGTTCATACCATATCATACATATCACGTCAATAAATTATATTTACTTTTAGTAAATATAATTTATTGACGTGATATGAATTTATTGTTTAAATTAAGTAGGAATGAGGAAGCAGGGAAATAAGAAACATCGATTAAGTAAATTTTTCATATGATAGTGTCAAATTTCTAAAAGGTATCGCTTTTTTAAGGGCGTTCGAACTTCCATAACATAACATACATTCACGCCTTTTTCCCGAAGGAGTAGGCAGAGCTGTACCCAGGACTCAGTCCCATAGTAAATACACCCACATTTCGCCGGTATGTTATTGGTCCCATGTAATAGGGGGCGAGCCTATTGCCATCTACCGGGCACAGTTCCAGACTCCAGGCAGTTATTGAGATAGTAAATAAATGGAAAAATCCAATATTTAACACTTGCCTGACCTGGGGATCGAGTCCGGGACCACTTGATTGGCAGTCGAGCATGCGCCCTCTACGCCACCGAGGCAGTCGACTTCCATACAAAATGAAAATACACAAATATGAAGAAATAGGGAATAATTTTCATATAAATTGAAATAGGGATTGATTGTGGTTGTCTCTAAATCCGGCCTTTATTTGCGGCAAAACATATTTTTTTTTAAGAAAACGGTATGGTTTTTTTGATATATATAAAAAACATTAAACTAATATTTAACTTACTTTAATTAGAGAGAAAATAAAAGTATTTCTCAAATTTTTTTATGTACGTGACGAAATATTGTTACGAAATTGTTAAATCTTGACACTTCTTGACCTTGATTATACACGCATTTAATTTTTTTGTATTTTTTAAATACAGAATACAGCCAGCCTTATGGAGCACCTTTTCGTAAAGTTACGAAATTCGGCAAACGGCAAAAGTTTATCAGAGTTTCAAATTACATATGAAATAAGCTTAAAAACCGACAATTATACGAGTACGACATAGAAATAATCAAAACAAGGCTTCCCTTATAAAAAAATCCCGCCTTTAATTTATTGTCTCGAAAGAGTAAGTTATTTTTTATTTTACGACACCCTCCGAGTAGATTAACAAGAAAAAATATGGCGTTGACACCAAATAAGCAACCAATCAGAATAGCGCCATTGCTGCCAGCTGCTAAAATCTAACATATTCGTCCAGAAATTTGTTGGAATACAAATAATGCGTAACGAAAGAGTAACTAAATCGATGCGAGACACTTTGATTTCTTGATTTCAATTCAATTATTTCTATGATATGATGTATCAAATCAAATGGTATATGAAACTACGCTTCATGTAGTCCTAAGTATATAAAATGAAAACAAATCGTGGCAATTCGTTTATGTAAACAATGTAGTGAAGCTTTAAACACTCGAAGAAGGGAGATGCCATTTCGTTATTGTATGAATGGTAAAATTGACCTCTAAGTTAAAGATTATTTAAGTGGTTTATCAATAAAAACCTATTTCACGTGGTTTTTGTATTAAAATGGGATATATTTTCTTTGCAATACCTATATTTTATTCTGTATACTTATTCGAATATTAACATTTTTTTATTGCATATTGTCACCTCGTTTTTTGCAAATGTACACATTATTGAGAAATGCTCTTAAGTTAAGAATTGCTTTTAATTTCGGCCACTTAGAATTAAATACACATAATATTAAATTCAAAGAATTAAATTTTAGTTCTTAAAAATTTTTTTTTAGTAATTAAAAAAATTCTCACAATAAAAATCTTTTAAAAATCATTTATTTCAATTAATTAAAATCACGAGAGTTAAGGCGTAGTGAAAATACTAAAAAGATTAAAATAGTTGAATAGCCGTACTGGCCATCGATGACTCCGGACTCACGCACACCAGCAACCGTGCTTTCCCGAATGTATGCGTGAGCTTGTCGAACATCATCTAGATTTCGTATACAGCCTCCTAAGCAAAAAAACCTTTTTTTAAATATTAATTAATACTGTGCCCCGCGGTTTCAACCGCGTAGACATCGTTCCCGTGGGAATATCGGGAAAAAAAGTACCCTGTGTGTTATTCCTGGGTCTAAGTGCATGGTATACCAAATTTCAGCCCAATCTGTTCAGTAGTTTTGCATTCATCCATCAAACTAACCAAAACTGCGCTAGATGGCGCTAGAGCTGAGTTAGAACTCGCAAGTGTTTGGTTTACCTGTTAAAAACGTATTTTTTTGAGATTGTACTGACATTTTAGAATCATATAATAAGCAGTAAGTACAAGAGGTTGTCTTTTGCCGGTTACACTTACCTTTGAATAGTCAGATTACGCGGTCTATTAGGCCCGTGTTGACCGCCTTAGTCAGGCCCTGTACTGGGGTGTTCTTGGAAAGTCCCCTGTGTTACCGGCATTGTGAATAATTGTATATGGAAATGACATTGAATATAAACAGCTGTTCTATATACTTGAACATTTTGTTCACTTTTAAACTACGAATTATCGTAATCAATAAGTAACTGACAAAATATATTACTGGTTAGTTGAAAGTGGTGAATTTAAATATTTATATTGGGGTAACCCGTTCTGTTAGAGTACAAATTCAAATTAAATTAAACATTGATCTTAGTTTATCTAAGGTCAAAAAGGGCGTAGACCAATAAAATATTATAATATCTTATAGGTATTAATAGAAATAATTTAATTAGCCGTCTCACGGTTTCACTAAAATCAATTAAAATCGGTTCAGCGGTGTTTGGAAGTGGAAGAAATAAGCATAGAAGATAGACATACAGTTACTTTCGCATATTAATATTATGGATAATAATAAATAATAATAATATGGGACAACTTCCACTCACGGTCATCTGATCCCAAACTAGGCTAGAAGCCTGTACTATGGTAACCAGAAGACTGATATACATACTTATATAAGCTTATAACACCCAGACACAGATCAAACAGACATGTTCATGCACACAAATGTTTGACCTGGCCGAGGATCGAACCCGGGCCCTGCGGCACAGAAAGCAGAGTTACTACCATCTGGGCCAACGAGGCTGTCAATAATAATAATAATAAAATATATAATATAATAATAATAATATACAATAATGTAATAAAAATCACAAATTGATTTGATTAATGCTGAACGCCGTGGAGTAACCGGCTTTAGAATAGTGCTCCACCCTCTCGGGTAGAGACCCGTGGTTGCCGTAAGAGCCGGCTAAGGGTTAACAGATCCAGAGGACGGGCAGCAGCGTCCTCTGCAAAAAAAAAAAAACCATGGAACTGCGCTCGACAACCCGCCTGCCAAGCGTGCCGAGTATTGGCAAAACTTTATGGAGGAGGAATATGTTCAGTAGTGGATTACCAACGGCTGAGATGATGATGATAAATGCTGAATTTTGCTTTATATCAGGAACCAGGCAGTAGGTGCTATACTACTTTTCTCACATTCCTTATTTAGTTCTTAAACACGTAATTATTGTGGCTATCGATATTTTGCAAAGTAGATATGAGTCATTGTTTTGAAATAACATAGGTATGTAGACACGTTTATTCTGTACCTACATGAGAGGAATTACATTCGAGTTTCTGAGAATCGAATCGATCGTTCACGTTTGCAATTTCAAGGCGTTTATGAAAGGTAAAGTGATTTGTACCTAGGTGTTTGCTGAGACGCCTAGTTTGTTTTTTTTTATTTTTTATGATAGTGAGTAACAAGACGAGCAAATCAGGTGCCTGATGGTAAGCATCATGATTGCCCATATCAGACGCAGTGCCACCCAGTGTTTTAAAAAATTTAAAATTCTGCGCGGCACTGCACTGCGCCCTTCACCCTGAGATATGAGTTGGTGAATCTCATCATGCCCAGTAATTTCGCTGGAAACATTGCCCTTCATACCGAAACACAGTAATGTTTGCACATTACTGCTTGGCGGATGAATAACTGGCAAAGGTGTGGTACTTCCCCAGGCGGCCCCTTGCAAAGTTATTAATATACTTATATTCATCATCAGCCAGTGTTAGTCCACTGATGGATATAGGCCTCCACTAATTTGCGCCATTGAGCCCGGTTCTCAGTTCTTCTCTTCCAGTTGCTACCGGCTATACTTCGCAGGTCGTCACTCCTCCCGTTCGCAGGGCATCCTATGCTACGTTTGCGTACTCGCGGTCTCCACTCCAGAACTCGTCTACCTCAGCGGTTTAGTATCGGTTCTGCACACGATGTGACCAGCCCGCTGCCACTTCAGCTTGCTTATTCTTTGAGCTATGTCGGTGACTAGAACTAGAGTCGTTACGAATCCTATCTTTCAAAGAAACCCGAGCATAGCTCTTTGCATAGCTCGCTGAGCTACTTTCATCCTGTGAACTAGTCTCACGTAGGTATTAAATGTATTAATTATTACCTTCACGGTGAAATGTGTATTTTGAGCAAGATAATTAAATATACCCCATCTAAAGATTTATTGAATCAACGCCAAACAGGCTTTAAAAAAAATTATGAGGTTACGAATACTTAGGTACCTCTACATAGTTTGTTCCTATTTAAGTACATAATGTTTTTTTGGCAAAATTAAAAGCTGTTTCTAATAAATATATAGTTCTGATTGTAATTCTCACAAACTTCAAAAACTCTAATAACATCAAGTCAGGAGAACACCTTGCTACGGAGGCAACGTTGACCTCAGTTTTGATTGTGGTGTTATTATTGTGGTGTAAATAATACTTTTGTCGCTAATAACTGTACGTACAATAATTTCGGTTTTTGACAAAAATTATCGTGCGGTACTTTTTATTCGGATTAATTAGGGACGAATATGGCATAAATCACTTAGCCACGAAGCCGTCACATAATTATACTTAATATTTATACAACAATAATAATAATTATACATAATTTATTTCCTTTTGAAAAATCAAATACACTCAAACTGTTACCTGACCCACAGAATCCAGATAATCTCAACAAAAGGCCTGAACTCAAAACTTTAACGAAACAAAGCGACCTCAGCAATACCAAAATAATGCCTAGCAAAGAAGCAAAAAAATAGTACAAATAGAATCGCTATCGTCTTGATTACAGTGCCATTAGAGTAGGCAATCGATACGACCAGGTGTGCCATTTCCAATACATTATGTATACGGACGCCGTATGCCGGTGGTCGCTGAATATTATATGTCACGCCGAATGGACATGCTAACGGCGTGTGAAGACGCTACACATTTATTTAGCTCTTTTATTGAATGGATTTCATATTATACAGGGTGAGTAGAAAATCACGGACCATATTGATATAGGTTGATAACAACTTACCTACTCGATTCTCGATCGAAATAAGTAGAAATTGGTGTTTTACCTTGGACTGCCTCGGTAGCGTAGAGATTCCAAAGCGCTACTGCTGATCTTGAGGTCCCTGGGGATCAAACCCGGTCCAGGTCAGACAAAAAATGTTGTTGGATAACAATATTTTGAAAAACAATACCTCTTTTGTAGGGAAGCACCACACCTTTGCCAGTTATTCATCCGCCAATCAGTAATGTGCAAACATTACTGTATTCCGATCTGAAGGGCAATGTCACCAGCAAAATTACTGGGCACGATGAGATTCAACAACACATATGTCATGGTGGCAGGCGCAGTACAATGCCGCGCAGAATTTTGATATTTAAAACACTGGGTGGCACTGTGTCTTATATGGGCAATCATGATGCTTACCATCAGGCACCTGATTTGCTCGTCTTGTCACTCACTATCATAACACACAGCCACACTTGACAGTCTGGATCCTTTAACTGTGCCCAGTATGTGCCCGTTAAATGGCAATAGGCTCGCCCCTATAAATGGGACAAAAAATGTAAGTGGCGAAGTATGAGTGTACCTACCTACTATGGGACTATGTCCTGGATATACACCAGACCTCTGCCTATGAGTATACCTTCGGGAACCCATAATAAAATATAACGTACCTACATTAAAGCCAATATATCGAAAGTTATGCGGTACAGTCCCACCATCTTATCTGTTCAGTTAAAGCAGTGTCGCTATTAGTAAGATAATTTGTATGTCAAATGTCCAATGGCGACTGACACGTTGTAGTTCCAGCTTTGCCCACCTGAACAGCTGAGGTGGTGCCAGTTATAATTGTTACGTGTCTTCTGGTAATTTTCCTGCTACACTGAGTCAATATCAAACCAGAACGTTTTACCTATTCTAGCATTAATTATTATAGTTACAAAATTTTCTTTAGCCTTCTAGCATGCGTTTCTCCCCATAGACCTCTCCCAATTTCTTCCAGGCTCTTCACTCCATCCATTGATAGATTTATTCACGGCCTGCCTCTCCTCGAATAACGTCTACCTATCGTTTAGGTGTTCGTCCATGGGCTCCATTCTGGCACTCTTCGCGCCCAGCTGTGCTCATCCGTCCGTACTCATTCAGGCAAGATGTCCTGCCAATGTCAACCTCAGCCGCGCGATGGCTTCTGAATTGATTATGACAAGTTACAGGCTGATAATTACGAAATTTCTATCATGCTTACTCCAAAAACAAAAAATCTATATACAAATCTATATATCAGTCATCTGGTTACCATAGTACAGGCTTCTAGCCTAGTTTGGGACCAAATGACCGTGTGTGGAAGTTGTCAAAAAAAAAAAAAAAAACCTTTTTGCTATCTAATTTGACGTTAAATCCGAAGCCATTAAAATTGGTTGTACGAATAGATAAATATTTCAACGTAATTACATTTATCTGTATTAGCGTTAACAAAGGTATAATGTAATTTTTTAATTTCCACTTCTGTTTACTAATTCTGAAATACGACTGTGTGCTTGCATCGAATGCACGAACAAAAGCGCTATTAATTCCTTATAACGTTGCTAAGTGTGCATTTTGAAATTAATATATTGTCGAAATAACAATTTGAAAAATTTTACAAGATTATTTTCTTGGTGTGTAAATGAATAAATTGTAAAAGCATATCTTGGTAGGTATGCTTGGTGTAGGGTACCATACCTAGATACTAATAAATACCGCAAACATGTTAGAATTATTTTTTTCGGATTTGGGATTTTTTACTTTACTTGTGATAGATCATGCATCTTGCAAAGTTCCATGATGTTAAGCCAACGGGAAGTAACCTAGAGGATGCGTAAAGTGTAGATAATATGTGCGATAAAAAGGCCGTATCTTTTTATTGCATCATTTGATATTAGACGCAAAACCTTTTAAGAGCTTCTTTGGTACATCAAGACTGATGATTGACCTTTTGTTCTATGGCTTTTGCCAAAACTTTATACATCCTACATAGATAGCAGCGTCCCGGCACCCGGTGTCGCGACGCGGCGTCCTTGTGCCCGGCGTCGTGACGTCTCAGCGTCCTGACGCCCGGCGTCGTGTAGTCACAGCCAGTGCCATGCGGCACGACGCCTTGGCGTCCCGGTGCCCTGTCGCACGACGTTACGGCACACTCTGAACGCACCCATAAATATACCTTATACATTACCATTACAACACATATACAGTCAAAATCTGCTATAACGACTTTGAATGGACTTCTCATATTTACGTAGTTGTAACAACCGGCGATGTTTTCGAGGTACAACGTATTTTTTATGAATTGATGTTATTAAATGTAGGTATATATAAATCCATAGTAATTAGTTATTACGTACCCTCATAATTCATATTTTATTATATAAAAGGTCACTTAGGTTACTTAGGAACGTAGGAACTTACCTTATCCCTAATAAACAGCCCGTGATACATCATCCCTATTTAAGGTGACGCAGTCTTAAATAATGAATCTGAAATCATGCGCTGAGCCCCGCAACCCGCTTACACCCCTGTAATATTACGTAACTTGCGATTGACCGGCTCGATCACAGAATACTATTACTCGACTCGAGCCGTCATCACAGCGCGACTTATTACGCACTGGAACATAGACGCCGTAGAGTCTCCGTACCTTATTTTTTTTGGACTACCTTTTTTCATTAAAAATATCTACACTATTATTATATTACTTATATATAATATTATATTACTATACACTAATATTATATAGAGGTTAAAGTTTGATGTTTGTTTGTTTGTAAAATGTAATCTCTGAAACTGAATAATGAAAGGCCCGATAATGAAAATTATTTCACTAATAGGAAATTCAATTAATTAAATATATAACGGTCTATAGTATTCATGGTGCAGAACTACTGCTATAGGTAGAAATATGATCTTCTAGCTTTTAGCAAATCCGTTCAGCCATTTATTATTGTTGAGTCATACAACGTGTTAAAAAATGGTTTAGTAATACATAAAGGGTGTCTTACTACACCCGTCAACCTAAAAGCAAAAGAAAGAATTTTGAAATACGCACAAAAAAATTCGACTTCCCATATAAAATGGATCAGCTGATCGGCAGATTTGTATGGGAAGTCGATATTTTTATTGCGAATTTAAAAATTCTTTCTTTTGAAAGGTGTTCAGTTTGATAGGAAGATGCACCTTTAGTATTAATACAATTTTTTTAACACGACGTATATACGTAGTTATATACAAGTATTGTTACCAACATAACAACACAACATAACTACATACAGCTAATATTAGTAGGATATGATGTTATGAAGGATATAGGTATAGGCATGTATGTAGGTACTACTACTGAAGTTACAGTTAGACAAAACTGAAATCGTCGGTAAATATTGGGTACAATACATATGAAATTGGTGTTTTGTACGGGAGGAATATAAAGTTTTTTTTTTTTTGTAAAATATATTTAATTAATCAAAGTATGCACCGTTGTTATCTATGCACTTTTGCCATCTCATAGGTAGTTCTCTTTACTAAAAAAACTATGGGGGTGAGAATCAATAAACTCTTTGAAGGCGGTTTGGACTGCCGCATCGGAGTTGATTTTTTTCCTTGTAAGAAGTTGTCCAAATTCCGAAAAAACTGGTAATCTGTTGGAGTAAGGTCCGGGGAGTGGATGTCGCAGACATTTCAATTGTAGCTCATCTAACTTAGTGGTTGTTAGTTGTGCAGTGTGTGGTCTTGCGTTGTCGTGAAGCAGCAGTTAGCTAGCAGCTAGTTCTTCCTTCATGGTTTGCAGTTGCTGACAATAGATATCTGCCGTAATCGTTTGGCCAGATTTTAAAAAGCTGTAGTGAACGACACCGGCGCTAGTTCACCAATCACTCAAAATCCCTTCATTATTGTGTAATTTAATTCTTCATTTTCCACTTTGGTCTCAGCTTCAGATGTAACTTCAACTATGTATGGAAGCGCATTCTTTTTTTGACATTGTTTTTCTGACTGAAAAACATAAAACCTATATTAATCTCACACAAATGTAGCAAATATTACTTTCATTAAAAGTAGCTTATATGCATATCTTGAACGGCTATGTCTATTCCAAATGTCATCAAATTCCCACTAGCTGTTTCAATTCTAAGTTTCAAGTCTAACTTATATTCTTGCGCGGAATCCAAAAACTTCTATTTCTTTTTTATTTCTATTCTTCTAAAATAAAAGTAGGCTAACTCTTTAGTATATCAGATATCTGCCTGTGAAAGTCCCGTCAAAATTGGTTCCGCCGTTTTAGAGATCAGGCGTAACAAACAGACAAAACAAAAATTGTTTTTTTTGTTATAAGTATCGTATATACTTTCATATGCTTTCAATAAAAAAACTGTTATTTTAAGATTACAAACAGACACTACAATTTAATTTATTGGTATTTGTACAGATAATAAAATGTTCGAATAAGGTCCCAATCGAGTTATCGAGTAAAGAATAAAACAAAGTTCTTACCATTTGCTCAGGTGCGTATTCTTATATGTTTGAGAGCGTGTCATCATCGTTACATTCATTCTCAGTCTGAAACATATACACAACAATAAGTGTATGATTATCGAACCTTCAGGTCATGTAAAAATATATAAAGATAATACATACGATAGCTGTAGGAGTATGTTCAAAATTACGTGTATGCGCATTATTATCCTATTAGTAAACCTTTATTGTTCTGTAATTCAACATAAACACTGATAAGTTATAATAAAATCTTACGTGGGTGACACGTTTTGTAATTCTGCATAACTGATATGGGCAATCATGATGCTTACCATCAGGCACCTGATTTGCTCGTCTTGTCACTCAATATCATAAATAAAAAAAAAATAACTCAGAGGCATTTCTTGTATTCTACAAAATAAAATAAAGAATACGTATGTATGCATAGTATAGGATTCCATACTTAGATACCAAGAACATACAGCGCCATCTATTAGTTCCTTGCGAAAAAAAAGTAGGGAAATATGTAATAAAATGGCCATAACTTCTCATTGTGTTAACTTAGAAGTATGATTTTTTTATAGCCACAATATTTTATAGTAATAGTAGTATTGTATAATAATTTAATACGTATCGCAGATCTGAGTAGTTGATATCAATTCCAACTTGACATATCCACGCGTTCCCATTAAAAAATGTCTTGACAGACAGACGGACAGACGGACAACAAAGTGATTCTGTAAGGGTTCCTTTTTTCCTTTTGAGGTACGGAACCCTAACAATATAGTTTACTCGTATTTATTACATCATTAATACCTATTATAAGCGGTCCTTTAATTTAGTGGATGTGTAAAATGATTAGGTACACATAATCACATGATTATACATACCCTTCTAGAGACTCAACTGACATTGTTTTATTTTCAGCTAAATCCAGAGACGACTCCATTGCTTTTCTCTGTTCTGACGATTGCTTCCTACAATATAAATGGTTATTTTATTTTTTCATTTTATATTGTGGAGACATAAGAATATACATACTTACCCATAGATTATAAATAATATAAACCTAGACCAGATAATCATACTAAAAACCCGAAAATACTGCAATGTTTGGTCCACGCTACTGATTTACCATTTTAGTTATTTATGATGGATAAAATAAATAAACCAAACCAGTAAAAAATATCAGGAAAATAACTAGCTATCCACCTATCCCAAGGAAAACAGTCATACGGAAGTATCCATACATTTAGTACATAGGTATATTATGTATATGTAGTAGGCAGTTAACAAATGTTCTAATTATTTGACGTTTACTTACCTTTTATTTACCATTTTTTTACACTTTTCAATTAAATAAGCTTTCCTCTTTCTTTTAGGAACTCTAACAGATTTTTTCCCCATTTTTAATGATAAGATATTACTCGGTAAAATATTTTGATCACTACTTTGATACTATGGTTATCGAAAGCGCGCGGGAGCTCGACTGGCACAGACCCGTCGCTGACAATGGTCAGTAGCGGACTGAGGGGGGACAGATTGCATACTAAAACACGCGCGAGCTTGCGTGCACTGAAAGGTCGTATGCGCCAAAACAGTATTTCTCGAATAATATTAAAACTATTGCTAATTTTATAAAATCAAATTAACATATTGAAGTATTTGTATAGATGAATCTACACAAACAATTTAGAGGCATAAATCAGTCTCATTTCCCTGTAGAATGAAAATCTCTGTTTTTATAGACCAGTCTTTGATATTTTTTTCTCTGCTGTAAAAGTTAACCAATCATGTAAACCAATTACCAAAATGATGTCAATATCATGATAAATGAAATACATAAACATTAGTTTCAAATGTTTTGTTGTTGCTGAGAAATATTGAGATCCCTACCGCCAATATTTTCAATTCGTCGTCTTAATAAAGAAGCCATGTTTATGAAAAGTTTCGGAAAAATATCGAACTTAGCCGCCATTATTTTTGAGTGTTTTTAAACGAGTCATTGGGATATTTTTTTCCCATCGTGTCACCCTGTTACCCGTTGCAACATCGTCGTATAATAAGTCTCTAAGTATAAGGATTTGAAATTAGACAGCTGTATTGCAGTGTTGTCCTAAGAACGAACTTGACTTGAACTTGAGAGACTTCGAAGTCCTACAAAACTCAACACTGCTCTCGTCACTACGTGTTTTCTCGTACCTACGTATAATATCATATTAATTTAAAGGGAACAATTTAAGCGCTACATTAATTTACCAGACTCTAACAAAGCCTTAAACTATTCCTTGTAATTTAATAGCACAAAAGCATAATTTAATCAACCAGGCGTCTTTCATATATTATTTACAAACAAGAATAGCTACTAGCTGTAGGTTATCTGTTTTCGGTAGGCAGGCAGCCTTGAATTTGGTATACGGAATAGCTACTGTTTTAGAACGTATATTTCAATATCTATCTAATTTATAGATAAATCAGACAGACATAAATCGGACACAGAACAGATAATAATACTACGTATGGAATGGACACTGTCATCTGCCCACCAATCGGTACTTCTTGACCCCGCCAGCGAGATTGAGTTCTCCATGAGCCCCGCTTCGCTTGGAAATCACCTCACGCACACTCTTGCACGTGTACAAAACTCCAAAAGATTCAAAGATTCAAAGTTTTTATTTCAATAAACATGTGTAAGTACATTATTCAAATGTTTTGTTAAGTTATAAATTAGTGTCAACATGCTTATGTCTATTGGCGTTTGAAAATTTATAATAATTATTAAATATTTTATGTCAAAATATAATAATAGGATTAAAAACAAAAAAATTAAAAAATGCATGCAATACAAAGTGTAGGTCAAAAATATATACTAAAATACAACTTTATGTCAAAATAATTATAAAAAGAAAAGAAAATGTCAATTAAATAAGTAAATAGTCAAAATTTATCATTTAGAAATTCATTAGTTGTATAATAGGCTTTATTTGTCAATATTGTTTTCAATTTCTTTTTAAATAATAATACGGATGTCAATTCTTGTATGTTCTTTGGTATTTTATTGTATATCTTTGGGGCCATACATAATAAACTTTTGTGCATTAATGCTGTCTTTGACGGTTGCAGACACCTATAGTCAACGCGCCTATTTCGGTCCTTAAATTCTGACATTAGTGGGAATAAGTGAGAATTATTGCGCACAAAAATTGACACCTCAAAAATATATAAGGACGGAAGTGTTAAAATGTTATATTTTGTGTGCAGTGTCTGTGTAGTAGGTAGTTATAGCATGGCTTTAGAACCTTTCTTCACCAATGGTTATCGGTGCTGCGAGCGATGTGGCCTTGCCCATTGCCACTTCAAGTTGCACTTCAACAAGATTCATTTATTAGCAATGTCTCTGATTCCAAATGTTATATTTATTAACAAATTACGTATTTTACATTAATTAATAAAAAACATAATTAAATAAAACAATTCTGTCTCTTAATCGACATCTTACTTCTTCATCTTTTCAGCCGAGCACAACCCTCGATGCTTAGCTTACTAACCGTGAGCATTTTGGCGAGCGGAACATCGAGCATTTACAAGAACGATACATAACATAGAAATGATCTTCAACACTGGGCATTTTATATGCACCATAATTTGACTGGCAGTGCTCCTGCCTTCTGAGCCGCCAGTGCCCGGGTTCCATCCCCGGCTTGGTCAAACATTTGTGCGCACATGTCCGCTTGATCTGCGTCTGCGTGTTTTAAGCGTTAAAAGTATGTATATCATTTTTCTGGTAACCATAGCATAGGTTTTGTCTAGTTTGGGACCAGATGACCGTGTGTGGAAGTTGTCCCATGTACCATTCGTACGAATAGTACAATACAGGAAAATGCTCGATAATGGTTTAATTTCTTCCTCATAATGCCAATCGTAACAATTTTTCAAGTTTGAATTTAAAAATTTTGTTACCTTCTGTATTATGATACCAATAAATAGTTATCTATTCTATTCTATTCAATTCTATAATGTTTTTTATAATTATGTACGATTATGTGCTTATCGTTTAATAATATTATATAAATCAAGTATAAATAAATTGACAATCTGAATTTTATATTAATTATCATTAATATAAATATATTATTAATTACTATGTAGGTATTTAAGTAAATATTTGTACGAAAATTTGGTCGAGTATAGAGGTCCTATATACAAAAAGCAAGAACATTCTATTCCTGGATTCATGCAAATAAAGTAATCATTTCATTTCATTTCTTTAATTATGATAATAACATAACATACATACATTCACGCCTTTTTCCCGAAGGGGTAGGCAGAGGTGTATAGGACTCAGTCCCATAGTAGATACACCCACATTTCGCCAGTATGTTATTGGTCCCATGTAATAGGGGGCGAGCCTATTGTCATCTACCGGGCAGTTCCGGACTCCAGGCAGTTATTGAGATAATTCCTAATCCAACATTTAACACTGCCTGACCTGGGGATCGAACCCGGGACGTCTTGATTGGCAGTCGTCTAGTCTAGGCAGTCTTATTATAATAATGTTAATCATGATAATGTTCTGTAATTATGTAATCCTGTGCAAAATAATAATAGTATGTCGTACGTGTTTGTATGTCTGTTTTTAATGTGGTTTATTTAATTTGATTTGGTCTAACAAAATTACGTCCTTTGTAAAATAATATCGATGTTTACAAAATGATAAACAATAAGAAATGATTTAAACTAAATAATGACTAAATAATTAGGCAAAGATTATAGTGTAAAAATGAGATATATTTTTTTCCTAAAAGGTCAAAATTGATCCGATTTAGACATAAAAAATAATATTATCCATGAATTTTCTAATAAGGTTATTAATAACCTTTACAAAATTTAATAAAGAATTTGCGCGTGTGTGGGATGTTTTTTGACCAGCTCGAATGATCGATAAACTATCATTCTATATTATGGTCGTTGAATGAGTAAGTTACCCTTTCCTTACAAGAAATGGAGTCTGCAATATTGCCACTTGAATATAACAGAGTAAATCTTAAGAAACTAACGAACAGCGACGGGTAATGCAATTAGTCTGTAATTAGTGATTAGTAGACGGCTGTGTGTCGCATTCGGGGATAAAGCACAGGCTAGAGGTGGTATAATTAAGAATCAAACGAAACTTACCTTGTGAAGTTTGATTCCAATTATGCGAGGGTCTCAACCGAAGACGATTATAATATTTACTTGCAGCAGTACATGGGATTGTACTGTCTCCGTCACACTTTTAGATACTCAACTATGAAAAAATCAATTCTCTGTTTCCTGTTTCTGTCATCGTCCGAGTGGTGGCGCCTGTAAGTCTTCATTAATTTTAAAGATAGAGAAGTATATATTATGTACATTTTCGCTCTCGGTATGTATTGTAGAGGGTTTCACTTTGGGTGGGTGGGAGTATAATCGTCTTCGGTTGAGACCCTCGCATAATTGGAATCAAACTTCACAAGGTAAGTTTCGTTTGATTCTTAATTATACTTCGGGTCTCAACCGAAGACGATTATAATATTTACTTGCAGATGTTCAGAGAACTTACCCACAAAATAAAAAGCGAACAATGTACATTCTCTTCTATTTATTCACTAGATTATACATTTTGTATGAGTTAGTTAATGCAACAACAAAAATTTAAACTTTTCAATAAAACCAAAATACTAATTTGGCAATGATTTTTCTTAGGCTATAATCCTAATAATATTATTAATTAATAATATTAGGTAATCAAGTGTTTAACATTTATTATAAACTTAACACAAAATGTCAATCAATAAATGCATCTGATTAGGTAAAGGGATTAAATTAGATGGGTATGGTAACTATAACCATACTTATTATTTTATACATTATTAAATATAGCTTCGACAAATTCATTATTATCCGGATTGGAAACATCTCTATTATAATATTTTAAAAATACATTAGAGGAATCGTTCCAACCTGCAGCTTTACGAACCACTTCTAAGTTAACACTGAGGCGGTGAGCAGTCGATGTGGAGGCATGGCGAGTGCTATGTGCTCCAAATATAGAGATATCAATACCACTATTATGTAACATTTTCTTGATCCAATGCCCAAGAGTTTGTGGGCCTACCTTATTGTGTGGTTTTCTTATGCTGATAAAGAGATGCTCATCGGGCTGTTCACGCCTTAGAGGTGATGTTTTATACATATATGCCTGTATAGCTTTTGCCGGACATATGGATGGGTTTTCTATTATGAAAAGTAACCTAATAAGTGGTTGAAAAGCACCAGGTCGCGACGTTTTATTTAAATCTGGTAATCTTATCATAATCTTATCAAAAATCTATGGATATATTATTAAGTTTTATTAGACTCAATGTTTGCATTCGCTGCGCAGAAGCAATTGCAAGTAAGGTTATAGTTTTGTGAGACAAGACATCTAGAGTTATATTGTCTTCATATGGGTAGAAGTTTGAAAGGAATTGCAGAACATTGTTGGTATCCCAGGTTACAGAATATTTAGGGTTAGGAGGTTTTAAGCGATATACTCCTTTGATAAACCTATTCACATTATCATCTAATGTTATATTTGTTCCTAAAATTGTTGGCAAAGTCGATCTATGAGTATTGATTGAGCTAAAATTTGCACCTTCTTCGAATTTTTTCGTTAAATATAAAATTAATTCAGTATGAGTAACACTAAATGTATAATTGTGATCTTGACGGAAAGACCACCATGATATAAACGATGAATCATTTTGTTTTAAGGTTTGTGTGGAGAATGAGGCCATAACAATACCTAATGCCGCTTCTGGGATGCCGCGACTTATCAGCGCTTGCCTGATAGCCTCGTCGCCACCAGTGTAAGGTCTCAGTGTAGGGGGTGGCAAGTTCTAACTTTTGTGTGATTTCTGTAAATGCATAATCTGCGAGTTCCCATTCTGTGTCAATGTTAATTTTTCGGGATTCACACCATTGCCAAATATCGCAAGCCAAGTCATTTAACTGAGTGTGTTGTGCACCTCCCATTCGATTTATATAGCAAATTGCTGTGGTATTGTCCACTCTAAGCAATATGTCGCAATATTGCAGTTCAGAGGCAAAGATTTTTAAAACATAATAGGCTGCTTTTAATTCTAAAATATTAATATGCATATCAAGTTCAGATGTGGTCCAGTTGCCGTGTGTACTTTGAACACCACAAGATACACCCCAACCAGTACTTGATGTATCACTAAAGATCTCAATACAATAGTTATTGCTACGTATGGGACAAAATGAATGTTTAGCATTATGTTTCTACCAGTATAACCATTTTCTTATTATAGTTGTCCGAGTTACCTAATGCCAATATTTTATCCCTTTCGAACAGTTTTGTATACAACCATCCATACTGGAAGGCTGGACATAAAGAAGTCAATATACCTATATATTTAGCAAAAATCTAATTGTATATTTCTTAGTTTTTAATAGTTCTTTAGTTTTGTCAATATTTATCTTGTAAATAAAGAGACATAGTTTCTGTATTATATATGAATCCTAAGAATTTACATTTAGTGTCAGGTGTTAAAGAACTTTTATCATGATTTATTATGAATCCAAGTGATTGCAAGACATTAATTGTTGTATTTATGTTGTTATAGCATTCAGAATAGGTACATCCAATAGATATAAAATCATCTAGGTAATTTACCGATATAAGTCCATTTGATCTAAGATATTTTAGTACTGGTTTTAAAAGTTTAGTGAAAAGCGAATGGGGCGGTGCAAAGACCAAACGGCAGAACATTAAACTGGAACATTTGCGACTTCCATGTGAAGCGTAAAAGTTTCTTATCAGGTTCATCTATAGCAACTAGAAAGTATGCATCTTTTATATCTAATGTAGCCATAAAATATTTTTTATCTAATAGTTTAATAACTGTTCTGTAATGCTCCATTCTAAAATGTTCTAATTTAATTAATTTATTAAGATTTTTCAGATTCAAAATGAATCGGTGACTACCATTAGCTTTAGGTATTGTAAATATAGAAGAAAGAAATTGACCTTGACACGGGTTACATGTTGATATGAAATTTGATTCTAATAATTGCTTTACACTCTGACCAATAATTTTACAATTAGCTTTAGGTATTGTATATATAGAAGAAATTGACCTTCACACGGCTTGCATGTTGATATGAAATTTGATTCTAATAATTGTTTTACACACTGATCCATAATTTTACAATTAGCTTTAGGTATTGTAAATATAGAAGAAAGAAATTGACCTTGACACGGCTTGCATGTTGATATGAAATTTGATTCTAATAACTGCTTTACACACTGATCCATAATTTTACAATTAGCTTTAGGTATTGTAAATATAGAAGAAAGAAATTGACCTTGACACAGCTTGCATGTTGATATGAAATTTGATTCTAATAATTAATTGTTTTACACACTGATCTATAATTTTACAATCAGTTTTGGACTTAACAAGGTTTTGAGGATGAGTTAATTGTACAGGTTGTTTTTTGAAGGGTATATTCGGTAACCTTTTACCCATGATAATACTACAGGGTCATTTGTTATGCTACACCATTGGTCATAAAAATATTGTAATCTGCCTGCAATAGGTACCTGTGAGCTTGCCGTTACTGTCTCCTGCTGTAACCTCTGCATGCAGAATAATTGTTTCGGCGACTGGTGTTGTGGTGACAATCCCGGTCCTGATCTCGATCCCGATCCCGTAGTGCTGGCTTCCGAGGAGCAGGGTTCTGACGCGGCTCGAAGGCTCCCGCGCGCGACGTACCCCTCCCGTTTAAAGCACCTCTCTGTGTGGTTCGACGTGGTGTAGGTATCTTGGCTGGCGGGCGTTACACCACGCTTTTCATCTCATGGCCTGATTTTACAATCGCCTTTGCCGATTTCAAATGTTCTGACAAATTTGAACCAAATAAGCATTCATCTATCTTTGTATTTTTAATCGCATCCCTAGTCTGCTTGTTAAGGCTATTTATTATAGCATACCGTCTCGATTGTGACTTCCTGTATTGACGGTCACTAATAATTCCGCCAGCGTCGCTTAGTGGCTTAATAAGCCAAATTGAGGACTTTTCCAATAGCTGCTAAACAACTAGATAGCTGATTTTGTTTGCTTTGACTGAATAAATCTTTCTTTATATAGATAGGTGCAAGAGCGGCTTCAATTTCTAAATTGAGCTTAGGTGCTTTTATGTTTGGACAGTTTTTAGGTGGCAGATATTCTTTTATTAAATCTAAATCTACTTTGACCTCTTTAAACCATTAAGTAATATGTGTGTCCACCTGGCAGCTATGTCTTTATGTAGGTCCTCGTCATGGTCTTTTTAAACTGTAGGATCCTCTCCCAGCATCAACAGAATGTCTGGGTCTAAAACTTCTTCTGAAGTTGTCGAGTCTTCTGCAGAAGTTTTATGAGGTAGTAAGCATGCCTCATTTTTGGCGGCTTCTTCGTCTGTAACCAGCAAAGTGCCTATGTAAGTAAGAATATCTCGTGCGATTTACGCAGAGAATAAATAGCTTGACACGATTTACGTGAAGCAAGTGTCTTGACTCATCACGATTTACGTGGAGTGCTACACGATTTACGAGAAAGCAGTTATAGTAGATAGTATATCGACACGATTTACGTGAAGGCGTAGCTACCTGACCGTATAGGTATGCAGGCATACTAGATGTTAGGTATTTATGACGTATTCTCAGAGGATATGCACATAAAAATAAAATAACCTTACCTGATTTTTCCCGATATTCCGTGTCGTCGGGGTCCAAATCGTAATAGCTCGTTGGGCGTGGGGAGATAATATCATGTTCATCCTGAGATCCAATAAAGCTGTCGTCCATTGACATTGATATTGATGATGATGAGCTGCTTCTCTTAGTATGCCTTTTCTTCAATTTGCGCTCCAGCTTCCTAATTTTTGCACTTATAACTTCGTAGTCGTTTTTCTTTCTTTTCCCCATTGTTTTTAGCACTTATTATTCGTTTCTTAATAAATTTTTTGATGATAAAAGTAAAGAAATTCACGGCTTGTGGCAAAGACACGGAATCGTACAGAATAAAAAGACAAAAGGATCGCGTCATGTGATACAGAATAAAAATAAAATTAACGAATGTTACACAGAGTAAAATAACTTACTTGTAATGCCGAACAAAACGAACACTTTGTGCACTATAACTTTGCGCGTATGAAGATAGTCAGACGGCGGAATTTAAAGAGAAGGAAGTTTTTTTAAAATTATTAAACAATCATGGACACAATGAGCATGCATTCTACAATAATAATCTATTTTTTACTTACGAAGCGTGTGACTTCGACAGCACAAAAACACGTAATGAAGACTTACAGGCGCCACCACTCGGACGATGACAGAAACAGGAAACAGAGAATTGATTTTTTCATAGTTGAGTATCTAAAAGTGTGACGGAGACAGTACAATCCCATGTACTGCTGCAAGTAAATATTATAATCGTCTTCGGTTGAGACCCGAAGTATAATTAGTGTTTGACTTATTAAGTATCATAGCCAATGGCAATAGACTTTTAAACATTTCTGTAGGGCTACGATACACATGCCTGTATAACGGCACAGTAGCGGGCATGTGCTGCTGCTGTTGCTGGATGATGATGATGATAATGATAAATAAAGGTAAAATTGTCCAAAATTCTTAAAATATTATATATTTTAATGCAAGCTTTTGGTTGGATTCACAATTCGACTTAAACACTTCAAGCTGTATTCAGAGGCACGAGCCATTCCAATTGGCGTGTAACCTAAAAGAGCACGGGTTAGGGAGATGCCACATTAGTGCGTTGCGCTGCGTTGCATCACGTCGTCGCAACGTATCAACTCATAGTATGCCATATCTGCGTTGCGTCGACAACGAACGGCTCAACGCATCACCCTCCCTCCCGCTTCGTTTCTTGTCCGTCGATCCGTTGAAACATCGCAAGCGACGACGCAACGCATTAATGTGGCATGGCACAAAAAATCTATGAAAAACGACGCAGCGTTGACGCTGCGACGACGCAACACAACGCAACGCACTAGTGAGGCCTCGCCCTTATTGTCAATTTGTCACAAAGTATATTTGCCACGTTTTTGATAATCAATACATTGAAAGTAATTTCGTCACATGCATAAAAAATATAAGAGGACGACCAACCAAAATTAAAAAAGCATTAATTGTGCAGCCGGCACGTTAAGTCACATGACGTGGCATACCAGATGTTGTACGTTTATACACATACGAGTATGGTGGAAGTTTTGTAAGAGTTTCAGCTACTGTCATGTCCATGGCGTAGCACGTTTGCGAAGCGGGCGCACGCACAGTCTAGCACTTATTGAGGGCTCACCGAGTCAAAATTCTATAATGTTTCATTCATTGTTATAGCCAAACATTTTGGCCTATGTGCAGACTGCAGACTCAGCAAGCTGGTCGCGTAATCATTGTCATATCCATAAAAAATTTCGCCATATAAATATTGGGTACCAGTACCGAAAGAACAGGTTACGCTAATGTCTAGAGTCTAGAAGATCTATGAGGAGTCGCTCCGTGTCAGCCCTATTTTACCTAGCATGGGCTGGAAGCTGGATTAATGTAAACAAGTCGCGGTCGACGCGTCGTGAAGAAACAAAGGACCGTCATTGTTTCAAGTGCAGTAAGGCGGGCCACCGTCGTTTCGAATGTTAGTCGAAGATAAGCTTAATATCGTGACGTCATAGAAACTAACAGTGTCAAGGCCGGGGCGTCTGATTCTAATAATGCTGCAAATAAAGGCCCGATTCAATGCAGCTATTGTCACCAATATGGGCATACTAATGAAAAATATTTTAAGAAGTCGAAGTAAATTAGTTCGTATGAGTTGTGCTGTCTAAACAATGATCCTATCTAAGCCATTATTGATACTTGAAGCTTTGTGACCCTTTCATTATATTTCTAACACATCGTTGATGTGACTTCGCCCTAGTTTAGTCCAAGCTGTGGCTCAGGTCTAGTGTACCGTACCCTTAATCGAATTAAGTTTAGATACTCATATTTCTACTACTCATGTATTAGTAGTAATCTTTATGTATATATTATCCAGTTAAGGAAAACAGACGATGTAAACTGAAATCCATCATGATCGGTGTTACGATCAAATGTTCGCAATTATTTTTTACATGGTTTTTTCCTTAATCTGTAGCAAAAAGGGAAAAGTATTGTTCATTTCAAAATAATGTGCTGATATCACCCGGAAAGTCCATTTAGGTATTAACGTAATATTGTGATACAATAAATTAGTTATTGAATTATTGTTATCGTTACATCACAATTATTATCATAATATTATTGTAACTGATATCTTATAATTATATTTTTTTATTTTTTATTATTTTGAAATATATTATGGTCATACTACATTTACGAATTACATTTCTTACGAATTATTTAAGTAAATGAAAATCAACTTAAAACATGGGATTTTGATATATTCATCTATAAGGCAATTTTCTTGTTATCAAAACACGAAATAAGAACTGAACTACTCTCCAGAAATTGGACACTAAACGTGTTAGTATACCGCCAGTAATAAGATTTCTAATAAGAAAACATTAGCGGTGGAGATCCCCTTTATTAGTCTATCCTAGATTAAACCTAGGTATTTAAACGAACAATAAAATCCTATGAAATAAAAGGCCTTTTTGAGTAATAAAACAGAAATTTAGAAAACAGAATTAAATCAAATAGATTTTAAATATGTGGTTTGTGAAGCACTAGGATTCTCTATAAGGGCGAGCGTCGCCGTCCTGTGGGTATTATAGTAATTTTATTAATGTAGGCGTTAGCCTAAGCAGATTTAAGTTCATATAAATTATGTAGTTATTAAGTCTTCATCATCATCATCATCATCATCATCAGCCGGAAGACGTCCACTGCTGAACATAGGCCTCCATCATAGAACGGCATTAACTATTCATTTGGGGGGGTTTTGCCGTAATCACTTGGCAGGCGTCTTGGTGATCGCAGTAGTTGGAATACTTGGAAACGGAAAAGTTAAGTCTTAATTTTTCATATTCGTGTATTTTAATCAAGTATAGCTTGGCTTCAAAAATAACTTTGGTTGTTACAAGGCTCTAGCCGTGAGTCTACTAATGTAGTTCCATTAAAAAAAATATTTTTAAGCCGTAGGTGGCAAACCAGCAGATGGTGTGCCTGATGGTGAGCGGTTACCGCCGCCTATGGATAGCTGAAACACCATGATACCAGAAGTATTGCCAGTATGTTGCCGACCCTTCAACACCTCATTTACTCGCCATTTGAAGAGCCCCATGTTGCATTGACTCAACGGGAAGACCGCAGCATCATCATTCCACAGTTTGCACGTATGCAGCAACAAAAAAACGAGAAAATCACACAGTGTGTGACGTTCACGTATCAATTATGTGCAGAAAATAATATGTTCAAAACAAACTTTGCCCGCTTCAGAAAACCAGTTACAAAGTCCGCTACAATGTGAACTAAGAAAAGTACCAAAACGAGACTACCCTGTTTACCACCGGAGACATCTGTTTACCACCGGAGACATAGGTACACCCAAAATAAAAAGATAGTACTTTTCCACATTCCACGGAACCCCTCTCACAAAATGCATTACAAAAATCTGAAACCTTAGCGCCCACATTTTTATATTTGGTGAAATTCGCGTGCACTGTCGCGCGCAGCACTTTTATAGTAAAATACATGGTTAAGTGTTATGCAAAACGCATATAACGCATGAGTGCCAAGTAGTGTTCTGCTTTGAGTACAGCCGCATGGAAAAGTGTTCCGAGTTATTATTGTAATTTACTCTGCCACGTCACATTTGCGAAGTGAAATGAGTAGCTGATG
Organism: Hemistola chrysoprasaria; assembly: GCA_947063395.1. Classification (NCBI taxonomy): domain Eukaryota; kingdom Metazoa; phylum Arthropoda; class Insecta; order Lepidoptera; family Geometridae; genus Hemistola; species Hemistola chrysoprasaria. The sequence continues at coordinate 5,737,046 of OX346727.1, read as the reverse complement.
CAAACTTTATCTTTTTAAAGTATGTCACAGTATTTTTACCTTAAAGAAGTTAAAAATACTTCCTTTCCTAATCCTTGGAAATGGTTTCTATTATTCTCTTTGTCTCTCTAGCCGATCCTTCATGTCTGAAGATCGTGAACAGTCGTTGATGCGATCACACAGGACGAAACTTCTCCAGCAGTTTCTGTCAGTCGCCATCCTAATTGCACCCTAGAATCTGGACTGCTTTCTAAAGTTGGTTTGTCATGAAGTCGGGAACATTCCTCTGGCTCGTTTTCTTATCAATATAATGAGTTTATAGTACCTACTAATATAATTGTATCTACGTCTTACAAAAAGGTGTAATAATACTGCAGGGGTAGGATCTATCCGTCAACCTTAATAACTTTAAAGAATTACGGAAATTGGACTTTCTTGGATCAGCTGATCGGCAGATTTGTATGGAAAGTAGACATTTATTTTGCAATTCGCAAATCTTTCTTTTTAAAGTTGTTTAGGCAGACAAATAGATGCAGGTAGATGTCAAGGTGTAGTTATACTATAGATAGTATAACTACACCTTGACAGCCTCGTTGGCTCAGATGGTAGTACTCTGCTTTCTATGCCGCAGGCCCCGGGTTTGATTCCCATTCAGGTCAAACATTTGTGTGCATGAACATGTCTGTTTGATCTGTGTTTATAAGATTATACAAATATGTATATCAGTCATCTGGTTACCATAGCACAGGCTTCTAGCTTAGTTTGGGACCAGATGACCGTGTGTGGTATTTGTTTCATATTATTATTATCTTTTTGTAACTCGTTATATACAATCATTGGCACTTACACTGAAGCCCTAAGATTTTAATAGGACTATGTTAACCGCGGACCAAATTATACAAACCATCGAACTGCGCTCGCCAACCCGCCTGCCAAGTGTGGCGAGTATTGGCAAAACCCCTTTTAATAGGGGAGGCCTATGTGCAGCAGTGGACTTCGACGATCTTGATAAACGTCCACAAAATTCGCAAAATTAGGTACTAAATGCAGCAGATTTCATCAATCACCGACATTTAAAAAAGAAAATTATTATTATGCCAAATAATGCACAGAAAACCTTTTATTAAAATTCCCAGTTAAATTTTCATGAAAAGTTAAGCTTTATGCACCCGACAGTACATTCTCATCGCATATGGACTTAAGCTGCAAGTTCAGGCAACAATGTCTTGCAAGTTTTCTAAAGAGCACGCTCTAAGACTTGTAAAATATAATCTTGTTTGTTTGCCGCGTTTTATCACGCAAATATGTTCACAATGTTAAAAAGAAGTAAAGAGATTTTAGATTCTTGAATTTTTTGTATACTGCAAAGTCATTTGAAGTAGTTTCCCAGCAAGTTGGTTGCTCGTGAAAATGGATCGAAGGTATGCCTCCGATGTTTTTTTTAAATACAGCAACATACAGATGCATTGAGAACCTCCACCTTTTTTGATAAGTACTTTGTTATCATCTTTAATTTCTTCAATATATGAATTATTAGCCAAATTTATTATAACATACATACAATCACCCAGAACTCATTCCCATAGTAGGTACACCCACATGTCGCCAGTATGTTCTTGTACTACTCTACTACTATTAAGTTTCTACTAGGGACGAGCCTATTGTCATCTACCGGGCACAGTACAAGAATCCAGGCAATTATTGAGATAATTCCTAATGGAAAAATCCAATATTTTAACACTTTGCCAACCTGGGGATCAAACCCTCATAATGGGAATTGTATTATAATAAATGATATTAAAATTAAAAAAATATGTAGGTATATCTCATGTACCTACAATAATTTAGTAAGAATGCTTATTATCCTTGATTCTTTCCAAATGTATAGGAACTTAGTTATTTTATGAAACAAACTAGTGGCAAAATACGCAAGCCGTGTGTTGCTAACATGCAAAAGAAAAAAAAAGTCGGTTGAATAGAATGTACCTATAAGTTGCCACTGAATAAGTTAACCGTAGAAAATCAAATAAATGAACTTTGTCCTAGCACGTGTTACATTGATTGTTAAAGACATTTTATTTACTAGGAAAAATCGATGAGATCGGTATGAAAGATAACGGACATTCGGTCGTCCCTTTTACGAGTATTTTCTATGTAAGGACTGATATAGAATTCTCAAGGGAAACATTATTGTGCTCGATATATCCTGTTTGTGGTAGAATCCATTCAAAATCCAATTTTTATTTGATTATACCTAAATTTTGTACGAAAACCATAAATGTAATTAATTAGGCATCGACTTATATCAAAACCTCAGATCATAGAAACAAGGGAGATTTGGCGAGGGGGCGTGGCCCTTGGGAACGCATCACGCACAAAACGGGCTTGATGAATTGGTGGGAGAAATGTGGAGACATCGGGACACAAACAATTTGGCGTAATAGCCAAATCTCCCTTGTTTCTATGATATGAGATCAAAACACTTGTGACTAGCTGTGGTCGGACCTGCTGATTGTCGCCCAAACAACATTCACATTAACTGACTTCAGTCGCGCCTGAAAAGATGTCGTGAGTGCATGTACTTATCTACCCGTTTTGTTTGTGCTACAAAAATCATCATGTATATTTTTTAATTAAATTATTTTACGCGTAAGTATAATTGAGAAATAGAACAACAAGTAAAATAATGTAAAATGTTATCTGTTTTTCAATCGCAATGTTAGAAAGTCACCCGTCAGTCTACCTCTCTATAAAATTGTCGTTGGTATTACTTACATTTCGAATTTTATAGTATTTATTATGTATACCAATAACTAGTTAAATAAATACTTTACTATAGTTATAAAAACAATGATAATTATTAATCCTACATACTTTTAAAACTTTGTATTTCGGCGCTGTCATAAACTCTCTATTCTGTCGCAACTCGACAGCCTGTTGGTGCAGACGGTAGTAACTCTGCTTTCTGTGCCGCAGGCCCCGGGTTCGATCCCCGGCCAGGTCAAACATTTGTGTGCATGAACATGTCTGTTTGATCTGTGTCTGGGTGTTATAATCGTATTTAAGTATGTATATCAGTCATCTGGTTACCATAGTACAGGCTTCTAGCCTAGTTTGGGACCACGTGACCGTGTGTGGAAGTTGTCCCATATTATATTATTATAACTTGCCTCGTCGTGGAACTTTTCCTAATTAAATTTGTAATTAAAATAATAATAACAAGGCACGTCAACATAATCTTACTTACTAAGAAAATTGCATCTTATAGACCTCACTAAAAGTAAGAAGGTTCCACAAATTATTGCAATCGTTCGACGAAGGATATACGCTCCGTATCTGCATGATGAGCTGTCATAATTGTAGGTATGTCCGAAAGCACTACAGAACTAATAGAAAACATAAGTTTCTTGACTTATCATGGTATCGCACGGCAATAAGTGCCAATCAAACCACAAACCACCAAACAACACCAAATTCTAACGGTGTCCTATTGATTCGCATAATGTCTTTTGTCATAAAATTTTTCCGCATACATCATTTGTCATAACCTCCTCTAGTCATAATATTGGAAACACATATTTTTTTGTAGTAATACTGATAAATTGTCCTAAAATTTAATTGCTATAATATTTTTGTGTATAATAGTTTTTATTCCTATTGTTAGTTGTCATAATGGTTGTTATGTATAATTTTATAGTTAATAATGTTGTATGTCCTAATTATCATTGTTCATAATTGTGATTGTATATAATCGTTATTGTACGTATTTTTGCCAGTTTTCAAATTAGCGTTTCTGGTGAATAAGTCGCAGTAAGATAGATAAAGCCGATTACGGCTTTATCATATCCCTAGGGATATACATAACATAACATAACATAACATACATTCACGCCTTTTTCCCGAAGGGGTAGGCAGAGGTGTACACAGGACTCAGTCCCATAGTAGATACACCCACATTTCGCCAGTATGTTATTGGTCCCATGTAATAGGGGGCGAGCCTATTGCCATCTACCGGGCACAGTACCAGACTCCAGGCAGTTATTGAGATAATTCCTAATGGAAAAATCCAATATTTAACACTATGCCTGACCTTGGGATCGAACCCGGGACCTCTTGATTGGCAGTCGAGCATGCGCCCACTACGCCACCGAGGCAGTCTCGAGTCGAGGTATATACATAACTATATTAATAGTTATGTATATCCCTAGGGATATGATTATATACCGTAACATAGTAATACTCTCGTATTGCATTTATAGGTAGGATCTCGCCGTAACTCACATACCCAATAATAAATTTTTTTATTTACTCGATTTTTTTCATATGTAAATCCACTAATATTTAATTTGTTGGCTCCTTTTTTTGTTGTAAATATTTTGCACTCGTTTTCCATTGTAATTATAATTTCAAAATTCGTTTAAGCACTTTGTTCCACAAATATTAACACTAAAATTTGATTTTGTGTTATTTTTATAATAATAATGAAACTACCTTCATTTTTATTCATAATCAGTAATAGCGCCTTACTTATAATATTTTTTTATAACAACGTGATATATCAACAGTTTGCGACATAGAAAAGATGTTAATGAGTTAAGGTCATTCAAAATTCTATTGGTTAGGTTAGGTTTAATTTATATTATGACAAAGTTAACATTCGAGCAATATATGATTATGGCACATAATTTTAGTGATATCAATAGTTAGGACATGTAAGGATTATGGCATAAAATAATATGGTTATCAATGATTAGGACAAAGAATATTATAGGTTTCAAATGTTAGGACAATTAAAACTATAACAAGTTATAATAGGAGTATTGACGTTATGACTGGTGATCATTAGCTATAACATATATTATGGCTTAAAATTTTATGAGTTGTAAAATTATGGCTAATAATAGTATGCGAATGAATAGGGAACCCATTCTAACCTATATAAAATCTACTAAAGAAGGCTTATTATAAAGTCAATCAGTACATAGAGGACAAAGATGCCTGGATACTTTTGCATACTTAGTCACCACGCGGCACATTCCAAATTCCAAACAAACGAATGTAACCAAACCAAAAATATTGTAAAAATATCAGTTGAAAAAATTAAGCCTTACAACTTTCTTGTGCGTTCTTCTTGTAGAGGTATCTTTCCGGACACACGGTAGACTCGCTACTGTTTATCTTCAATGACGTGCAAAAGTGTCAGATTGTGAGCTATTTGAATATCTTTTTGAGTTTGAGTTTTAGTTTTGAATCACAATCACTCACTTGCGAGGCTGACTCGCAATGTCGGTACCCAGACAACTATCCCAACTTGAGATTTTACGGATTTTTTAATAGTGTCTGCGGTAATGCGAGCGAGAGAGTGACTAGTATTTATTGCATTACACTTATCTTTTTATTAATTATCAAAAAAATTAAATATTTAGGTATAAAGACGAACGTGTGAACAAATCACACTACGTAATAACGAAATTCAAACCAAAACATCAAAACACAACATAAATTACAGGCAATAAAAAGCTTTTGTTGTTCCTACAATTAAGGAAAAACAGACTATGACTAGTCTGACGCAGTGACTCAGAGTCCTGACCTGATACAAAACGACAATGTTGGTCGCAATGTCACTCTTAAATTTTTCAATTGCAATTTTAGAAAATCTTTTAGACCGTAGTAAGACCTTGTCGTAAAGTAATTTATATGAGTATATTAATTTATAATAGGATACAGTATGACATAAAATTATTAAAAGGCAATTTATTTAATAAAAAATTAAATGACTGGCTATTATGCATCTGCTTTTATAGCATTAATGAATTTTCGGACTTTCGTGGAGATTTTCAATTTTTGATAATTCACATTCTAAGGCCTCCTAAAAGAGCGTCAAAATTTTGGTATAAAACTCCTATGTTTTGTAATTGCGAGCGGGCAAAGCCGCTTTGTTTAGACTATTTAGGTACATAATTTTAAAAATTCATGTTACGAAATTGTTTCATGACAAAATATGTAAAAGAATAAGGTGTAAGCTACATTGTTAGCCTTTGTTGGTCACGATACTCGCCATAAAATTATACTAAACTTATCAAGCTACTAAATTACACTTAGATTAACTTGTAACACTTGAAATTATCGAAGTTAAAACTAAACTAACATTTATTTTCCGCATATATTGAATATTCTTATCAAAATTTCATTAAAAAACGCCTACAAAATACTTGTACAATTCTACAAGGTTACTTAAATTTGTTTTAAAAGAAATCTAAATCGTTACTTGAAATAAAATTGTTAGATAGATAAGATAGCTTCACAATTTATTGTAGACCAAACATAAAGGAATAATGTTTTGTAGTGGTAGGCCTCTTTTGCAGGGAGCCGCCTGGGGAAGTACCACACCTTTGCCAGTTATTCATCCGCCAAGCAGTAATGTGCAAACATTACTGTGTTCCAGTATGAAGTGCAATGTTACCAGCGAAATTACTGGGTATCACGAGTTTCAACAACTATCTCAGGGTGACAGGCGCAGTGCAGTCCCGTACAGAATTTTGAATTTTATAACACTGGGTGGCACTGTGTCTGATATGGGCAATCATGATGCTTACCATCAGGCACCTGATTTGCTCGTCTTGTCACACACTATAAAAAAAAAAAAATTAATCTCAAGCTAGTACAAGTGGCGGTCTTATCGCTTAAAGCGATTTCTTCCAGAAAACCGGTAGGAAAAGAATACTTATGAGTATTTCTGGTCTGCGATTCTTCCCATTCTACCCATCTAGAGTAAAATTTAAGACCTTAAATTCGTATTTGCTTCGTGTAACATAGCATTACGCTTTTTTCTCGAATGGGTAAGCAGATGTGAAGACAGGACTCAGTCCACAGCACTTTCCACTTTGGCTGTTACGTTTTTAAGTCCCATTTAATAGGGGACGAGCCTATTTCCATCTACGGCCATACGGGCCCGCCTGGGGAAGTACCACACCTTTGCCAGTTATTCATCCGCCAAGCAGTAATGTGCGAACATTACTGTGTTCCGGTCTGAAGGGCAATGTTACCAGCGAAATTACTGGGCATGACGAGTTTCAACAACTAATATCTCAGGGTGACAGGCGCAGTGCCGCACAGAATTTTGAATTTTAAAACAGTGGGTGGCGCTGTGTCCGATAAGGGCAATCATGATGCTTACCATCAGGCACCTGATTTGCTCGTCTTGTCACTCACTTTCATAAAAAAAAAACAATTTTCCTCGTTCATAAAACTGTTTGCATTAATTTGTCAATTGTATTCTAAAACTTTGCAATAATAGGTAACATAATTCTGCGATATTCAATACTGAAACGTGGAAAATTACCCGTCATAATGCCTTGTATGGTAAAGGCCTCAACCATTTGCCAGGTGGCTTCCAACTCTGAATTATTAAGTCTAACAACTGGCCGGTAAGAAAGATGACACCGGTCGATAGTGTACCGATTGCACGCTAATCATTATACTTTCACGAGCAATCAAGGGAAATATAGGTCTCAGATATGAACAATTAATTTCTTAGTTTGTTACGATTGATATTCATTGAATTAAACTCAATACAACAAAGTTTGTCATTAATAATCAATGCAATCAATGCTCTACGAGGATCACTAGAAGTTTTTAGAATAGGCTCTAGTTAGAAAAGTTGTGAATGATCAATGTATTTAAACTTCGAATAAGGGACTCTTTGGGAATCTGTAGATGTGAAAATAAATTCATGTTAGTCATTTGTTTTTACAAATTGGCGGCAATTTAAAAGTTTCTGTCAAGCGTCGAAATGGTCACAATGTCTACGCACACAATGTAGTCTTCCTGTGACCACGAACACTGCCAAATGTTTGAAATGTCAGGTAAGAATTATAAAAGGTATACCCGAGAGGATCAGTTAAAAGTGGTTTAATTCAATAAATAATATATTGTCAGTCAAAAATTCTAAGCAGGCCTTTATCTTCAGTAAGGTAAGCATGTTGAGACGATACCACAGACCGGAAGATGAAACGCAATCCTGTTACAAGGTAGGCCGGCGATCAAAGGGTATTTACGGAAATCGACGAACACAATCTCTTCGTGAAACGTGCGTCGTCAGCGATGGTAAAAAACGCAGAGCTAAATAATAGATATTTTATATAGGATAGATAGATATTTGTTACTCCTTCACGCCAATACTACTGAACCGATTGGGCTGAAATTCGGTATGTAGATAGTTTAGACCCTGGAATAACACACAAGGTACTCTTTATCCCGATATTCCTACGGGAACGAAGACTACGCGGTGAAACCGCAGGGCACAGCTAACATAACATAAGGTGAGAAAATATTTCTGATACTCACCCCATTTCCCATTGTAAAGATCTGCTTACACCAAATTACCCTTAATTTATAAGATATTTCCTCATCATACCAATCTTCTCCAAACCAAACAGACAAACATTCCCTCTGGTCCGTTGGTTCCTTGCAACCCGAACACCGGAAATGGCGTGCGGCTTCCGGCGGAAGTGAGCCCGTCCGTCTGACACTGCGCCTGAATACGTCAATACAATGTCACCGCTTCCGGTTTGGGATTTAACCGCAATTTATTTTTCACTAGATTTTTATTGTTATTATAATATTTGATGGTGTAAATAATAACCATTATTGTCGCGGATATTTACATATTTCAATTCTTATTCCATTAATATATTTCTACGTAATAAGATACATTATTTTATCGAGTGACAATTTGTTAATAATAAATAAATGATAATTCAATAAATGATTTGTTAATAATAAATGAGTTTAATAATAATTATTTGAATTTATATTCTAACGGAAGGTTTTTTTTTATAATATCGCACAATTTCCACACACGGTTCTCTGGTCCCAAACTAGGCTAGAAGCCTGTAATAGTACATGATAGTGCATGATAGCATGCACATAAATGTTTGACCTGGCTTGGGATCGAACCCGGGCCTGCGGCACAGAAAGCAGAGTCACTACCACCTGAGCCAACGAGGCTGTCAATAAAACGTACTGTCTATAAAACGGAAAGAACTTGTTCCATGTAAACAACTTTATTAATCAGCGAACTTTAGACTCTAGCATACCTATTTTTCATTATAGAGTCAGCAAAACTTTTTACTACGATATCGAAACGACTCTTACAATGGCTCCAATAAACATTCTCAAACTTTATACATTTTTATCGATAATATATAATTTTATTATATGTATATCTCACAATATTTACAATGCACATATTCGAGGAGTATTAAACTGACTAGATTTGTAAAGAGGTCACAACGTATTTTGTGGGGGATAATTACTGATTACTGAAATCATCAAGATATAGGTCGCGTCACGGTTTAATAGTGCTGACCTTGAATGAGCAGGATTGATTTTTCGTAGTTTTTTTTTCTCGTTGACGTAGTGGTTCGCAAGCGTTACTACTCAATTACTAACGGGATCGATTTACAGGTCAGATCAAAAAAATGTAATTCCAACAAATAAATGTAATTATTAAATTTTTCTATGAGGAATTTTCTCAATGCCAGCCTGAAGTCTGAGATTGTGCCCGGTTAATAATGGCAATAGGCTCGCCCCTAATAGTTGGGACTTAAAAATATAACTATTGAAGTGTTGTAACCAACCTGCTAAGGAAATGGATCCTGGGTACGCCTCTGCCTCTCAGTATATTATATAGTACTCTGTGGCTCTGCCTTCCCTCTTTGAGAAAAAGGCTTGATTATATGTATGTTATTCTTTCTATATAGCTTGACCGCTTAATTGAGTCCTCGCCTGCGGGTTTCAGGGGCGGCTGGGGGCGCGGAGAGAGCGCTGGCCGGCCAGGCAGGGCCTGCCGCCCGCACCTCACCGGTCCTACGCACCTGTACCCCGCAGGCGAGGACTCGATTAAGTGGTCCATCCTTAGATAAAGTGCCTATTTTAAGGGTTCATACTACTATACCTTTATTGCTGAAGAAAAAGCTATCGATATATCGTAAATCAAATAGAGAAAAAATCACACAATAAAGTGTGTTTCACTTTTATTGTGCCTATCTATGTACGTGTCGTTTAAGTGTAAGTTTAAAGTATATCCCTTTATTGATTTTACGAGATATTAATCATTTAAGCTTAAAATGTAAAGTAGCAAAATGGTATTTTATACAGTAGCATTTCGCAAACCCGTGTACTTTGATCTCGGGTCTGCATCTCGAAAGCCTCGCCTGATAAAGGCACGCCTACTGTTTATTTTTTATCTGACTTTTTAATTAGCCAAGAACCTTTTCGTTCATTCTTTAATCTTCTTATAAAATGGCCCAAATTAAAATTCAGAAAAGCTTTTCTTAGTTTTATCGTCGCTTCTAAACAACGCCCGTTTCTCATTCAAATGAGAACGAATCATTTACTGAATTTAAATTATAATTTTGATGTTGAAACCGTTTTATTTAGCTAGATCTAAAAACTTTAAGTTTTTCGTTTGGATCCTTAGTAATTGATACCCATGTGGGTTAATTCCCTTTCCGTCGATTCCCACGCCGTCGGTCCCATTCTTGACGCTCTCCCTTCGCACTGCTCCTTGCATTTAAGATAGTCCTACAGCGCCACGTTGTGAAGCTCAATTTCCACCCCAGGATACAAATGAGCAGCATGTTGGCAAAAGGAGAATTATACCAAAAAATCTGTCTTTTCAAAAAACAATTTCACATTTTATATCCTTCTAGCCAGCCAAAAAAAAGTATGTTGGAATATTTTCGAATCGTAACTCTGATTATGTCGTTTTACATTTAATTTTAAGATTTGTCGGTTACTCGGTATGTATTTTTTTTTTCATGAAATCCTATAGTCTATAGAGCTTCGCACACTTTACTCCCGCCCGCCGCGCGGTTGTTTTTGTAACTAAACATCGGAATTAAAAACTAAAGATTTTTGTTCCAGAAGTCTATAAATTATTATGTTCTTTCACCTGAAATGCAATCAGAAAGACCAAGTACAATATTATAATGAATCCTATTCCACAAAGTGCTAGGGGCTCTACGTGGTACCAAATTACCTGCAACAACGTTCAGATAACATAATTACCCTTTGCTGTCAATCCCGAGTAGCAGCAGACATCAAAGGATCCCTCCAAGTGCCTGGATATCATCTCCCTTAGACATTCTACAGTAATTAAATGACCTTCCTAGTTCACATTGTTCCTATTTCATTGGTCATTAAGGCTTAAATCTCGAATTTCAGTACAATGTAAAAAAAAAAACTTACATTTTTAACAGGTGAACAAAACGCTTGCGAGTGTAGTGGTAGGCCTCTTTTGCAGGGGGCCGCCTGGGGAAGTACCACACCTTTGCCAGTTATTCATCCGCCAAGCAGTAATGTGCAAACATTACTGTGTTCCGGTATGAAGGGCAATGTTTCCAGCGAAATTACTGGGCATGATGAGATTCACCAACTCATATCTCAGGGTGACAGGCGCAGTGCAGTGCCGCGCAGAATTTTAAATTTTAAAACACTGGGGGGCACTGTGTCTGATATGGGCAATCATGATGCTTACCATCAGGCACCAGATTTGCTCGTCTTGTTAAAAAAAAAAAAAAAAAGAGTTCTAACTCACCTCTAGCGCCATCTAGTAATTTTTTATATTGCAAGCGTACACAAAACAAATTATCTAGGAAAGGTAGCAGTAACACGCTGGATTCAAGCCGCTTACAACTGCACTAGATGGATATCTATGGGCCTATGTTCAGCAGTGGACGTCCTAAGGCTGAGAAGATGATCATGATTATATTGTATTATTAAAATTATATTACTTTGTAAGACATAAGATGGAAGAGTTTCCAAAAGAAGATTCAATATTTTGTACTAGAAACCAGTTTCAAAGACAGAATTATTTTTCTTTATTTGCAAACTGGGTTTCGATTAAAGAAATATGTATTCGAAAGTGATTTCGGAAGTGGCCGAACGGGAAATGGTTTATATCATTTACAAATATCTGCAACACTAATCGTTATCAATATTATTATATCCTATTATAATACTCGTAGGTACCTCAAATTATTATTTTTTTCTACAGTTTAAGGAATTATGGTAAAATATATCTATACATTAAAACAACATAAAATATACACAATACAGTAGGGTACCTACACTTACCTACATTGTGTTTCAAAGTAATAAAAATGTACAAAAAAGAATTCCAGCGATTCTTTTATTAACCTTTTCACGACAAAAATAGCATTTTCCTTAAAGCCGCGAAATGGTTGTCTTTTATAACATCTAAATAAAAATAACTTTGTTTTTGCATAATTTTACACCAAGCTAGTATATAATTCCGGTCGTAGTGGAAAGCTTTCTTCTGTTTTTTGGCGGGTCACTCTAAAATGTGTGGTACAAGTTATATGAATTCGTCTAATGAAGTAAAGTTAAATGTTCTAGGTGAATTTAAGGGTTGTATTCTTGGGGTTATTAAATAAATAATTGGTAAATTTAATTAATGTAGCTTAACGAATGCATGGGCGTGCAGCATCTCAATAGATTGTTTAGTCTATGCTTAAAACTAGGAGTCTATGAAGCGGCTCTTCCATCGTTCTTGTGTGCCTTTATAAGCATGCCGGTATGTTATTCGTAGCCGGTGATGGGTGCCCATTCCGGGCAATGGGCAGGGAACATAGCACGTAGAACTGATGGCCGATGGGGCAGTAAAGTTCTCGAATGGAGACCACGGACTGGTAAGCGCAGCGTAGGACGTCCTCCCACAAGGTGGACAGACGATCTGATAAGTACGGCAGGAGCACGCTGGATGCAGGCCGCTTACAACCGGACTGGATGGAAATCTAAGGCCTATGTTCAGCAGTGGACGTCCTATGGCTGATATGATGATGATGATGACTCCGTAATTTCTAAAAAGTTTTAAACTGTTTATTCAACTAGAAATGTTTTAATTCATATAGACCTATTTCTGAAAGTGAGAGAAAGAACAGTGATTAATGTACAGCAGAGGTTTTACAGCCATAATGAATTAATTACCTACATTATTCAAGGAAATCCACGGACATTACAATTATTCATAATTTTTAATTAATCACGATTACCGTAACATATACCTTTAATTAGGTAGCTGTTGAACTTTAAGTTAAGTTTTTTCGATAAAGGTACGTTGTCCTACTAAATAAGTGATATTCGTTTTTTTACCTCATAAAATTAATATAATTTTCATGAAACAGATTCAGGGTTCAAGCTTATAACTTGCACCGGCTTCCGTTCGGCAACAAGCGTGTGTATACGACAGTTTTTATTGTACAGTCCAGCCAGGAATGGAATTAAGCGTGTGTGTAGCTGTCACAAAAAGATAATCACATTGAGTGCGGCATGGCGCCTGCGACTGTGCGGCGTTCTTTCTAAAGCTGTGGAAAGTTTGAGAGTAAAAAGCGATTTGTTCCAGTCCAGTACTATCCTTCTATTACCATGGTAATTCTTTTTAACTTTCCATTGTATAAATTCATAGTAATGTAGTATTGTAATGGTAGGCCTCGTTTGCAGGGGGCAGCCTGGGCAAGTACCACACCTTTGCCAGTTATTGGCAAACATGTGTTCCGGTCTGAAGGGCAATGTTACCAACGAAATTACTGGGCATGACGAGTTTCAACTACTAATATCTCAGGATAGGCAATCAGGCAAGGCAGTGCATAGTGTATGCATAGTTCACAGTGCAGTGCCGTGCAGAATTTGGAGTTTTAAAACACTGGCTGGCATCACCAAGCCATTCAAACACCTATCAAGCGTGGTGATTATACGCAAAATACCCCATATGAAATGTTTATGTCATTCTATGGGGGAGGCCTATGTTCAGCAGTGGACGTCTTCCAGCTGATGATGTGATGATGATAAAAAAAAACAAAATTATTATCTGATTTCTCTCTCTCTTTAATCGGTCCCTCAGTGTTGAAGTTCGACTTCGTTCCCGATATTTTTCCGAGATTATCTTTTTCTACTGGCCCCGATCTTCCGCTTTGTGGAGTGCTTCGCTGAAGGATATTTCCAGCTGTTGTGAAACCTGGTAAGACCATCGTTTCGGGCTTCGCCCTATAGACCTCTTCCCCTCTACCTTGTCTTTAACAATTAGTTTTTCAGGTTCACCGTTTCTGCGCGCAATATGGCCGAATAGCGCAGCACTTGTTGCAGGCATACGGATGACAGCCATTGTCTGCCTATTATTACTGCCCATTATCTGATGTATTACAGAGTTAATTCGCTAACAAAACGACCATACCCAAAACTAATTTAGTAAAGAAACTGAGCAGAATGTCACCGCCAAATGGCGAGGTGTTTTTGTGTTTATTAAGAGTGTGTCATGAAGTAATGATAAGTCAGTGCCTTGTGTTTTTATGGTTTATATAACGGCGTCGTTTGTAGTACAATAAAGGGAATAGTCATAAGATGAGCACTTACATCCTCTGCCACTGACCTGACTTTGCAAACAGATGCGGCTCCTTTGTCGTTCCGTCCCACGTCAGATTCGTCCTGCCTTATTACCATTTTGACATAACAAAACACCACGCCTTTACCCTCGAAGAGTTAGGCACAGGTGTACCGAGTACCTAGTCCCCATAGTAGGTACACCTTGCCTGGAAGTTCTTGCGAACAGTGGTTTGCAAGTACTACTGTTCGGTGGCGTAGTGACGCTACCAATGCATTATATTACAAGCTACAATAATATTTTCTAGCCAGTGTAAAATGCAAGACTGCGTTATTGCAGTGAGTAACTAAAGTTTCCACTAAAAGCACTGCATCTCTAGAGGTATCTGGTAAATGTACCTAACTTACATATGGACGTAATTCATTTCTCTTTGTAAAAGTATGCTTTAGATTTTACTTTCCTGTGGTTATTTGACTTTCATAGGTAAATTAATAATGACTAAACTAAACTATATAACCGGACTGGATGGAAAACTATGGGGGAGACCTATGTTCAGTAGATGAGACGTCCTATGGCTGAGATGATAAAGATGAAACTAAATTATTTCATCAACACTCAAAATCAAACTCAAACTCAAAGAAATTATTTTTTTAAATAAGTCTTAAAAATACATTTTTAAACTTCAATCAATAATATCAAACTAGTTAAGAATCTACCGTGCGTTCGGAAATATACCTCTACAAGAAGAACGCACAAGAAACTTTTAAGGTTTCGTTTTTGGTTGTTTATGGTATGTTCTGTTAGAGTATAATTTCAAATTATAATATTATTCATTGCTATAAAGAAAAGGGGAAATATGGTACGTTCTCCCAGCGTTTACTCATCAAATGGCACGTGCAATTTGCTCAGTGTGAAGTTTGCACAGTGACATATAATGAACAACAAATATTGAAAAACGTATCTAAGACCGAAGTGTGATCGAGACAACAATGTTATTCACTAGCACGACCTTACTTTAATGACGTACGTGGACGTAAAGGGACCTAATTTGAGCTTGCCATTTTCGAGAAGCCTCATCTCCCTTATTCTTTATATCCATGATAATATTGAGTAAATCCACATTTTAAATAAAATTGTTTCCAAGTACAGACAAAAAATAAAAACCGACCAGGAACATTTTAACTATCCAAACCGGCTTGCTTAATCCAGTGCCTTTACATTAACGCTTAATGCCGTGATACATAAAAGGTTGCGAATGGCACAGCGCACCTGTACAAACGTACACTCCTAAATACCATACCTAAGTACCATACATTAGAATTAGTGATATAGTTTACAGAATTTCTAAGCTTTATCTCTAGAGACGTATATTCGTAGCTAATGGTAGTCTGTAGGTATAAGTTACAATTATAATACCTGTTCCACCTGTTCCAGTTCTACAGATATACTAGTTCCACAATAGACACGCCAAGGAACTCATTATAAAAACATAACATAATATCACGCTTTTTTCCCAAAGGGGTACTTAGGCAAAAGTGTTGGAGGTGGGTACACTTAGGACCAAGTTTACCCGTTTACAGTTACTTTATTATTAAGGTACATAGAACTGTCAATATTCACTAATTACATACGAAAAGCTTGTCGCCAACTCGCCGTCACTTTTATTTCACCTATACTATCACTACTATGTAACATGTGCGTACATACATAGATACATACATACAGTCACGCCTTGTTCCCGGTGGGGTAGGCAGAGACTATTTCCCTCCACTTGTTACGATCCTGACATACAACTTTCGCTTCGTTCACTTTCATTACATTTTTCATACATGTTCGTTGATTGTAGGTACTTTTGACTTGCCTTTCCTAAGAACAACGTCAATTTGTTCATGAAAAGTACGCCTAGGTCGACCGCTACCGACTTGACTATTCACACTAGCCTTATAAATCTCTTTTGTTAATCTCCTTTTCTCTCCGACATGCCCGAACCACCTCAGCATTCCTTTCTCTATCTTTGTCGCTGCATATTCTAACACGCCACAGCGTTCCCTAATCGCACTATTCCTCATTTTGTCTATAGTGTAGTAAATAATATGCATACATACGCATATTATATTCAAACGCGGAGCCAAGCACACATAAACAGCGCAGGACAAAGACTTCTGCACCGTGATTAGTTCTTACAAATACAATACGTATCCGACATGGGACTTATGAGTAAACTCACGCGGATAACGTGACTTGTATAATTGTATACCCTATGTTTTCTGTGAGACATATAGCTAGATGAATATATAATTTCAAAATAACAACCTGTCCCATTCAGAAGTCGGAGACTGCGCGTAAAACAGGTGCTATCCCGCTCTGATGCCATACGTTAGAACATAGAGAAGAGCTATTCCAAACATTTTTTTTTATGTTAGTGAGTGACAAGACGAGCAAATCAGGTGCCTGATGGTAAGCATCATGATTGCCCATATCAGACACAGTGCCACCCAGTGTTTTAAAATTCAAAATTCTGCGCAGCACTATACTGCGCCTGTTACCCTGAGATATGAGTTGTTGAATCTCATCATGCCCAGTAATTTCGCTGGTAACATTGCCCTTCATACCGGAACACAGTAATGTTTGCACATTACTGCTTGGCGGATGAATAACTGGCAAAGGTGTGGTACTTCCCCAGGCGGCCCCCTGCAAAAGAGGCTTACCACTACAAAATATCCAACATATCCAAGATATCTCGATTAGAAAGGAACAGTTTCATGCTGTTATATAAAAATAACTGTTATTACACCTGTTCCGAAAATTCTTACCTCTCTTCTATTAGTAGCTTTGTAAACTGTGAAGCTTACTTGCTTAAGTGAAACTAATACGTTCGCTGGAATCCTTAGACTACTAGTCTACATTCTGTATGAAGTCTGAAGTTCAAAGTTGGGAGTGATATACAGGGTCTAAATATACGGTAATACTGAGTTATACAGGGTTACTAGTATTCAATAAGCATCCTGTTAAAAGGGAATCGCGCTCATCATTTAGAACAATCTTCACAATCGAGCCAGTCAAAGTTTTTTGCTCTCGTTTCATCAAAATGAAACAGCAGATTTTCACGATTTCAGTGTGTATTATATAAGTGTTTACCACTACTTAAAGGACTACTTTAAGATCAGGCCCAAGCCAGCCGTCAACAATCGAGGCTTTATGGCAAACCCTACCTTCCTTTAATATAACATAACAACATAACATGCAATCACGCCTTTTTCCCGAAGGAGTAGGCAGAGGTGTATCCAGGACTCAGTCCCATAGTAGGTGTACCCATATTTCGCCAGTATGTTATTGGTCCTATGTAAAAGGGGGCGAGCTTATTTCCATCTACCGGGCACAGTTCCACACTCCAGGCGGTCATTAAGATAATTCCTAATAGATAAATCCAATATTCACTAATTACACTTTGCCCAGATCGAACCAGGGACCTCCTGACCTGTAGTAGAGCTTGCCCCCACAACGCCACCAGACTATCTAATAGACGTGTAACCAACAGGGCACCATACGTATTGACCAGTCGTTTCTCTCTTAATTTACGATACACTGAACATTTTGTTCACTAAAAATGAGGACCGTCAACATCTCACACTAGAATATATCAAGCCTATGTAAAAAGTTAATTGTTTTCAACACACGACCTACTTCGTCACAGCAAATAATTGGCTTGCACGAATGCAGTGAGATCGATCAAAATGTTGAATACGCCTGAAAGCTTTTTTCGATTTCGTGATAAATTATTTATAGAGCACGCAAAGTTAAATAAACGCGAAATAAAAAAATGTTGGAAACCATTTTAGGTTTTTTTATAAATACTTTAGTGTTTAACTAGCTGGGCCCCGCGGTAGCACCCACTGAAAAGTATTTATCTTAAGTGTATTTTAGGATCTAAGATTCTCCCCTTTAGGGATTTCTTCTCTCGACATAATATTGGC
Source organism: Hemistola chrysoprasaria (assembly GCA_947063395.1). Taxonomy (NCBI): domain Eukaryota; kingdom Metazoa; phylum Arthropoda; class Insecta; order Lepidoptera; family Geometridae; genus Hemistola; species Hemistola chrysoprasaria. The sequence goes on along the minus strand of OX346727.1, from coordinate 5,718,689 downwards.
TCTGTCCCTGCCAGACAAGGTACCTAGACATGCAGATTCATCTTAGACAACAAAACCGATCTAGGACTTTATTTTTAGACCATGATGAACATTTTCACGAATACCTTTAATATCTAGACCCCGTTTGAAATTACTTGTCGACCCCTAGTTTTAATTATTTATCTAATAAATTTCAGCTCAATTGGTTTAGTAGTTTTGACGTCAATTTGTAACAAATATACACAAACAAACTTTAACATAATTTCATTAGCTAAATAAATTAGCGAGATAATATAGGATAAGTTGGAAACCGTGTTCGCTGTGGGGTGCCGGCTTTAGAATAGTACCTCAGCCTTTCTACCCTTTTCTACAGATCCAGAGGACGGGCAGCAGCGTCCTCTGCGTAAAATTCACCAAACTGCGCTCGCTGACCCCCCTGCCAAGCGTAGCGAGTATTGGCAAACCCCTCCCCCCCGACTTTTATGGTGAGGCCTTTTTTCAGCAGTGGACATGCTATGGCTGAGAAGTGGGAAACCTAGTTCTTAGCGAAAGTTATTATATAAATAGGTTCTTATATTGTTAAATGGCTACGAGTTTTTTGACAATCGCCTTCGTATCGAATTCGTTTTGTCGTTATGTCAAATCCCATTCATATTTGACAGATAATGCTTGCAATTGTCAAAAAACTCGTATTCAGCCCTCAGTACATATACACCAAGATACACATAACAGTATACATATACACATAATGTGAGAGTAAAAAGCAGTAAATTTATGACGATCATTTATAACGTAGACATAATGAATAAGTCTGACGTATAACATTCAACTCCTTGCCATTTATTGTATCTTTATTTATTAATAGCCTTAATATAACTTATATGGATATTAAGTTACTAATACTGACTAAAAAACAAAGGTAATATAGTTATCTCTTCATTACCTAAACCTTATTGATATTTAGTAAAACTAATACTACTATCATATAACTGTATAGTTATACAAAGGTTTAATAAAAAAAGATTCTTCTTTTTTTTGTAACTAAAAAAATTCTTCTGTTTTTAGTACATAATCCAAGCGAGCCAGTTTGGGAGTTTTAAATGTACAAATTTAATACAACTAACAAAACCATAATATTGTGTTGTAAAGCAGTTACGTTCGAAATAACGAATAACGACCTAAATCGGCTAGTAGATACCTGAATTTAATAATTTTTCAGTCAGCTATTTTGTTTATAATCTATACTAATATTATAAAGAGAGAAACTTTGTTTTTTTGTTTTTTTGATTTTTTGTTTTTTTGTTTTTTTGTTTGTAACGAATAGGCTCCGAAACCGCCGTGCCGCCGTTGCCGTGGGGTACCGGCATTAGAATAGTACCTCACCCTCTCTACCTGGGTTGCCGTAGGAACCGGCTGATAGGTAAATATCCAGAGGACGAGTAGCGGCGTCCTCTGCGTAAAGACCACCAAACTGCTCTCGCCAACCCGCCTGCCAAGCGTGGCGAGTATTGGCAAAACCCCCCCAATGAACAGCACCATACAGACCAGGCCCCCAGTACCCGGCAGCTCCGTTATTCCTGACTCCGGTAGCGGTCACGGTAACGGCGGAGCAGGGGGTGCTAAGAATCCCCGGAAGTTTTCCGGCTACCCACCCCAACGACGACGACTGGCCCTGGTAACACACAACATACGCACTTTGAGGACCGACGAGAAGATCATTGAGCTGGAAGAGGAATTAGATAGGTTACGTTGGGATATTGTGGGGTTGTCTGAAGTCCGTAGAGAGGGCGAGGACACGATAACCCTAAGATCAGGTAACCTACTCTACTACCGGGAGGGCGACCAACAGTCCCAAGGTGGTGTCGGCTTTCTCGTCCACAAGTCCCTCACTAACAACATTATTACCATCGAAAGTGTATCGAGCAGGGTCGTATACCTAATACTCAGAATATCTAAAAGATATTCGCTGAAGGTCATTCAGGTATATGCACCGACCTCGTCACACCCAGATGATGAGGTGGAGACTATGTATGAGGACGTCAGTAGGGCCATACATACGTCCGAGACCCACTTCACTGTTGTTATGGGGGACTTTAACGCAAAGCTAGGCAAGAAAAGCGATGACGAGCTGAGAGTGGGGCAATTTGGATATGGGCAACGGAACCCAAGGGGACAGAGGCTGGCCGATTTCCTGGAGAAAGAGGGACTCTTTATGATGAATTCTTTCTTTCAGAAGCCGCCTCACAGGAAATGGACCTGGTTGAGTCCCGATGGTTCCACGAGAAACGAGATAGATTTCATCATGACCAACAAGAGGCAAATATTCAATGATGTCTCTGTGATTCACAGGGTGAAAACCGGTAGTGATCACAGACTGGTAAGAGGCACATTGAATATTGACGTCAAACATGAGAGGTCACGCCTGATGAAATCCACGCTCCGACCTACTCGCGCCCATATACAAAACCCCGAAAGCTTTCAACTCGAACTCTCTAATCGCTTCGATTGCCTGGAGGATATTGATGCGTCTGTGGACGAAATTAATAACAGGCTTGTAGAAACTGTCCAAACGGTGGGCTCTAAGTTCTATAAACCCCGCCGTACAAATAGACCTCAAAAATTATCTGATCACACCCTAAACCTCTTGGCTGAGCGACGCTCGCTGCGGCTGCAATCTCCCGATGATGCTAAGTCATATAGGCAGCTCAATAGACGAATTTCCAAATCCTTGCGGCACGACATCCGTCTCTTTAATACTAATAATATTAAAGAGACAATAGAGCGGAAAAAGGGCTCCAAAGTGTTTGCAAGAGATATGTCTATTGGGCAAAGCCAGCTGACAAAGCTGAAGAGAGAAGATGGCAGCATAGCGTCGACAAAAGCAGAGGTCTTAGAGGAGATCGAGAGGTTCTATGGGCAGCTATACGCTTCGGTCGCAAAGCCTGTTAGCAGCACGGCCAAAGATCCAAGAGCCAAGCTGACCCGACACTATACCGAAGATATCCCGGACATCAGCCTGTACGAGATTAGGATGGCCCTGAAACAACTTAAAAACAACAAGGCGCCGGGTGACGACGGAATTACAACAGAGCTTCTGAGAGCGGGTGGAACACCGGTACTTAAAGTCCTCCAGAGGCTCTTTAATTCTGTCATATTCAAAGGTGTGACGCCAGAAGCATGGAACAGAAGCGTGGTGGTCCTATTCTTCAAAAAAGGTGATAACACCTTGTTGAAGAATTACAGACCCATCTCGCTTCTGAGCCATGTTTATAAGTTGTTTTCAAGGGTCATTACGAATCGTCTCAGTCGCAGGTTCGATGACTTCCAGCCGTCCGAGCAAGCCGGTTTCCGAAAAGGCTACAGTACCATAGACCACATCCACACGCTGCGTCAAGTTATACAGAAGACCGAAGAGTATAACTTGCCACTATGTTTAGCGTTCGTGGACTATGAGAAGGCCTTTGATTCGATCGAGACATGGGCGGTGCTCGAGTCTCTCCAACGATGCCATATTGACTATCGGTATATCGAAGTGTTGAAGTGCTTGTATAGTAACGCCACTATGTCGATTCGAGTACAGGACCAGAGTTCGAAGGCGATCCCGTTGGAAAGAGGCGTAAGACAGGGAGACGTCATATCTCCGAAACTGTTTACTGCCGCAATGGAGGACGCCTTCAAGCTTCTGGATTGGCAAAGACACGGCATCAATATTAATGGCGAATACATCACTCACCTTCGGTTTGCCGACGACATCGTAGTCATGGCAGATTCGATGGAAGATCTCGGCACGATGCTCGAAGACCTCAATCGAGTTTCTCAACGGGTCGGTCTTAAAATGAACATGGAGAAGACGAAGGTGATGTGTAATGCCCATGTTGTGCCGACCCCAGTATCGGTTGGGAACTCGATTCTAGAAGTTGTTGACTCATACGTTTACCTAGGACAAGCAGTCCAACTCGGTAAGTCCAACTTCGAGAAAGAGGTCAATCGTCGAATCCAACTAGGCTGGGCAGCGTTCGGAAACCTACGCAATGTCTTCTCGTCCAAAATACCTCAGTGCCTCAAGTCGAAGGTCTTTGACCAGTGTGTGTTACCAGTGATGACTTACGGATCTGAAACGTGGTCTCTGACTGTGGGCCTTATCAGCAGGCTCAAAATAGCGCAACGAGCTATGGAGAGGGCTATGCTCGGAATCTCTCTGCGAGATCGAATCAGAAATGAGGAGATCCGTAGACGAACGAAAGTTATCGACATAGCCCAGCGGATTAGTAAGTTGAAGTGGCAATGGGCAGGGCACATAGCACGTAGAACTGATGGCCGATGGGGCTGCAAAGTTCTCGAATGGAGACCACGAACCGGCAAGCGCAGCGTAGGACGTCCACCCACAAGGTGGACAGACGATCTGATAAAGGCGGCAGGAACACGATGGAGGCGGGCCGCTTGCGACCGGACTGAATGGAAATCTATGGGGGAGGCCTATGTTCAGCAGTGGACGTCCTGTGGCTGAGATGATGATGATGATGATGAGGCTCCGAAACTACTGGACCGATTTTAAAAATTCTTTCACTTATGGATAGCTTAATTCAGTGTGAGTGACATAGGCTATATGAGATTTTGAAAAAAAATAGGGATCCGTAAGAAAACTGCAATATTGTGAACCAAGGTGTCACATAATATAATTACCATATTCATAAATTTGCGTGCGCTGTGAAATCCATTGATGGTAGAATAATATAATGAACTAGGGGTTTGTAGTACTTATCAATATCTACAAAATAGTCCACGGAAATTTTATCCATCTATTTTGGTTTAGTCACAATAATCGAAACAGACATTATATGCATGCGCTGTGAAAAGTATTGGTGGTAGAATAAAGTAATGTACTAGGGGTTTGTAGTAATTATCAATGCCTACAAAACGGTATACATACATTATATCCATCTTTTTTGGTTTAGTCAAAATAATCGAAGCAGTGATTATTTTTCATGCGGTGTGAAAACTATTGGTGGTAGAGTAAAGTAATGTACTAGGGGTTTGTAGTACTTATCAATACCTACAAAACAGTATACATAGATTATATCCATCTTTTTTGGTTTAGTCACAATAATCGAAGCAATGATTATTTTTCATGCGGTGTGAAAACTATTGGTGGTAGAGTAAAGTAATGTACTAGGGGTTTGTAGTAATTATCAATACCTACAAAACAGTACCTATACATAGATTATATCCATCTTTTTTGGTTTAGTCACAATAATCGAAGCAGTGATTATTTTTCATGCGGTGTGAAAACTATTGGTGGTAGAGTAAAGTAATGTACTAGGGGTTTGTAGTACTTATCAATACCTACAAAACAGTATACATAGATTATATCCATCTTTTTTGGTTTAGTCACAATAATCGAAGCAATAATTATTTTTCATGCGGTGTGAACACTATTGGTGGTAGAGTAAAGTAATGTACTAGGGGTTTGTAGTACTTATCAATACCTACAAAACAGTATACATAGATTATATCCATCTTTTTTGGTTTAGTCACAATAATCGAAGCAGTGATTATTTTTCATGCGGTGTGAAAACTATTGGTGGTAGAGTAAAGTAATGTACTAGGAGATTGTAGTACTTATCAATACCTACAAAACATTATACATAGATTATATCCATCTTTTCTGGTTTAGTCACAATAATCGAAGCAGTGATTATTTTTCATGCGGTGTGAAAACTATTGGTGGTAGAATAAAGTAATGTACTAGGGGTTTGTAGTACTTATCAATATCTTCAAAATAGCCCACGATTAATTTATACATGTGTTAAGGTTTGATCATTGTAACAGAAATAGTCCTTAATTTGCGTGCGCTGCGTAAACCATTAGGGTTATATCTATTAAAATACAATGTATCACGAATTTACTCCTGTTAAACGTTCACTATACCTACTTCTGCTACCGTGCGAAGCCGGGGCGGGCCGCTAGTTTATTATAAAAATCATATGATTTACTCAGTGTTATGACTACAATCCATCTATTATCATCAGTTTCTAAGATCTGGCACAATTCGTGGCCATCGTTGACCAGCCTGGATTTGAGCCCGAGCGGCCTTCCATAAGCCGTCAGTTGATGGTAGATAAAATCTGGACAGGTTGATCTACTCCCGGTTTGGTCGCTTCATTGGACATTATTTAAATAATGGCATAAAAAAACAAAAATATAGTCTCTATTAAAAATAGTAATCATCATCTCAGCCATAGGACGTCCACAGCTAAACATAGGCCTTCCCCCTTTTTTCCATCCAGTCCGGTCGTAAGCGGCCTGCATCCAGCGCGCTTCAGCCGTACTTATCAGATCATCTGTCCACCTTGTGGATGGACGTTCTACTCTGCGCTTGCTGGTCTGTGGTCTCCATTCGAGAACCTTACAGCCCCATAGCATCAGTTCTACGTGCTATGTGCACTGCCCATTGCCACTTCAACTTGCTAATCTGGTGGGTTATGTCGGTAACTTTCGTTCGTCTACGGAAATAAATGGTAATTAATAAAAGGTACCATCATTCTCACCTTATTAATAAAACAATTGACATCAATGCCTCGGTTGCGTAGTGATACCTTTTTGTAACATTTTGTATAGGTACTAACTCCAAACAAGTCCAAAAGTTTTTGGACTTGCTATCCCTGCTTTATGCAAATATTATGAAAATATATATATTTGTCACAAATTTACTGCATTTTTTTAACTGTGTTGAATTTACACATATATTTTTACGCATGTGACGAATTTACTTCCAATGTATGGATTTTCATAAACGTGGCGAATTTACTTTGTGGCAAAATAACAACAAGCCAATTAAAAAGAAAACTATAATAATAATAATAATAAATAATCTTTATTGACATAAAATCTTACGTTCACTATGTCTATGGATGCATTAAATGCATCCATAGACTCTCGAAGTTAGGAACTGTGTGTCAGAAGCCACGGCTTCTCCATTACATTTAACTATTTAGAACATGACTAATATTACCTAATATAAAAAAAAACCTTACAATTATATTATTTAATTTTAGTAGTATATTATACAGGTGCATGTATTATGTTCGTGTAAATCTGTATCTGTGTGTGCGTGCGAGTTTATTAATTTATGTGTGTATTGTAGAAAACTTGTATAAAAATACATAAGAAGTTACACCCGATACTTCACTTAAGTAAATGACACTACCTACATCAGCCCAGCTCCATTACGCGACGGCTCAAGCATCCAGTACATGGTTTCTTCACAAAAACTTTGCCTATTCGGAAATCGGTGCCTCATTTTCGTCGGAGTTGGCTAACGGCCGTTTAACATCTCAGTTACATTAGGCCAGACCATTTGGTTCATTTAGGATGCTCGCATTCGTTCTCACTAATGGGACAAACACTTCGAACATTCTTATGCGTTAACGCCTGGTTAAAAGTTGGAGTAGTGAGACGTTGTCGCTAGAAGCGACTAAGCACCCAATTAATACTCTCTTTCTAGTTTATAAGTTTGGTTTATATATTCTGTGGTTATAGTGGTGTGGAACTGTATCGGTGGCGTAGTGGCATAGTGGCAAGCTTTACTGCCGATCATGAGGATCCGGGTTCGAACCCCAGGTCAGGCAAAAAGTGTTTTTTTTATGGTAATGAGTGACAAGACGAGAAATCAGGTGCCTGATGGTCATCATGATTGCCCATATCAGACAAAGTGCCACCCAGTGTTTTACAATTCAAAATTCTGCGCGGCACTGCACTGCGCCTGTCACCCTGAGATATGAGTTGTGAAATCTCATCATGCCCAGTAATTTCGCTGGCATTTGGTGTTATTAGATTTTTCCAAAGGAATTATCTCAATGTACCTTCTATGGGACTGGGTTTTGGGTACACCTCTGCCTACCCTTTTGGAAAAAGGGCGTGATATTATGTTATTCTGTGGGTAGGAGGTATAGTTGTGTCAATAAAGATGCCTATATATTTTCCTACTTCTGCTGTAAATAAATCCTCTCCATCCATCGGTTGTCTTGAAGAAATCACTTATTAGCGATAAGACCACCGCTTGTACATTGAATTATAGTTTCTGTGTCCTGTTTAATTGTGTATGGTGTACAATATAGTATTCACACTCAAACTTAAAAAGATTTATTCAAATAGATCACAATCTCACACGTTTGCACGTCACAGATCAGGACTTTCATCTCCTCTGTGTTGCACGTCAATGAAGATAAACAGTAATGAGTCTACCGTGAGTTCGGAAAGATACCACATGAAACTTGTAGGGCTTAATTTTTTCAACTGATATATATACAATATTACAATATTATCTATCTATATCAATAATTAAATGTCCAGTTTTCAATGAAAATTCCGTTGCGAGAGTGCCTCTACCTCTACAGCACCATGGCACTTCACTTCGGATTAGCCTATGACTGTTCGCTCTAAATCCGGTGGTCGGCGTCGACCACACGGACAAACCTTTTAGTACTAAACTAGCTTAACAACCTGCGGCTCTGCTCATACTTATTTACTCCATCACTGAATAAGTTTTCACAGGAAAATCGAACTAATAGAATTGTTACTTCAATGTTTGACCTAAAAAGAAAACTATATTTCCAGCAAATATCACGAATATGATACATTGTATGGAAACTACTCGAAGAACTAAGTCGTATTCGGTCAGAGGCGTCTACTTAAGTTATGCTTAAAGTTTTACCGCTAGGGTTGTCAATATCACAATGTACATAGAAAGTTAGAGAAGTACGTACCTAAGCAGTTGCTTGATAATAATTTGTATGTCGGTCGATAGGTAACTCCTCCTAGAACTCGCCTCGCCTCGGAGTGTAGTGGTCACAAGCTTGCCGATCATGTGGTCCCAGGTTCGATTTCCAGGTCAGGTAATGTGTTATACAATTTTTCCATTACGAATTATTTCAAGGACAGTTTGTAGTCTGAAACTGTGCCCGCGGGACGAATCGTCGAACGAAAAATACATTAATTTTTAGTTTCGTCTATTTGTCCCGATGGGACGAACCTGTTGTGGGACGAAACGACGAAAGAGCCCCCGGTGGATGACAATAGGCTCACCCCTTCACATGGGACTAAAAACATGTGATACCTACCCCTTCGGTATATTTTGAGATTATTTGTGGCAGCCCTGACAAAGAGTTTAATAGACTAGACATTAATATGTGTAATGGCGCGAAGGCAGTATCTGCGGTTTAAACCGTAGAAACTTGCTTTTAATGACTTATCATTTGCCTAACCTAGAACTTTATCAGTTACATACATTATTAAACAAGCAAGCTAAGTAGTAAGAGATGAGACGCAGAAAAGTAAGGATATATGCACTACACGTCGATTTCACCGACCATATAAATGTTTGCTAACAATATAACAGCGAACATATTGTTAGCAAACATTTTTACGTAGTTCTCCTTCACGCGCATAAAAATGGTGAGCGTGTCAGGACGTCAAGCCTCACAATCGAGATTTTTGGACCGCTGGTAATGAGCCAACAAATGTAACCAAACCAAATATTGTAAAACTTGCAGTTGAAAAAATGAAACCCTACAATTTTCTTGTGCGTTCTTCTTGTAAAGGTATATTTCCTAACGCACGGTAGACTCATTACTAGTTATTTATATCCCCTGCCTTCATATTCATACTATTTTACTTCTGCCACATGATTTTACTTGTTCGCAGAAAATGACCATAACAGACCGTATTGAACCTTCCAAAAAATACATTCACGCCTTTTTCCCAGCTGTGTGAACTTGGCACCCGACTGAGAAAAAAGTTTTTTTTCTTTTTTTCCGAAAGTATTCGATGTGTAGTGGATTGTAGTGAAACTATTTTCGTAAATAGTAACTCCAAAAAATAATAAAAAAATTAAAAAAAAGTTGTCCCCCCAAATTGGAAAACGAACGTTTTACCAATTGTTTCTCATAGATACACGTTAGTAGTGGATTGTAGTGATATTTTTTTGTAAGTAGTAAATCCAAAAAAAAAAAAAAATTTAGGGCAAAAAAAACGTTTGAAAAAAATTTTTTTTTTCTTTTGTTCCGAATGGTTTCGATATGTAGTGGATTGTAGTGAAACTATTTTCGTAAGTAGCAACTACAAAAAAAAAAAAAAAAAAAATAAGTTGTCCCCCCAAATTGGAAAACCAACGTTTAACCAATTGCTAATTACCAATTCCTAAGAAACATGTACTGATTTGAGAACTACAAATGTTTAGATTAACTGAAGAAGGTTCCTAGAGGTTTGTAGTGAAAGAACTTTTGATTGTAGTAAGACAGAAAATAAATTACAAATCTAAACATTTGTAGTTAAATTTTTTTATTATTTTTGAAGTCACTACTTACAAAAAAAAAATCACTACAATCCACTACTAACGTGTATCTATGAGAAACAATTGGTAAAACGTTGGTTGTCCAATTTGAGGGGACAACTTTTTTTTAATTTTTTTTTTTTTTTGGAGTTACTACTTACGAAAATAGTTTCACTACAATCCACTACATATCGAATAAAAAGGTAAAAAAGAAAAAAAAAAATCTTTCGGAAAAAAAGAAAAAAAAAATTTTTTTTCCAAAGTCGGGTGACAAGTTCACACAGCTCTTTTTCCCGAAGGGGTAGGCAGAGGTGTACCCAGGACTCAGTCCCATAGTAGATACACCCACATTTCGCCAGTATGTTATTGGTCCCATGTAATAGGGGGCGAGCCTATTGCCATATACCGGGCACAGTTCCAGACTCCAGGCAGCTATTGAGATAATTCCTAATGGAAAAATCCAATATTTAACACTATGTGAACCTTCCAATATACTATAATTTCTCAGTTTCATACTTCCCTTAACTTAGTATACGTATATTTATTTATTATGCCTTAACATAATATTATGTAGATATTTCAATCTAATTTATTTATTATCTACTAGCTATGCCCCGCGGTTTCACCCGCGTAGTCAACGTTCCCGTGGGAATGGTAGTGTAGTGTAGTGGTAGGCCTTTTTTGCAGGGGGCCGCCTGGGGAAGTACCTTTGCCAGTTATTCATCCGCCAAGCAGTAATGTGCAAACATTATTGTGTTCCGGTCGGAAGGGCAATGTTACCAACGAAATTACTGGGCATGACGAGTTTCAACAACTCAGGGTGACAGGCGCAGTGCATTGCCGCGCAGAATATTTGAATATTAAAATACTAGGTGGCACTGTGTCTGACATGGGCAATCATGATGCTTACCATCAGGCACCTGATTTGCTCGTTTTGTTACTCACTATCTTAAAAAAAGGATATCGGGATAACAAGTACACCATGTGTATATTTCAAGGTCTAAACTATCTACATACCGAAATTTAGCTCAATCAATTCAGTAGTTTAGGCGTGAAAGAGTAACAAACATCCATACATCCGTACTTCCATACAAACTTTCACCTTTATAATATTAGTAAGATTCGTGTTACCTCTGCATACCCTTATCACAACATTTGTTTTTTTTTGCATCTGCTGCACTCATTTTCCTTTCATTCACCACACGAGCAAACTTTTGCGTTTATTATTTTAGAAATAAAAGGTGGGAATATTCAAAATTAACCTATTCATTAGGCAAACATACCAAATGGTTTCATTAAACTGTTAGCTAAAGTAATTCAATGTGTTATAATGAGCTTTTATTCAGCGTTTAAGTTCATTTAACGGCCCGTTAGCTTTAGGCGGATGTAGCAATGTAGACTCAATTAGGTAATTCAGGTCATTTATCGTTTTAAAAGTTTAACGTATAATTATTTTGGTAGAATTCATGTAAGGTTATTATTAAAACAATGTATGGGTTAAATTAATTCCTGAATCATAGATGTTATACCTTGCAGAAAACACGTAAAAAAAGTGTCTAATTATGAGACACTATTGCTTTTCCCCCGACTCAAGCCGTCACTTGAAAATATCTGCATAAAAGGCGGTGTAACCAAAGTGTACAAGAACACATGACGAGTTTAACAACATAAAAACATACATTCACGCCTTTTTCCCGAAGGGGTAGGCAGAGGTTGTACCCAGGACTCAGTCCCACAGTAGATACACCCACATTTCGCCAGTATGTTATTGGTCCCATGTAATAGGGGGCGAGCCTATTGCCATCTACCGGGCACAGTTCCAGACTCCAGGCAGTTATTGAGATAATTCCTAATGGAAAAATCCAATATTTAAAAAATTAAGTTTAAGAGTTTAAAAAGAAACAAAACTAGTAGGATCACTTTTAACGGGATATTTACCATGGTTGTCTGGAATAGATCGTTCTGAGCGATAAGGCCGCCAGTTGTTACTCTTTCTAGTTTTAAGTTTTCTTTTTGTTATTTTCTGTATTATTTAAAAACTGTATGAAAGTCTATAATACAATCGCATCACAAACGTCTTACATACCTTGTAAGCAGCCAAAATGACGAAGAATTTAAAATGATATTCAACGATACACGAACAAAATTGGCGCGTTTTTTTCGGAAGAAATTTTGACGTTATCTTTGTTTTTTAATTATGAGCGTTTACGAAGTTTGTTAGTGACATTAGTCAAAACTATTCGTAGATCAAATATAAATGGCCCACTATAAATGTTACCCAAAGAATCAAAGTTACTAAAATAGTATTATATTTATACTAATAAATAATTTGTACAGATATATAAGTACTTATATCTTATAGTCTGGCAATTTATTATATAATATTGTTAATAATATGTCAAATCAGGTTTTCCATGTGTATAGCCCGCACACACGCATGACCAACTAGAGCTAAATTTTGTCAGAATGTGGATGGTTTACGTGGATGGCTTAATCAAATGGTCAAAGAACTAAAATTACGATCACTACAAAATCCAATTAAATAAACAATGCGTCGATTTGTAAATCTATATAAAATAAAATCTTGGCTTACAGAGTTCTCATTAATAATGCAAAACGCGAGAGGCAGCCTCAATGAAGAGTAATTGCCAGATCAATGATACTCCAAGCCATTTGAATTACTTACAATATTTTTATGCTGGAATTTCTTTTTAAGACTTGACTGTAATCGAATTCAGTGCATGAATTTTGTTCAATTAATTCGGAAGAATTGCATCAACATAATAATAACTTTTAATATGTGAACAAAATATAACCAAACACAATATCCTAAAGGGGTAGGCAGAGAGTACCCAGAACCCAGTCCCATAGTAGGTACACCCACAATTTGCCCGTTATGTTTTAGGTCCCAAATAATAGGGGTGTGAGCCTATTGTCATTATCAACTGGGCACAATAATTCTAGACTTCAGGCTTTTATCAAAAAAACTCCTAAAGAAAAATTCAATAACACATTTGGCCTGACCTGGGGATCGAACCCGGGACCTCAAGATCAGCAGTTGCAGACTACTACGCCACCGAGTCGACGTAAAACACTACGATGCATATACCTACGAATTTTATGAATGATAGGCCTGTTAGATTTTTTATGTGTCGGATTGACTGCAGTCTCACTTGCTGGTAAGTGGATGCGGCCTAAGTTGGAGCACGCTTGTTTAAAAAAAACCTATTTAGCTAATTGCTTTGGGACCAGACGACATGCTGTAGAATTTGTCTCATATTCACTATGAAGGTATGGCCTATATGGCCTAACCTTCTTAATTTATGAAATAAAAAGACCATTATAAAGGCCACTTTTCTAACAATCGCATCGTTATTTATACGAAAGCCGCTCCGAACAAATGCTGCAGCAAAATGCACAGCTGAAAATATATTGCCTTTTCTCGAGAGTCAAGAGAAATGTCAATTTTCTTCCGTTTTCATATCGTTTGTAAACAAAATGCAGACGTTTCATAAACAATAAATTTGTATCAGTCCGGAATCGTCTAGACGGTACATTAAATTACCTTATCTGTGAGTTTCATTTGACTTCTTATAACCTAACTTTGTCATATTATGTGGGTTTATTGGTCAGATACATGTGGACTTTTTTATCACTTTTGCATCCTGAAACTTTACCTTTCTTCTACGATATCGTAACGGAGTGTCCGTAACGACATATAAATAGTTTTACTAGCAATTTGTGTGTTTAGTTTGATACAATTATCAACACAAATACAACATATTATTATTTGGATAAAAAAACTTTTAAAAATTAACGTCATCTATTAGTTCCTTGCGCAAAGAATGGAAACATGCCGTGTAAAATGGCCAAAACTTTTGATAGCGTTAACTTAATTGATGTATTTTTTTTACACTCGCAAGGGACCGCAGATCTGAATAGTTGATATCAATTTCAATTTGACACCACGCGTTCCTGTTAAAAAGTGTCTTAACAGACGGACAGACAGACAGACAACAAAGTGATCCTACAAGGCTTCCTTTTTTCCTTCGTCAATCGTCGAATCCAACTAGGCTGGGCAGCGTTCGGAAACCTACGCAATGTCTTCTCGTCCAAAATACCTCAGTGCCTCAAGTCGAAGGTCTTCGACCAGTGGGTCTTACCAGTGATGACTTACGGATCTGAAACGTGGTCCTTGACTATGGGCCTTATTAGTAAGCTCAAAATAGCGCGACGAGCTATGGAGAGGGCTATGCTCGGGATTTCTCTGCGAGATCGAGTCAGAAATGAGGAGATCCGTAGACGAACGAAAGTTACCGACATAGCCCAGCGGATTAGCAAGTTGAAGTGGCAATGGACAGGGCACATAGCACGTAGAACTGATGGCCGATGGGGCCGTAAAGTTCTCGAATGGAGACCACGGACTGGTAAGCGCAGCGTAGGACGTCCTCCCACAAGGTGGACAGACGATTTGATAATTACAGCAGGAGCACGCTGGATGCAGGCCGCTTACAACCGGACTGGATGGAAATCTAAGGGGGAGGCCTATGTTCAGCAGTGGACGTCTTATGGCTGATATGATGATGATGATGTAAAATCCGTAAGGTTTTCTTTAACCAAATAAATATGTTTTTCCGCAAATAAAAGCCAGATCTAGAGCCAACCACAAAAAAAAAACAGTGAAAATTTATTCTCTCATTCTTCATATTTGTATAATTATTATTTATCATTTTTAATTTTGTATGAAAATCGTACGCCCTTAATGAGAATTCGACGTGCCAGCAGCATTATAATGTCTTTTAATTATTCAGTTTAAAAATAAAACACAGTGATGTTAAAACACATTGCACCTTACCAGTAACTATAACACTGTTTGATAAATATAACAAGTAGAATATTGAACTAAACCGAACAATGTAGGCTTACAATATGAGTATTCAAGTTGGTGCGTTCTGGTTGACGGCCTACAATCAAGCTGATGTGTGAGCGCGTTATCTGAAATGACACTCGAATTACTGACAGTTTGTACATGTAAGTTACTGGAGCAAGCGATTACTCTCTAGCTTTCAACCTGCTTCGAGATCAGCGGATACGAAGCACCTCACTTTCATATTAAGATAATAAGGATCAACTTAACATACATTCACGCCTTTTTTCCCGAAGGGGTAGGCAGAGGTGTACCCAGGACTCAGTCCCATAGTAGATACACCCACATTTCGCCAGTATGTTATTGTCCCGGGGGCGAGCCTATTGCCATCTACCGGGCACAGTTCCAGACTCCAGGCAGTTATTGCCTGGATAATTCCTAATGGAAATATCCAATATCTAACGCTTTGCCTGTTTTTTTTTAATAAGGATCAACTAGGATTATTTAATACTAACTGTGCCCCGCGGTTTCACCCGCGAAGTCTTCGTGCCCATGGGAATATCGGCCTAAAAAGTACCCTATGCGTTATTCCAGGGTCTAAACCAATACCGAATTAAAGTCCAAACGGTTCTATAGTTTTGGCGTGAAAGATTAACAAGCATCCATCCATTAGTCCATCTTCACAAACTTTCGTATTAATATCAGTAGAATAGGATGGATTAGTAGGAATTGGGATTAATAAAGTAGCATTTGGATAAGTTGTCAATAATAAGGCCTAACAGTCTAGATCATTATTGTGATAACTGTAAGCAAAGAAAAGGCGAGATGAGGTACTGGCTTCTCTCTAAAAGTGGAAAGCTCAAATTAGGTTCCATTAGGTCCACGTACGTCAGTCAAGTTAATTGTTGTCTCATTTGCACTTTGGTCTTAGGTATGCCTTTTTATCTTTGTTGTTTCAAATTGCATATGCCAGTTGTGGAGTAAACGCTGAGAGAACGCACCCTATCTCCCCTTTTCTTTAAATCAATGACTGTGGATGTATCTTTTATTGCAAGGGAAAATTTATTACCTTTATGAGTCGCGCTACTAGGCCCTAATCGTCACATACACTCTCTTAGAATATACTCTTCTACTTTTTTGTCATTTGTCTATGCATTGCGTCCAAGAGCGGTCCTACATCATGTTTTAAAATGACATACAAATCTCCACTTTACCACAGACTACCACTAAAATATTCCCGCGTCTTCTTCTCTCTCATACCATCATCCACCAGTTTTGTTTTCCTATGAGTGTCGTTTGTCTATCTGACTAATTCTGCCGCTACATTGTACCATAACTATTGCCGTTGAAACTAATCGTGTATATTTATATATTTATATTTATACTAATCGTGTATGTATATTTACTCCTTTGCGATAACAATCCAAATTAAAGGTCTGTGAAATTATAGGGTGCAATAATGTGTACCACGTTCGGTACATTGTTTGGTATATTTTATGATTGTTGACAGCCTCGTTGGCTCAGACGGTAGTAACTCTGCTTTCTGTTCGATCCCCGGCCAGGTAAACATTTGTGTGCATGAACATGTCTGTTTGATAGCCTGTGTTAAGGTAACCACTAATACACGACTAATACATTCTTACGCCTTTAACACCCAGACACAGATGAAACAGGCATGCTCATGCGCACATGTTTGACCTGACCGGGAATCGAACCCGAGACCTGCGGCTCAAAGTCAGCAAAGTAGCACATGTTATAAGATGTGAAGCCAGGGACTGTGATTCGAAGCCGAATACATTCTCACTGTGCCAGCGATGCTAAATGAAAAGAGAGAAGGCTCATTAAGGTCGTAAACAAAATAAATTACTTCACTTTAAAATCCAATTATTTGAGCAAGAACGGTGATATTGAAAAAAAATCTGCTGAAGCATCAAAGAGTTTCAAGAAAAGGAATAAGGTGGGAAGAAATTAACGACGACGCAAACAAAGGTTCCTTATTTTCGAATCTCAGGTTTTAGGCTCCAATTAAAACTTGGACCTTTTGTTTAACAAACCAACTGAGCCGATAACTTACTCACTGGAAACGGTTTTTGGGAATTTCGAATCAGGCTTTTCTGAAAAATGCAGTTCAATTTTTACGAAAAAGCGGAAGCTGCGGTCACCTTTAATGTTTTTACAAATGGAACTTGATAAAACATCATAATTTATTACTTTTCCACGTGTTGTAATGTCATTAAATCTCTTTATGAGTGAACTCGACATAGCGACTATAGATTTTGGTTCTTCTAATATTGATAAATTGGCAAAGTAATATATTTTAAGGTTGCGTTTTAATCACGTAATTTAAATTATAAATTTTACTTTATATAGAATAATGTATTTTCGTAGATTATATTATAATTTGAAAAACTGTATCCATGATAATAGGTTATGATAATTTTATTGTTAGTTATAAATGTATCTGTCGTTATGTATAATTATCGCTATGTTATTTATATAACGTATCTCTTTAGTGGCACTAAGTTTGGTGATTTAGTTGCACGCTGTAATGTCAATAAAGTAATACATAAATAAATAAATATGCTTCACAGTTGAATCCTAGACAAGTAACCAATCAGTACCCCTAGCGTGCTATTTTTTGACAATTGCATACGTATCGAATTCGTATCGACGTTTTGTCAAATCCCATACATATTTATTGATAAATTACGCCCAAATTCGTTATAGGTCGTCCACTAACCGTGTAAAAGTATTTTACGTAGTTTTGATACTAGATTCATTTTACCCTACCATGGCCAAACAAAATTTTGGTTTTGATAAAATTATTGTGAAAATTTATTTTTTAATGTGACCACAAAATTATTTTAAATTTGTGTACAATTGCGATTGTCAAGAAAATTCGGGCTGGATCATCTGTTCTGTATTTTTTGCGTAAAGCTGTAAAAAACATACACACACGAACATTCCCTTAAATAATATTAGTGGTATAATAAATTATCAACAGATTAAAGACTTTATAAACACACAACTGAGTCCTAGATCTTCAACATTAACGTCACTCATGCAATAAGTAACTATTTTCTTTTTAACAAAATCGGTAGGTAGCAGTGTATCAAATTCTGTGAATTGATTTACCCTTTTGTTTGCATTTCAGTTGGTCTGCCATCTCGATATTATCCTTCAGTGAATTCAATGCAGTAACTTTTGATCAGACTAAAAGCTTTCGTAATGTTCGTTATGGTCAATGTTATTCTGTAAGTTGGCGCATTCTGTAGGATCATTTATTACATGGAATATTTTCAACTGGTTATATTTTCAAAGAAAATCCTTTATTGCCTCTTAATATAAAAAGATAAACAAAATTACACATTTAAGTACATTAATTAACCCTACATGTAATAATATTACAAAGTAGTGTGGAAACAGGGCAATAGGGATACGTTCAGCATATGTTGGGAGCACATAAGTTGTACACCCAACGCTGTTTATCAATGTACCCCTTACTCGATCTACGGTGGTTGCCGAGAGAGGTAAGGATAATGCGGGATATTATTTTATTTTATTTTATTTTTTATACATTCAGTTATAATAAGTGAAAACAAAAAAAAATAAAATACAATAATTCCTTAAAACATGACTACATAAATTCCAATAATTATTATAAAGCACAGTGTGGGCAACATGTGAGTGTGTGCATGTGCACGGGGGTGTATGTGTGTGAGCATATTATGTGCATATTAGAAGTCTCTTATAGTCGTCAAGGAAATGCAAGTATTCAAACGAGTTACAATTAAGTTATTAAGATATGGATATACCCTAGTTTTTGTCACTGACCAGTTTGTTGGTTGTGAATGCCTTCTGAGCCGCGGGTGTAAAACATAAAATACAATAATAAAATAGTAGTTACAGTTGAACCACAAGCAAAAAATGTAGTATTTGCAATAATTCCTTTTGTACAAAGGTTATCTTCACAAAGGGTTTGTTAGAAAGTTATTTTACTCATTTCTTGACCGTCTCGGTGTTGCATTTTAAGGGTCGAATGTCACTTTGCTTAATCTGATTTTAAATATGATAACTTATAAAGAATTAACTACATGCGGTTTTCACTCGCTATCGTACATACAATCATACAATCACGTCTTTTACCCGAAGAGGTAGGCAGGAGTATGTTAATGGTCCCAGGATAATACGGGGCGAGCCTATTGCTATCTACCGGGTACAGTTCCAGACTCAAGAGCAGTTATTGATAAAATTCCTTTTTTTTTATGATAGTGAGTGACAAGACGAGCAAATCAGGTGCCTGATGGTAAGCATAATAATAATAATAATAATAATATGGGACAACTTCCACACACGGTCATCTGGTCCCAAACTAGGCTAGAAGCCTGTACTATGGTAACCAAATGACTGATATACATACTTAAATACGCTTATAACACCCAGACATAGATCAAACAGTCATGTTCATGCACACAAATGTTTGACCTGGCCGGGGATCGAACCCGGGTCCAGCGGCACAGAAAGCAGAGTTACTACCGTCTGCGCCAACGAGGCTGTCTTGATTGCCCATATCAGACACAGATCCACCCTGTGTTTTAAAATTCAAAATTCTGCGCGACACTGCACTGCGTCTGTCACCCTGAGATATGAGTTGTTGAATCTCGTCATGCCCAGTCATTTCGCTGGTAATATTGCCCTTCAGACCGGAACAAAGTAATGTTTGCACATTACTGCTTGGCGGATGAATAACTGGCAAAGGTGTGCTACTTCCCCAAGCGGCCCCCTGCAAAAGAGGCCTACCACTACAATGGAAAATTCCAATACTTATCACTTTGCCTGACCTAGGTATTGAATCCGGGACCTCCTGATCGGCAGTCGAGCTTGCGCACACTACGCCACTGAGGTAGTCTTATCTATCTATCACATATAAAGTAATATATATAATAATTATTTCGCGAGAATATTTCATCGAAAAGGTTTCTCGTACAATAATATAATAAACAATAACAATAGTAAAATATCAATGAGTTAAGACCCTCATAGTGCTTACAAAGATGCTCGAAGAAAGCCATAACTTCCAGCATGATTTTTCATTTTCATGATATTAGCATCATCTTGAGCTGTAAAAGTTTAGTGAATCGAGTAATAACATTGACGAAGCGTCGGGAGAGTGAAGATATGGGAAATTTTAGTGAGGATTTTCAACTAGATACATAAACTAACACATACATACAATAGATTGGAGAAGATCTACAATCTACAGGTTTACTTAAAGTGCATAAGGGATATTTAGATATAGGATAGAGGGATGATGGTGGATAGAGAGAGAAGGATAGAGTATTAGTGGATACCTACCGAATACCTCATCATCATCATCTCAGCCGTTGGTAATCCACTACTGAACCATAAAGGGGGTTTTGCCAATACTCGACACGCTTGGAAGGTGGGTTCTTGAGCGCAGTTCGATGGTTTTTTGCAGAGGACGCTGCTGCCCGTCCTCTGGATCTGTTAACCCTTAGCCGTCTCTTACGGCATCCACGGGGAGAGAGGGTGGAGCATTATTCTAAAGCCAGTAACGCCACGGCGGTCACTGATTATCATAATACTGAAAAGTTAATAAAACTTAAATTCAGCTAGAAAAATATAATTATAGTCTATTATATCACCGTCGTCTTAATTATTAATTGATTTAAATCGTGTACAAAAAGTCGGATCAGAAGCTACTTTAACATGGTGATAGACTTAAGCATATCCTAGTAACGTACCATTCCTGCGAATGGTATTGTAACGTTTTGCGAATGCTCGATGCTCCGCTCACCGAAATGCTCACTGTAAATGAGCAAAATATAGAGCATCGTGATGTTCGGTTCTACAAAATTAAAAACGGCGAACGCTCTAGGAGATGCTCAAGTATATTACCACCTCTAGGCGCTTCGATAGTACATACAATATACGAGTAATTTCCGAATAGGATATGTAACCAATAACGGATGGAAAATAAACTGCCACGGCATAAGTGAAATCTTTAAGAATTCCTCACTACCTTGTTCCTTCGACCAAGAAAATAAAAAAGCAAAGAAATATAAAATAAGTAGATAACCACAAACACACGGTTTCTAGAGTATCGGAGTTAACAGTTTATTGAGAACGTGTTTGCGGGACAAATACGATTCCTTATACGTGACGCGAACTCTTTAAACTTAACACTGCGAATGGAATTTTCTCAATCTACTTTTATGATTTTCTATTATTCTTTGGTCCGAAGCAGGGGGACGATAGATGGACCGCTTAAGTCGCTAACCAGTCAGTCTTTTAAGGTGGTGATAAACCAAAGCTGTTTTTCAATTTGATCGAGCGCAACACTCGGTGTTACTTACTAACCGTGAGCATTTTGGCTAGCCGAACAATGGGCATTCACAAGAACGGTACATTACAAGGAAATGCTCTTCAACACAGCATTTACCTGTATATGTTCAAATCTATCACCACCCTTAATTGTTTTGGAATAACGCGCCCGCTTACTTATTATTTCTTTTACACCACCGACCAAATTATTAGCAATAAGATGAAGTGACATAGCACGTAGAACTGATGGCCGATGGGGCTGTAAGGTTCTCGAATGGAGACCACGAGGTCTGGCAAACTCATTGTAGAACGTCCACCCACACGGTCGACAGACGATCTAATAAATACTACAGGCACACGCTGGATGTAAGCCGTATATGCAACTAGACTAGATGAAAATATGTGGGGGAGCCCTATGTCCAGCAATGGACTTCCTACGGCTGAGATGATGATGATGACTGACCAAATGTAATGGTACCCTCCTCTTCCTACACGGTTGTCTGGAAGAGTTCGCTCTTAATGATAAAGTTGCCATTTTCATTTATTCATATTTTCTAGTAAGACGACGCAAAATAGGTGAAAACGAAGAATATAGCGAAATCAATGTTTTTTTATTAAGGCAAGGAAAACGAGGTGACTTTTTTAAGTCAGTTTTGGCACACATCTAAAAGAAAGAAATATTTAAAAAAATTAAAAGTTTAAATGCATAATACTGAAAAAGGCTGTCGCCAACAAGTAGGTTTTCTATTAAATAAATAAAAAACCTTCCATACTTCCTATATCATCAATGTCTTCGTAACTGTCAATACAGACCTGAGACGAGGGAGCAAAACCAAAAATGATGTCTCGTCTGTTTAGGTCGATTGTCCGAAGACAATAAATGCTAAACCGAAGTCCGAAAATAAAATGCTATTAGCCTATATATTAGAAACGATGCTAATCAACCGGTAGAGCTTGAAACTAAGTACGAGTACATTCAGAGGGGTAGAATAAAGCCAAGTTTCGATGACAGGCGTCACACGCAAACGTGAAGCCTGCAAAGCGAGCGTTAGCATGTGGACCTAAAAGCTTCGAACAAAATTCCAATATTACCAAAATGCGAGAGCTCTACGCCTATTGTGTAAACCTTGCCTTATCAGTGACCTCTTCGAAAGTCTAATACTAGACGTAGACCTAATCAACCTCTGAGTAGTCTATGCTGAGTGTAAACTACCTCTTTCTTGTTCAACCGATAAGTTTTGCATCTCATATCCATTGTCCTTATTTGACTGAATCCCACATACAAACAGAAACGTTAATCTTGAAAATAAACCAGCCAATTTCCAAATAGGTTCCAGCTAAGTTAGGCCTAGTCAGGGAATTAGAGATCCTCTCCAATTCAAACGACAATGAATCACATCCGGAACAAGAGCAACCGACATAGATAATTGACAGATCTCCAAGCGCGCTTTGATTAGATACAGATGTTATGCTTGTCAAATGCGGCAACTTAAACTACAACGAAATCAGCGTTCCCGAGCCTGTCCGGCACAAATTTTCAACTTGCGAACCGTTTTTACGCACACTATAAGTACAATTTGAACATAATATAACATACAATCATGCCTTTTTCCCGAAGGGGTAAGCAGAGGTATACCCGCACAGAGCTTGCTCCCACTACGCCACCGAGGCAGTCTGAATACAATTTCAATATTGCCGTATTTTCGAAGCTATTGTTTTAAGGTAGTGCGGTATCTGGTCAGAGCGCGAGCATAGACTTATCAATTATCTAAGAGCAACCGTACACTCTACACGCACGTATTAGCATTCAGGACGCACACCCACCGTATTCTTTATCCCGAAGGATCCCGCAATTAGTCTTAATTAAAGAGAACAAACCCCCATAGTATTTGTTATGCAAACGCGGACTGGCCCATACGTCTTCATTCTGCCTTGAGTCACGTACCTTGGCCTAATGGAATAGGTTTTATATTTCTTTCTAAGACTGTTGGTAATTGAAATCTTGTGTTTTGTATCTGTGGCTATATTATGTTATAATAATATAATATAATAATAATATGGGACAACTTCCACACACGGTCATCTGGTCCCAAACTAGGCTAGAAGCCTGTACTATGGTAACCAGATGACTGATATACATACTTATATAAGCTTATAACACCCAGACAAAGATCAAACAGACATGTTCATGCACACAAATGTTTGACCTGGCCGGGGATCGAACCCGGGCCCTGCGGCACAGAAAGCAGAGTTACCACCAACTGAGCCAACGAGGCTGTCAAACGAGGCTGTGTTGGTGCAATAATGTCAAAGTTACATAATAAATGGGGGTTTTGTCAATATTCGACACGCTTGGCAGGCGGGTTGTCGAGCGCAGTTCGTTTGTTTTTTGCAGAGGACGCTGCTGCCCGTCCTCTGGATCTGGTAACCCTTAGCCGGCTCTTACGGCAACCACGGATAGAGAGGGTGGAGCACTATTCTAAAGCCGGTAACTCCACAGTAAATTGACTTCGGCTTATAGTAAAGATGTTCTAAATGATTAATAAGTGTTATAGGATTTTTTTTCTTAAATTATCTTAATGACAGCCTAGAACTGTTCCCGGTAGATAGCAATAGGCTCGCCCCTATTTCATGGGACCAATAACATACTGGCGAAATGTGTTTTTTTTTTATGATAATGAGTAACAAGACAAGCAAATCATGTGCCTGATGGAAAGCATCATGATTGCCCATATCAGACACAGTGCCACCAAGTGTTATAAAATTCAAAATTCTGCGCGGCACTGCACTGCACCTGTCACCCTGAGATATTAATTGTTGAAAGTTGTTGAAGTGGATGTGCCTACTATGGGAATCCTGGGAGACTTTTGCCTACCCCTTCTGGAAAACGGCGTGATTGTATGTTTATGTTTAAAGATGATACTAATTGATTATCAGTAACCGTTTACATAATACCGGGCCCACACGAAGTGGGATAAGGATAGGAAGACAATGATGTTTACATAATGTACAGTACACAATTATTTTAGAACAGCAGAACTATTTCTAGGTACCTACCTACCAATGAAACGATCAATGCCACCAAATATTCATGTCTACACAATAGGCATGGTGACAGATTTTGAAATCCCGTTTCATAATGTAGGTACACGTCTATTATTACCGAAAAAAAACATTTTTTCAGAATAATATTACATTTTACCGCAAATTAATGCATTTTTAACTTTCTAATTTAAAATGAGCGCGAAAACGCCCGTATGTGTCATGGCGTCGGGTCCTGACGTCACGCCTAAGTAAATATTTTATTTTTGCCTTAATAAAGCCTTGTTCCATATTCGATGATTCCTGGATTACCACGAATATATAACAAATCAAGTAACTGATCACAACACAACAAAAGTTAATGCGATATGGTGAATATTTACTTCAAGTGTTTATACTCTCAGTAACAGTTTACTTAGGCGTGACGTCATTCGCTCTGATTAGCGTTTCAGTTAAGATGGCCGATTGCAATTTTATTACTTTTATTTTAATAAAAATATTATTAATCTCAATGTTTTCGATAATACTGGGTCGTTTTTTAGAATCCTTTCGATATATATTTTTCACTAAAACCATTTATTTTTTTATTCTGTTATAGTGTCATCATGTCTATTCAATATAACTTCAGTAGAGTATCAGAAATATAACTGGATCAAATTTTGAGCAGTATCGAGTGTCAGGAGAGTCTGCAGGGAAACGATACAATTGTAATGAAATACGGACGTGAGTCGTGAGTGAATTCCGGATATTGTTCGGAGTGGATAGGTTAACAGTCGGTTGCAGGATTATTTTTCTATAAAATCTTAGAGAATTTCTGTCTGAAAGGCAGTCATGAAGCCTAAGATCTCAGATATTTAAGGGGATTGTTTGTCCGTACAAAGTGAAAATGCACAAATATAGAGAAACAGGGAATAATTTCCACTCAATTGTTTGTTTGTGGTTGTTGGCTCTGGATCCGGCCTCTATTTGCGTGAAAACATATTTGGTTAATGAAAACCTTACAGTTTCTTCGTATTTATGAAAAGTGTTTTTAACATCCAAAACCATACGGCTTTCTTTAACCAAACATTTCACGCAAATCCAGAGCCAATCATAAACAATTGAGTGGAAAATTATTCCCTGTTTTTTCATATTCGTGCATTTTCACTTTGTGTAAACGATCAATTCCCTTCATATTATTATATAACATTGCATAAATATACTGTTATATTATAAAATATTATAATATAACAGCACGGCCTCGGTGGCGTTGGTTCACAAAGTAGGGCACTACCGATTAAAAAGTGTGATTGGATTTTTACATTCGGAATTTTCTTAATGATAGACTAGACGACTCCAGCACACTCACAGGGCACAGTTCTAGACGGAACTGTGCCCGTTAAATGGCAATAGGCTTGCCCCTATTACGTAAAACTTAAAATAAACTATCCATAACTTAACTTTGTACTTCTAGATAATTAATCACAATATGTATGTAAAAATCTGGAATAAAAACTATTTCATTTAAATACCATAACTGGCGAAGTGTGGGTGTGCCTATGGGACTGAGTCCTGGGTACACCTCTGCCTACCCCTTCGGGAAAAAGGCGTGATGCTATGCTATACTATGCCATTTTATCTGTTCCCGTTGTGTTAGGCAGATGCTATTTCACCCCACTACGACACTGACACATGATTTTTGCTTCTTTCACTGTCATCACATTCTACCATACATGCTCGTCAATATTGCATACTTTTTATATGGCCTTACCTTAAGAAATCGTCAACTAAAAGAAAAAAACGCCTGCATCGACCCCCACCGACCTGACCATTCACACTCGCCTTATAAATCTCTTTCCTCAATCAATTTAATCCATGTCCACCAAATCATAGGTCCCATCGGAGTTGGTAAATTGAATCCCCGTGACACGTCGATTAGAGCCGGCCTACGCTGTGGTTTGCTGTTAATTTCCTCCGTCTTGGCAGAGACGCAAGAGATTTGCCGCTTCCTATTGTGTGATACCTAGTTGATTTGCTCTCAGAACTTTAGAACTACGAATTTACTACTAATAGATTTATTAAATTTAACATGGCAAATTGATATAGATATCCGTACGGAAATTCGACGCGTTCTTTACACATCAGGACCTACACATAAACGAAAGGAATTGGGCATATTTAGCATGTTCCTATACAAGTTTACGTAACATGATATCTGCAATAGTATTTATATAATATGTGTCCCAAAATGTAGCAGCCTATCTCATTCGCGTTGCTGTGAGGAATTTTTAACGTCACCATCATCTCAGCCGTTGGTAATCCACTACTGAACATAGGCCTCCCCCATAAAGGGCGGCGGTTTTGCCAATACTCGACACGCTTGGCAGGCGGGTTGTCGAGCGCAGTTCGATGGTTTTTACAGATCCGCTGCTGCCCGTCCTCTGGATCTGTTAATCCTTTACGTAATTCTACGGTAATTCACTCACGCCACTCACGGTCACTTTCATTCAAACATTTGTGTGCATAAACATGTCTGTTTGATCTGTGTCTGGGTGTTATAAGCCTATATAAGTATGTATATCAGTTCTCTGGTTACCATAGTACAGACTTCTAGCCTAGTTTGGGACCAGATGACCGTGTGTGGAAGTTGTCCCATTTTATTATTATTAAATAAGTGAATGTAATTCTTTGGAGAAAATAAAGATATTATCTATGCTGATTATTTTTCAGTTATTGATTCAATAATTGGTACGTATTAGTAGCACACTGCGCGATTTTCCCGATCTAGTATGCCACATACGTGCAAACTGTGGAATGCTCCCTGCTGCGGTCTTCCCGTTGAGCTACAACACGGGGCTCTTTAAAAAGAGAGTGAATAGAGTGTTCAAGGGTCGGCAATATACTGGCAATACCCTGGTGTTGCAGGTATCCTGGCGGAGGTAACCGCTCACCATCAGGCGACCCGTCTGCATGTTTGCCACCTATGGAATAAAAAAAAAGAAAAAGCTTTGCTTATACATAGTTGAAATTAATCCCTGTGGGAGAGCCACGTCGATTAACATAAACAAAGCAAAAATCTTAAGGGGTCTACCATTGAAAGACGTCAGTGCCTTCATTATCTTTACCCTATAATAGTGAAACGGTAGTTTGCTAAAAGGTTTCAGCACACAATGGGGCCCATTCCGTTGGGTTTATGTATAGAGTAATAGTGTTATTATCCACTTGGATTACTACGGATGGAGGATTGAAAATATTAGAAATACGTAGTATATATATAGAAGTAGTAGTATAGTATTGGAAATACGGTTTTCGACGATTTATAAGGATTTTGTGATTTTGATAGATCAACATAACATACAATCACGCCTATTCCCCGAAGGGATAGGCAGAGGACTACCCAGGACTCAGTCCCATAGTATGATACACCCATATTTTGTTCAATACTCAATCATTAATTGGCATCCTTAGTTGTACAGGTCAGGGGTTGGGCACATGCAATAGGGCGCGAGCCTATTGCCATCTACCAGGCACAGTCCCAGACTCCAGGCAGACATCGAGATAATTCCTTATGGAAAAATCCAATATTTACACTTTGCCAAACCTGGGAGTCGAATCTGGAACTTCATGATCGGCAGTCGAGGTAACGCCCACTACCTGTCGAGACAGTCGAGGATAGATAGGTCAAACCCGCGCGAATGTATATAACTCTATAAACAAGCTATGTTATCAAAGAAGTAAGATATCATGACGTCACAAATGTGCAAAAAAAATGTCATAAATTTGGTGTTGACATTTTCTACTACACAAACACTTTAACAGAATACTGAGCGTGCTATGTATAGTGAGCCGACTTTTGAAAAATCTTGCAATCTAAATTAGCTAAAAAAATTTTCAGAGAGACAAATAATTGAAATGTTTAAATTCGAAGTGCTGATACAGGACCAGCGTATTAAAATAATGTCATTGTACCCATATATTTAGGATAGGTTCACAAACTCTTTGATTGTACCTATACTAGGCACTCGTTTAAGAATTTATAATAACATAAATTGTAACTCTAGTTAACTGTAAAGCCGCAGAACACAGCTTAGGTACTGTAAGTATGTGTATAGGTATACCAAAAACGTTGTCACCATAAAAAAAAATTAAAATATTTTTTATGTTTTATTAATGTTGTAATTATATAAAACCTTTTTAGTTTGCCCTTGGTAGAGATAAATGAACAAAGTATACTCGGAAAGGTAGGTAAGTACATTTACTTGCCTTTTTTTTATGGTAGTGAGTAACAAGACGAGCAAATCAGGTGCCTGATGGTAAGCATCATGATTGCCCATATCAGACACATTGCCACCCAGTGTTTTAAAATTCAAAATACTGAGCGGCACTGCACTGCGCCTGTCACCCTGAGTTGTTGAAACTCGTCATGCCCAGTAATTTCGCTGGAAACAGCCGGACCCTTCAGCCTTTTGCCCATTTTGCCCTTCAGACCGGAACACAGTAATGTTTGCACATTACTGCTTGGCGGATAAATAACTGGCAAAGGTGTGGCACTTCCCCAGGCGTCCTCCTGCAAAAGAGGCCTACCTTTCCGAGTGAAGTTTTAAACATCAATAAGTGGTTTTTTATCTAATCTAAACACACGGTAGCATATCCGTTATTAAGGTCCATTACTAAACTACAACGTCAAATGCTCCTAAATTTAATATTTACTAGCAACTATTTAATGTAGAAGTTATTTAAATGCTCAACACGAGTCGGTCCGCAATTCGCGAGCTGCATAATGTAGTGTTTGGAGTTAGAACTTAGTCTAAAGTCTGAGTTTAAATACATTCACTAGATGCAGCCTAAATGCTTAACACATTTACCGTATAAGTAAGAATGCTACATGTGAAATGAAACTCACTTTTCTATATATTTTTACTTTTTAAAGATATTGTCATATAAAATAAATTATGTTTAAATCCATGACAGTTTTATAGGGAGAAAGACGTCTGACTTTTTAACATCGCAATTGATAAACTTGGGCTTTAAATTTTAGCAGATATCCGAAAATATATAATGTCATTTTACCTTGTTTGTTCTAACAACATTGTTTTCTTACATTGTTTATTTTATTCTATGTTTTACATTTTTTATTTTATTTGTTTATTTCATTTTTGACATTGTTCAATTGAAGTGGCAATGGACAGAGATATGTGCCCATAGCACGTAGTATGCAGAACTGATGGCCGATGGGGCTGTAAAGATCTCGAATGGAGACCACGGACCGGCAAGCGTAGCGTAGGACATGCACCCACAAGGTGGACGGACGATCTGATAAAGCCAGCAGGATTACGCTGGATGCAGGGTGCTTACAACCGGACTAGATAGAAATCTAAGGGTGAGGCCTATGTTCAGCAGTGGACGACCTATGGCTGAGATTATCATGATGATAATGATGTAAGAATGTGATGTATGCGGATTTTTGTTATGGGATGCGGTGCGGTCCAGCCCGCCCTAATGTGCGAGAGCCTTAAAATTACTCACAAATTAAGGCTCCGCTTCCACCGGGATTCACAACTCTGCTCCAATTAAGTACTGGGTTGGCAATAAAACTATAAAGTAAAGCGTTATTCAACTTTACTTTGAATATCGGATATAGTTTTTGGTCGAATAGAAAACAAACTCGATCGCGTCTAGTTTGATTCTCATAACTGTACCTACCTACGTATATGAACTCTTGTTGTAACTATATACATAGTGATACACACTGGTGACCAACAGGGCTAGTTTGTGAAGTAACACAATTTTGGGTCCAGGTTATTTTCTCTGGACATCTATATTACTGTAAAAAAAAGGAAAAAGAAGATCATCTCAGCCATACTAATGATTTGCATTACTATTTTAAAAAAACATACATTCACGCCTTTTTTCCCGAAGGGGTAGGCCAGGACTCAGTCTCATAGTAGATACACCCACATAATGTATCGATCTACTGGTACTGGTACTGGTTCGATCCCCAGGTCAGGCAAAGTGATAAATGTTGGATTTTTCCATAAGGAATTATCTCAATAACTGCCTGGAGTCTGAAACTGTGCCCTGTAGATAGCAATAGGCCCCTATTACATGGGACTAATAACATACTGGCGAAATGTGGGTGTATCTACTATTTTAAAATAATCAAATAATGTTCCGAAATACATTTTAAACAGACGCGATTTTTTTTATTTTTAACGCTTTGATACTTTCATAAAATATTCAATGTAAAATACAAAATCATACTATTTTTGCTTGTGCTACGTGCGTCTACGAATACTGCGTAGCCGATGCTACGCAGCTACGGGCTACGCTAAAAAAATCTATTTACATCACAGTATCAAAGCTCTGAGTTTATTTACTAGCCCCGCGGTTTTACCACCTCAAAATTATCCTATGTGGTAATCTAAGCTACCTATGCACAAATTTTCATCATAATCAGATAAGTAGTTATGACGTGAAGCTATAATAAATATCCTTAAAAATCACATTTGTAACATTAGTGGAAATATTAAGTGAGTTTTAGAAATGTAAAACTGAAAAGCTCAAGTTTACATACAAAAACCAGGAGTATCAAGTTCGTAAAAACGTTTAACCGTGAATACTGAAGCCAACTGAATCGGTCCGAGACGAGGCTAGTATAACTCGAGCGACCGCGATCTGTTATTTTCACAGTGTCTGACTTTCAGACAATCAAGCAATTTAGTTTGTTCCGGCACTGGTGTGGTTGCATGTCAGGAGGTGACATGTTGGTCACTGTAAAGTTTCTAATTAGTCAGACTTTTACGTCTAATGCGGCTACCAATCGGCCAAATGTTGAACCAATATTAAGATTAAGGCCGGCCGTTTATGGCTACCGGCTTAATCGTTTCTTACCCGTGGTTGCCGTAAGAGCCGGCTAAGTACTAACAGATTCACAGGACGGGCAGCAACGTCCTCTGAGTAAAACCATCGAACTGTGCTCAACTCGCCTGCCAAGCCTGTTGAGTATTGGCAAAACAGCTGTGGTCTTCCGTCGGCTGAAACGATAATGATTATTAACATAAGGTCCAATAGGCTAATGCAATAGATATATTACGCAATAGATAATCTACACACTGGTGTAGGGTCTGCAATCCGGAAATCCCAATTTTTTGTGGGAATACCCACTAAAAATTGGGTTTTCAGGAATGAGCAAAACAAAGGTGCCTATTACATTGACCCTTCATAATTACAGATTGCAGACCCTACACCAGTGTGTAGATTGGAATCTTAAAACAATGTTTAAACCTATCTATTGCATTAGTCTATAAGACCTTGTGTTAATAATCATCATCGTTTCAGGCGATGGAAGTCCATGTCCACTACTATTTGAGTTGAGCGAGTTGAGCGCAGTTCGATGGTTTTACTCAGAGGATGCTGGTGCCCATCCTGGGATCTGTTGAACCTTAGCCGGCTCTTACATCAATCACGCGTATAGCAGAGGGAGAGGGAAGGAAAAGAACAACCGAATTCCACTCTATACTCAGCTAGGACTTCCGGAATAAGCAACTGTAAAAAGTGGTTTACAATTACCTATTAAGTCGTGTAAGATTCGCGGTTCGCGACCTTTTTTTTTAGTATTCGCTAATACTAAAAAAAAGGTCGCGAACCGCTCATCCCAGCCGTTGGTAATCCAATATAGAATATAGACCTCCCCCATGAAGGGGCATTTTGCCAATACTCGACACGCTTTTTTGCAGTGGACGCTGCTGCCCGTCCTCTGGGTCTTTTAACCCTTAGCCGGCTCATCCGGCAACCACGGGTAGAGAGGGTAAAATGAACCGCTCGCGAGAGGCAAAAAGGCAAAAAACAAAAAAGTAACATTGTCGCAGATATGGGAAATGTGTGGCTGCAACTTTATGCAATACTGCGATTCACCCTCCTTGTTTGTCTAATTTTAATGTCACCCATGTCCATGTGGTTTTAGCCAATATAAGGGCATTTTTTCTGGCGAAATATATTAATCACACCAAAAACATTCTGTAAAAAACTAGCCAAGTCTCAAGATGGAGCTGCTTGTTTATCTCTAAAAAGTAATGAAATCTAGACAAAGTCGTGCCAAGTCTAAGGTTCCTTACTGCGATTTCTTTATTATTATAGTTAATGTTGTGTGACTTGGCCGTTGAACATTCTTTATACGTTAGTGGGTACAAGTCAATTTTGTTTACACATAATGTTATATCTGTTGTAACTACCTATGTTTGTTAAGCGAGATAATAGCCCATACTGGTATTGGTAATTGGATGCTAGTGTCTCATTTTAGGCTGTTGTTAATTGTGCAACACATGCATTCAGCATTGATTGACAATGCTGACTTCTGCTCTCTTCTTTTTGGAGCGTCAAATCGACCACCGATCTAACATAAAATAGACGTACAGACGGACTTGATTAGAAGTATCCCTTCAACGGCCAAGTCACATAACAATAACTATAATAATAAAGAAATCGCAGTAAGGAACCTTAGACTTGGCACGACTTTGTCTAGATTTCATTACTTTTTAGAGATAAACAAGCAGCTCCATCTTGAGACTTGGCTAGTTTTTTACAGAATGTTTTTGGTGTGATTTCACTTCTTTTTGTAGAAACGTGGGCATATTAACTTATTTTATTAATCGACATTTTTTACGAAAATGTCGATCTTGCGAAATCAAACACAAATAAACTCAACGACCTTTAGTATATGGACAACAAACCAGAAATACCGATAATATTTAGACTAAAACAATAATAAAACCTATATGTTTAAGACTTCTTCTGTCTTAATAAAAAAAGAAACTCAAAGAAAATATTAAACTCAGCCTACTCAATCTATACAAACTATAAACAAAACGTTAGCTCTTAATTATTAGACAAGTGTCAATATAATTAACTATCAATGAACTTTGAACCAAAGGTACCAAAAAAAAAATTACCTACCTAGTACTGAAATACAGCTAAATTAACGATATTTTTAAACGAAACGAAGTAATATCTACCTAAATAAACTAAACCTAGAATACTAGAAAAGTACTTATAAACACGAACGCGATTCGAAGTACTGCCTAACTGTAAATAAAACCTAGAAAACTAAGAGTACTAAAAAACTAACAATTAAATAAAGTATTCAATTAAAAGTACTTTTAAATCTAATAATAATTAAGTAATAATCAGTAATCCGTCACTAATATTAAAATCCCTAACCTATTCAAATCTTCGCAAACCTCTCAAATTAATAAGCGAAATCAACGAAATGCAAATAATCGGAAAAACAAACGTAAGCGCGTTTTTAAATAAGTCAGCGCCATCTAGCGACGGGTACAGGTATTCGCCACTCTTAGTCCAATGAATTATATTTTGACCAAATTTTGATCTTCGATTATCCTAGTTTTTATAGTTTTCCCTTTATGTGGCTATTAAACCCTAACTCTGTACCAAATTTCAGCTCTCTGAGTTGATGGGAAGTACTAGTTCTTTTTGATGATCATGAGTGAGTGGCTGAGTGTCATAAATGCGAAACTTTGCTTTCGCTTAACTTCGGAACTAAATGACCTACAGACTTGAAATTTTATTTTAAGTATGTGATTCTATAGCTTACTGGATGACGAAAATTTCTGCGTTCTGGTCTTATCCAGAGGTTCTTAAATAGGGGCCTGAAAATGCGGCGAAATGGTTCCAGTAAAGGATGGTACGGCAGTGTTTGCTTCGCGCTCGACTTGGCGGGGGCACTGCCGTGCCCCCCGATTAAAGAGTTTATGTTAGGTCTATTTAGGAATATTGTCGACGTTGCACATATACCGTACGAGTATATAGCTTAGAAAAAAACAAGAGTTTGATACAAAAATGTTCTTGTATTCTGCACCGAGCGAGATCGACACGAACTTTTTTTAACAGAGGGTATATTTTCAGGCTATTTCTCAATCAATTGTAACCCATCTCACTTCTCCTCATACTATAATGTAAGTAATTTAATGTAAAGAAGGACGCCTTTTTGGTGCGTTGTACGAGTACGTGAAGTCCGCAGATACTTCGCAGGTTTCGCGGAGTGACCTCACTGTTCCGAGGATTTGTTCACGTTGAAGGGCTATTGCCTCGCATTCATAGACTACGAGAGCAACTGTTTCTTCAGCCAAAAACAGCCTCGTGAATAAGGGTTTGTTTATGGCTCAGTGTCTCTTCATACTAAAAGACGACTGAACTAGTAATGCGGAAATTTTGAAATAGGGTAGTTTATTGATAGATCCTAAAGTTAGACTTCACTAAAATCGCTCACAATGTGTAAAACCTAAAAGCGCATTTATACGAAAAATAGTCTTATTAAAAACCTACTTATTTCGTATTCATTCCTGTCTATTGCGAGATTTTTACTCAAAGTTGGATTATTTATTCATATTTTATTATTTGTAATTTTATAAATTCGTTTCAAAAGCTATAACATCGAAAAATACAAATGATTAAGTATTCAGTATACGTATTCGAGTGAACGTAAAATATCCGGTTATTTGCGTATCCGGATGTGGGGGAACGCTCGGTTGTTTCCACGGCTGTTACGGTTTATGCCGACCTCATCTTTTCACTATAAATCTTTTATGAATAGACTATCAAATTTCACACTAGAACTTATTGGGTTCCAAATAATTCTAAATTTCTTTGAAAACTTTATATGACTGATTGATTGTATATGACGATATAAATTAGTTTTTAAAATTTAATTTTAATTTAAACTACGCTAACAAAGTCTGAGACCATTTTCAATTTAAGGTTGCCACATCACTCACTAAAACGAAATATGAAAATTATGCGTGAATTTAAATAAAATAAAATAACCAGCTAGTTCTACTCCATGACAGTTTTTCATCCCACAGAGACATCCACAGAATTATTCCGTATACTTTATAAATAATATTATTATAATTTTATAATTATAATTTTTATTTTCTGGTCGAAACTTCATTCGCATGCTTTTAAGTTTAGTGGGCATTCTCCACGAAAAAGTAATTTCCCACTTTACTTATTAAAAGTAATTTTAATAACAAAATACAATCACGCCTTTTCCCGAGGGGATAGACAGAGGTGCACACAGGACTCATTCCCATTGTAGGTACACCCACGTTTCGCCAGTACGTTATTGGTCCCATTTAATAGGGAGCGAGCTTATTGCCATCTACAAGACAGTTCCAGACTCCAGGCGGGAAAATCCATTATTGAACACTTTGTCTGACCTGGGGATCGAACCCGGGACCTCATGATCGGCAGTCGGAGTTATTTTAATAAGGAGATAAATTATATTATAGTTGATTAAAGTCGAACTCAAATTAATTTTATTAATTATAATAATAATAATATGGGACAACTTCCACACACGGTCATCTGGTCCCAAACTAGGCTAGAAGCCTGTACTATGGTAACCAGATGACTGACATACTTATATAAACTTATAACACCCAGAAAAACATCGAACAGACATGTTCATGCGCACAAATGTTTGACCTGGCCGGGGATCGAACCCGGCACAGAAAGCAGAGTTACTACCATCTGAGCCAACTAGGCTGTCAAATTTATTCAAATGGCCAAAATGAAATTTATTTTGCGTGTGTTAGATTAGGATTTTTTATAAGTTAATTTTCAGTTATTTAAAAGTTTTAAAATAATCAAATATTACTATTTCACATTTATTATTAAGAATAGCAACATTTATTTAAAAGTTGGCAACTGTATCTTTATTCTGAATCTGTGGTATTTATGATATTCAAAGACAACTCGACCAATGAAAAATCAACCAATCGTATAAGGTCAAATTCTGTTCCTATTTAATTGGTATAATAGTAATGGCAGATTATTTCATCCGAAATACTATGAAATATTTATAATTCATTTTGTTATTTACTGTTATATAGTTATTGTGTCATTTTAGACTTGTAAAATAATATTCAATGTTTTAATGACTTGTCACAATATTTGTTTAATAACTATTAATGTTTTACAATATGATGTGGTAATTATTATTTTTATAATTAATATTTAGAATTATAATATGTTATCGTATAAAATAATTTGTAATAGGTACTGTAATTGATTTCAATTATTTTGTCGTGTTGCCGGATTGGATGTTACTCATACATTTTTCCCTCCTAAAGTGAAAATGGCGAGGCTATATAAACAGATGCTTCTGGTTTCTGGCTCTCTTACCGTTCTTACCTCTGCAACTCTTGCTGAGTCTCATACCATTTCTACTTGGGGGACTACATTTGGTGCCGTATAATATTTGAGATAAGTATTATATCGTTACTCTGTTCATTGTTCTATTTAATTGTGTAATTATTGTGTACTTGATATAATAATACTGTGTAATGTAAATTGTAAAATGAGCCTTCTCATAGTTGGTGATTGTTTTTAAAATAATAAGTATTATTATGTCTTTACATTATTTAATGGTAATTATAGCTGTGATTCTATAATTTGTGTGTTAAAATTGTGATGTTGATATTTATTGAAAAGATTAGTCGCCACAAGTTTCTTGGTTGTTCTTCTTGATGGCGCTGTAGTTTGGAACACCCAATTAAATTAACTAGATTGCCAAATATTATTTTATTTCCCATCCTGATACCTACTTTGCTTAGCTGAATAATATAGGCAGGTTAATGAAGATGCTAACGATCTAACGATTTCCTTAGGAAATAGAAACTATTATTGCCTAGGTATGAAGTTGGCTTAAATATAATATCGTAGTTCTATATACTACTACAATACATAACATAACACATTTATCTATAGGTATATACTCTCTCTCTCTCTCTCTATCTCTCTACATAATATATACCTATAGCTAACACGTGCGTTCAAAAAGAACTCTCCCAAAATATATATTTTTTAATAAGAATAGCACACAAGAAACTTGAAACAACATACGAAATGAACTGGAAAAACAAACTAGAGAGTCAGCAATCTAAGTTGGAAAATAATCAAGTTTTCTGTAGACAAAAACAATCGTGAGCTCTAAAAGATTAAATTGTGGACATAATTCGTTTCCCAGACAAATAAATTGGAACGGCGCATTTGCGGGAAAAACTCATTTTAGCGATCCTTTGATCGTTTTTAACAAATGGGGAAGACTGCAACGCAAAGGTGTAATACTGAAAGAAATCTATTATCTCTCGTAATGGTAACGATCTTTGTTTTCTATTTCTATACAAGATTTTATAAAAGGCTATAGTGATACTTAAAGAGGTGTATATAGTATTTTCTGGTGTTTTTTCGTATTATTGTTAGGTCGACCACACAATTAGGTGTAAAAAAAAAGAGTTTTATAGTCATTGATTTCATTCAGGAAAGTATTCGATACCTTATTAATTTAACTCAACCACGGCAACCCATAAAGAGTGGTTTTTATAAAAATATAACATCAATAACATATGAAAAATTATGTATCCCGTAATTTAGACACACGGCAGTGTGTCAGCCAAGTTCGCAAAACCAGCTAAACAAAAGAATGACACACCGGCTGTGGATTATACCTTTAAACAGTATATCCAAGCGTTTTTATTAATAGCTCAGTTACAGCCACGTCGTACCGGTCTATACTTGGATGGACGATTCTTTGTTTAGTACGATAAGACAGTTGGTCCTAGTTCTTGTTATTGATATCATAATTATTTTGTTTTTTCGGTCATATTTATCTAACGTGATATCACACATCTGCTCCACGTGTAGAGACGACCTTACTACTTCTACTACTTTTATTTTCTTCCATCCTCACCAAAAAAATAGCCATGCGTGTAGCTGTCACGCATACACATGGCCAACCTGACTTGACATTTAATTTCAAGTGCAATATGACGGATCATATATTAGTAAAAATTGGATTTTATTATTGTAGTGGAAATAATGTGAAATGGTGTACCGGTGATATTTATGTCACTTATATTTAAGGTAAGTAGTTTTTAAGCTCGGTTTGTAGTTTTTGTTCGACATTTTAACCGTGTAACAAGGTATTCGGCATGTATGGCTGATGTTTCCAGTGATGGTCTGAATCTGAATCAGTGAGGGGAAATGCAATGGTGTCTAACAGTTAAACTTTTTTTCAACGTGTTTGCACCTTCAAGTTTTATCTATGATATCACTTAATTATAATAATAAAGGCCTTTATTCTGAACTGTATGTTTTGAATACAGTTTTGTTTTGATTATAATAAAAATATCTCGCAGTTCAGCATGGCATAGGCCTCCTCTAACATTGCCACTGGGTTCTGTCTCTTGTCACTCTTCTCCAATGTGTAGGATTGATGTTATTTTGTGACGCGCATGTTACGGATTCTGTGAACGTTTTGGTGGTTTTATGGAAAGTATTAATGGCAACGAAGGGTTTTAAGGAAGATCTATGGCATGTGCGAGGGCGCGATGGCAACACATTGAGGTGGATGCCAGCGCGACAGATGATTGTAGAGCGAAATTGAAGATGGTGGGCTTGGAATAAATCATTTAAAATATGCTGAAGTGTTAGAGTATTATTTAATGGAAAAGGCACGTCTACAAATGATGTCAGTTTCAGGACATTTTCCCATCTCATTTGATGTCGACCTTTTTTGCGTTTCCCATCCTTGTGGTACCAGCCGAGACCTATCAATGTCAATAACCAATAAGTATTATTACATTTAACTAACTCAATTAAGTACCCTGATCTTCTCATTGCGCACTTACTCATCCAATTAAACTCTTATTGCAAAGATCCCAACTTTATTATTAATACAAATTGTGGAGCAACAGTAAGAATTATTAACAGGAATATCAAGAAGCGAAGTTTAAAGAAAGCCGGCTTAGCTCGTTCAACTAACTTTACAGCCGAAGGGAGCTACAGGCTACAATTAAACGTAGAACTTATTCCGTATCTGCAAATTATACTGTTTAATCTTACCTACTGCTTTGCTACTGTGGCCTGTCTTGAAATAGAATCAACGCGAACTCAAATATTTTCGGAAGTTTTTTAGACAGATTTTAACGGGAAACGCCATCTTCAATGGATTTGACACAATTCTATGAAAATATTACCATGTCGATGTTTTCTATTCCTCTGTTTCCTACGAATATTATTAACCTATTTGATGTAATATATAGGTGTATTCTGATATTTTTAATTCCTATCATTGTATTTTCTTTTATATAAACTTAATTTTTTTGTAGTGAACATAATGTGATTTTTAGAAGTACACTAGGGAAAAAAACCACGTATTTATAAAAAAATTAAAATAACAATAACGGAAGGCAAGTTTTAATAGGATCGTGTCTTTCTCGTAGCAAGGATGATTTCCTTAAGTTTCATTGATAAATAGATTCTTACAGCTCCGGTCGATATGGTCTCATTCCGGTACGCCCCCAGCCGGGACGCACCCACAGAGAAAATTTTGTTATTCCGCTACGCGCCCGGCCGAGACGCTCCCACTGTAAAACAACCGTTTTTTGGACAATACACTTGGGCAAATACTATTGATAACAAAAGTGTTTTTGAATATAAATATTTTTTGTTTTGTGCTGAGTGTATACTATCATGTATTTTAGCATTAGAATATAAGTAATATTAGTTTGTAAGTACTTACCTATGTTATGCTTTAAAAATATGTTTAAAAAATGCAAACTAAGTACTACGTACCGGTACTTGGCTTAGCGGGAATAATTAAATAACGTACCTATGTCCGGCTTAGAATTCGGAGCGCTGCGCTGCACTGAGCTCTATCTAATATCCACCAATATCATCACAGGTCGTACCTGAAGAGTTTGTGTAAGATAACATGTGAAATACATGCTTCGGAAGACACGTAAAGCCGTTGGCCCTGTATGTCGTGATGACGGTAGTGCGTTAGATAAATTCAGAGGCCTTTGGGCGACCCGAAATACTCTCCCACCATTAACAGATATGTGCCCTGGTAGACGATTCCCCCCGAACGGCGAGAGTTAAGGAGTCGGCGACCGGAGAATCCCATACAAACGTAATAGTTAAATTATTATTTATTAATATCTAAATAAGACGGTACGTGCTGAATAACAGCGCTGTGCACGGTTAGCCGAGCGCAGCACATGCTGAGCACAAGCCGATTACCACAACCACTGTCTAAATATATGTTCTAGCAGATGTAGTAACGTGTTTGTTATTATGGTTGGGTAATAAACGCATTTTATTTTTTATTTATTTTACATTTATTTATTTATTTATATTATTTATTTATATAGTGTGTTATTCCGAATAACGTCGTTAAATGTTGGAAATATGCATTGATATCAAATGATTTAAGTATTATGTTTGTATGGGGAATTCTCCTGTCACCGTTCTGATATACAGACCCACCCCCAAGAATAAAAACCCTTTTTGTAAGTATTCAAATAAAGAATGTCAAGAAAACTAGAATTAACTTTCTGACATTTCGACAGCCTCGTTGGCTCAGATGGTAGTAGCTCTGCTTTCTGTGCCGCAGGGCCCGGGTTCGATCCCGGCCAGTTCAAACGTTTGTGTGCATGAACATGTCTGTTTGATCTGTGTCTGGGTGTTATAAGCCTATATAAGTATGTATATCAGTCATCTGGTTACCATAGTACAGGCTTCTAGCCTCGTTTGGGACCAGATGACCGTGTGTGGAAGTTGTTATAATATTATCGCTCTCCATAGCCAATGTGTGAAGAGCTAATTTTGTAATCAGTTTCAATATTGGTCCAAATCACACATAACAATGTAATATAACATCACACTTATTCCCAGAGGGGTTGTCAGAGGACCCGCGTTATACGTGGGTACCACTTAAAGTTTTTAGAATAGGCCAGTATGAAAAGCAGCCGATGAAAAATGTATTTAAATTTCGGATTAGGATTTTTTTGGGAATCTGTAATGTGTATTAAATTCATATGTCATTTGTTTTTACAATTTGATAGCAATTAGGGTCAAACGCTGACCTAATAATAAATAAAAATTAAAAAGTGTCTGTCGAGCGTTACATGGATTATTTTCTCAAGTCAAATTCATTTTGAAACCCGACAGACACTTTTTAAATTACGGGCCTATTCTCAAATATTTCATATAGCCACTTGTATATTAGATACACCTTCATTTTGTTACGCATACGTCCGAATCACATTGGTTCTTTTAAGCGCCAAACAACACAACATCTCTCTAAAATTATTGTGATAATAAAGTAGCCCAAGTTATAGGCGGGGATTAATTTAAGCCTTTTAAGGGCGTATTTAAATTGGGAACTTTATTGAGACACAAATTTAGATATCCGAAAATAAAATTCTGGAAATTATCTACGAAAATACTGACCTGCAATTAGCTCGTTATTTTATAATTTGAATTGTTTTGTATAGTTCTTAAACTGCTGGGGTTCGATCTCCAGGTCGGGCATAGAGTGTTATAGGATATATCCATTAGGAATTTTCTCAATAACAGCATGGAGTCTGGAACTGTGCCCGGTAGATGGCAATATTTAAATAAATCTCGTGCGATATGGTCTGCTCATTGCCACTTCAACTTGCATACTCTGCAAGCTATGTCGGTTACTTCCTGCCCTGCTCACTTAGCGTGTATACTAAGAAGAATCTTGCTATTGAAACATTGACTTAAAGAAAATGGGAGAACAGATACTGACTTTTCGAAAGTGGTAAGCTCAAATTAGGTCCCATTAGGTCCACGTGCGTCAGTAAAGTAAGGTCGTGCTGGCGAATAGTATTGTTATCTCAGTCGTACTTCGGTTTTAGGTACGTCTTTCTATCTTTATTGTTCATTATACTGCACTGTGCAAACTACATACTGAGCAAATTGAACTTGACGGTTGTTGGAAGTTGTCGCAGCGCTCGGAGAACGTAACCTACCTCCCTTTTTTTAAATCAATGTTTTCACTACATTTGTAGGAAGATTTCACAATAATAAACACAATGGTAAAACACAATCGTAGGATGACATAAAATTCAATAGAAACTTGCAACAACATTGGTCTGTTTATTCCAATGCAGGCTATTTACTTTGTATCCCGTAGTCTACGGGTCGTAGAAACGTATAACAGTATCAAAGGAAGTAATAATAAAGTGTAACTTGAAGTTTAAAACTTCCGATCCTATCTGGAACATACGAAATGTGGAAATTGTTATTTATGGCAACCATTTTGGGTAGTACTTTGTTAGGTAACGATGAGTAGACAAGACACTGTTTGTTGAGAATCGACGTGAATGCTACAATTCTTACATAGTATATAATAAAATGTTAAGGCATACGTATGTATGCAAAGTGTAGGGTTCTATACCTAGAAAACTAAAGAAAGAAAAAAGAAAGAAAAATGCTTTTACTACCCAACATAAATAAAAAACATGTTATTATATCTGCTAGAACATATATTTAGACAGTGGTTGTGGTAATCGGCTTGTGCTCAGCATGTGCTGCGCTCGGCTAACCGTGCTCAGCGCTGTTTTTCAGCACGTACCGTCTTATTTAGATTTGTACATATTTATTCTTGTGGCATATGCACACCATGCCAATTGACTTAGTTATTTTATTATATTAAGTTTACATAAGTTCTTCTCGTTAAAATATATCTTCTTCTATAAATATTAAGTACTTTGATTACCACTAGTAACTAACTAACTACTAGGTTGGCGCGAGAACCTAAACTGAGTTATGGCCTCCGACAACAAGAGCTTCCACCTCGGCCTGTCCTGTGCCACCTCCTGCCAGTCTACGACTTGCAGTGCACACACATCCATCAACACCTCATCTATCCAGCGGTACCTAGGACGGCCAACCGGTCGTCGACCACTAGGCCGTCCTAGGTACGCTCTCTTCACATTGCGATCCTCTCCCATTCTTTCCAGGTGGCCGAGCCAGCGAAGTCTGTGTGTTTTTGGTCTCGCCGATGATGTTTGGCTCGGCCACAAGCTCTTCGATTTCGGCATTTTTCGGATCTATACCTGCCGGATCTATATCTGCCTGCTAAGAACATACAGCGACATCTAGTTGTCATACTACAGCAAACATGGAGGAAGAACCCTAGAGCTTTTAGTATATATACATTCACGCCTTTTTCCCGAAGGGGTAGGAGATGTGTACCCAGGGCTCAGTCCCATAGTAGATACACCCACATTTCGCCAGTATGTTATTGCTCCCATGTAATAGGGGGCAGCTTTTAGTCCCTTGCGCAAAGTGGAAAAAACGATAAAAATAACTTTTGACTGAAAACTTCCCGTTGGTATAGGCATCATAAAATTTGACAAAATGCAAGATTTTATATATATCATATATATATACAAAAGTAAAGAAAATAAGCCTTTAACGTAAAATTTTTCAAAAAAAGTTTGTGGTTACTAACATGTTTGCAGTATCTAGGTATAGAACCCTACACCAAGCATACTAACCAAGGTATGCCTTAAAAATAATTTTTCCCTTTTCGACTTTTCGTATTCAGGTAAAAAGATGATTCAAAGAAGCATAAAAAGAGAAAATCCATTATACACATAAATAGTAATCCACAAAACAATTTTCGCAGATCAAGAAATATAATTCACTAAAACAATTCACTGGAACTAAAACAAGATGCGCCACGTTGAATAACCAGTCCGTTCTCAGTGGAGGATAAATTTGCATTCATACTGTATTTAGAATATAACCCTGGACTCGAAGGCGAACGGTTGTTATTATGCTACCACCCGATTTGCAACGAAGTTTCAGTGCGTTTTCATTGATATTATGACGGTTTATTGAAATAAACCGTAAAACAAACGCCTCCCCCATATCGGGGGGTTTTGCCAATAATCGACACGCTTGGCAGGCAGGTTGTCCATCGCTGTATTGATTATTATGATTATTTATTGCTATAGGTATTTGGTAATATTTAATTCAAATAAACA
Source organism: Hemistola chrysoprasaria (assembly GCA_947063395.1). Lineage (NCBI taxonomy): Eukaryota > Metazoa > Arthropoda > Insecta > Lepidoptera > Geometridae > Hemistola > Hemistola chrysoprasaria. The sequence continues at coordinate 5,674,261 of OX346727.1, read as the reverse complement.
AACACGAATGTTTGTTTATTTCTTACTTGGTGTTATTTTTTCATTGTTTGTCAATTGAGGGGAACTAATTTTTTTTGACAAAAGTTTATTAAAATATATGAATGGTTAATATTTGGAAATAGTTAGACAAGGATAGTCTAAAACCCAGGCTAGTTGTAAAAACCGAGCAAGCAGCTTAATAATAATAATAACATAACATACATTCACGCCTTTTTCCCGAAGGGGTAGGCAGAGGTGTACCCAGGACTCAGTCCTATGGTATCTACTATGGTAGATACACCCACAATAATATAATAATAATAATAATAATAATATCTTTATTTCAGGCATTAAAAGTCACCCATATCACAATAATACTTAGAATCTAAATTAATACTAATACTACACAACTTAATATATAAAAAAATAGATAAATAAAAAATTCAATGGGTAGGTAAGTACATTACACCGCTCAGTCATACTATATTTATTTACGGTTGCTAGCGTGGTGCACGTGTGTCCAGTGCCTGAAGAAGAAGCAGTCCACGCACCCGGCTAGTGATGTCAGGATGGTATTTTTTGACGCCCGCAACCGACTCCAGAAACCCGCAATACGGGATCTGATGATTCCAAAGAAGTCAGCTATACTGGCCTCCGCGAACATATGAGACGCACTGCATGTAGCGTGGCAGTTTCATCAGGATACGATATGCGTCATTATATTGTACCCTGATGACACTCATTGCCCTCCGGGTGTACTGCACCCATAGCTGACATGTGTAGAAGCATAAACAGTATGCTCTAAACAATGTCAACCGGACATCACGCGTACACCCAGCAAATCTACGCGCAATCATATTACTGCGTACCGCCATGGCACGCCTCTCAATGTCCGCGTCGTCACTCAAGTTACTATTTAATATATGTCCCAAGTACTTGAACTGCTCCACCCTCTGAATTACAGAACCATTTAAAAACACTTGAGGAACCCTCTCCGGACCTTTGTCTGCTCTAAAGACCATGAGCTGAGTCTTCGCTACGTTATACTGAAGACCATGATCATCCACATAGCGCTCGCAGATGGCTATCAATCTGTTCAGTCCATTAATTGCGGGACTGAGAAGCAACATATCGTCAGCATAGCTCAAATTATTGAGGCATATACCGGCAACGTTGCAACCAACTCTGGTACCTCTCAGTTCCTCAATCAGTCCGTTAACATATATGTTAAAAAGATCCGGAGAAGTTAACCCCCCTTGGCGAACACCGCATTCTAGTCTGAACTCACTAGATGTCGCGTCGCCCCATCTCACACAATTGGTTTGGTTTACGTACCAATACTTTAAGAGCTGAATCGTGATCTGCGGAACCCCCGATCTCACGAGTTTCTCCCACAGTAAATTATAATTAACCAGGTCGAGAGCTCGGCTTAGATCGAGAAAACACGCATAGACGGAGGTTTTTCGGTCAGTGTAATATTTCACTGCCTATTTCAAACTAAATATTGCAGCATCAGTCGAAAGATTGGTACGAAAACCAAATTGTGCGTCGTCAATCTTCAAGTTACATTTCAAGTCAGGGTGGATGATCCTTTCGAAAATCTTACCTATTACTGTACCTAGTGAAATAGGTCTATAGTTCTTAGTGCTCGACATATCTCAAGTCTTATTCTTTGGTACGGGAACTACAATAGTTTTCATTAGATTTTTCGGTAGGTAACTAAGTCTATAACACATTGTAAATAATTTAGATAATAGGAAATAAATATAGTATATATATATATAAATATAGAATATAATAAAATAAATATAAATATAGAAAGACATTTAACACAATAAGGGTCCAATATAATGACGCATATAGGACTCTTATGAAGTTGCCTAGATACTGCAGTGCGTCAAGCATGTTCGCTGAGGCGAGGGTTCCTGACTTTTTTGCAATTATAAGAACTCGTATTGCTGCTTTCTGGAGCAGACTGAGTCGTTCTGGAAATGTGATCCTTAGAGCAGTCTCTGACAATCTGAGCAGTCAAATATTTAAGTATTGGACTGCTGTTCACCTGAACGAGAACAAAAAATGACGGATGGTAGGCACCCTTACTTTTGTTATGATGCTTACCAACAAAAAACAAATGACGTAAAATGTTTCTATTTCTATTTTTTTTTTTTTATTGTTATTATTTTAATTTTAATGCTCAGTCTATTTTAACTGCATATTGTATATGGGTATTTTTTGCCTGAAATAAATCATTTTATTTTATTATTATTATTATTATTATTATAGTAATTCGCGTGAAGGACATGCTCAATACTTAGGCCATCCCATCCGGGAGACTTGCCACGTTTCATTTGTTTCACTACACGTACAACTTCAGCCGGAGATACATTAAAGCACTTTCGTGCCTCGGCCTCGTCATTATGTTTATTCTTAGCGTCTGCAATGGAAATTGACTGCCTCGGTGGCGTAGTGGGCGGATGCTCGACTGCCAATCAAGAGGTCCCGGGTTCGATCCCCAGGTCAGGCATAGTGCTAAATATTGGATTTTTCCATTAGGAATTATCTCAATAGCTGCCTGGAGTCTGGAACTGTGCCCGGTATATGGCAATAGGCTCGCCCCCTATTACATGGGACCAATAACATACTGGCGAAATGTGGGTGTATCTACTATGGGACTAAGTCCTGGGTACACCTCTGCCTACCCCTTCGGGAAAAAGGCGTGAATGTATGTTATGTTATGCAATGGAAATACGAGTGCTACAAAGAAGCGGTTTGACCCTAAAATGGTGTGCAAATAACTGGGCAATACTCTGCGACCCGTTCACGTTATCTACGCTTATCGGTATGCTAGGTTTCGCATTAAGCTTTTTGGTTGCATTCCAAAACTTCGGAAAATTTTTATTGGCTTGATGTAACGCCAATATGTCAAGTTGGATCTTGTTCTCATTACTCTGACACCATCTCAGTTTGTTCTTAAATTCGCTTCTAGAACTCTTCATAGTGTCAAAGGTAGTTCCGGAAGTTGGTCTACCCGCTAGAGTCCATGTAGCATAATACATCTTAGCTTTATCATGCACGTCCTTCACGTGATAGTTCCACCCTATAACTTGTCTAGCACGTCCACGTGCACCACGCTTACCATCTCTGCTAAGAGTCGCTATCGATTGTAATGACTTTACAATATCATCGTAAAAATTATCTACTAAACCTAAGTGCCTCGGTGGCGTAGAGGGCGCATGCTCGACTGCCAATCAAGAGGTCCTGGGTTCGATTCCCAGGTCAGGCAGTGTTAAATATTGGATTTTTCCATTAGGAATTATCTCAATAACTGCCTGGAGTCTGGAACTGTGCCCGGTAGATGGCAATAGGCTCGCCCCCTATTACATGGGACCAATAACATACTGGCGAAATATGGGTGTATCTACTATGGGGCTGAGTCCTGGGTACATCTCTGCCTACCCCTTCGGGAAAAAGGCGTGAATGTATGTATGTATGTTTAAACCTAAGTGAGATTTACATATACCTTTTAAACAGTATTTACAGTCATTTTCAAATTTAATTACATTTAAAATATCACAGGACAGTTTCTTTTATAAATCTATTTGTGTTTGGTCTCTAATCTCCCAGCGGATGTCACGCAGTGAATCGGTTTCAGTATTAACAATAGTTTTACCCACGATCTCACCAAAAGTACACTTCACTGTTAACGGTACATGAACCAATATATGATAATAATGTATGACGTCCACTACAATATCACTTTTAATCAACGTACTTTATTTTCCTTAAAGTCCTTAAAGCTTTGTGATCCGTGCTGCAATGGAAACAAACAAATATGATTCCAGTATCCATTTAGTTAGGTTTATAGGAATCACCACGTCCGGACCTGTTTCGGTCGCGGTCGACCCCCATCACTGAATAGTTAGAAAATTATCTTGCACCTTAACTATATTTACATTTTAAAATATTATGTGGAATAGTCTTAATTTAATTGCAGAAGAACGGTCTGATGGTTAGATGACATTGTCAAAATTGTCATAAAACGCTAGATGCGACTCGCACAAGATGAGAGGATGCAAATGACATGTAAACCTTTTATTCCAAATCCATTCAGACGTTTTTGTGACAAACATAAACATACTAAGTAATGTAAGCTATATAGCTAAACTCTGCCGGGTATAATTAGGTCATAGATTTAGCATAGACAGTAATGACGGATGTGTGTTAACTGTAAGAGTAACAGAGTAAGTAAATAAAGGACAATAATGGCGTACATGTCGTTTTAATTAACAACACTCTACAAACTTTCACAAGTAATTTTTTACTTAACTTTTAAAACATAAGTATCTACTCATAATCAAAGTTTTAAATCACATTGTCATCATTGTAGCACTCTGTAAAAAAACACATTATTTTCAAATAACAGACCAGAATTTCAAATTAACTCTAAAACAAGTAGCCTTCATCAAAAAAGTAACTTACAACAACTTAGGGTCGAAAACAGCTTTAAAATATAAGCTTCAAGTTGCTCCGGTGTTACCAGTCTATGGGACTACCTTTGTCCTCTAGCTTGGTAATGTTTTTATAATGTAAAAAAACAAAATTTATTTATTTATTTTTAAGTAACCTAATTGAAATTTATACGCCAATCAGAAATAAAATAAAATTTTAGAATAGTATGAAATAAAATAAGGGAAATCCGCCCCCTTATTACGGACGCAACAGAAATGTGGAATGCGTTTAATTGCTTAATGTCTGGTATCAAAAGGTATACAAAAAACGATGTTTGACAGCAGACATTTAGCAATTTAAACGCTTTCCACACTTCTGTTGCGTCCGTAATAAGGGGGCCGTTCTAATAAAAGATTAATTATTAAATTCATTGACTTGCAAGGGTCTTCTTAGTTTCTTAGGACGTCATTGTCTTAGGACCTTCTAAGTAAAATTTGGTTTTCTACCTATATATACCAATATAGGTGTTTTTTTTATGATAGTGAGTGACAAGATAACAAATTAGGTGCCTGATGGTAAGCATCATGATTGACCATATCAGACACAGTGCCACCCAGTGTTTTAAAATTCAAAATTCTGCGCGGCACTGCACTGCGCCTGTCACTCTGAGATATGAGTTGTTGAATCTCATTATGCCCAGTAATTTGGCTGATAACGTTGCCCTTCATACCGGAACACAATAATGTTTGCACATTACTGCTTGGCGGATGAATAACAGGCAAAGGTGTGGTACTTCCCCAGGCGGCCCCTGCAAAAGAAGCCTACCACTACAACCTATATAGGTAGGTACACTGTTGAATTCACCAACATAGAAGTTATGCCTCCGTCCCAATTGTACCATTAATGGTTTGTTACTGTTTTGACCCATTAGTATCACTGGTAAAGGTCCTCAGATGCTGGGCACTGCTTCCCAATAAATTTAATGTGACTAACAAGGCCTACAAATAAACGTGCGCTCCAAACAGGGTAGCCCACAAAAGTCGATAACTTGCAAATAGTAAATGTGTACTTCAGAAATAGTTATGCTAATGAGGTATAATCAATATACTATAACTCGTTATAATATATTCGTGTGAATAATTAACACTGTTTTGCACAGAGGATAACAAAACAATAGAACGAGAAAATTTCCAATCAAGTAAATAAATTGTAGATAGCAACACCGGCCAGTAAGAAGAAACACAACAAGCATAAATTGTAGGGGTAACAGCGGCCTAAGGTTTTAATTTAAGTTGAACCATTCTTCTTAATTTGTTAGTGGAGTTTTAAAGTTTTTGTCGAGTGGACGAAACCTTAGCCTTTGTAATGCAGATATACTGTTATGGACTTTGTTACGAGCCTATAATTTGTTGAAGGAAAGATGTAAGCCAGCTTTTTGTTAAAATTAGATGTTGAGCTTTTTGACTGATCTTATGAATTTATTAGATTTATGAAATAAATTATTGTGCCCATTTCATATTTGTTACTAAATTAGTGCATATTATCTTGGGTACCCTGCCATCTGATAGTGGCACTTGGATTTTCTATAGGTTGACATGTCGGTCCTTTGGATTTTTTAAGTGTTCTACAACTTGTACATATATATGGTAGATAGTCCGTAGTATTTTTTATTCTATATTCGTTATAAAAGTATTAAAAATTAGTACTACGTTAGTATTTTATTTTTTAATTATATATGGCATTAGCAACATATCGATACCGCGTATCAATTACTTAAATGGGACAAAACCCTGTTGCCAATCATTTGAAAAAAGCATAGCTACTACGAATACATACTCGTACTACTTAGAATAGAATAGAATAGAATAGAATAGAATACTCTTTATTATCACCAAAATAACATAAAACATATTAAACTAAAATAATATAAAACTAATTCTTGGTTGACAATGGGCGGCCTTATCGCTTTAAGCGATCTCTTCCAGGCAACCAGTCTGGACGGATCCTGCACGCACCTTCGCAACCTTCCTGTTAACAACACAAAGTTAACATTTACTCTTCTCACTTCCTACTGCTCTAACCCATAGACAAAATTAAAATTTTTAAAAGAGGAAGAAGGAAAATATCTCAGAGTCTAGAAGTCGACTAAACACCAATATTTATGAAACTTTCAACCAACAGGAATCTAATAAAGCGCGGGGAAAATTATTTTCGATGTTGTTTGGAAAACTGCGAGCTAGTTCGATGTTCTTTATAAAAACTTTTCTGGGCTGTTAATATTCCGTAGACACAATATATATAGGTAATATGTATAGGTATAAGAAACATAACATAATTTTACGCCTTTTACCTCGAAGGGTTAGGCAGAGGTGTACCCAGGACCCAGTCCCATAGTAGGTACACCCATACTTCGCCAGTTATGTTTATTATTTGTGACATAAAAACGTAATTACAATGGGCGAGCCTATTGCCATCTACCGGACACAGTTCCAGGCTCTGTACTGTCTGTGTCTGGCTGTAATAGAGATAATTTCTAATATGAAAAAATCCGATAACAGTTTGCCCGACTTGGGGATCGAACTCGGGACCACACGATCGACAGCAGTACAGCTTGCGACACTGCTCCACCGAAACAGTCAATAAGTATGTATAGTCAATAGGTAATTCATAAAAATATCATCATAGAGATATATATCTTAATTGAATCTCTATCAAAAACCCTGACATGTATTAATAAAAGTTATGTAATAATACATAACATAGAAAAGAGGTCTATTTCATTGTAATTTTTCATATGGCAAACTAGTTTTCAAAACAAAGAAAAGTTTATCAGTTCATTACTGAAATGGATTCCTACGAACATCAATACACTATTTCTCAATAACAATAAAACTTCGTTATTCGTTTCCAGTTGCTGATTAAGCATTGCAGTGCTCTAATTCAATGTTAGTGTAAGTCATTAACTGCATCTGGGTGTATATAAGCAACGCAGTGCTTGAATGAAACGTATGGGGCTCGGGAGGGCTGGGAGAATGTTGGGGTGCGGATTAGTAGGTTAAGAACACGAGTTGATTTAGAAGATTAATTATAGAATATAAAAAAATATCTTGACTGCTTCGTTGGCGTGAGCACGAGCTCTACCGCCGATCATGACGAGTTCGATCCCCAGGTCGGGAAAAGTGTTACTGGATTTTACCATTAAGAATTATCTCAATAACAACGGGGTGTCATGAACTGTGCCCAGTAGATGGCTGTAGACTCGCCCTATTATGACTGAACTGGGACTGAGTACACATCTGCGTACTCCTTCGGAAGAAAGGCTTGTTATGTTATGTAAAAAAGTGTTAGCTACATAATGTGGGTACCTCTTATATTATACCGATTTAAATTGCATATATTTCAATAGTGCAATGATATTTGCTCGAAAGCTTAAATTATCGAAATCATGGTTCCTTGAATACGTGAACTCGAAAAGTTGCATAATATTTTTACTATAAACCCATGATTTTTAATTTTATGGATATTCAAACATTACCATAAAAATCTCTTAGATTAAATTAATTAATAAAAACTGAGTGTTTGGCCACTAAACACAGTTGACTTAATTTATTTTTACAGTTTTAAGTTCTAATAAGCTACGTAATTTATCTACAAAATTTTTGTCAAACCGGTTCAATAGCTGTGATGAGAAGAGGTAAAATTTACACATTTTTATACTGTCAAACTTTAGTATCAATATAATTGTGACATTAAACCGCTGTTTTCATCACCACGTCTCACGAGAGTGCGCTAGTGCAGCAGTAAACATGGTAGTTAGCACTTCATGTGCAAGTTGCTCTCGACTTTGCTCCTCACTCTTGCATATTTTAATTCTACTGTAAATCGCTGGAAACTGTGGAGCAGACATACTTGTTACGTTACTAACCAATTACTTAGGTACTCTACTTTAATTTAAATAATGATCAGAGAAAGTAAATTTGGTCTTCAAATTGATATAATACGCGGGAAAACTCAAAATACTTATTTGTTATATACGCACAGTCACGCCTTGTTCCCGTTGGAGTAGATAGAGACTATTTCTCTCTACTTGCTACGACCCTGACATACGACATTTGCTTCTTTCACTTTCATCACATTCTTCATATAACATGCTCAATTTTTCAAATTAAATTTTCAAATAATATGCTTTACAAATACACTTTTGCATGTTTTTAAACTAATAACGTAAAGATAGATACATCTAAAAGAACGCACAAGAAACTTGTACGACTTAGCCTACTATTATAGAGCTAACTAATAAGATAAAAAGTTTCCTATTTGGGCAAATGACATCCGCGCGTTTAAGCTTTCGAACAAAAAGTCTTCGCATAATGAGCGTTCGCGCAATCGATATTCGCAATAATCAATGTTATAGTGAACCCGCCTCCGATAAGTTTAGGTATATATTCATTAATCACCGTAAAGAACCAAGTTATTATATAACTAACTACAATATTCAACCCATAATCGATAACAGACGTAGATAAGATTAGTTTTAATTAACGCTGGATCGTATATAAAATATAAACTATATACTGTGCGTCGACTTCGCGACCATTCCGGAACCAATTTTAACGTTATGATAACAATATACTGCTTCATTAAGCGGCAAACATCCTCGTATATTACTGCCTTCATAAACCACATGAAATAGAGATGTACTGGATTTTCTGACAACCGGTATTTTTCAACTGATTTTATTTGCTTTAGAAAAATAAGACGATGACGCGCAAAGGAAGGGATCGTGAATCGGTTCATTTTTTCCGGTGATTTACATAGTTAGTTGTAACTTTACTCTACTTTCTTTACTATTTTTAATTAATTCTTAATGATAACTTTAAAGAGCACTTTGTAGACGTCTTCTGGCTGATGATGATGATGATGATGGTAACTTTAAAACGTCATTTCGGTTTAAAGAAATTTATTCTCAAAAAAGACTTAACATCACTTATATGAGAACAATATTGGCTTATGTTAATTTTTACATGATCGTTAGGTAACAATAATAATATTATACATGACCTCATCTAATTTAATAATTTTATTTAACAGTTAAAACGTCATTTAAATAAGTTGATGATGAACTATCGCAATATATTATTATTGTCAATGTTTTTTTTTTCGGCAAACGTAGAAAAAAGTAGGTATTTAATAATTACAATCGGTAACAACTTCAAAACTTGGTTCCAAACTAGACCAGAAGCCAGATGGTAACCAGATGACTGATATACCAAATCTTATAGGACCCAGGATCAAACAGATATGCTCAAGCACACAAATGTTTGATTTGCCCAAAGACCTGTATCAGTCATGTGTCTTGGATTAGTCTTGGAATGAATATTTATATAATATATTTATATATAGGTATAGAAACATTTTGTCTGTTTAGTAATTATTTGTTACGAGACTTAGAATAATAAATTTGCTGGAGCCGGTAAAACCGAACTGCGCTCATCTCTATCACAGATTTAATAACTCGGCAACAAACTTTAGGCGTTAGTTTAATGTTTTCTTATTTTCTTACATATTTTTATATCTGATCGTTAAATAACAAAAACGTGACTCGACTGTTATTTTAGTACCTACAGGACAGTCGAGTCACGTTTTTTTGTCTTAACTACTTTGTCTTTAAAATAAATATAACATTTAGTAAGTACGGGTAACTTCGGTATCCTTAAGAGCCTTATCACAAAATGTCATACGTTCATAGGCGCATTTTATTGCATTTTAGCAGTTGTAATTACGTCTCTTTAAAGTTGTTGTGTAGAGTAACCAAGGGCCGAACACGATGGAAGGAAATAACATGTAGTCGCGATCCTCAGCAGTGAGGGAACGACGAAGAAGAAGAAGAAAGTTGTTTTAACTACTTATTTTCCGAAATAAATAAAAAATCGGTTTCTTTATGAACTGACGTCACTTTAAGTATAACATTTTCATAATAATAATAATAATGTTGTAAGGAGAAATTCACAACTATTTCGGAGCATTTTTAATAGTTTTACTTTTGAATGTGATTTTTTTTTATAGATATTCCATACATATATCAATATTTTGAGGCTACTATGAACAAGATCGCTATATAAGATGTATCATTATATTTTTTTTATTCCATCTACTTTGAACTATAGTTCAAATTAAGAGCTCAAAAAAGTGCCTTCGTAAGTTTACGAAAAACTAGCTTACGATTTTGACTTTTTATGAGTAGTTAAGACAAAATTAAGAAAAGAGAGGCTGCTATAGTCAACACTAATATTAATAACACTAGTTCTCAATTTTTCAATAAATTAAAAATATCGTTTGTAATGTGATAGGGCTCTCACTTCGGTATAATGGAGATTGGTTAAGAAGTTACATGAGGGGTGATTTTTCCATACAAACGTATTCCCGTGTTTCCTGCCTAGATAACTGCGTCAGAGCAATGGTACTTTTTTTTTTTAAATCTAGTTTTTCAGTGAGCATGTCCCTGTCATTTTCATTTTTCTACAAACTCATTGTTAAATGAAGTATGACCCTTTAAAAACATGTAAAACTGTCCCAGTTTTACTCGCGTACTTAGACGTTCACTAGAAATAAATGAAGAGTTAAGGAACAAAAATAAAATAACATGGACATAGCCTAATTCATCTTCTAATTTCCAAGCTATAAATTTATGGATAAAATCAATTATTCTCAGAGGAAACATGGGAATGCAAAACATCGATTTTGTAAATTTTCCATAGGATTGTGTCAAACTGCTAAGAGGTCCTGTATCCTGTTAAGTTCTATCAGTGCATCGTCATATCAGTGTATATCAGTGCATATCAGTGTATCAGTGTATCGTTTTATATTATTATTGACTATATTTCTTTTCATTATTATTAATATTAAACTAGTGGCCCGCCCCGGCTTCGCACGGGAGAAGTAGAAGTGAACGTTTTAACAGGAGTAAATTCGTGATACATTGTATTTTTATAGGTATAACCCTAATGGTTTACGAAGCGCACGCAAATTAATGACTATTTCTGTTACAGTGACCAAACCTTAACAGATGGAAACAATTTTCGAGGCCTATTTTGATGATATATAAGTACTACAAACCCCTAGTGCATTATTTCTACCACCATTAATTTTCATACCGCATAAAAATAATGACTTCTTCGATTATTGTGACTAAACCAAAACAGACTGATATAATGTCCATGGACTATTTTTTGTAGATAGTTACTACAAACCCCTAGCCCTAGAACATTACTTTATTCTACCATAAATAGTTTTCACCGCATGCATATAATGACTGTTCGATAATTGTGACTAAGCCAAAATAGATGAATATAATGTCCGTTCACTATTTTGTAGATATTGGTAAATACTACAAACCCCTAGTACATTACTTTATTCTACCACAAATAGATTTCCCAGCGCATGAATGTTAATGACTGCTTCGATTATTGTGACTAAACCAAAATAGATGGATATAATTTCCGTAGACTATTTTGTAGATATTGATAAGTCCTACAAACCCCTAGTACATTACTTTAATCTACCACCAATAGTTTTCACACTGCATGAAAAATAATGACTGCTTCGATTATTGTTACTAAATCAAAATAGATGGATATAATGTCCGTTCACTATTTTGTACATATTGGTAAGTACTGCAAACCCCTAGTACATTACTTTATTCTACCACCAATACTTTTCACAGCGCATGCATATAACGACTGTTTCGATTATTGTGACTAAACCAAAATAGATGGATATAATGTCCGTAGACTATTTTGTAAATATTAGTAAGTACAACAAACCCCTAGTACATTATATTATTCTACCATTAATAGATTTCACAGCACACGCAAGTTAATGAATATATTTGGTAATTATGTGACACCTTAGTTCACAATATTGCAGATTTCTTGCGGATCCCTAATATTTTTCAAAACCTCGTAATATAGCCTATGTCACTCACATTGAATTAAGCTCTCCATAAGTAAAAGATTTTTTAAATCGGTCCAGTAGTTTCGGAACCTATTCGTTGCAAATAAAAAACAAAGTTTCTCACTTTATACTATGATATTGGTATTGGTAATAGATTGAATAATCTGGAGACATATACGGATTACGGAAACAGTAAAAACAGTAAGAAGAGCATTCATAATTCGATGTTGTTGCAACCCAGTTTCATAGAGCTATGATAAAGAGAAGCCTCTATGGCGTAGAGGGCGCAAGCTCGATTGCCAATCAAGAGGTCCCGGGTTCGATCCCCAGGTCAGGCAAAGTGGAAATATTGGATTTTTCCATTAGGGATTATCTCAATAACTGCCTGGAGTCTGGAACTGTGCCCGGTAGATGGCAATAGGCTCGTCCCCTATTACATGGGACCAATAACATACTGGCGGGAGCATCCCTTCGGGAAAAAGGGCGTGAATGTATGTTTTTTTTAAGTCATAAGCGCGTTTTAATTATTTACAGAATGCCATCTATTATGCAATGTTGGAACTAAATTACCTAAAAATGTTGCTTTAGCTTTAGGGTAGTTATGTCTTGCAAGAAAATATTGAAATTTTGTTGTAGCCATCTAGTAAGCATTGTTGGAACTAAAATATTCATAAGAAACTTTAAAACTGTATTTATCTACAAAAGGGCTGAAATTTTTGAAAACGCTGAAACACGTGTTTAATTATTTTCATTTTAGAATGTTTCTACAAAATTTGAAATTAATCGGCTGAAAAATGAAGTCTACTCCATACAAACTTTCAACCCCTATTTAATACACTTAGGGGTAAAATTTTGAAAAATCCTTTCTTATTACTTGTCTAGACTGTAAAAATAATCTATTGTCAAAATTTCATCATCATCGGTCCAGTAGTTTTGGCTCTGGGTTGATGAGTCAGTCAGTGAGTCACTTTCTCTCTTTATATAATAGTATAGATTATTCATATTATTGACTTAATGCACTGTTTGATGATTTTTCTACGATACATTTTTGAGCTCTTTACCTTGGGGAATGTATAATATATATAATAAAGGTAATTAATAAAGTTAAATAATAATTAGGTAAGAAAGTAATGTAAAATGTTGGTTATTTCAACAATGCACCTCATTATCCAGTTAATTTTATACACTTAAACGTGTTAAATGAATATTCAAAGTTTATATCTAGAATGCTTTGAATTCATGTTATACATTTCGTGCGAATAAATTTGAATTTTATTATGTTAGTGCGGTATTCTGAGTTTACTTAGTAAAAGCTTCAAAGGTTTTTTAGGGGCGGCAATTAACAGAACTAAGCCTTTGTCTTGGTTTACTCACATGAGTTTTTGAATAAATAAAGAAAATATAGTAGATCTTAGATTTAAGCTTATTTTACGTGATTCAAAAATATTAAGCTTAACAATTTGAAACTGCTGTATAATTTAGGTGTGTGCAAATAATGATAAAGAAAAAATTCTTCAATGATAAGACATTATGTTGAATTAATACAAAATTCGGTGCTAAGAAAAAAATATTGACTCTACCTGAAAAATCAAACTTCAAAAGATACTTGATTGAATTTGGCGTTACTTTTCGGAACTCCATTGCATACTCCTAGAACAAGAATATTTAATTTTTAGGTCCGATTTTTAGTGTCAAAAACATGCACAGTGCACCGCCCTCCCGCCCGCAAAATTGCATGCAAAGAGGAAATGCTTTAGGTATTATTTTATGTTAGTGACACCATTCATATATCGACACTGAACTCTGGGTCCAGCGTTCAGCGAGGTAACATCTCGAGGAGCGGCGTCGTACTAACATTTGTTGCCCTTACAGCAGAGTAGAGTCTATTTCTTGATGATGCGTCGTGTAGACGCGAAACTCGTGTCGATGGTATATGGTATATATACATGAATGGTGTCACTAACAATAAATAATACCTAATAGCATTTCCTTTTTGCATGCAATTTTGCGGGCGGGAGGGCGGTACACTGTGCATGTTGTTTTTGACACTAAAAATCGGAACTAAAAACTAAATATTCTTGTTCTAGGAGTTTTTAAAAGATACGTCCATTTTACCGCACATTTCCACAATTTGCGCATAAACTAAAAACCTTTAGGGTACTTCCCGTTGGCCTAGCATTATGAAACTTGGCAAGGAGCAAGCTCTTATATCTTGTGTTTACTTGTGTAAAGGAAGAACCCAAATCCGTAAAATTTTTACAAAAAAAAATGTGGATATTAATATGTTTGCAACTAGATGACGCTGTACGTTCTTAGAACGCGGTATCGTTTTGTTCAGGTATCTAGGTATGGAGCCCTTCACTGAGTTTACTTACCAAGGCCTGCCTTAACAATTTATTTATAACCAATTACACTGAAGGCGCGGTACAAAGCATGCCCTCTCGCTCACACGTACCCACATTTTTGAAGATTTAATAATACTACATGTAATTTTGAAGATATAAAAAACTACTTTTAAATTACGTAAAATAAAGACAACTAGGTTCTTAAGAATAACAATACAAAGATTCAGTAAAAAATCCAATTTAATCCAAACAAGTTTTCAGTGCCCTTCAGATTTTTTCTTTGTGCAGGTTTATACATGAAAACTCGTTTGGATTAAATTAGATTTTTTACTGAATCTTTGTATTGTTATTTTCTAGAACCAAGTTGTCTTATTACTTATTTTACATAATTACATGTAGTATTTTTTATATCTTCTAAAATGTGGTTACGTGTGAGCGACAGGGCGAATTCGCTTTGCATCGCGCCTTAACTTACAAGTTAAATTTTAAAGGCAGCCCTTAAAGTTTACAATGTGTAGCAACCGACACGATATTAAAATACTTAATGGTCCACATAATATGGTAATGTTGTCTCATAAAGCAACAATGTGGGTCATGTGAGGACGTGACTCAAGTTATTAAGTTTAATTTATATATAAGGTGATTTTGAACTAATTAGTCTCTGTGAGAATTACTTGGGGCGGTGTTTTTCGTAGATTTAGAAAATTACTTCGTAAATTTAGAATTACTTTGCTCACTGTAGTAGTGTACCGTTCAAACAAAAATGGCTGCGCAAACTACGCTTTAATGTTTTATTTAGAATGCTTACCTAGATTAGCTGATTACCCTGCAAATATAAGATTTGCTGCTCACGTAGCTGTGGACCTTTGTTTATCCCTTTCCGACAACCCGCTAGATGCTTTACAGCGTAGAGCTGTCAGAATAGTCGACGACCCAAAGCTCACCGAACACCTAGAACCACTTAGTATGCGCAGAGACATCGGGTCTCTTAGTGTTTTTTTACCGCATTTACAACGGGGAGTGTTCTGATGAACCAACCTAATACCGGCGTCACGGTTCTACCACCGTACTAGCCGCCATCGTCTGAGAGCTCATCCGCACATAATCGATACGTGGACGTCGCACACTGTGCGATTTAACCGTTTTTTTTCTGCCGCGTGCAAACTGTGGAGTGATCTCCCTGCTACGGTCTTCCCGTTAAGCTACAACATGGGGCTCTTCAAAAGGAGAGTGAATAGTCTTAAAGGGTCGGCAACATACTGGCAAAACCCCTGGTGTTGCAGGTATCCATAGGCGGTGGTAACCGCTCACCATCAAGCGGCCCGTCTGCTAGTTTGCCACCTATGGCTTAAAAAAAATTAAAAAAACCGGGTTTTATATATCTCTACAATCTTTCACTTTAAGGAGTTATTACTTTAATGACTTTAATGAAAACAAAGCTGCATATATTCTGCATAAGTAGGTACAACAGAACTTCGCCACGTATTAGATCTTAAGGCGAAGTAGGATCGTGGTTGCGTGACTGATGGCCAGTGATGGCAGCCCGAGCGCAATTTCACAGGATGTATTTAATAAATTTATTTTTTGCTACAAGATACCCTTTCGCAATAAAATAGAACCGTAATCATCTAATATATTTATTATGGAACATGTAAACGAAATATAATTGAAATATGTTAAATAACTAGCAGATGAAACTGCTTTTCCGTAGAAGTATCTCTCTAAAAATGAAGATCTTGAGGGGAACTTCGCAATTTTTTTGTATCGAGTCCAAATTAGTCAATCGTGTTTTGACTCCCATAACTTACTGAATAGAATCCTTACTGAAAAGAAACTTATGAAAGTCATAAAAAATATTATGTTTTGTTGCCTTTTAATTGATTTGCCGTACAGTCAAAGCGTGGGTTTTGGGACTCAAACTTCACCATAAATGAGTATAAAGTCTATTTGTATGAAAGCTCATAGAGCTATACTAGATATTCTTGGTTCCGCTAAAAACTGCACTGGTCGTTAAAACTGCCGGCAACTTATTACGGCTGCTCGTAAATTATAGCTAACTGAAGGAGCATATTTCAGTGCTTCATAGATTTTTTATGATCTTGTTGGGTATTAGAGTATGGCGGGTGATGAGTTTAGAACTCGATCGTAAAGTTTTTGTGCTTATCTGCAATATTAAATTTTATAAGGTCCTGATATTAATCGAATGTGGGATAGACGCGAAAAGTTGTGCGTATTATTGAGAAGAAAAAAATATACATTAAAATGCTCTGGATACAAACAATTTTTATATATATTGATTTTTCTCTATATATGCTGACCAACAAACTTCAGGTACATACACACAGTTAGCGCAGGTATAACGTAACCTAACTCCGCTCTTCTTTTAATCAATGGGTTTACCTACAAATAAAACAATGTCGCTTTCAGCCGTCTGCACTTTCGGCCTTTAAAGCATGCAATGGATTTTAGAGACCGCGGTTGAGAAGCGCAGTGTAGGACGTCCACCCACAAGGTCGAAAGACGATCTGATAAGGACGGCAGGAACACGCTGGATGCAGGCCGCTTACAACCGGAGTGTATGAAAATCTAAGGGGAAGGCCTATTTTCAACATTGGACATCCTATGGCTGAGATGATGAATGGATTTTAATGCGGTTTTCATCAATGGACAGAGTGATTCCCAAATATGAACAATGGTAATTTAGTACTTGGTTACATTAACGGGTTTCTAGTCCTACTAATATTATGTCAGTTGGTACAATGTAAAAAACTTTTAGGAAACAGGTGAACAAAACTCTTGCGAGTTCTAACTCACCTCCAGAGCCATCTAGTGCGGTTTTGGTTAGATTGATGGATGGATAAATGTTTGTTACTCTGTCACGCCAAAACTACTGAACAGATTGGGCTGAAATTTGGTATGTAGGTAGCTTAGACCCTGGAATAGCACATAGGGTACTTTTTTCCCGATGTTTCTACGGGAACGATATCTATACGCGGGTGAAACCGCGGGGCACAGCTAGTTATATGTTAAAAACCGTTCAAAAAGAACACAAACTAATATAGAAGAATTAAACTAGATGGCGTTGATTCTATTGTAAAACTCGTCTCGATACTCCAAATACTGGGACCTATGTTAACATTAATATTGGATGCTCTTAGGTAGATATTGTGGCAATCCCTTACCCAAATTTGACCCAAATCCCCTATTCGACGCCTGAAGCTAATCGTTAGGTAAATACCCGTCACTTATCAAACTCAAACATTTCAAAACCGATGAGCGACAATCTATAAACACAAAAGAAACGGTACCGAATGTTGGCATTACTTCCACAACATTACCTCGAAGGACCGCTCTTACTACCAACTAGATACTCCTTACATCATTTTGAGGTAAAGTAAGTTTTCTGATACCCTTTTTACGTTCCACTTATGTTCCTATATCTATGTAATATCTTTGGGTGGCTTGGGATCTCTTTGAATATAAATAGCTAAGTAATATTGAACAAGTATCTGGTGTTGCTTTTTGGGACATGTAGCAAATAATATGATGATATTCAATGACAGTTTGTGAGGGAAGTAGACGGGTGACCTTCTAACATTGCAATAGTTAAACTTGGGCTTTAATTTTTACAATAAATAAATAAAACAAGTGTTTATTGTCACAAAAAAAATAACATACAAAAAATGGAAAAATTACATGGTAGACATTATAATATCCCCATAAACTTACAAACTAATAATAATAATATTGACTGTTGATCTACGTACGTAATACCTATATAGGTATTAGTAGGTTATATAACCTAAAATAATAATATAATATGTTAAAATAATAATATTATATATCTGCTAACTAGCAGATAATATTTTATGTTAATGTATACAATATTTATTTTTTCAATTAAAACTTACAGAATTTCATATACCAACATACAATCACGCCATTTTCCCGAAGGGATAAGCTGACGTGTACCTAGGACTCAGTCCCATAATAAGCATAGCCATTTCGCCAGTATAATATTGATCGCATTTTATAGGGGGCGAGCCTTTTGCCATCTATCGGGCACAGTTCCAGACTCCAGGCTGTCATTCAAACTCATTCAAATATAATTTATTTCAAAAACAATTATTAACAACATTTATTACATAAGTAATCACTATATATTTTAAAATCCTAAATGACTCACAGACTAATATGCAACGGAGAGCCCAAAGCACTGATCCTAGACTTGAAATTTGGAATGTATTGTATGTTCTTTTCATTGTCTGGACGTGTGTTAAAAGAGGATTCTTGAAAATTCACATTCTATGGGGTCCAAAAAGGACGTCAAAGTTTTGGTATAAAACTCCCATAATTGCGAGCGAGCAACGCCGCTGGACTTACACTAGTTAAGTATAAAGACATTTTAGCTAAGACGACTTTTAAATTTAAGATGAAAATACGTTTTATCCTTATAACAACGTAACATGGACTAAATGTAAATGTTCACTTCAAGCACCTAAATTATAAGGCTGAGAAGCCTGTGCTATCAACTGTGCTCTGCTGTGAAGGTACCTCTAATCACCCTTGTATAGGTCCAGGTAAGTAGTATTTGTTTACAAGATTAGTTTTAAGATTGAGACATACGCGAAGATAGATAGATAAACACATTGTTGGTACACCACAAACAAAAAAAAATCTTAAAACTAATAACAATTCATAAAAACTAGTGTAACAATAGGCGATCTTATTAAAATATCTTATAATAAACTGTTGCGAAGCACTAACTTGATATAATTCCTAATGGATAATTCCAAAACACGGGAAATACGGGAAAAGTAATCGGTATTTAGTCAATTAATTAATGTGGATGTTGCTAAGGTAACAACATTTAGTAGAACCGACTAATCAGAGCGAGGCACACGTCTTTGGTTATGCCGATGATGTTATTAGAATATTTAGTAAGTATAATCTAGGTACAAAGACGTATTATAACAAAGAGGGTTTATGATATAGAATGAAATCCAAAATCAAATTCATTCTTATTTAAATAGGACTGATATAAAGAAAGATTGAAAAAGTTACTTTCTACCCATACTATTCTTTAATGCCTTATAACTCACTCATAATGCATGTAGTTATTATCTATCCACTAATGGTTAAATTATATAATATCAACCTGTACGAGAAGAATATAATAATATGGGACAACTTCCACACACGATCATTTGGTCCCAAACTAGGCTAGAAGCCTGTACTATGCTAACCAGATGACTGATATACATACTTATATAAGCTTATAACAACCAGACACAGATCAAACAGACATGTTCATGCACACAAATGTTTGACCTGGCCGGGGATCGAACCCGGAGCCTGCGGCTCAGAAAGAAAAGTAACTACCATCTGAGCCAACAAGGCTGTCAATAGATAGATAGATACACACTTTATTCATCATCATCATCTCAGCCGTTGGTAATCCACTACTGAACATAGGCCTTACCCATAAAGAGGAGTTTTGCCAATACTCGACACGCTTGGCAGGTGGGTTGTCGAGCGCAGTTCGATGACTTTTTGCAGAGGACGCTGCTTCCCGTGCTCTGGATCGTTTAACCCTTAGCCGGCTCTTACGGTAACCACGGGGAGAGAGGGTGGAGCACTATAATAAAGCCGGTAACTCCACACTTTTTGGTAAAATAAAAAAAAAAAGAATGAACAAAGTACCCCTAAGTAGCTTATTTTATTTAATATTCAGTTTCATTACATACATTTGCTTGTTTATTTTCATTATTAAATTATTTTTTATTTTTATTAAAATATTTTTTAGTAAGAGCTCGAAAGTAATTATTCTCAGCTCTGCATACTTTATCAAACAAATCTCAGTCGTTATACCTTTCTAGTCTAGTATTATGTATAATTACCATTTGCCTAACGACCGTGACCTAATCTACACATGCTGAAATGGCCTCAGCAATTAATATAGGACGAATCTAGGTCCCAACTGCGACCCTAAAGTAATCTGACAATCCCAGATTGTATTATAACCTAGGTGGGAAATTAGCACAGGATTAGAAATCTGTGCCTGAGTTCATAAACAATTTACAAAGGGACTAAACTTCAGAAATGAACCGCAACCGAAAATTAGGTACCAGCCCTTAACATAATATTACTTACTTACACATTGACATAATAAGTACTATACCTATACTTTGTTTTAAATATATATAGGTCTCTTCTTCTCCCTGTTCTTTCTTTCTCTTCTTCTCTTCTCGTTCTTCTCCCCCTTTTTTTTATGATAATGAATGACAAGACGAGCAAATCAGGTGCCTGATGGTAAGCATCATGATTGCCCATAACAGACACAGTGCCACCCAGTGTTTTAAAATTCAAAATTCTGCGCGGCACTGCACTGCGCCTGAGATATTAGTTGTTGAATCTCATCATGCCCAGTAATTTCGCTGGTATCATTGCCCTTCAGACCGGAACACAGTAATGTTTGCACTTACTGCTTGGCGGATGAATAACTGGCAAAGGTGTGGTACTTCCCCAGGCGGCCCCCTGCTAAAGAGGCCTACCACTACAAAACCCTACCCTGTCCACTAAAAATAGTGTTATGTATGTATTTATATAATCTAAGTATATTATGTATTGGTATATAGTCTACATATATATTATAGTATTACTACTAGGTATATATATTATTAAGTATTTGGTATGTATTTTTTTATTTATTTAAGTATATAGTGTTTGATACCACCGTCCCTTCATATATGTATTTCCTTTCCCTGCATGGTTGCCTGGAAGAGATCGCTCTCAAACTCAAACTCAAACAGATTTATTCAAATAGGTCATAATCTGACACTTTTGTACGTCAATGAAGCGCTCTGAGCGATAAGGCCGCCAGTTGTTACTTCTTTCTAGTTTTAAGGTTTTCTTCTTCGTTATTTTCTGTTATATTGTGGTAGCAATAAAGAGTTTTCATTCATTCATTCATTCATTCATATAAGTAGTAACAAAATCGCCCATTGCATTTAGACTAGGATAGAGCTAGAGAGCTTGACCTGTCTCTCGCTTTACCCTGTCCAATAATACCTATAGCTAGACCGCTTAATTTAGTCCTCACCTGCGGGGTGGTGGGGGGCGCGGAGGTAGACGTGAACGGGGGTCGGGAGAGGCGCACCTCTCCAGTCCTACGCACCTTTACCCCGCAGACGAGGACTCAATTAAGCGGCCTACCTATACAATTAAGGGCTCAATGACCGTTTTTCTCTCTGCATTTAAAACCATGTTGTAACAAAGTAGTTTAATTGATATTTTGACCTATATTTCTTTTACCCAGGGAAATGCTTTTACACACTACGGGAGCGTGGAGTGGTTACACCAGCAAAGCTGGGGGGAATACCCACTAAAACCCAGGGGTCTAACAACACTTACCCTATTATTAGAGCTACGGGTACGCCAAGGCACTCTTCCGCGGCATAATAGGTGGATGGACCGCTTCTCACTCTCTTAAGGGTGCGCGTAACCACACGCTCACCTCCTCTGGGGCCAATGCGGGATATTCACTGCCAATTTTAGCTAGACCGGCCCCCTATTACGGACGCAACAGAAGTGTGGAAAGCGTTTAAATTGCTTAATGTCTGCTGTCAAACGGCATACAATAAATGACGTTTGACAGCAAAATTTACTGCTGTTGTTACGCAATCACATGTTCGTAATACCACCCCGGGTTATAGTGATTGGAGCAAAGCGTGAAGGATGGTAGATGTTTTGACCTACACTAACTGTAATACAATGTTTTACAAAAATGTGCAGTAATATTAAAGGATATATATATATATATATATATATCTATCCATGAAATTGTAAAATTTTCAAAAGAAAGTATTGAAAAATTCGCTAAATATGCTAATTAATTGACATCAAACACTGCACAGCTTAAGTAGAAAGTTAGTGTTTTAATAAAAACAGAACTTCATGAAAAATGTTTAGAGAACACGTAATAGGTGTTAGCATATTTATAACATATCCGAAAGTTTTAACAAAAGCCCTTTTTAGAAGCAAATATGTTATATTTAGACTGATTGTAACACTGGGTTGCCTACTACAAAGAAGCCGGTTTCCCTGCTTAAGCATAATAAATATTTTTATTTTTATCAGGCTTCGTCGTAGATCCACGCCAAGACTACTAAGCTGAATGGACTGATATTTGATATGTAGATATCTTAGGGCTTAGACCCTGGTATATTATTATAAAACATAGGATACTTTCAGGGTAGAATCGCGGGGCGCAGTAAATATGCTCTAATATAATATATTTTACATTATCTTCGTCGTGTGTGACGCGCTTAAAACGTAAATTATACTACTTACTATACTTACTAAAAAAAATATTAAACATAAATTGTCTTACTTGCTGGCAGCAAGTATAGGTAAGTAGTATAATTTACATTTTAAGCGCGTCACACACGGCGAAGATAATGTAAAATATATTATATTAGAGCATATTTATCTAAATATACATAGCGATACGACAAATATGAAAATATACATTTCGTATCTTAATATGTTTTCTTATGATCAAAATATACGCATCTTAATATAAATACTGAAAGTTTTTGTTTCGCGGTGACGTAGCACGGTTTTTTTTTGTAGCTATGTATAGGTGTTTTAACCAATCGCGTTTTCGAATTTATAACTGCAATCTGCATAATATGACATTTTATTATAAACGAAATTTTGACACGATATCGTTATACCTATATTTGTTATTTATTTATCATTGTTCATAAATGAAATGATGTCAAAAAAAATCTTTATCCACAGCCTTATTTCATTTTAAAAAAATAATGTAAATATTTGGTGACAAAAATCATTATGACGTAATTACGTATATATACGATAGTATACGATAATACAGTTTAAAGGGAAAACCAGGCAACTGGCAACACAACTGCCCCACATTAAACCAGGCAACTGGCAACACAACTGCCCCACATTAAACCAGGCAACTGGCAACACAACTGCCCCACATTAAACCAGGCAACTGGCAACACAACTGCCCCACATTAAACCAGGCAACTGGCAACACAACTGCCCCACATTAAACCAGGCCACTGGCAACACATTTTATTGTTTATTGTAGCTTTTTGACTGAGTTCGTTGAAAGTCCATAAAATATTTACGCTTCCCTACCTGGTCCTCGTTTCCCTGTTGATATCAGGAGCCTACGTTTCATTACGTTGTATATTTTAGTAGGGAATAAAACTTTTTCAGTACAACGTAAAACGATATTGTTTAAGTGATCTTGCTGGTTTTAAAAGGTGTGGCTGAGACAAAATACTTTCCTCTCTCACTATTTTATTAAAAACTAGCTGTGCCCGTAGTCATCGTTCCCGTGGATATAAAGGGGCAAAGATTACTCTTAATGTTAATCCAGGGTCTAAACTATCTACGTACCGAATTTCAGCTCAATCGGTTCAATAGTTTTGGCGTGAAAGAGTAACAAACATCCATCCATCCATCCTCAAACTTAGACAGGATTATAATTTTATCATTAATTTCATTATTTATTTATATTATTCGATAGGTACGAGAATAAAAACCATGAGTGTACTCTGTATTATATCTACTCGTACTACACTCGTACCTTAATATTAGGTCTCTTAGAAAACTATAGTATTTTTAAACAGTTTTAAAAAACTCTCAAAAAATACGTGTAATCCACTTATATAATGAAAAAGGGAGATGAGGAACCGGCCTCTCAAAAATGGGAAGCGCAAATCAGGTCCCATTAGGTCCACGTACGTCAGCAAAGAAAAGTCGTACGAGCGAAAAATATTATTGTCTTGGTCGCACTTCGGTCTTAGGTACGTCTTTCCATATTTGTTGTTCATTATTTTATATTAAGTCACTGTGCAAACTTTACACTGAGCAGCTTGAGTAAGCGCTGGGAGATCGTACCCTATCTCCCCTTTTCTTTATATCAATGGTGTAATCTATCAAATTATAAGACAGTTGGTAATCAATAAAGGTTAAACATAATAGTTATTTTCAATTAAGTACTAAAATAAAAGTCTTTAAATCACATTGAAACGAAGTGATACGAAATAATTGCAAATCAATTAATTTGTCCATTAAAAAGGTAAAAGGTCGCAATAAAACAATTTCGAGGTAAAATTATTGCATCGCTCAAACGTGAATTAAATAGGGTATCATGAGTAATAAACTTACAATTGCCTATATTAATATGGGCTCGATGAATTACTATTTTGTCGTTTGTGATGATATTTTAACCTAAAGATTTTTTCATTTTTTTTGTGGGGTTTTTTTTTGTTGTCATCGAAATGCTGTTGAAATATTCTGTAGTTCAGTATAATATAATTTTGAATTTACTATTTCTTTTTTGCTCTTTGGTATGGTTAAAAATCTCAATGAGGCCACAAATGAGCAGCAAGCTGGCAAAAAGACAATTTATAAAAAAACCTGTCTTTTCAACAAATAATTTTCATTTAACATTTTTGTAGCAAGACAAAAGATAAAAAAGTGATAAAATAAAAAGAACATTCAGTAATATCCGCAATATCCGTAATATTCGTGTGTAGTTCACGAATAAATAATAGTAGATTAGTAGCCAAGGGCTGTAAGGCATCAATTGCACCCTCGAAGTATAGGCGCCCTCGCTGCGCTCGTGCGCCTATACTTCGAGGGTGCAATTGATGCTTACACCCGAGCTTACTACTCTGCTTTACATCTCGATTGTGAGGTAAGTAGAAAAACACCGGCATTAATACAAGAATAAAACATTTTAAAGTAAAAGTTTTCTATTCCCGCCTTTTTTCATCTCTTTTTTTTTTTTTTTTTTTTTTTATGATAGTAAGTGACAAGACGAGCAAATCAGGTGCCTGATGGTAAGCATCATGATCGCCCATATCAGACACAGTGCCACCTAGTGTTTTAAAATTCAAAAATTCTGCGCGGCACTGCACTGCGCCTGCCACCCTGAGATATCAGTTGTTGAATCTCGTCATGCCCAGTAATTTCGCTGGTAACATTGCCCTTCATACCGGAACACAGTAATGTTTGCACATTACTGCTTGGCGGATGAATAACTGGCAAAGGTGTGGTACTTCCCCAGGCGGCCCCCTGCAAAAGAGGCCTACCACTACTACTCTTTTTTAAATTATTTTTTTCAAGAACGAAATTGAGCTTCGTAGTTCGATATTTAAAATTGATGACTATTATACTCATACGAAGACAAGGAATAGCGAAGCGACCTCTTTTGTCATTGGCCTGAATGCATGATGTCTATTGCCAGTATGATGGTTAGATGTACGCAAACTTTTTGAAAGAGTGAAGTTTTTTTTTAATTACTTACCGCCCTAGGGCTTTTCTAGCTACATTATTACCCTAGAGCGCTAATTGGTCACTTACAAGCCCCATTTGGGGGTAATAAGGACCTACTTACCGAATATGAGAGATGTAAAGAAAATTAAATACTTCAGATATGTTTCTTCCTTCATTCAATACTTCAGTTAAGATTCATCGAGTCCATTAGTTTTGATATTACGTAAATCATTTTTGGTTTCCATAATTTAAGAATAAATAAATGTAAAAGTAAATCTCACGTTCAAATCATTATTATTAATCGTTTATTTCGACCAACAAGGATCATAGATCGCTACACAATATTAATTACTAAATTATATTAAAATACAAATTAACAAACAAAAAATACAAAATAAAATGAATCGACATAATAATTGACCTAATAAATTATCCAGCAAAATCAAAATTTACTAGATTTCGTTCACAGAATGAGATGGATATGAACGAGCGAACTAGTAAACAAAATCTGAACACCAAACAAAACTCTCTTTTGTGTCACTGAACTAATTGAATTACGGCGGGTTATTTGATTAATTTGACATGTACATTTATTATGATCGTAACATAATTAAATAAAACAATTCAACTAATAACTTAACATAAATTATAAATAAAAAATATCATTTAATTGGCCTCCTGCAGGTAAGGTGCCCAAAAAACTAGCTACATTACCTCTCTGTATGGCCAAACTTATACGTTGGCCAAGGTAGTAACCAGCCTTTTGGTCACCTGAGGTTTCAACTAGGCGCCTCGATAACTCCTTGAAAAAGGTTTTAGTTTCTGAATTATGATTAAATATTAATAATATTAATATTAATAATATTATTATTAATATTAAATTATAATTATAATTATGATCTGAACTAATTATGACTAGATATATAGACAAACACTTTATTGGTACACCAAAAAAAATAATCCTTAAAATTAAAAGTACATAACAAATAGTGTAACAATTGGCGGTCTTATCGCTAAAAGCGATCTCTTCCAGACAACCGTGTTAAGACACACAGACACAACAGAAACAGACTAGTTATGTTATAATTTATTTGTTAGCTCTTAATTGCTTCTTATTGGAGTGAATAAATATATATACATTTTATTCCTAATTCTTTATTTGCATGACACGGTGTTTGAACTGTTACAATATTAATAATTAAACAATATATAAATTAATAATGTATAATATTATGTAGAATAATAAATTGTTTTAGGATAAATCTGGAGCTCTGCGCTCGCGAATTGGGAAACTGTAATGCGAATCCAGAGTCATGTTTAAATATGTATAAAACAACTAAATTAGTATCTAAGTGTTAAACTACTGAACTAAAGTACTGAACTAAAAAGTAAACTTAGATATACTTCACACAGATGAAAAGATATATTCATATATTTTCTTTTTAGTGACACATTCTACACAAATCTAGTCGCGTTGAATAGCAATGATTATACGTTAGGCCAGTCAAACGCCAGCACAAACAAACAAAGTTCTCAGATAAGTTTTTGCACATAATTATAGCCTGGATTCTATAGACTATTGATTAATACACTATAAGACTTTCCCCCTATTACATGTGACCAAAAAAATAGGTGTACCTACTATAAGACTAGGCCCTGGACACCTCTGCCGATCTATTTGGGGTAAAGGAGTGATGTTATAATATTATAGATTTATAGTCTAGGGGAGCATATTCTTCGCGATAGCAGATCTAATCAAACAAATTATCACTATTGAAAGAGTTTTTATTAGCGCGAACACAACTGATGACTTTCATAATTATCCTTAGTACTATACACGAATCTCATAGAGTATATCACCAACGAACCAATCGAATCCGTTTTTTAATCGATCGGATTACGAATCGGCCAATAGCGGTCCGCGTCACTCAACATAGCGTTGGGGCTTGAGCCCACGAGTGGCGCGGACGGCTCGCCGTTGACAATGCGGGAAAATTTGAGTTACTACAGATTCTAATAAAATGTTTATTCTTTAATACGCTCATATCCCTCCACCTACGTACATCAACAACTACAATACGTTCAATGGATCATCCATTTCTACTAATATCCCGTATTACCTATACACATTATTTATTCGTCTAAAAACATGCCATTTCCTACAAGAAAGTCTATACGATAGGTAAAAAGCAGCTTTTTGTCGCCATGAAAAGTACCTAAATTCTTTTACATTACACCTGAATAAAGTTAATGTTGAGATTTTATATTTTTCTTTTATTACAAACTTGATTTACGATTCAAAGCGGAGGTTCTAACAAAGTGATATTCTTGAAAAGTGTTACCTTTAGAAAATAAAACGAGCAACGATTTCTATCTCCTTAACAGTACCTAATCTTTTTATTAATCTCTATGTTTTGTAACATTGTTTTTTTATGCCATAAGTCCCCAACAGGTAGACGGTGTGCCTAATGGGGAGCGGTTACCGCCGCCTATGGATACCTGCAATACTCTGGCATTGCCAGTATGTTGCCGACACTTCAAGACTCTACTCACTCTCCTTTTGAAGAGCCTCATGCTGTAGCTCAACGGGAAAATCGCAGCATAAAAGTCTGCCTTTAATTGAATATTGTGAGTGTGATGAACATTGCTGCCATTCGTGTTTGGATTAGGTACCCATTACGACTACATATTTTTAAAAATATATAAAGATATGTAAAAGAAATAGAATTAAAAGGTACATTATATACGCGTTTAAAAGTTACTCAAAAGTAAAGAAAAAAGTGGTGTGGAAAGTGAACTTCGGGGAAAACCACAGGTAATTCCGGTAGGGTGCAACGAGGTGGTGACTCAAAGGTTCAAACTGCCAATGAAGCATAAATATCTAGGCTTAGAACATTCTGGTTCATTGACTCACTGACTTGTGTTAGCCTGAACACTGCATAACGCTGCAATGAAAGGATCCGAATCTGAGAGAAATATACGACTTCAGTGCAAATTGTTGTACCTGCTCTCTATAAAACTTGACGTTTAGTACATAACACTACTAAACATTGGGTATCCACACCTCTGTATCTGTCTCTATGGGACTAATCCCATAGTAGGTACACCCACACTTTTATTTTATTTATAAGTCCCGTGTAATAGGGGGCGAACATATTGTCATTTACCGAGGAAAGTCCCACTGGAAAAATCCAATAACATTTTTTGCCTGACCTGGGGATCGAGCGCTAAGGAAGCTGCCTTAGCGCTTGTGAGCCACTATGCCACACAATCTCGAGTCGAGGGAAATATTTTTCTGAAGATTAATAGTACCCGACTCCTCGGCACCTCATGGGTGAATAGGTTACGCAAGTATTTTGACATCAATATATTAGGAAGTTGTTAAAATTCTTGCGGATACCGGGATCAGATTGAATTAGCCACTGATCCCGCCTAGTTTTATCCACTGATACCATCTGTAAATTTTATCCTAGGTATGTAATTATTTTTACAAGCTTTTATTTAACTTGCAGTGTACTTATATCTGAATCTGAAATAATTCAATCTGATCCCGGTATCCGTGGAGGCAAATTCAAAAATGCAAGTGCTTAAACCAATAACAAACGGCAGTATTCAGCATAAAATTCCAAGATGCTTGTTTGTGGGTTACTGTGGCTATAAGTGGGTTAATAACAAATTACACGTTCTACATAATATTATGAGTTACGAGTATGAAGCCAAAGCCCAGGTGGGCCTAACTTACGACCAAATCAGTATCACTTGATTGCTACCCGCAGGGAATATCAGATTAGCGTCTGTTTACCTATTCATTGAGAGGAATGTGAATTGCGAAAGCCATGAGGGATTGATGCGAAGGAAATGAGAGAGAACTCACGAAAAGTTATGTGTAGACTGTCGCGAAAATAGAACACAAATTGAAATTGATGAACAGAAACCTTGAACTGAAGTCTTGACTACGGAAGACACCATTCCTGTACATTCTACATAATATTATATAAGTTTTTTTTTTACAAGGGCAGAGTGCCTTTATTGAAAAAATACTATACAATAGAGCTACTTACTTACTATCTACCCTAACTAAATACACTATACCATAGAACATTTCGAAAATCCACAGGCCGACATGTTGGTCTATAGAAAATCCAAGTGCTCTAATAAACCACACCAAGATACTGGCGGCATTGCCACGTTGAATAGCAATGCTTAATACGTTGAGCCAGATAAACGCCAGCATTTAGATCACGCATCGCCTCGACCAAGCGCTCAGATAGATTTTTGAAAATGCGGTGAGCTCCCAAACCCCACGGTCCCAGAGGTATATATACCTTATTATAAAGGATAAATAGGTATACTTACTAAGAACAGTGTTCGTCTTTTCTGCTTACAACCACTTATTAAAGCGCCTATAGGAGCCAAACTTCCATCTCGCTCGCGCAATTAACATCATTGATTATAAAAAATCACATGTGAATTTCCAAAATCGCGCTTTCTATTTGTTCTTTAGATTAATGCATATTTTTACGTATCTTTCGTTTTTTTTCTAAATAATAATTTTTTATATCTCTTCTGTTAAATTAAAAGATATCAAAACTAAGTTTTCTTGAATGCATTATACTATATGTTGTGATTGAGAAACGCAACTTATGATTATTGGAAATTCAATGCCTGCATGTACCTTAACTTGCAATGTGCGAACGAGAGGAAAGTTTGGCTCCTATAGACGCCTTAACACTACAATTAGGTCCTCTGACATGGTCGTGTCGCGGACCCATGTGTCAGAATATACCTTTATATGCAGGTCACTTGAAACTTCCCACAAGGACTATTGTAGCAGGTGTAGTAATACTTAAGGCGTTGCATCTACCCATCATACAGAACAACTTCCAAACGAAAGAATTGCGAAATTCGCGAAAAAAAATATCGACTTGACTACAAATTTGACAATCAGCCGATGATTTTTTGCAAAATTTCGCAATTCTTTCTTTTGGAATTTGTTCTGTATGATGCAACGTCATAATTATTAGGCACTACACCTTTTTAAAATGTTGTATTTACCTCGTCGAGATTTTTATGATACTACCAAAGTGTACAAACTTCAAAATTGCGAAAGCGAAAGGAAAAGCAAGAAACCTTCGAAAACCTGTAAAGGGCTCTCGAAACAAAATAATGAACGTTGAGTAAAAGGTGGTATGATACATGACAGATACCCAAATGCAACATTTGGGCGCTCGACCCTTGTAATGTTACCTTTCACCCCCTGCCCTTTGAGGTTGCCCTTTGGGTCCGCAGATATTATGTTATTTTTAATGTTTAGTTTAGATGATTATCCTAAATAATATTGTTTTTTTGGACAATAAAATAGTTAAGATTTAATCATCTTAAATTATATTGACAGGAGATTTCTTAAGGGATTGCTTGTTCATACAGAGTGAACATGCACAAATATGAAGGAACAGGGAATAATTTGTCACTCAATAGTTTATGATTGGCTCTGGATTTGGCCTCCATTAGCGAAAAAGCATATTTGATTTATGAAAATCTTTATAGTTTCTTCGTATTTATGTAAATTGTAAAAAAGTAGTTTTTAGGTAATGTTTATGTTTTTTAAATACGAAAAAAAACGGCTTTCAATTGTAAGCGCGCCTTTTCCATTAAATAATACTCGAACACTTCAGCATATTTTACATGATTTATTCCAAGCCCACCATCTTCGATCTCGCTCTACAATCCTCTGTCGCGCTGGCATCCACCACCCTGTGTTGCCATCGCGCCCTCGCACATGCTATAGATCTCCGTGAAATCACACGTTGCCAT
Organism: Hemistola chrysoprasaria; assembly: GCA_947063395.1. Lineage (NCBI taxonomy): Eukaryota > Metazoa > Arthropoda > Insecta > Lepidoptera > Geometridae > Hemistola > Hemistola chrysoprasaria. Next base: position 5,642,396 of record OX346727.1, on the reverse strand, counting down.
TAATACTTTCCATAAAACCACCAAAACTTTCACAGAATCCGTAGCATGCGCGTCACAAAATAACATCAACCCTACACAATAATCAAATATGTTTTCACGCAAATGGGAGCCGGCTCCAGAGCCAATCATAAACAATTGAACGTAAAAATATTCCGCCTTTTCTTATTTGTTAATTTTCACTTCATATGGACGAGCAATAATCCCCTTAATATAATATAATTATCTAAGATCATCACAATATTTGGCTGATGTATAATGTAAATGTAAATGTTTGTAGTGGTAGGCCTCTTGCAGGGGGCCGCCTGGGGAAGTACCACAGCTTTGCCAGTTATTCATCCGCCAAGCAGTAATGTGCAAACATTACTGTGTTCCGGTCTGAAGGGCAATGTTACCAGCGAAATTACTGGGCATGATGAGATTCAACAACTAATATCTCAGGGTGACAGGCGCAGTGCAGTGCCGCACAGAATTTAGAATTTTAAACACTGTGTCTGATATGGGCAATCATGATGCTTACCATCAGGCACCTGATTTGCTCGTTTGTCACTCACTATCATAAAAAAAAAATGCCAGTTACAACCGGACTGGATGGAAATCTATGGGGGAGGCCTATGTTCAGCAGTGGACATAATGTAATACGATGAGTTTTCCTAAATTTATAATAAAAATGTGGATAGTCTAAAAAAAGCTATTAGTTTTACTGCCTCGATGTCGTAGTGGGCGCAAGCTCGGCCGCAGAACATGAGGTCCCGATACATGGGACCAATAACATTCTGGCGAAATTTGGGTATACCTCATATGGGACTCACCTACCTGGGTACACCTCTGCCTACCCCTTCGGGAAAGGCGTGATTGTATGTTATGTTTAGTTTTTTTTTTTGTTTCCATTTTGCATACTCTTGTTTTATATCTTCAACATTTTCTTTGCTATGATTATATAAACTTATTCTTTCATATGTGTATGATAGAGTTACCTTTTTTTTTAAATACCTATTAATTTAAACACATCCCTCCTATCGAAAGCACATCTATAGCTCTTTATATAAAATAACCTGAAAAAACTTGTTAAAAATCCCAACGCCAAGGGCTTAACCCGACTTCTAAAATCGCCGATCCGTACTATCTTGCGTTTCAACAAGGTCGCGGCATATTTTAACAAAAAATCCCCACTTTGCTAACGTTTACAAATTCCGGTCCTTTATAACGAGATCCGCTGTATATTTTAGCATAATAAATAAATAAATCAATGTGGATGTATTAACTCTGAGATGCTGGCATGTAGAGAGCTTGTTTCGGATAAACTCGAGTTTGGTTGCGAATATTCAATGATTTTGAATACGAAATGCTTTTACTCTCTGATGCGCTTTATGGGAGATAGACGTTCATGTAATTTACTTATGTTGATAAAGTTACTTAATCAATACCGCATAGGTGTATTTGGAAGATAATCCCTCACATTTGACGTGGCAATGCCGCCAGTATCTTGGGTACGCTACCATCTAACAGTGGTTTAGAACACTTGTATTTGCTATAGGCTGACATGTCGGCCTGTGGATTTTCGAAGTGTTCTATGGCATAGTGTATTTAGTTAGGGTAGATAGTAAGTAGGTAGCTCTATTGTTTAGTTTTTTCAATAGTGTTCTAAGGTGAATATAACATAACATATCATCACGCCTTTTTCCTGAAGGGGTAGACAGAGGTGTACCCATGAACCAGTCCCATTGTAGGTAGTAGTATAGTACACACTTAAGTCCACAGTTATGTTTAAGTAATATGTGGCGAGCCTATTGCCATCTACCGGGCTCAGTTCTAGACTCCAGGCTGTCATTGGGAAATTCCTACTTTTTGCCTGACCTAGGGGTTGAACTCAGGACCTCATGATCGGCAGATGTGCCTACGTCACCGAAGCATGCGATGCAAATCTTTGAGAAAAATAAATCGAAGTCAATACGTGAGTTCACAAATTTGTTTGTTATCTTACCTATACCTTTTAATAACGTAATAAAGGACCTAGGTATGTGGAAAACAAGGGACATATTTGAATTCCATAGAGATTAGAAGAAATCTAAGATAACACCAAGAAAATAGACTCTTATGACGTGTACCATCAACGTTAACGGGCGATAGGTAGGTACCTATTTCCTAAAATATTTGCCTCGTTTACTTGAGCATCGCAGTCTGCACTTCTTGTATTATCGGACCCTATCCGAAACCAAACCAAGCCTAACCAAACACATTCGCGATTTACTGTAAATTTGGCCCTTACGTCAATGAAAGTCCATACTTTTGCGAAGATAGAACACGGTACGATCGTCTTTATGTTAAAACTATGCACCCACATATATTACACACGGTACAAGTTATGTTCTTCGAGCACAAGCTAAATTTTGAATTGGAAATAGCCCAAGCAATATTTCTGGGGATAAATACACATCCATTCCACTTTCTGAAAATAACAAAAGGCAATACGTAATCCGGAATCCCAACAGATGTCGCTAAACCTCCGCCAAATGGGACGCCATTTCAGCAACGTAAAAATTTAGCTCCTCGTGACTCACCCGCTAAAATATTCATTAACGTTTTTGTAATAAAGCAAATATTCGTATCCTAAATCAATAAATAAAAGGTACGGGTTGTTTTGTTAGAACGGCTGCCCCGAGGGACGCGCCAACTGCCAACGAAAGCAACATATAGAGAATAGAATAGGTATGAACTATTTCAGCGATTTTTAGATTTGATTAGCATTTTTATTGAATGATGATTATCAAGCTTATCATGGGCAACAACGTCCGTTCCCTACTTGATCTGAACGGTGCGAACTTGGCCAAGCGTGGTGGTTGGCCAAGTGTGGTCGTTAACAAGATGAAGTTTATATAGGTATTATATTGTGCTTGAACCCGGAATATGGCACGTCAGGCACGGGTAGGGTACAACTTGAAATAAGTAGCAGTCTCCTGCAACCAAACTGGCTCCGCTCGTATCGACATCGTTCCTGCGGATTCAGCCAGTGAGGTCGAGTGGGTGGTGTAGGCTCTGGGCGAAACCTACGTTTCTTTAAGTCTTCCCAGGCGACAAATTGTCTGTGGAGAGTGCTCTTCAAAAGGAGAGTGAATAGAGTCTTTAAAGGGTTGGCAACATACTAGCAATGGCCTTGGTGTTGCACGTATCCATAGGCGACGGTAACCGCTCACTATCAGGTGGCCCGTCTGCTTGTTTGCCACCTATGGCACGAAATGTCAAAAATGTCTATACCTACAATAAATTATAACGTTAATATAAAAGCGAAAATTTTATTCTGTTCTATACGATTAAAATGCCATGGCAGGATCACCTTTTTGTGTCACATAATTTGTTAGGAAATCATATCATCCCCACGACAATAAAATTCTTGCGATGACACGTGAAAAAATTAAAAAGTTCCAGTTCGTGTGTGATTAAAATTACTCGTACGGCTAGCCAGTTTTATTATGAGTCTTTTGATGTGAAGTTTTGATCAAATTTTTGTACGCGTTCTCATGAGAAAAGTTTGATACCTACTCGAGCTTTGTACGTGATTATTCTTGTTGGAAATTCGTTAAACCGAGATAGCCCTGAAACTATATGTCATCTCAAATTTAAATAAGAACGTAAGTATATTTTTTCCATTTTTTGATTTTATGGTATCATTTTTTGAAAGGGCTTTATTACATTTTGGCGGTGTTTTAACACCTGGTCGAGTTAGCCCAAGCTTCCTGAAATTATAAACAACAACATAACATACATTCACGCCTTTTTCCCGAAGGGGTAGGCAGAGGTGTACCCAGGACTCAGTCCCATAGTAGATACACCCACATTTCGCCAGTATGTTATTGGTCCCATGTAATAGGGGGCGAGCCTATTGCCATACCGGGCACAATTCCAGACTCCAGGCAGCTATTGAGATAATTCCTAATGGAAAAATCCAATTTTTAACACTTTGCCTGACCTGGGGATCGAACCCGGGACCTCTTGATTGGCAGTCGAGCATGCGCCCACTACGCCACCGAGGCAGTCACCCTGAAATTATGATTAGTAATAATGTCCTGTAAAGCTTTAGCCATACTTTATCCGTACTATGACGGCCTGGAGTCTGGAACTGTGCCCGATAGATGGGAAAAGGCTCGCCCGCTAATGCATGGCACCAATAACACTGGCAAAATGTGGGTGTACTATGAGTCCTGGATACGGATTACTGCGTACATCTCTTCCTACCCCTTTAGGAAAAAGGCGTGATTGTACCTATACAAATAGGTATGTTGTATGTTACGTCACATATGTTGAATTATATTTTTTAATGCTTTTAACAAGCCATTTTCATATGAATCGCATGTTTTCTTTACATCCCTGAGCATGAACAATATACCTTATATACATATCTATATTAGGTATTAAATATAAATTAAGAATCTAAATAAATACATACAGTCGAGCCTCGTTTCCCTTGGGTTATGCAAAGACTATTTCTCTCCACTTGCTACGATTCTGACATACCGTTATCGTTTCTTCAACTTTTATTACTATTATACATGCATTTGAATTAAGAATCTATTTAAGTTTAAGAACCTATTAAAAATATAAGTTCTGATATAGCATTATAACTATACATTATAGCAAAGTGATATAAACATGCCAAGACACATAAACTAAGCTAGATGCAATATCAAGAGTGAAATAAAAAAATAATTAAACCGGGGGACCGTTAATGGGTAAAACGCTTCAATTCTTTGATTATGTGAGGCAGAATATTATATAATATTATAATTATAGTTATAGTTATAACATTATATATGACAGCCTCGTTGGCTCAGATGGTAGTAACTCTGCTTTCTGTGCCGCAGGGCCCGGGTTCGATCCCTGGCTAGGTCAAACATTTGTGTGCATGAACATGTCTGTTTGATCTGTGTCTGGGTGTTATAAGCGTATATAAGTATGTATATCAGTCATCTGGTTACCATAGTACAGACTTCTAGCCTAGTTTGGGACCAGATTACCGTGTGTGGAAGTTGTCCCATATTATTATTATTATATTTTCACGTCGCTTCTGAACTTTCACTTATGACCTATCTCATTTTTTTTCTCTAACAAATAACCTGCTCCACTTCTCCTCCTTTTAGTCATGTAATTGAGTGAACCTGCACTTCAGGGCGTATGTTAAACGGTAAAACCGTAAAAGAAAAACCCTGTAAGGCAATGGTAAAGAGTGGCGTGAATGTGAAAGCATCTACATTTTCACGATGATTCCATTTCTGTGGCACGGCTGCCCCTTGAGGTTGTGGCTACGAATACAGCGAGTTCTCTAAAACATACCTTATATAAAACTCTTCATTGAGACCAAAAAAAAAAAAAAATTTACCATAAATAAATTACACCGATTTAACTTTAAATAATTAACTTAATATATTTATTAAGACTTTCGATTTATTCGATTCGATTATAACTACAAATTATTATTAATAACTATTTCATGGGACGTAACACATAACTGGCGAAGTGTGGTATCTACTATGGGACTGGCATCTACAACCCCTTTGGGAAAAAAGCGTGATGTTATGTAGTCCTTTAATTCGCAAATCTCATGGCCCCACAACACCCGTAACATAAAGAACGCGGTGCTGAGTCCCCGAGCTATAAGCCCGTTAGCACGTCTATAGCTCAGCTCGGCTCTACGCGGGACATTCGTCATTGTCACCCAACGAATGCCTTCAGGATTAATCTGAATACAAATCATCTGTCAAATTTATTCTGAACCACTGATATTATACTGGGTTATTGGTAACTAACGCATAACCTCTTAGGGGGTCACTCACCACATGGACCAACTCTCACTATGGAAATGTGTAATTGAGGAAAAAAAACAGCTGTTTCATAGATTTTATTATTTAGTGTTTAGTAGTGGTACGAGCTCTTTTGCAGGAGCCCGCTTGGGGAAGTACCACACATTTGCCAGTTATTCATCCTCCAAGTATAGTAATGTGCAAACATTACTGTGTTCTGGTCTGAAGGGCAATGATGCCAGCGAAATTACTGGGCATGACGAGTTATAGGTTCCAAATTATATTTTAGTCTAAAATAAACTTATAATTTAAAGTTATATATGAAAATATGTAACTATGTTTTGGATTTTTTTATTATAATTTAGTACACAGCCTCGGTGGCTCAGATAGTAGTAACTCTGCTTTCTGTGCCGCAGGGCCCGGGTTCGATCCCCGGTCAGGTCAAACATTTGTGTGCATGAACATGTCTGTTTGATCTGTGTCTGGGTGTTATAAGCTTATCTAAGTATATATATCAGTCATCTGGTTACCATAGTACAGGCTTCTAGCCTAGTTTGGGACCAGATGACCGTGTGTGGAAGTTGTCCCATATTATTATTATTATTATTATTACAGTACTTTTATTTTGGATTGGAATATAATTAGGAACCTAGATAACTAGTGTTTCATTCCGGATAACGTCATTATCATTGGAAATATACTCTGATTCCAAATGATTTTACTATTACGTTTGTATGGGGAACTGCGTAGTCTAGGTACCTCTTTACAGTTCGGCGGTAAAGAGGTACCTAGACTACGCAGGCTAAAGACGGGCGCTTGTTGGGTTGGGATTAAGGTGAGCCTAATTTCTTGTATGTTATTATAATATGGAAGACAACACAAATAGTGTAGAACCTAAGAAAATATGTCATCTGCGCTATAATATATACTAGCTGTGCCCCGCGGTTTGATCCGCGTAGTCTTCGTTCCCGTGGGAATATCGGGATAAAAATTACCCTATGTCTTATTCCAGGGTCTAAGCTATGTCCATACCAAATTTCAGCCGAATCTGTTTTGTAGTTTTGGCGTAAAAAAGTAACAATCATCCATCCTTACAAAAATAAGTATTTAATTACCTTTCGCATTTTTTATATTACATAAAAAAGTTATAACATTAGTAGGATAGTAGGACTTACGGGTTCGATGCCCAGCGCAGGCAAAAAGTGTTATTCGATTGTTCCAATCACAATTTTTCTCAGTGACTTGGAGTCTGGAGCGATGTCTCGTATAGATGTCGGGCTCGTCCCCTATTACATAGGATTTAAAAAACATACCTGGCGAAGTGTGGGTGAACCTACCGTGGGACTGAGTTCTGGGTACACCATCTACCTAACCTACCCGGGAAAAAGGCGTGATGTTATAATAAGTATATACAAATCGATTGACATGGGTAGTCTATAAAATGCGAAGTAGAGTCATACGCAAGATAATCTATTGAATTTCTATAGAATATTCTATGTATTATGCCGTGGAGTTACCGGCTTTAGAATAGTGCTCCACCCTCTCTACCCGTGGTTGCCGTAAAAGCCGGCTAAGGGTTTACAGATCCAGAGGACGGGCAGCGGCGTCCTCTGCAAAAAAAAACCTTCGGACTGCGCTCGACAACACGCCTGTCAAGCGTGTCGAGTATTGGCAAAACGCCCCTTTATGGGGTAGCCTATGTTCAGTAGTGGATTACCAACGGCTGAGATGATGACGATGATGATTCTATGTATTGTTATTTTCTAGTTCCTAGTTGTCTTTATTTCACGTAATCACATGTAGTATTTTTTATACCTTCTAAAATGTGGATACGTGTGAACGAAAGAGCAAAGCAACATAACAAAACATACATTCACGCCTTTTTCCCGAAGGGGTAGGCAGAGGTGTACCCAGGACTCAGTCCCATAGTAGATACACCCACATTTCACCAGTATGTTATTGGTCCCATGTAATGAGGGCAAAGTAGTAAGCTACTTACCTTGTTGTACCGGTGCTAAGGCACCGCGCCTTAAAAAAACTGTTACTCTGGCACGCAGGGCTAATATGCGTGCACTTTAGTTACGATGTCATAAATTTTTCTAAGACTCACTATTTTCGAAATTATCTGTTAAAAACCACTCCATGGAATCGTTTCATACCATAAAAGAATAGAGTTAACCTCAATCTCTAAAGCTTTTGATTTCGTTACGTTATTATCGGAAGGATTATCTCGGACTTTACTGAAGTTTAATTAACTTACTCATTGAAAAAGTTGTACTGAGGATAATCCGGAAGTGATCAGTTTCCCAAATCACGGCCTCAAAGATTGCTTTGAGAACGATACAAAAGTACGACAGATTTTAGGTTTGTTTACAAATTGTTATTTCCAAATGGTGCGATTGCGACTTATTTTCTTTCTGAGCGTCGTCGTGTTTCACATAGGTTGTGACATTTTTTCTTTATATATATATTTTTTTATATAGATCAGCATTTGACCGCAATCTCACCTGATCGGAAGAGAAGATCTAAGATGAAACACGCTTTCCGAGAAGATAATTATTCACTCTTCTCTTGAACATATATCTCTTGAAGACCCAAAGATCGTATTCAGGTGAGAAGACGTACGCCGGTAGAGAATTCCACTCCTTAGCGGTTCTTGGGACGAAGGAGACGCGTGGCGTTTATATTACACTGAGTAACTTACTGGCATTTTATTGCAGTTTAGATAACTCTCTCACTTATTTTATTATCTAGCTAGCTGCGACTTGCGGGGTTTTAACCTCCTACCGAAAAAAGAAAGGGTGTTATAAATTTGACGTGTCTGTGTATCTGTCTTTGGCTTCGTACCTCATAAAAGGGTGGACCGATTTTGATACGGATTTTTTGAAACCTGACCTGATCGAGAACACTCGATTACAGCTATATTTCATGAAAATCGGTTCAGCCGTTTGAAGATTATCAACTGGCGGCTGAAGGGTATAAGGGCATTTCCTAGCGGTCAGACGATCGACGCGTTTGGTAACTTGTCACTTGGACAATATTGAAACGACTTGGTCACCTTGACCTGAAGCAGCATCAGTTTTATTACTAGTAGTCAAATCAAAAGTAGTGTTTGGGCTCATTCGAATCGTCTCAATGAATATGCTACAGATAAATAGTCACCATGATGATAATAATAGTTATTTTTATATGCAACGTGTTATAAAAATGTGCAGTAATACTTACGGGGTGTGTCCACCCGTCGGCCTATACAAATTAATTGCAGAAGAAAGAACTGCAAAATTTTTCATTTGATTTGGATTGATTCATTTTGTATGAGAATTCAAAAGAGGAGCGTGATTTTTAAATTTCTTAAATAACACTTAACTTGTATTAAGTAAAGCTTTATCTTTATGTACAACACAAATTCATAAAGGGGTAACATATTAAAACACATTCATGTTTAAAATAATATTATTATAGCAATATTCATCAAACAATTCCCAATTTTATTGGTTTGTACCACGATGCGTGAAATTTAATCTTTTAGCAATATATTGCCATTATATCTGTCATGTCTTTAATACACGTTTTTTAAATGTATCGCTACGCTTAATGCAAAAGAGAAAATTGTACTAAGCTCAAGACGTACATAATAAGGTTTGCGGCTTAAGGATTCAATTTCATCGCAGATAATATAAGGCAATTTTGGACGAATTTTGATTATGGCGTTTCAAAGGCTGATAGGTATGAAAGTATCGATAATATGACTTTTTTGTCTAATAAAAAATACTTAAAGTTAATGCTATCGGATTTTTCAACGGCCACCCCTTTTTCATCCTGTGGTAGCCGTGAGACCCGGTAGAGGGACATACTCGGAAAGTGGGCAGCAGCGCTGTCCAGTATTCCAACTGCTGCGATCACAAAGCCGCCTGCCAAGCGTGGTGATTACGGCAAAATCCCCCCATATGAATAGTTTATGGCGTTCTATGGGGGAGGCCTATTTTCAACAGTAGACGTCTTCCGGTTGATGATGATAATTATGAATATTGCACACAAGGAAATGTGAAAATATCATTCATATACTTACAATCACGCCTTTTTCCCGAAGGGATAGGCACCTATAGTAGGTATTGGTTTATGTTTCTTTCTAATAGGTATTACTGTATGTAGGTTTTTGGTTGGGTTGTCGTAAAAATACGTACTATTTATTAATTTCAACGATGACTATCGTTACATTAGGCAGATTCAATACTTCATCGATGATCCGGATGACACGGGCTGTTTCCCATAAAATATGTAGAAGAAAGTCATGTCGGAGGCCTTGTAGGACCTTGGCGATCTGAAACTGACATATTATGGGTTATGTGGACAACCCAATATGGGTTAATTGATTGAATTTGGCGTTACTTTTCGGAACTCCATTGCAAACTCCTAGAACACTGCTCTGTGCACTGTGCATGTTGTTTTTGACACTAAAAAATCGGAACTACAAAACTAAATATTCTTGTTCTAGGAGTTTCCAATATGGGTTGACTCGATCAGTGTAAGAGGAAAGGGGAAACACCCGTTCTGTTAGAGAATACATTCCAATTATTCTTATAATTATCGATATAAAATTATTTTATCGATACCAATGCCTAATGTCAACCCTTAAAAACCTTACCTCATCATGAATACATCAGATGGGAGACTATCAAAGGAGAATTTTCTTGCGTGAATAATCGAAAGACAATCAAGGTGGTATGCGACGTTAGCACATCAACTCAGCGCCGCAGGTGACGGGTGTCACCCTCACCTTCAAGCATTTCCCGCTTCGTATTAAACGCAAACAGATTTTATCAGATTATTTACTTGCACGATTGCGAAAAATGCGTCCCCTTTTCCCACTATTTTTTTTTTTACTACAGCAGAGCAAAATCACGAAATACAGTGAAAATGTTATGAGTCGTATTCTATGTCTCTGTGGGCCATAACTTAACTATCACAAGTAATTCTATTACTCAGCCTGTTCCTATCCACCCACTCCTTTGTTAACGCCACTCTTTCCGGTCCTGTGCGAGTCTCATCCAGCTATTTCCGACAAAGACGATGCCATCTGAGCATAATTCATAAATTATTATATACTAGTAGGTATGGTTATAATCTCTATGTTATTTTTTTTTATAAAATTTCGAGACCCTGTTATAGGTACAGAGCCCAAGATAACTATTATTTTGGTACGTTACTTTTGCTCAGCGCTCACAAAAGCTTTAGGGATGAAGAATTAGGAATGTTCATTACCGTGATTAAAACCAAGTCGAACTTTTTCCACCATTTGCCGCTTGCCAGTTCCTAGTTTCTAGGTCTCTCGTTTGACACCTTGGCCTCATTTTCACGGACTGCTGGCACTAAATGCGAATTTCCCGCTCATCCTGTGGGATTCGCCGTCGAATCCCGGGCCAGGAGGCGTTGATTCGATTTAAAGCCGACGACACGGGGTCGACACGGAAATATTGCAAATTCAATTGAAGTGAATCAGAAAGTGCTGCGTCAGCCGTGAATCGAACGCGGCATGATACGTGGAATGATATTTTCGCTTTTGTTACCTTGTCTTTAGGTAAATAATACGATAATAAATGTTATAGGTAGAGTTACTTATGCATTCTATATTATTTACTATCCCAAAGTCACGAATATTGACAAAATATCAAAATGTTGGCAGAATATTAATAAGTTAAAAAAACAAAAATCCTTGTTTTCTATTGCTATGGTATCAGTCAAAAGAGCTTGTTTTAACAAAAATTAATAGCATAACATTACGCCTTTTTTCCAAAGGGACAGACAGAGGTAAACCCAGTCCTAGTAGATCCCCCTGCAAACTTCAAAGATTCAAAGTTTTTATTTCAATAAAAATGTGTAAGTACATTATTCAAATGTTTTGTTTAGTTATAAATTAGTGTCAACATGCTTATGCCTATTGGCGTTTGAAAATTTATAAGTCAGTGATGTTTTTCAGATCCATGTATAAAGAGGGGCGAGCCCATTGTCTTCTTGTAGAGGTATCTTTCCGAACGCACGGTAGACTTAGTACTGTTTATCTTTATTGACGTGCAAAAGTGTCAGATTATGACCTATTTGAATTAATCTGTTTGAGTTTGAGTTTTGAATTGCCATCTACTCAGGCTCTCTCAATTCCAGGCTCAAGATTGTTATAGAAAAAAACCTCATAGAAAAATCACTCTTTTTGCCTGACCCGGAAATCGAACCCGAGACCTGATCGGTAGTAACGCTAGCGACCACTACGCCACGGAGATCGCCAGAACGAAGCTAAAGTTAATAAAAACAAAGCAAACAATGCTAAGTCTATTTGCGTGTATAATCAATTTAAAACTGCTTCGGTGGTCTAGTGGGCGTAAGCTCGACTGCATGAGGTCCCTGGTTCGATCCCCAGGTCAGGCAAAATTTATTGGATTTTTCTATTAGGAATTATCTCTATGACAGCCTGCGGACTCTTGAACTGTGCCCGGTAGATGGCAATAGGCTTGCCCTCTATTACTTGGGACCAATAACATATTGGCGGAATGTGGGTGCACCTACTATGGGACTAAGTCCTGAATACACCTATGCCTACCCCATCGGGAAAAATGCGTGATTGTGTTATGTTATGTCAATTAAAAACATCTCCCTCTGTAATACAAGGTTGTCTGTAACGACGAAACTTACATATTATGTAATACAAGGTGTTCAAAATATAAACACGTTCTCGCCAGTCAAAGTTCTAAACGGCGCAGCGCCGGGAGCGGCACGAAACTGAATCTCCCGCTGCTCCGGTAACTAACTGCTAAACTATAATGGAAGACGCACAAGTCATCAATCTCGTCGGGTGTTCAATAACGTATCGCTTACAGTGTTATGCGTAAACAACTTGCCGCATTATGGAACATGATCGTTTTCCCGTTGCTTTTGTGTTCACCCTGTATATTGATGATAGCAGAGATGGTTTCACTACAGAACAACGAAAAGTGAAAAAACACGTTATAAAAATATACATGCAGATTTCTCTGGACTTGACCAATAAATTGTTAAGGCATATATGCATAGTGTAGGGTTCCATACCTAGATACCTGAACGAAACGCTTCCAATCCCGAAAAACAATCCGCCTACAGAAAATACAGCGCCATCTATTAGTTCCTTGCGCAAAGTATCTGAAATATGCGGTAAAATGGCCATAACTTCTGATTGCGTTAACTTAGTCGTATGATTTGCAGTCACAAGGGACCGCAGATCTGAGTAGTTGATATAAATTTCAACTTGTTCCCGTTAAAAAATGTTTTGACAGACGGACGGACGGACAGACAGACTGACGGACGGACAACAAAGTGATCTATAAGGGTTCCTTTTTTCCTTTTGAGCCACGTAACCCTAAAAATGATTACGTGTTAGTCTTTAATCTGGATTTTTTTCAAGATAAATCACAGAACCTACCTTGACAAAACTTCACAAAAAGAAACTTACAAAAATCTCTAAGCAGGATACCGTGATTCGTAGCCTCGCTTTGGATTGAAGTTTCAAATCAAAAATAATAATTTGGTGTAGACATTACAAATAAAGCCTGTTAATCATCAAACTCAAATTAATCAAACTTGCCGTAATATTGTATACACTCTAGGCACCTAATATTAAACTTGTTGAAAGTGTGACTTAGTTGCTATATTGTTTAGCCAAACTGCTTAGAAACTATTTACATTGTAAGTATATCAAATCTGACCTGAGCACAGAACAGATAAAAGAGGTGTTACCTGTTCTGTGGACCTGAGTAACTTTGCTCTACTTTATCTCTCATATGACTAAGATAGACTTCCACGTACGGTCTTCTGGCCCCAAACTTAGCAAAACCAGTACTTGATACTACTTACTCGTTTAAGTATATACGCAAATGCGCAAATGCAAATGCAAAGGAAAGGTGACCTTTGAGCAGTTTGACACAATCCTATAGAAAAATGATCAAATCGATGGTTTGTTTCCTGTTTTCTCTGAATATAGTAAATCAATTTGAAAAATTTATATTATGAGATTTTATTTTTGTTTGTAAACTTTATATTTTTCCAGTGAACGTCTAATCACGCGAGTAAAACTGTGATTTTGAGAAGTTCACTTAGAAAAAAACCGAGAGATTTATAAGAAAAACTAAAATGACAGGGACATTTTTTACTTCACTATTAAACTATCAGGATATAAATTTATAGAATTGGTTAATTTTATTCGGAGGAAACAGGGGAATACAAAACATCAATTTGGTAAATTTTTCATAGGATTGTGTCATATTTCTCGTACCTTGGATACTCTCTTCCAGCTCAAAGTCACAGTTCAAAGAGACGACATGTCCATGATCACAAATGTTTGATTACCGATCGAACCCGAGACAAGCCCCGAAGGCAAGCGCTACCAACTGAGCTACAAAAGACATAAGAAATATAATATCATAACATTAGATATTTATAGTTTTGTCACTTATGAGTAGATATAGAGAAGGACTTGTAAAAAGCTTTATGAAGCGTTGCACATTTACATGTACCTATATTTGCACCGATGTTATTATTGACAAAACACCAATGTACAGATTAGTTCTTCGACACAATGTCAATAATACGTCCAACCACCGTCAAATGGCCAATACCGACGTGCACACAGTCGGCCAATGGTTGGTATATTAGGGATGTGCATTTTTAAAGCTAGATCCGTCCGATATTCTGGATTGTAATAGATCGGAACGCCTAAATCCGATCCGCGTATTGGATTGCATTCATATGATCCAATTCAAAAGATCGATCCGAAAGGTTGCATAATAATAAAACATTAAAAGTCTATTTTCCAAACAAATAAATAATTATTATTGAACATTCTAAATATTATTATAACAACTTTTACCATGTGCAATCAAACAAGTCAAATCAAAAAAGAAAAAAGTTTCAGAATAAGTTATTAATACACAGTCAAAGACATTCACAACCATAATCTTTGGATCCGATTCGATATTTGATAATTTCTATCTATCTACGGATCGGATGGTATAGATTTGTTTTGATCCTAAAATCGATTGGATCGTAGACTTTCAATCCGATCTTCGATAAAATCGGATTGGATCGACGCATCCCTAACGTGCTGAGTTCAGTATTGACCTTTTTAATTTACAGCCAAGCTTGAAACCCAAGTTTAATCCAATGTGTAGAGCCGCCGCATTAGATGATATCATAAAACTGGCTAGTCTTGACTTAGGATGCTAATGGCCGATACAGCTGGCACTCTTTTTAAGTAGCTCACAGCGAAACTTGTGAGAAAAATATACACGAGCTGAGTGAAGTGGCTTTTTCCTTCCACAAAAGGCTATCATAGTTAAGCGCTAGGGCTTGATAACATTAGGTACTTAATAGTTTGCGATAATAGGTTGAAACAATCTAAATCTAATGCTTTAACTATGGGAGTGTTCTTTGTAGTGCTATTATGAGCGCCAGATTAGTTAGTTACCTACCTATATTATTTTCACGAAAAACAAAGCACAAAAAAAATATTCTGTGCACTAGGTAAGCATGCAAACATAATATAACTTAGCGCAGTGTACTCTGGACTCAGTCCCATAAAAGATACACCCAGACTTCGCCAGTCATGTTTTGAAGTCCTCGGAATATTAGGCGATCCTATAGTCATCTACCGGGCAAAATTCCAAACTCCACACATCATCAAGAAGAATCTTGTTGGAAAAATCCACACACATTTTGCTTGACCTGGGAATCGAATCCAGGACACTTGAACGAATTAACCACTGGACGTGTCGTCTTTCCATTCTCGCCTTATATCCCGATTGATTTCATACTTCATTATGTACGTTTCGCGTCCAGTGGATTAATCGTCCTAGCCGGGACTCCGGGACCTCATAATGGGCAGTAGAGCTTGTAAACTACTATGCCACCGAGACTCTGCATAAGCAGAAGTGAGCAATATTAGTAAGTTTGCTTAAAATCATATAACGTAACATAACATAATCTCTTTATTTAAGAAAAGTTTTTACAAAAGTTGGATACCTTATAAACACTAAATAAGAACTTACACCATCATGAATATAATATTAATATTAATTATATAAATAATTATATAATATAATATATGGGACAACTTCCACACACGGTCATCTGGTCCCAAACTAGGCTAGAAGCCTGTACTATGGTTACCAGATGACTGATATACATACATAAATAAGCTTATAACACCCAGACACAGATCAAACAGACATGCTCATGCACACAAATGTTTGACCTGGCCGGGGATCGAACCCGGGCCCTGCGGCACAGAAAGCAGAGTTACTATCATCTGAGCCAACGAGGCTGTCATGTGTATGTATTTATAACAAAACATAAGACTGAATACTGAACAAAAATTAAGTTTAATATATTACTTTCTAATGCGAGAATGAATACATTACGAAAATGAATTAACGCTGAAAATTTGTATTTTAGGTGAAATAATTTCTTATTACAGTTAGGACTTTCGCAGATTCAATGATTTTATCTTCAAAGCTTAAAATATTCGAACGAAACGCAAGAAATAAAAGCGAACGTGTACCACATAAAATATAGTTCCTATTTGCGTCTACAACCAAAACAATATGTTTAGGCGTTTTTCCCTAAACTTATATGTAGCGCTACCTGGCCATCCATTTTGCGTTATGGAAAAACCAATACTCACCAAACAATAGAAAACGTATATAGGGTCTGCTCGTTTGAAGGTTATATCAAGAAATGGGTGACTGGAAGATATCATCAAAGGAATAGAAAAAGTTCTTTATTTGAAGGTGGAAAGGGCACACGGCGCATCTGACGTAAGTACAATGAGCTGCCAGTAGGCGCGCGGCAAAGGGCTTTGAAATGCTGCGAAAACATAATTGCACACTCGGTATTTGTATCAATATCATAATAAACATATTTTTCCCGAAAAAGTAGGCGGAGTACCCATGATCTAGTCCAATTAACAGTAGGTAAAAAAAGTTCGGATGAATTCACCCTTCGCCAGTTTTTTTGTCCCATGTGTTAGTGGCCGAGCCTATTGCCATCTACTGGGCACAGTAACAGACTCCAGGCTAGCATTGAGTAAATTCCTAATGGAAAAATCCAATAACGCTTTTTGCCTCCCCTGAGATGAACATAATAGAGATAGAATATACCTTTTTTTTTTCAAAAGAAACCATTACCAGTCCCCCGTGACTCCATACAATCGCCCGCACGCAATAGCCTACTACTAAGTAGAAAACATAACGTGTGTACACGCGTCAAATGTGTGCCTATGTTCAGCAGTGGACGTCCTATGGCTGAGATGATGATGATGACGTTAAAACAAATTACAAACAAAACGCTTATCGCCACCTCACCGTCACCTAAACAGTCCCACGCACACATAAACAGCACCATACATAGTATCCTGCCCCGTCATTAGTTCTTACATATACACAATCGTAGCTCATAAGTCACCTGTCACAAAGTCACGCGGGTATGTGACTCCTAGAACCTATTATTTAGAGTTCTACGGATTTAACCATGAAGCACTCTTATTAAAGTTCATTGATAAGAAGATACTAACTACATATTTCTTCTTTCATGGGATATGTCTTACTATTCATTTTTGTAGTGTGTCTGATAACATTGGTAAGGGTCAATGTCGAGACGATATATAATAGTGTATGTTTGAAATATGTGGGAGACGGTGCGGCAGGGCCCAGGGCCTCCAGGTGGGCTATTGTGTTCCAATGTACAAGGGCGATCGCTATCAATTCAACGAAATTACGTCATAAGAGCCTACCAAGGGTAGATAGATAGTTCACTCGCTCTGCAGGCTCGCCACGAAAACGCAATGATTTATTTAACCGATTCCACAATGAACGTTACTAGATTGGTAACGTATTTTATGAAAGATGAAATATTATTTATTGGAAATTGAGAAAAATCCGAATACAAATTAGAGGAGCATTAATTTTGATCAATTTTTAATTAGATTTTTAAATTAGGTACTCGTTAAATAAGGATTTTTCAAAGCTTTAGAATAATATAGATTACTGCAGAGATATGGTATAGTAGAAAATATGATTTACGTAAGTTTCATATCTTGGTTCTTAAATTAGTGAAAGCGAAAAGGTCGCCCATATGCGTATATTATAAGTATGTATATCAGTTTTCTGATAATTTGCTACACGTTTCTGAAAGACATTTTCCGAATAACGTCACCTCACTAATATTAACAATACTTGCGGCACCCTTGCAGGGTATATTGCGAAAGGGTCTCATCGAAAGTTCTGTAGCGTGGGATAATGGTACAACGAATGTTCACACCGCCGTGGAGTTACCGGCTTTAGAATAGTGCTCCACCCTCTCTACCCGTGGTTGCCGTAAGAGCCGGCTAAGGGTTAACAGATCCAGAGGAGGGGCAGCAGCGTCCTCTGCAAAATACCATCGAACTGCGCTCGACAACCCACTCAAGCGTGTCGAGTATTGACAAAACCCCCCTTTATTTGGGAGGCCTATGTTTAGTAGTGGATTACCAACGACTGAGATGATGATGAATATTCACACCAGCGATAAATGGCTTGTCGAAAGTTCGAATTACCGAACAATGGCTTGTCGAAAGTTAGACTTACCGAAATGATAATCATATTACAGGCTTCTAGTCTAGTATGACCGGGAGCGTAGCGTCTCCTGTAATCCGGCTACTCGCAGGTCGGAACCGAAGGATGGGTTGAGATTAGGAACTGATACTCGCGTTACCATGTTAGGACGTGTTTAACACGACCAAAGAATATGGAAGTTTCGTTGTATCCACCTGCCAATAATTATCCAGACCCGCGTTTCTTTTCTGTGCCCGGTAGATGGCAATAGGCTAACCCCCTATTACAAGGGACCAATAACATACTGGCGAAAAATGGGTGTTATCTACTATGGGACTGAGTTCTGGGTACACCTCTGCCTACCCCTTCGGGAAAAAGGCGTGAATGTATGTTATGTTTATGTAGTCTAGTTTGGGAAAAGATGTGTGTGGTAGTTGTCCCATATATTTATTTATTTATTTATTGTCAACCAGTAATGCATAATAGAATAGGGAATAGTCTCTTTATAGAGTTCCGATTCTCTTCTATTATATTTATCTATCTACAAAAATAAACCTACCTGTTTTCAGTATACTGAAGTTTTTTTTTTTTTTAAGTAAAGGCGTCGAGCACTCTGCGGTAGAGATCACATAATGAACATCGACGTAACTCGGACAAACTGCATTAACTCCAGATATAGAGATTTACGGCGCGCCAACACGGAAACGACATTTCGAGAGTTACCTTTATTTATTCACTTTAAAGGCAGTACATAAGCTTTGAAAAAATAAAAAAAACATCTTAGTGAAAAAGACATCTAAAATTGCTTTAAATGTTTTGAAAGAATAGTTTTGAGCTCAGTCGCTATTAAAGTCTCGAGATTATATAACTAAGTAGGTATTATATTTTTTTTTTGTGATATTGAGTGACAAGACGAGCAAATCAGGTGCCTGATAGTAAGCATCCCGATTGCTCATATCAGACTCAGTGCCACCCAGTGTTTTAACATTCTAAATTCTGCGCGGCACTGCACTGCGCCTGTCACCCTGAGATATGAGTTGTTGAATCTCATCATGCCCAGTAATTTCGCTGGTAACATTTCCCTTCATACCGGAACACAGTAATGTTTGCACATTACTGCTTGGCGGATGAATAACTGGCAAAGGTGTGGTTCTTCTCCAGGTGGCCCCCTGCAAAAGAGGCCTACCACTACAAAAAATAATAATGTTGATAGAATATGTTGTTTTAAAACCACTCTGAAATTTAAACAATTTTCATTTTAGACAAGACTAGTTTCTATGTGATTTCACACAAAATAATATATTAATATTAATTATTTTAAGTGATACGAGTATATTAATGTCAATTATCAAATTATTATTTTGACTAGTTTTATTGTATTGTTACCTTATTTTACAATATAAAGTAGTAAGTATACGGTTTTATACGAATCGCGCTTCGTAAATAATTTTAGGTTCGTGTTATTTTCAAGTTTAGTCATTTTGTGTCAGGAAGGGCGAACTTGGGAAAGCATTTGTCATCGTCACACCTTGTTTTTTGTCTTGTTTTATTATAATTATATTGGACAAAACATATTTGCTTTTAACTTTTGTTTGTATATTTAAACAGATGATCTTGTAAATCAAGAACACGCTGGATTCAAGCCGCTTACAACAAGACTGGATGGAATTCTTTGGGCGAGGCATAATTAGGCCTCCCCCAAAGACTGCCGGACATAGGTTCAGCAATGGACTACCAACGGTTGAGTTAATGACGATAATGAAGCAGAGAAATATTTCTGGTATGAATTGAATTCCTATTTTCCTTGTTAATTCAAGTTCAATATTTAAGTATATTTTAATATTACGACTGCTTCGGTGACGTATTGGTTTGCAAGCGCTACTGCCGATCATGAGGTCCCGGGTTCAATACCCAGCCTGGAATCTGGAATTGTGCCCGGTTAATGGCAATAGACTCGCCCCCTATTACATGAGACTTATAAATCATAACTGGTAAAGTGTGGATGTACCTGCTATAGGACTGAGTCCTGGGTACACCTCTGCCTACCCCTTCGGGAAAAAGGCGTGATTGTATGTTATATTGTTTCGAATTTGACGTCTACAACATTCATAAGTAGTCGTACGAATATTATGAACTCCTTTCTCATCCCATCGTTATAAAAAGGACAAGTAGTATTAAAAATTAGAACATGTTCAAAGGAAAGAGAGATATAAATCGAAATGGCTACCAATGAGAGAGGAATAAAGAGCTAGATGAAGACAGCTGACTGACGAACAACTTTATTGGACAATACATTCAAGATTAAGGACCCAATACATTAACGGGTTACTACTTACACGGAATACCAAAACGAAAACATTAACCCTCAAATGGAGGTGTCGATCGAAAAGACCGAACGCGTTCGAACGAACAACACCCTAATCACACTTAACCCTAACGCTACCGTAGTTTTATTTGTCGTAAAGATTTTTACAACCGACTGTACGAACGACCCACATTCGACCTATCGACAAACGGTCATAAACCTTCGATCGAAAGGATTTCAATGAAGACCCGCCCGTATTGAGTCTTAGAACAATCGAGAAAGTCTCGTTCCTGAGCACGGAGTCGTGATTTTGACGCGGAATCCGGGTATAAGTTCCAAATCGGCGTCACATCCGATAGCTCTAATAACCGGAATTCCTGAGGGATTGAAACTCGATATTTATCTACCATTTTGGTGCGCGATTTGGGTATCTACATTGAAATCGTAAACATAGAAGTGTAGTTATGTGACAAATGGTACGAAATTACACATTTATAGAAATAGTAATGAGATTTTAGGGTGCTGGCTGCTACGCAATATTGTCGTAATGATACGTCACTACCCTCGCCAGTGCCCGATGTTTTGTTTATTACATTTTTGATTTATAATTCGAAGGGAGATTGCAATTTCGTCGAAATATTACGCTATTTTCTAATAATTTCCGTTCGCCCAATCGTTTTCTGTCAGAATGAGATTAAATAAAATAAATTTAATGTTTATGAGGCAGGGGAATTTAATAATTCAAACGCGATAATTAATTAACGGTTGGATTAGTATCATATTTTTGACTACCTCATATTGTAGCTTTTATGATTTTTAGAAAATGTTTTCATTTTTCTACTAAAATATTCGCTCTTCTAATGAAACCAATACTGTTTTGAAATATAAACAACACAACATAACATACAATTACGCCTTTTTCCCGAAGAGTTAGGCAGAGGTGCACCCAGAACTCAATCCCATAGTATTATAAATATAATACTACGGCAAAATTGCCGCAATCACCACGCTTGTTGTGCGGCTTGATGATCGCAGTAGTTAGAATACTTGGAAACGGAGAGTTGCTGCTCTCTCTCCGAATATGTCTCTCTGCCTCTCTCTCTCTATATATGTTCGTTGTAAGGTGTACAATAAAGTGTTTATCTATCTATCTCTGCCGGGTCTCACGGCTCTCACAGGATGAGAAAGGGGTGGCCCTATTATACGTATAGCCAGGAACCACACGGCTGACATATTAGGTAAAGTCTCTTCGAAAAGAGGGACCTCTAGGTACGTTAGTACTATTTTAAATTCTGTGTTCTAGGTATTCATATTTTGTACCTACTTAGTTGAACGCAATAATTTGTATGTCCCCAAAGATATGAATCGAGCGTACATGACTCTCAGCCAATCAAAACTTGATCACAAAGCATCGATGATTCGAGCAAGTTCGAGAACTAACTAAAAGTTTCGATTAGTTGTAGTGTTGTTAGCGCGCGGCCTATTGAGCTCAAATCGATTGGAATCGAATCGAATTATTCTCGATTGTTTATTTTTATGACGGTATTTTGATGTTGGCAACATTTAATGATTATATTGACTTTGACAAGCAGTGCCTCACGATTTCTAAACCGCCAACGATTCAGCGTAACAACTAGTTCCGAACCTGACCCCAAAACCTGACTAGCGGGTTAGGTTGGGTAAATTAAAAATATATATATTTTCATTTCGAACGTCCTAATCGAAACAAAATTACACATTCACCTTCTTTCGCATTTTTCATATTAGTGGGAAATGAAAACCTTAAAAATACGTTACATTTTTATTTCCACTGGCAACACTCAAGTTACCCACAGCGTGTGAAAATTGTACGTTAAAACGAGAACGGTTCATTAGAAAGTCGTCACAATTCCGCCCTCGCACGTCCAACTTAATTCTGTTAACTATTTTTGTGTCCAGAAGAAAGGGTACGTTGTAAGCACTAGGTACTGTCACGGCTAAAAGTGTAAGTAAAATTTTTAATTTTTCAAAAGAATAAGACATCTGTTATCTCTGTGAATAACATTGTAAATAGAATAGTACTTACACACGCTTAGCAAGTTAAGCATGAAATAGTGAATATTATGCAATTTTTCATATTTTACATAAATTGGAAAAAATTGTAAATGCATAAGAAATAATGTAAGGAGTGACGCACTTAATAGATGTCAATGTCCGTCCAACATGAAATGAAAACTTTTTTACAATTATTTACCTATCTGTTACAATATTGAAATAGGCATAGTGCCTCCGAGCACCTCCGAGCACCTCCGAGCCGCATTTTCTTTCGCTCATACAAATTAAAAATATAAATATGAAAGTCAAATTCATAATAATTAATTAATTAGGAATCGTTGCAGTTTTGTCTTCACCAGTACTTTCTACTATGTAAGACTATACGCTTCGCTTCTAATTTAGTTCTTGCAAGAATTTTTCGCTTTATATCTCATTTTCTTTGATAATTTAAAAAAATATATTTGATATTTAGGACACTTTTTAAATTAATGTTTGTGCATTTAGAAATAAAATTTTTGGTAAGTGTTTTATGTACCTAAGTTTCATAAACCCAGAAATTGCCCATATAACTAACTTCCAACTGAAACAAATGATAATCATTTTTAGCCTAAGTATATAAGACTAGGAATCCACAGAGCGGTTTGCTTCCGCGCCCGCTGCGGTTACGGTTAGGTCACGGTTAGGCCTAATTTCCACAAAGCGGTAATCGCGGGCGACCACAGCCGCTAGCGGCTAGCTTTGTACCGAGTCGCGGCCGCGTCAATGAAAATTTAATGAATGAATGAATGAAATTAATGAATGAAATGTTTATTCGTGCTCAAATATAAAGAAACCACAGATATAAAAAAATAAAAGAGACATCTGCACGAAACGGTCGCAACTCAGCATGTTGTCGGCTTTTCAACCGACGCTGGTCTTCCGTTGCGGCCGCTTTGGTGACTTCACTGACAATAAAATTACAAATTAAATAAGACATAACTAAAAAAATTAAAAATACTAAAGCTATATAATATCTATAACAAAGTGGGCGTGATAAAATATTACAGTACCTAAATGTGACCTATACAGAAAATAGTAATAATTTTGACAAGCTGCAGGTAAGTTATTTACATACACACATAGCAAGATGTTTTATTATTAACATGTACTTAACGTGGTTTAATGCTAAATTACGCTAGTTTCTAATTTTTAAGTTTCCTCTGCGCCTGTTCTTTCAGTTTATAAAAACAACTACTGACACAGTTGGAAATATGTTTCTCAAACCGTAGGTGGCAGTCCATGATGAGACCCAAATTACGCGCCTCGTAGACCCTTGAAATAAGTAGAAATTGGTATATGTCTATCTGAATAAATAGGAACAGCGCGCGGCCGGCCGCCCGCGACTAGCCAGCCGCACTAGTGAAGAATACACGTCTTAGGCGGTATATTTCAATACTCACGAGACCACTCGTTTTCGCGGTTACGCAGCCGTCGCGTCCGCGAATCCGCGAGGCGGACGATGATCGTAACCGCGGCAGTTATTATCGATTATTATTGATTGATATCCCGCTAAACTGACAGCTGATCGCATAAGTAAAAGTCGCGTCTTGTTTGCAAACTAGCATTCCATATATTATTATTTTGGTTCTACAAGGGATACGGGCCCGCGACCGCGACGGACACGGGAGACAAACGCTCCGTGTGTTCGCAGCTAGAATATAATATAAATGAACGTTTATGACATAAGATCGACATTGTGTAACTGGCAGAGTTCTCGAACCTATCTGAACGGAGAGATATAAACTTAACACATTACTGATGATCATAAAAACGAATTAGACGATGAACGCTCGCGTGTTACGACCAACTTCGGCTGTTGGCGAAACTACTCAGCTTATAATAATTGTAATAAATAATTATAGCTTATTACAATGTGTTACAATATTGTGCACCAGGAAAAATTACATTACAAAACCAGAAAAACAATTAGTAGAGTTGACTTCGTCGAGTCAACTCAGCCATTGGTGAAAATTGGAAATTTACGTTATAAAAATCATCAACTTTTAGACTGCCTCGGTGGCGTAGTACAGAATAAATAGTTCATAGTTCTTTATTGGTATGATTTCATACATGTCAAAAATTTCATACAAATCAATAATATTACAATAAATACAATTAAATACATATTAAATACGTAATAGCTCGCAGATTCGCAGTTTTAGGCGCTGTTACGAATCATGATTCGCAAGCGCTGTCCCGGGTTCGATCCCCATGTTAGGTAAAGTGTTATTGAATTGTCCCATAAGGAATTTCTCAAATTCAAATGACCGCCTGGACTCTGGAACTGTGCCCGGTGGATAGCAATAGGCTTGCCCCCTTTTTACAAGGTACTTAAAAACCATAATTGGCGAAGAATGATGGGTGCAGTACCTATTAAGTATGTGCTGAACTGTGCCCAGAACTCATTCTGGATACACCTCTACCCACCTCTTCAAGAAAAAGGCGTGGCGCATTATCTTGAACTTTGAGAACATCCAGGAGCTAAGAACAACCGATGACGTAAGCAAGAGTCAGTCACATGACCATACCTGACGAAGTACTTAGTATTTACTGATACCTATATTAATGAACCATGGTCTTAACGCTTATATGTACCAGGATCTACCAAGCTTTTAAATGTATTCTTTGCAACCCACAAAATATAAAATAGTGCAAAAGTAGTTATAAAGGAGTTATTCCCTCTACTTATGTGAATTTCCCCGTTTAATTGAATTCCACTGCTGAGATTTCCCAAAGGCAGGCTGTCAAGAAAGGCGCTGCAACCCCTTTTAGTTAATGTGAAACTTGATGCATTCAAAGTTAGGTAGGTAGTTACCATTTGAACTCCTATTTCTTGTACCTATACCTACATCAGAAGTTAGGCGATTTGCTTACTAAATCTTTGTGTTGTAGAACCTAGTTGTCTTAATTTTACGTAATTACATGTAGTATTTTTTATATCGGCACAAACCATGTGGTTTATTGGTACAAGAAACATTATATTGTAATATTTATTTGATTAATAAAGAAAAAAAAAAAAAAAAAAAAAAAAAAAATATCTTCAAAAATGTGGGTACGTGTGAGCGAGAGGGTGAATTTGCTTTGGACAGCGCCTTAACAAATTTTTCAGTGTGGGTGCGTCCCGACCGGGGGCGTACCGCAATGGGACCCTAAAGGCCTGACTCGATTTCCATACTGTTCCGTCCGGATGCGGACGCGTGAATTGCTTGCTCTCAAAAGGCGGAACTCGCGGAACAGGTCGACGGCCCGCCGAAACGGTGCACATTTTCCGTGACGCCGTAGAACAAAAATTGTACAGGACCCTGGTATGGGATGGACCGCGCGATGGATGTAAAATTATACGCAGTTTTATAATGAAAGTTAAGGTACGCTTCGTTTTGAGGGTGATCTAATACTTTAATACTTACCAAATAATATTATAGATATTATGTGCATAGCGGCAGATTTTTTTACGAAGTTTACTTATAAAAATTTTAATAAGTCGAAGCTGCATGAAGTCGGCCGCAAAATCGCACCTTCAGCCATCATAGATTCAAAAGGCAGAAACAATTTACCCTCTCGGGTTCTTTACTATTTCTATTACACTTTTCCCGCACGTGTTACAATATTTTTAATATCATATTGTCCGAAACACGCCGACCTCCGTTGGATGATATGAAAAGTGAATTAAATTCAGGCTGTGAAACCGTAACACGATGGAGTAAGGTTCATAGTACCATAATCTAGTTTAGTCCTCGAAGCACGACGTAAAGATGGAATTGTCATGAATAGATTTCAGTAAAAATATTTATTGTTACAATATTTTGTGCATAGTGCATACCTGCCTCTGTATATACTTTATTCCAAATATATATAATATATTAAAATCAAGTTATTTCATCTATTTTATTTTTGTATCGTATTTTTTTGTATCAATACGAAACTTTAACTTTCTATTGTACGTATCCTTTGCATATTGTTTAAAATGTATACATATTATACATTATAATAATGAATTATACTTTGACTCGTATTCAATGCGATTTCATATATAGAGACGAAATGAACTGCTCTATCCTTTTTTAAGTTCTTCCAATAATAAAAGTGGTGCTTCACATTCAGCGGAATATTACGGCATATATCGCTTGCAAATCCTACAATAAAGCGCAAGTAAGCTTACTTGTAAGATACGACAGGCAATATGTATCCTCGGCGAAATAATAATTAGGTAAAACAACAGTGCGTTGTGACGGACGCTTTGGCTGGACGCCAGACATCTCTAACGCTGGGTTCTCACTGGTTACAAATATATCTAATATTATGGAGAGCGCAGAAGGGAAACTGAAATACGCCATTTTTAATACTCTAGGAGTAATTCAGAGTAATTTCTCATTTTTCGACTCAAAAAATATTATGAAGTGTACCTACCTACGGAAATCTATTATTTTACTGTACCAATGGTACCCACTAACCCCGGGATGTTCCTTCGTGCAGCCGCATGTGTCGGGGCTGCGGGCACGCCGAAGCACTCATCCGTGGCCCCGACGGCGCTTGGGACTATCTGGAGGATCCGCCACAGTGGCCCTCCCAAGCGGCGGAAACACGCATGCGCCACCTCGCAGGCCCTTTAGGTGGGCAACGGATACCCCCGCATACGTTGCCCGGGCCCCAGGATTCAGATTCTCCGGTCGTCACCGCACAGAAGGAGTTCCGCAAGTAGACGAGCGGAGAATCATCCTCCACATCTGTAACGGCTTGGAAGGACGTTCCGTGCCGAACGCCCACCGAGCGTGCGAGAGGACACGGAAGGTCCATCACCACGCGCAAATAGCGCAGAAGGCTCCCAGGTTGCCCCGACGCAGGAGGAGATCTGCACAGGGGAAAGCAGAGAGCCCTCCTCACCCTAAGGGCTTGGAAGGGTGTTCCGTGCTCTCTCGAACGTGATAGATACCGTACGAGATGACCTACCCACAACAACTTACGCAAGCCGTCGGCTTTCCGCCCCGATTCGATTGCAGAGGATAGGGAGAGCGGCGCATCGTAATACCGACACTCCTCTTCTATTTCTATTATTGCTATTATGTTATCTTTAATAACTTGTGGAGAGCAATAAATTGATTTGGTTTGATTTGATTTGATTTCAATTCATTTATATTAACAATTTATTTAGTTTGATGAGTATATAAATGTTACGCTCTTACATTTATATGTGAAAAGGTATTAAGTAGTTATCTACTTCGTAGACGAACGAAAGTTACCGACATAGCCCAGCGGATTAACAAGTTGAAGTGGCAATGGGCGGGGCATATAGCACGTAGAACTGATGGCCGATGGGGCCGTAAAGTTCTCGAATGGAGACCACGGACTGGTAAGCGCAGCGTTGGACGTCCTCCCACAAGGTGGACAGACGATCTGATAAGTACGGCAGGAGCACGCTGGATGCAGGCCGCTTACAACCGGACTGGATGGAAATCTAAGGGCGAGGCCTATGTTCAGCAGTGGACGTCCTATGGCTGATATGATGATGATGATGATCTACTTAATACCTTTTGAAACTCCTCTTACCTACGAGTATACTAGCTAATCTAGTTAGCATCTACATAACACAAACCTAATAAAAAGTGTATGAGTACGTGGTGTTAAATTGGAGTAGTTTTGTACTCGCAGAAAGCCTTTCGTTGTACGGTTGTAAAGAGAGAAATTTTTACGGTCCGAAAGGGGGATTTCCTAGAAGGGGGTAACGAGTACCGTACATCCTTATTTACTTCGGCACGTGACCACGGTCTTGCATTTCAACTAGGTTTTAAAAGCAGTAATAGGTAGATCTCATTTGAGATTAGAATTGTGTGAATTTAAAAGCTTAATGGCTACCTAACTGAAATAATTTTACATCGAATAAAACTGCAAGGTTAAGGAAACTAGCACCTTTAAAGAATTTTGACGAAAAATCAAAATTTTTTATGTTTAAAAAATTAAGAGAAACGGCTCAGTCGCATAATGTACCTACCTTTTTGTAGTGGTAGGCCTCTTTTGCAGGGGGCCGCCTGGGGAAGTACCACACCTTTGCCAGTTATTCATCCGCCAAGCAGTAATGTGATTTGACATTACTGTGTTCCGGTATGAAGGGCAACGTTACCAGCGAAATTAATGGGCATGATGAGATTCAACAACTCACATCTCAAGGTGACAGGCGCAGTGCAGTTCCGTGCAGAATTTTGAATTTTAAAACACTGGGTGGCACTGTATCTGTTATGGGCAATCATGATGCTTACCATCAGGCAACCTGACTTTATCGTATTGTCATTCACTATCATAAAAAAAAAACCTACCTTTCGTAAAATGCAACCTCATACGTAAAACGTACCTTTTTCAAAGAGAAGAAACCTTTGTCCCTTTTGTTTTATTTTCTTTTATTAATTAACCATTACTTTTTTCTTGTGAACTTAAAAATGACAGTTTTAATCACGGGACAATTTATTAGAAATAAATTGTTGAGGCATACGTATGTACGCATAGTGTAGGGTTCCATTCCTAGATACGAAGAACATGTGTACAGCGCCATCTGTTAGTTCCTTGCGCAAAGTATGCAAATATGCAGTAAAATGGCCATAAGTTTAGATTGCTTTAACTGAGAATTATGATTTTTTTATAGCCACAAGGGACCGCAGATCTAAGTAGTCGATATCAATTTCAACTTGATATCTCCACGCGTTCCCGTTAAAAAGTGTCTTGACAGACAGACAGACAGACAGACGGTCAACAAAGTGATCCTATAAGGGTTTCTTTTTTTCCTTTTGAGATACGGAACCATAAAAATAACTTAATAAACAATGATTGCGTATAAAAGAAAATAACGGTAGAGACATACTTAGTACCAAGCTTTATCTTTAAAAATCCACATTTCGCCAGTATGATAATGGTCCCATGTAATAGGGGGCGAGCCTATTGCCATCTACCGGGCACAGTTCCAGACTCCAGGCAGTTATTGAGTTAATTCTTAATGGAAAAATCCAATATTTAACACTTTGCAAATAACAATAACATACTGGCGAAATGTGGGTGTATCTACTATGAAACTGACTCTTGGGTACACCTCTGCCTACCCCTTCGGGAAAAAGGCGTGAATGTATGTTTTTTTTTTTATATTCAAGATATAAATGGGCTAATTATGTTCAGATGAAACAGGGAAATAATATGAAACATACGCAAAATGTTTCCTAGCATAGAATAGAAATATTCTTTATTGCAACTATAATTACATGGATATTATACAGATTAACTTATTATAATAGAGTAAGATTTTTTTTTTCTAAAAGTTGTCCTTTTGTCTTTTAATAAATTACAAAAGCACAAAATATAATTACAGTGTCCGGCTATTTGTACTTTAATGAATCGGGTGAAGTATTAAAATAAAAATATTGAAAATTTATAATTAATTTATTTATATAAACTCAACAATTATGTCACGAAATATAAAATAAGAAACAAAATAATGTTACAACTTAATGGACCATGCACTATAAATAATATATTATATACATAAAAAGGAACTTTTATTAGACACACTTGACTCATGTTTTCTTCAAAATTCCAAATTATCGTGAAATCAAATGAATTTAATTTCATGAATTAAGTACAACGAGAAACGTTTAAACAATCTTTAAAAAAAGGTGCCAAGTTTCATGAGTACGTATAAATTTGAGATATAAAAATTTAAGACCTTACAATTTAACAAAAGTTTAATCACGTAGCTATAAAACAAATAACGAAGTAATCATGTTGAATTATTTTAATTAAACAGAATTATTAGTATATACAAAAAGCAAAAATGCATTAAAGGCGAAGTAAAATTAAAAACTCGCTCATATTATTAAAGGCATTTAGATAGGTATGTTACTTTATATTAGACTAGAAAAATAATCTTGACTAGGTTATATATTATTAAAAATCTTCAAGATACGTATAATTTTATCACATCGTAATTATTTGTTCATAAGGTCACATCAGATTCCATAGTCAATACGTATACTAAGGTCCGTTTAAAACTGTACATTTATTGTTTATTATATTAAAAAAGTTAACATACCTTAAATAATAAATTAAATTTAAGCCTTTCGATCTAATCGTCATTCGAGTTCTCCATCCACATTCACTTTTTCATCAAAAATCACCGCAATTCTTAAACAGAACTTTGAGATCTTTGTGAAAAAATTACCACGCGTCATCACATTCTTCAATAACTTTTTACGTATCTTCAACTTATGAACATTGTTTCATCATTGTCCCTATCAATCAATGGTAAAATCAGACATTTGAAAAACCAGATCAATATTTATTGGGTATTTTATACCTTTTTTGTATGAGTCTACAGCAGTAGATTACATTCTTGTGATCGTAACTTGTAGCACTCTGCATTTTAAAAGCACTTCCATAGAAGAAGAGCTCAAAAATAGCTAATTAGAACAAAACAATGTGCATAGGTAACGAAGCAACTCTTTACATACTTGTAACATACAAATAAACCTAGCATTTGTTTAATCTTCGGTGCCGGTGATCCATTGAAGATACTTGAAGGATCTTGATTGGAAGGGGCTGGCGCGGGCCTCCCTTATGT
This sequence comes from Hemistola chrysoprasaria, assembly GCA_947063395.1. Taxonomy (NCBI): domain Eukaryota; kingdom Metazoa; phylum Arthropoda; class Insecta; order Lepidoptera; family Geometridae; genus Hemistola; species Hemistola chrysoprasaria. The sequence continues at coordinate 5,611,025 of OX346727.1, read as the reverse complement.
GTCTGGGCTGTTGGTAACTCACGTGCTCTCTGAAACGTTACAGTATAACTATATTTTCAAATTATAAAAGTTTTATGGGATAATATTATTAATATAGATAGCCTTCCTTCCTTTTTAGTTCCGATTTTCGGTACTCGGGGCTAAAAACTAAAAAATGGAGCTCCGATAAGATAAAGTAACGCCAAATTCAATTAATTAATTTAATAAATGACATGTTATGCGAAGGAATGAAACTCATGTAACCAAAAGGACTATAAGGTTATTATTAATCCTTATTCTTGACATCCTTATATGATAACCAGACGAGTGCCAATATTATTTCACAGCTAAAAACGGACTCAACGCCGTGTAATAATTAATATTTTAAAATGTAGGAGCATAGAAAATCCTGTAACTGATGATAATAAATTAATTGTTCCTATTTCCGATCATGAAATAGGATATCTGTCTGTTCTTCGGGTATTAAATTAGAGCTATAATTAAATCTTCATTTATTGGCTAACGGCATTATAGCAGCATTAATGATGTTTACATGATGTGCATGTTGATCCAACGGTCCGCTTGCTTGTTTAAAATAAAATTAGCTTCCTCTACACTGTTAAGTTATCTTTATGAAATACTAGAACGAGAACAAATAAATAGATTAATGAAGATGCTAACTTACCTAGGTTCAGCAGATGCACGGGCATGGTAGGCAGGCACATTAGGGTTGTGGTAGCTACTCGCGAGCGGTGCCGGGGCGATGTGCGTGTGGGTCTGCACCGGCGGATGCTCCGCAGCCAACGGCGCCTGGTAGCTGTTGGGGTTGTATCTATCCACAGACACGCCTCGAGTCCTTTCAGGAATAGATTCTTTACCATATGAGCTCAAAGGACGCCCACGTCCGAGAGTATTGGTTTTAGGCCATTCTTGAGACACGAACTCCGATTCAAAACTCCTTTCGCGCCACGACCGAGGCCGCACCGTCTGACTCCAAGTAGGAGTCTGTGTGTAGGTTGTATTCGGCGCCGCCTGTTCCCACGGCGGTTTTACGTTTGTTTCTGTCTGGGTTTGAGTTTTTTCCGTGAATTCCCTGAGCTCTTTACGCCACTGAGGCTCGACTGCTTCGGCCGGCTCATTGTTGTCGTAGAAGTATTTAGGTGAAGGGTCAGGCTGCGGCTGGAACTTGGTCTCGGCGGGTATGTATGTATACTCAGGAACGGTAATGTAGCGTCTTTCGTATTCACTATAATAAGTTTTACGGCCGGGAAGTCTAGGAGGTTCCACGTTGTTCACGGGCTTTACGAATGACTGATTAGGCTTCGGTGGTATGTAAGCCGATGTAGTTGTCTTGCTGAACTTACTGGTCGGAGTGGGCTTCCAGCCTTGTTTAGCAGCCGGCGTGTATGTGCTGGTTTGGGGTGGTGGTTGATAAAAATTCGGAGTAGCCTGTGGCGCCACGTACGTGGAATCTTGCTCCCATGGGGGAGGCACATATGAACCGGGAGAAAATTGCGTTGTTTGCTGATATGATTCTGAAGAATCCTTCTTGAGAAAACTGCTACTGTACTGATCTGGTTGACTAGGTGTAACGATAGTTGGTATTGGGCTCTTAGGACTGGGCTCACAGGACTTGTTTTTGGAAGACCAGTTGCTGGCTTTAGGGCTTATCGATGAATATGTGCTTTGATAAGTGTTCGACTGACTTTCTTGTACGTTTTCTGTGTAAGATGGCTGGTATTGTGACTGCAGTTGTGGCTGTGGCTGAGGAGTAGGCGATTTGTATTGAGGTTGAGGAGTAGGAGATTTGTATTGGGGTTGCGGTTGATACACTTGTTGAGGTGAGGTCTTCGGTTGGGTCCAAGACGGTGCTGCAGATTGCGGAGAGGGAGTCGTATCAAAAACGCTATTGTCTCTCTGCTGGTACCATTGTTGGTTTGTAATCTGACTAGGTTTTACATTGCTGACTGTTACCACTTCGGCTTGAGGCTCTTGCGACCACTGTCTCTGTTCTTCAACGTTTTGGTTACTATATTGATAGCTGCTATTGTTTTGGTAAATATCTGCCGGCATTTGCCTCTCTACGCTCAGTCTTTCCAATAACAAACTGTGACGTCTTTCGGTGGGTTGCTGCGGTTGAGGTGGGTATACTGGCTGGTAAGGTGAAGAAGCCAGTGAAGTTTTATCAAGAGGTGAAAAGTAAGTTTTCACTGTCGGCACACCTTGCGATGCATCATATGACTGATCTAAAGTTTTGGTAGTGCGATTTACAGTGACTATATTTTCTATTCTGTTGAATTCAGTCAGCAAGCCTGTAGGTTTCTCAGTAACATTTGTAATGATTTCAGTGTTTTCTGTATGTGTTTTAGTGATAAAATCTCCAGCTCCAATCGGTTTGATTTCTACATCTTCTACTTTTTCCAAGGGCACTGATGGCTCCCTCAATGGTACATTAGTTTGTTCTATTTTGATGACTCTTGGTTCTAATTTCTCTTCAGGCACATTTTGTTTTTCTTCTTTGAGTTCTTCTTTTTCTAGTACAATTTCTTGTTTTTCTTCCGTTATTTGTTGTATCTGTTCTTGTTTTTCATCGTATTCTTTAATTTCTTCCTCTTCAACTGGGGCTTTAACGTCTTCAGAGGGTGTTTCTTCTTTTTCTGATGGAGCTTCTTCTTTTTCCATCTCAACTTCTTCTTTCACAGATTCATTTTCTTTCTCAAGCTCTACCTCTTCTTCAGCGCTGTCTAGCCCTTCGTCATCTCTTTTCTCTTCTATATCTTTTTCTTCTTCTGTAATCTTGTCTACTTTTGCAGTCTTTTCTACTTCCTTTTCTTCGGCTTCTTGGTATTCTTCTTCTTCTTCTACTTCTTCCTCCTCAACCTCTTTTTCTTTAACATCGATTTTGTCTTTTTTATTCTCCACTTTTTCTATAAGCTCATCATCGTTTTCGACTTCTTCTATTGTGACTTCTTCGTTATCATCCTCTTCTGCAACATTTCCTTCTTTTTTAGGTTCTTCCTCAACCTCTTCAACTTCTTCCTGTTCTTCTTGATGGTCCACGGGCTCTTTTTGTTCAGGATTCTCTTCTGGTTTCTTCAATATGACTGTGATTGGTTCTACCTCTTCGGTTTCCTCTTCAACTACTTCTTCTTCATTTTGATTTTCCTCATCATCTTGCACTACAGTTACCTTTTTACTTGTAGTTGTCACAGTTTCTGATTTTTCTTCTGTTTTAATAATATTGTCTTGACCATTTTCCTCAAGGTTTGCCTCTGAGCCTCCTGCAGACTTTTTAACTTCACTTCCGGCTTCTTCCTGTAGTTCACCATTGTCTTCTTCTTGTTCTTCTACTTCCTCAACTTCTTCTTCATCATCATCATCTTTAGGTATTATTGTAGTTTCTGTCTTTGTTTTAATTTCTGTCTTTCCATCGATGGTAGTTTTTGTAATAGTCTTTTTGACTTCTTCTATAGAGCCATCAGGTAAAGTCTTTTTTAAAACTTCTACTTTAGTTTCGGTTTTAGCAGCAGATTTTTTTGTTGGCAATTTAATTACTGCTCGCAGGGAAGTATCGTTACTGCCATTTTGTTCACTCGTACCATTTTGTTCCTCTCCTTCATTTTCTTTTTTGATTACTTGGACAACTTTCAGCTCTTTCTGAAATAAAAATATGTTTAATTAGATTTAAAGAAATATGTTATAAAATTATACATTAATTTCTGTTAGTAATTTTAGCAGACTGATATGTGTATGAAAATTAATAAGATAATGTAAACTTACAATAAATTCTACGACTAACATGACTACAAGTCTTTTACGTTGTATAATAAATACGTATAGCAAACCAGAAACACAGATAAATAAATATAAATATAATAGGTGTACAGTGATTTTAGTAGAACCTTTTCTTTTTCAAGCCCTGTTAGATCTTCAAGCGGCTTTGCTGTTATTGCACCAGAATTGTAAATTGTTTTTGTTGGTTCTGCTGGTATAACTACTATTGTTTCTTTATTGCTATCTAAGATATTTTGGTCACTATTACTGTCAGCATCAGTTGCATTTCCCATATTTTCATTGTTTTTTATTACAGCTTTTATCTCATTTTCCTCTTTGTTTTTACTCAAATTTTCTATTAAAATTTCCTTATTTTCATGCTGAGTTTTAACTTTATCCTCAGTGTATACTTGGTATTTACTATTTTCAAATGACGTCAATGTGGCTGCATCATTTACATCCTCCGAATTTTCCATAATCTGGGAACCATTGATTCTTTTGTTAATTTCAACCGGTGGTGCAACTGATTTAATTACATTATATATATTCTTTGGCATTTGAAAGTATTCGGCATTGTATTTATTATCGGCAAACGCGGCGCTATAACCATCGCTTCCATAATTCATAGTATTGGCCGGTGTTCCATACTCATACATAGATGCTGGTCTATTATTGTTAGTCTGTGAGTTCGTTGGCGTATTTTTATTAAACGTATCATATTGTGTCGCCTCGGTCGCTCTAGAATTGTTTACAAATGTCTGCGGCGGGAGAACCCGTTGCACAGGCGGATCTCGGGGCTGACTTGGGTTGCTTCTCGTTCTAAGCAGAGACTTAGGATTTGCAGGCAAATTAAATGTCGGAAAAACTTGAACTGGTAAACAATTGAAATTTGGGACCGCAATCGGAGTGGACGGCATGGGCGGCGACTGAATCTGTGGTAATTCCGGAACTCCCTGATTCATAGCGTTCCGCATCAACCGAGCAGCCATCCGTTCCGACTTGATCTCGGAAAGGTCGAGACCTCCCGGCGTGTATGTGAACGGCTTGCGGTCCCGGCTCATCGCGCCGTGTAGCGCCGCCGGAGGGTTCATCTCGCTGAAATAAATTTCGCTCGCTTTATCAAAACTGTCAACCTTCTTCATATTTATGATAAATATTTAAACATATTTTACGAAAGTTTAAAATCGCGGGATGTGTTTTGGCAGTCTGACAACAACGGTAGAAAATAGACACGATATACTCACGAGGTCCGATGTTCGCCGCAAAATATAATACTTGCTTCCTGTACGGTGACAGATTGCGATCCTCGAGCGCGTTTGTTTATCCAGTTAGCACATTTATATCCGACACGAACGGGGACGACACTTGAATCGATTTCGCATCACTCGGAGATGGATCACTGATATTTGTGTGGGAACATGCAGATATGAATCTGGTCGCAGCGGTTAAATATAGCGCGGTAGTAAACGAGCCGGTACATTAGAATCTGGGCAGAGTTGCGCGCGGTCGGCGCGTGCGCCGCCTGCCGCCTACTGCCGGCCGGTCGACACCACTCATGTATTTTGGTACCGACCCCAATAACGGCCGCCTCGTCTACTATATGTCTTAGGCAAATCGTCAAAACAAATCTTAGCTTCCGACATTTTCGCGATTATTACAGATTGTTTGTTGCACATCTCCGTTCTGAGCTGAATTTTCAAGAGCTTCAGTGCCAAATTGTTCTAATAGATATAGAACATCTATTCGCAGTGATACTGGTTGGTTAAAAGCTGAAGCGCGTGGTATGTGCGTGGAATACACGTGTTTGGTGCCAATATTCTTCCCTGATTTGATATATGTACCTATATTCTATGCCCTTTTCCAATAAGCTCCAGTGAGTATTTCTTCGAAATGCTGCATTGCGTCGTAATGTAACGTGTTTAGGGAATTGACAATAAATAATTATAATTTAGGCATACCGTTCACGGCTTATCTGTTCAAATCTATTTACTTGGTATACAGGAACTTACCTTTCACCTTATGGATATGTATCCTTGCATTTTCGGTTAGAAAAATGCCTTATAAATTTTGATTGGAGAGTTCTATATTCCTTACAATAAATTATGCAAGTCCAAGTACATATTTCCAAACATTGCAAATCTCACTGCAAACTTTCTGTGTCTTCATAAATCACATCGATCTCCTCCATTATTTCTTAACTCCATCGAAGTGCAACATTATTCCTTGTCTTGAAACATCAGTGCTTATTTAACACAAACGTTTATTTAAACGCAGCGTTATCCCGTGATTTAGTACTCGTCTGAATATCGGGCATTACCTTTGGCTCTACACCAAAATGATCAGAACTGCAAGCATTCGCCGGCTCGCGGCTCGGGTGATATTCGTGATATTCGTGACGCCCCACAGTTATGACGAGAGATGTAAGAGTAGGCGCCGTTAGTGTTGCCAAATAAAAATATTTTTTGATATTAACTGACGTAAAATGCTTTTGACAAATTAAAGAATTTTAAAATTCTATTTAGCCAGTGTCTGTCTCTCAATGATAAAATCTTATATAACGGCAGCCATACATTGCGTAACGCACCAGTGAACATTGGGTCCTTATTGGGGATATGTCCCAATGTGTGGATCAGTACTTTCCCTAACATACTTACCACGATAAACATTCGGCGTTATTCACCGTGATTATTGCATTAAGCAATTTCATACAGACAATATAGTTATAGAAAAGGAGAGATAAAAGTTGACGACGGTGGTATGTGTGTAAATATCTACTGTCTACAAATAAAAAAAACATTGTATCCAAATAGGAACCTACTGATCCACACATAGGGTATTATTTCCTCCCCGTGTTCGAATGAGCAGATACTTGTTTATATTGATACTATTTGATATACAAGTTTTTTAAAATATATATTAAATACCTTTTTAAAAAATTATGTTATTATAGAGATCTCACAAAACCACAAATATCAACTGATATAAAAACTAGTTCAATGATCCATGATTGAGTTATAATTATCGATAGAACTGCATAAGTATAATGATATACAAGGTTGTAATAAAAATGCCATTAAAATGTATTTACGTTAGGAACAACTTAATAATATAATATATAATAAATACAACATAAAGATAAGCTATTTATTGGTACTCCACAAACAAGAAACCTTAATATTAAAATAAATTATAACAAATGGCGTAACAATTGTCGGTCGTATCGCTGAGAGCGATCTTTTACAGACAACCATGCAGGGAGAGGAGAGTATCTAGGAGAGTATCGTAAATCGATCATACTACTATATTATATTATCCTATTTCCTACTTATTATTATTATTATCAGCCATTGTTGTCCCACTGCTGGGCAAAGTCCTCCCTTCCATCATGCCATGCGTATCTGTCGAGTGCACCATTCCGGACAGTGGTAGTCAAGCTCGTCTCGCCATCTCTTCCTGGGCCTACCGCGACGTGTTACGAGTATGTTGTTTGGTGACCACGTAGTTATGATTTTGGTCCATCGGTAGTCAGTCATGCGGCAGATGACCGACTAATAATATAATATAATATCCTATATAATTAATATTATAAATGCAAAAGTTTGTGAGGATGGATGGATGTTTATTACTCTTTCACGCAAAAACCACTGAACCGATTGAGCTGAAAAACCACTGAACTGATTGGTATGTAGACAACTTAGACCATGGAATAACACATAGGGTACTTTTTATCCAGATATTCCCACGGGAACGAAGACAACGCGAGGCACAGCTAGTAATATAAATTCGCATCGATAATTCTGTATGCAATAATATAAGAAAAAAATATATCTAGATCTAGACACACGGCAGTGTGTCCGACAAGTTCCTAAAACACTGGGCGTAGGTTATACTACACGAACCCTTTCGGCCCACTTTTGACCCCCCAAAACTTAAATCAGTTCAACCTACATACTTGAAACTTTTTTATTACTCTAATCTTTTACACTTTTATATTAGGTACTTAACTACAAACATATTAATCTAGCAAAAGCAATAACTAAGTAAATGTTCGATAAAAATGGAAAATGTGTAAGTCTTTAACAAAGAGGAAATGAAACTGATTCAATAGGGAAATGGAATAGTTAGAGGATGGCATTAAAGATACTTACTTTAACATCGGTCCTTGCAGACTCCGTTTTAGTTGCCATTCTGTAATAAAGATAGGATATATATTAATATTTAATGCGTTATATATATAAAAATATTACATACATATAAACAATCACGATTTTTTTCGTTATATGCAGAAAATATTTCTTTACAGTTGCTATGATCCTGACATACGACTTTTATTTCTCTCATTATCTTTACATTACAGTACAGTTGAAAAAATTAAGCCCTACAAGTTTCTTGTGCGTTCTTCTTGTATAGTAGAGGTATCTCTCCGAACGCACGGTAGACCCACCACTGCTTATCTTCATTGACGTGCAAAAGTGTCAGATTGTGACATATTTCAATAAAAAAAATTGTGTTTGAGTTTTGAGTTTTCATACACATCTTAAGTAGGTGCTTTTGACCTGGCCTTTCCTAAGGACAACATCAATTTATTCAAAAGTACGCCTGGGTCGACCCGTACCGACTTGACCATTCACTCTCACCTTAATTAATCTCTGTTGTGCCCATTTGATGTTAACTAAGTTAAACGTCTAATATATTAATAAATTGTTAAGGCATACGTACGTATGCATAGTGTAGGGTTCCATACCCAGATACCAAGAACATAAAGCGCCATCTATTAGTTCCTTGCGCAAAGTATGGAAATATGCAGTAAAATGGCCATAACTTTTGATTGCGTTAACATAGAAGTATGATTTTTTACAGTCAAAAGAGAACAGATCTGAGTAGTAGATATCAATTTCGATATGAATAGAAAAGTCAACGCAAAAAGAATTATCAATGCAAATCAAAGATAATGCCCTAAGTATCTTCTTAGGATTCGTCTCTTTCGGGTCGCTTAGTAAAGGACATAAAATATTATTTTAGATACATTGCATTTTGACTAAAGCTCAGTTTTATTGAGTTTATAAAAATAAATTTAATGAATAAAAAGTATGACGGCGTTAAGATTAAAACTAAGGAAGAATGAGAATATTAAGCATATGGCCTGGAGTCTGGAACTGTGCTTGTTATTTTCAACCAGGAGCATGTCATAATAGACAGGGGGCTTTTTTTGAAGTACCCATATCACTTTGCCCTTATCACTTTATTTTCCACTGAGCAATTTTTTTTCTATCGGTATGGTATCTAGCCAATGGTCACACATTATTTCTTGCGTTAAATTGTCAAGAATTATTTAAAAAACCAACCTAACAATTACTAGTCAGTTATAAAAAAATCCTAAAAGGCCAATAATGAGAAAAACAACGAACTGAAAATTATCAACACTATTACTATCGGTTGTCTGGAAGAAATCGCTTATTAGCGATAAGACCGCCGCTTGGACATTTAAATTTAGTTTCTGTGTCCTGTAATGTTATTGCAGTGTGTGTAGTGTACAATAAAGTTATAATCTATATATCTATCTACTATGTGAAATTAATTTAAATAAATAACAAGAAACAATTAAACTAGGTACCTACGAGTACCTTAAAAGTAAATATTAAAAACTAAAATTTTAAACTAGACTTAAAAACAAACTTTACATAAAATATTTCACCAAAATCGCCGTCGATTGGTAGTGCCCAGAAGGCTGGCAGCATTGTCACGTTGTATGGCAATGCTGATCCGCTGTGCTAGATATGAGCCAGTAGCCATAACTAGTCTGTTTGGATACAAAGTCGATGTTAAAAACTGCGACTAATGCGGAAATATTCTTGTGTCATTTCAGAATCGATTAAGAGCAATAAACCTACAAATAGTAGAAGCGGCATTTTTATGACTCCATTCTGTCGCTACTTTTATAAAAGCAGCTTGATGACTGTTTAGTATTCATAAATCTTTTGATTCTCTTCGCGTTCTAAATATTAAAGCTATGTTAGATATATTTGGCATACGTAGTTTTATTATCCTTTTTTTTTTTAAGGACAACTTCCACACACGGTCATCTGGTCCCAAACTAGGCTATGAGCCTGTACTATGGTAACCAGATGACTGATATACATACTTATATAAGCTAATAACACCCAGACACAGATCAAACAGACATATTCATGCACACAAATGTTTGACCTGGCCGGGGATCGAACCCGGGGCCTGCGGCACAGAAAGCAGAGTTACTACCATCTGTGCCATCGAGGCTGTCAATTTATTTATATATTGCGCAGCGCAGTAGCATATATATTACTAGATGTGCCCCGCGGTTTCACCCGCCTGGATATCGTTCCCGTGGGAATATTGGGAAAATGTATTTCCAAGGTCGAACCTACGAATGTAACCAAACCAAATATTGTAAAACAATCAGTTGAAAAAATTAAGCCCTACAAGTTTCTTGTGCGTTCTTCTTGTAAACGTAAGTATCTTTCCGAACGCACGGTAGACTCATTACTGTTTATCTTCATTGACGTGCAAAAGTGTCAGATTGTGACCTAATTGAATAAATCTTTTTGACTTTGACTTGACTACATACCAAAATTCTGCCCGCAATCGGTGTAAATGTTTTGGCGTGAAAGTGTAACAAACATCCATCCATCCATCCATCCTCACAAACTTTCGCATTTATAATATCAGTAGGATAGGATGTTATCAAGAACTATTTTACATGCAACCGACAACCGCTGACACAAGGTTTGCTGCATTAGTGCGCGTATAAATATGTGTGCTGTACCTGCATGGTTACCACAGGATATGCCTTTTGCATTATATTTATTTAATACATTTAACAATGTATAGTATATGTAGGATGTAGGTATGCATCGAGGTGTTGGCACAAATCCGTAACATAAAGTTGTTTTGTAAACAGCTGAAGCACTGATTACTGTTATTAATTAATTTTGAGATTAATTATAATAAAAATTTGGCCAACTAAACGTCGGAGTTATTTACCTATTTGTAGCGAACGTCGCTATAATAAAATTGAGATAAAACGAGCGACAGAAAAGCTCCGCAGAAATACGTAAAAATTGCGAAATATCTTCTGAAGATATTTATCCTAAATCACCAAGCAATTTTTTGCATTTGTCCGTAACTAGATTTCGAGGAGGTTACCTACAATTCATTTTTATTCGGAGTCTTGGAGCGCATTAGGCAAGACTCCAAGAGCGGGCGTTAACCCTCTTTGATGTGTTATCATAGTACCAAATGGAAGGCATCATGGTATTATAAACTGTTTTTTAGCTGCACGATAAAAATAGTTGCAATGAAACTAGATCGTGGGGCGCCAGGAGCGGCGGCAGACGGAAAACTATTGACGTTAGGAAAATATCGAAGCCATATTGATTGTTATAACTAATAGCCATTGTCTGCACTATTTAATATCGAGATAAATTATAGCTTACATATGTTAGTTTTCAAATAATTTAAAGGAATAATAGAAAGGAATAAACCTTGATCAATGACTAGTGACATAACATAACAACATACATTCACGAATTTTTCCCGAAGGGGTAGGCAGAGGTGAACCCAGGACTCAGTCCCATAGTAAATACACCCACAAAGACTAATAACCAAACAAAAATTTATTTTAATCAAATTAGGTACATAAAATGTTACCATGTCGAGTTTTATTATGTAATTGATAAATCAAATACCCTTTTAATAAATGTGGCCAAAAATCATTTTTTTCAGTTGTCATTGATGAAGCTATATTCGCCAAGGTATAGATTACAGTTTTTCATGTGCAGTGTTTTTTTTTTCGTAGTTCAAAAGCTTAACCGTCTGCAAAAATTAATGTACATTTCGAGCACAACATTGAGAAATGTGGTAACATTAAAATCTGTACTTTATCGTTACGAAGAGGAGACTTATACCACCGCTCTACTATTTTATCTCGATGGACAAGCTCACAATTCGCGGGTTTTGCTCATTTTTAAAAGATACCGTCAGATAAAATATGACCGTGTTCGTTGCAAGTAACGCCGTATACCGACTTGTTTGCAGCACCCGAGCACGGCACTAACTTGTGCAAAATATGGAGAATATCGGATGAAAGGCAAATTCCGTTCGGTAAAATAGGTTTGCTGAGGTTTCTTCGATAGCCTATGCATAATATCATACGCCATCTGCCATGAACGCGGATATTTTTAGTTTTTTATCGATATCGAACTGAGTACTCAGAAGAATATTTGAGTATACCCCTTTTTTTTAGGATTTCGCACGTCAAAAAGAAAGAAGGAATTATTCTTATGGGATCACTTCGTTGTCCGTCTGTGTGACTGTCCGTCTGTCAAGAGATTCAAGACCCTTTTTCTCGGGAACGCGTTGACGTATCAAAGGGAAACTGATATCAACACCTCTGATCCCTTGCTGGTGTAAAAAAATAATACTTCTACATAATCAAAAGATACGGCCACATTTCCATTCTTTGCGCAATAGACTGAAAGCCTCTAGGATACTTCCCGTTGGCCTAGCATCATGAAATTTGGAAGAAGCAAGATCTTATATCACAATTACTGGGCATGATGAGATTCAACAACTCATATTTTAGAGTAACAGGCGCAGTGTAGTGCTGCACAGAATTGTAATTTTAAAACTCGGGGTGGCACTGGATCTGATATGGGCAATTATTATGCTTACCATCAGGCACCTGATTTGCTCGTCTTGTCACTCACTATCATAAAAAAAACGTAAACATCTCAAAACCGTAGAATTTAACAAAAAAAAATGTGATTGATGATGTTCTTAGAACGCGGCAGTGTTTTGTTCATCTAGGAATGGAACCGTCCAATCGTCCCAATGGGACGAACCAGACGTGGGACGAAATGACGAAGGAGCCCATACTAAGCACACTTATTAGGTATGTCTTAACAATTTTTTAATATTTAATTATTTTATTTCCGATAAAACTTATTTTTATTGCATTACTAAAATGACATGACAAATTTAACCTCACAGACACTGGGGAAATATTCCAGTAAAATATTACTGTACAAATTTTCAGAGCTAACTGTGAATAGATTCAATCAGATTAAAAATAATCTTCGTTTCCATTGTTATTTTAATCTCTGAAACGTGAAATAACCAATAAATTATTTCTATACAGTAAAAAGTTAATCCACGTTCAGCAAATCGCAATAATTTTTTTTTTTTTGTGAAAAGCCAACTTTGATAACTTCCTTCTCTGATGGATTTATTATCTAAACCTATAACAAATATCTACTGTCTGAAATACTCGGAACAATTTCAGTTGAGCCGTCAAAGAGTATTATGAATCCACAAACACAACACAATATCTTTCGTAAAGTTTCCGTGTAAATCTCTATATAAACTTTTCGCTCTCGCGTCAGGCGCGCTGGAGTCAAGGCCTACGAAATGTTTTGAAACACCATGTATTTTCTGTTACTAACTAACAATAATATTTTATTATACATTAAACATTTAAAAAAATTATGTCTAACAGTTGGATTACAATAGGCGCTACTGCTTTTTTCCCTCACTCAGTCTGACTCAGTGATGGTACTGGAAACAGATCAATCACGCCTTTTTCCTGAAGAGGTAGGCAAAGGAGGTGTACCCAGAACTCAGTCCCATAGTATAAGGTACACCTATATTTCGCTAATATGTTATTGGTCCCAAATAATACGTGGTGAGCCTAATGCCATCTACCGGGCACAGTTCCAGACTCCACCAAGCTGTCACTGAGATAATTGCTAATGGAAAAATCCAAATAACACTTTCCCTGACCTGGGGATCGAACACGAGTCCTCATGATCGGCAGTCGAGCTTGCGCCCACTACGCCACCGAGGCAGTGACAAATATCATCGGTAACTAACACTATCAATTATTATTGAAATTAAATGTGAAATCAGGTTGACCATGCGTTAGCCGTCACGCACACACGCATCGCTGCTATTTTTTTCGCAAAGAACTGTGAACTGAGGACTCTCTCTTGTATATATTATAGCAAATCATTGAACGTAACCTTGAAATTTTAAGTTTATTTGATGAAAAATATTGTTTTCTCCTCAAGGATAAAATAATATTTTAATGTAGGTCGCGCGCTACAAAATTTTAATTTATGATACAAGATTCCTTATTTCTATTTCCAACTATCATCTACGTTTCAAGAGCAAAATTATCCGGACAAGCTAAATAAATATAGCCCAAGGTGTTTCACCGTTCACCTAATTTACATAAATTATTTAGTTAGCCTATTCCAATGCCAAATCCGATTCTTTTACTATTAGATTGGTTAGTAGATACTGTAATTGCATTTGACTCGAGTCCAAAACACATTGCATGCAATTATGCGTTAGTTATATAGTAACGCTATTCGTATTACTAAATTATTGTTGTTTTGTGCCAAGTAATATGTTGTTGTTAACGACTTGGAAATAAGGGTCATTTCATAATTTGGCTTTCGAATTACATACCTATATTACATACCTATTACCTATATACCTATATTATACATAGCTATTTTATATATAATATTATACCTATATTATTATTACTATAAGTACATAAAATATATAGTTTATTTATATATTTATAAGATACATATTATATATGTATATATGTAAGTTTTTATTTCGACATTATTTCAGTCACACCACCGACCAAATGTGATCTACTTTACTCTCCTCTCCTTGCAAACCGTGCAAGGAAGAGTGCCGTGCCAAGAAATCGTGCTTGTCTGGAAGAGATCGCTTTTAGCGATAAGATCGCCAATTGTTACACTAGATATAAACCTATTGTTACTTTTTATTTTTAAGTTTTTTATTGTGGTGTAATAATAAAGAGTTTATCTATCAATCTATCTACATTAGTTGTAATCCCTGATCTGTTGAAACATAAAACTTTAGTATTTGTGCCACATATTCGAGCCCAAGTATTGTAAGAGGAAGTCTGAAAGTTGCACCAGTGACTGAGAAATTAAAGAGTGGAAGACTAGCCTGATATGGACGTGTAATGCGGAGGGATGCAAGTCATGTGGCCAAAAGAAAGATGGGGTTGAATGTAAGTGGTTATGTGGGAAGGGGGCGTCCAATCTGGACATGGATGAACTGTGTAAAAATGAGGATATGAGTGAAAGAGGAGTGAGTGCGGAGATGACGGATGATAGACTGGAGTGGCGGAAGAGGACCTGCTGTGCCGACCACACCTGATGTGGGATAAGGGCAGGAAGAAGTATATTCAAGCCCAAGTTCGGTCAAGTTTCAGTCAAAACTCAGCCCAAGTACCGATTTAATATGTCCAATGTGTGCCACATATCATGTGCCTGATGGAAAGCATCATGATTGTCCATATCAGACACGGCAATGCACTGCGAGATCGAATCAGAAATGAGGTAATCCGTAGACAAACGAAAGTTACCAATATGTCGGTAACTTTCGTTCGTCTACGGGTCGTTATGTTCGTTTATTATTTATTAGCAAGGATAAGCAAGTTAAAGGCAATGGGCACATAGCACGTAGAACTGATGGCCGATGTGGCTGTTAAGTTCTTGAATGTAGACCATGGCCCGGTAAGCGCAGCGTAAGACATCCAACCACAAGGTGGACAGACGATCTAATAAAAGCAGCAGGAACACGCTAGATACGCAGAGATACGACCGAGCCACAACCGGAAATCTGGAGATCTATGGGGGAGGCCTATGTTCTGCAGTAGAAGTTCTACGGCTGAGATGATGATTATGATAAATCCATCCATCTTATGTCACTAATATATACACGATATGGCAAACCACCGGCCCGATGGTTGAGGATGGATGAGACTAGATGAGACTCGCACAGGACCGGAAAGAGTGACGTTAAAAGAGGAGGCCTACAGGTATACCCAGCAGTGGGTAAATACGGGATAGAAGATGGTTGGATACGTGTTCAGTAGATAGATATTATATTCACTGGTATAGAGGTATAACCATTTTGCAATGTCTAGTGATCAAATTTTACGCGACAATATAAATATGAATATCTAAGCTAATTCCAGTTATTTTCTGACACAAGCCGCGCATAACATCCGTTTAATGTTCCCAAAGATAATGCGCTATTGTGCCGAATCATTTTAGAAATCTGGCTATTTGCCACTAGAGCTGCAACAACTCGGATATGTCGGACGTCAGTTTATTCCGGCAAAAAGCTAATTTCTAGCCTTCCCGGATTCTAAAAGTACAGAATTCTTTAAAATATTTCGCTTACATTCATAATTCAGTGAGCAACTGAGGTGACACTTGCGGTTGGAAATGGTTTTAACAAAAATAAACGCAATATTATTCGTTCCACAATACTACTAAAAATCTAAACTTTTGGTAGCTAGCCATTATAGCCATTCTAGAGTGGATCTGATGTGAGTAAGTCATAAAATATAGTGCTGCTACCACGCTTCTGATTTGATGTCGGTTAAACTTTCGATCCGCCTTTGCCATACCTACTTTTTCGTAATTTGACCAGACAATCGGATCGTAATGTATGTTCTGAGCCTTAGCCAAGATGAGATTATAACAAACTAGCTGTGTCCCGCGGTTTCACGCGTAGTCTGCGTAATCTATGGACTAAAAAATCTATATACCGAATTTCAGCCCAATGTCTTCAGTAGTTTTGGCGTGAAAGAGTAACAAATATCTATCCAACCATCCTCACAAACTTTCGTATTTATATAAGTAGAAAGTATAAAAGGGGACGTCAAAAAGGCAGTGAAACGCATAACGGTTTAAAAAACCTTTAAAAGAATGTGAAAAATGTATCTTTAATAATCTGTGTGCATTTTGAAAACATCCAATTAAAAAAGACAAATGCATTAAACTTTCTCAATTGTTGAGAAATAGAATTGCGAGCCAGCGGTGGTTATTTTCGGGAATATTTCTGTCAGCACGACCACAAATAAATTAAAAGGGCTATAATCTTACTGCACTCGCGAATAACATTCCACATTTTAATCCACGACCTTGCCTATATAGTACCAATGTTTATTTTGGACATTTATGTATTGTTTTCTGTTAAAGATTTACTCTGTTATTATTTTGTAAAGCAAATGGAGTTACTCGTTTAACTATAAGTTTAAATGCGAATCAAATCAACTTACACATTGTAGCAATAAACCAAGAGTGTTACATTTTTGTTACAACTGAGTACCTAATATTAGAAAATTAACGAAAATTAGAATATGAAGTAAGTTAATTTCTTTGAGTTTTGTCCGAAGATTAGACACGTTTATTATATAGACTCACGGTATCTATTAAAATCTATTATAATCTGTGTTTTCAAATTACTTATACCAAACTGGTAGATGACAAAAGGCTCGCCCCCTATTACATGGGACCAATAATATACCTACTACAGGCGAAATGTGAGTGTACCTACTATGAGACTGAGTCCTGTGCACACCTCTGCCTAACCCTGCGGGAAAAAGGCGTGATTGTATGTTATGGTATGTTAAATTACTTATAAGTAGGTACGCAAATAGCCTTCGAACATTACGCTTTCAAGTAAAAGGTTAATAAGAGTGCACGCAAGAAGATATCCATTTTCTTAGCAATACGACCGCCAACTGTTTTTTTTATTTAAATAAAAATATCATCATCACCTTAGCCTTTGGTAATCCACTACTGAACATAAGTCTCTCCCATAAAGGGGGGTTTTGCCAATACTCAACAAGCTTCGCAGGCGGGTTGTCGAGCGCAGTTCGATGGATTTTCGCAGAGGACGCTGCTGCCCGTCCTCTGGATCTATTAACCCTTAGCCGGCTTTTACGGCCACCACGGGTAGAGAGGGTGGAGCACTATTCTAAAGCCGGTAAATAAAAATAAATTAAAATTTATTTTTATGGTTTGCGTGTGTGGTGAACGATATATAATATATCAATGGAAAAAGAAAATAATATAATGTTCATAATTAATTATTATAATAATACTAGCGAAATAATACCGCTATAATAATACCGCCCTCACTTCGCTCCGAGAACCGTTACATATTATAAAACCTTGCTCTCATTACTCTGTCTATTGATGAAAACCGCACTAAAATCCGCTGCTTAGTTTAAAGTTCTAGGCGTACAGACAGCGGGAAGCTACTTTGTTTTATTTACAATGTAGACATAGAGAAATAATCGCTCAAATTTAAGTGATTTATTGGTTTTTTTAAAGTCCTTTTTTGACATATGTATAGAATACAACTCAGCGCTTAAAAAATAAGTAACTATCTTATTAATTAAAATCCCGCCCGTGGGTGAAATTTTTCTTTCCTTATTTGTATTATTAATTAAAAGTTTTATAGCCTAAGAGCACCTTTATGAAACTGTTGGAACAAAACGTTGCAAATTTAGTTCTAATTAATATATATAAGTATTATGTATTTGTCTTAAGAGATGCGATAGTTACGTCCTATTATGCTTGTTCATGCGCTTATAAAATACTGCTTTATTGCATAATAATAGTAAACAGCAAGTCAAGATTAGGTTCCTATAAGTGTCTCGGATAACAGGATGTAACTTCACTCACGTGATTGTCGCTATCAATTCGACCACCTCGCACATGTCGTCGATTTCGTCGCTGGAGTCCATTTTTCTTTTTATTTTACTCCGAGTTTGTGTAAAATTTAAAACCAGTGTCTTCCTCTAATCCCAAATTGTAACTAATCTTGTAGAAGGCTACAAGATTATTTTCACTTGCTAAGAAGACATTAGGTATAAGAATATCCTAATGTCCTCACCGCATTACCGACTCGATAAAGTAAATGTATAAATGCTTTTGGCTTTACACATCTATTAGCAATTGAGACCTTTTTGTTGTTTAATTGACTGCACTGTGAGTGGAATGATGTGTCGTATACTTAGTCTCTGACTCGTCAGACTTTTAAGATTAATATAATTTTTATCTCTTTTATCTGTCAATACATTATATATATAATTAATAGATTAATTCGGCTTGCCTTGAATTACCTTGTTTAAATAGGCATTTTGCTACTGAATTTTCAGTTATACTTCACCAATTAAGCGAAATAAAATTTGATTTCATAGCAAAAACGGACGCGCTAAAACATTAATTGATTATTTACCTCGACATTTCGGCTAAACTGCATCAGTCATAGTCACGAGAAAACTGAAAAATGCGGGTATCAACGTCCCGTTTTTGTTAAAACCTGCCTGCTGTTAAAATTTTGCATATGTGGTACTTTCCCAGGTGGCCCCCTGCAAAAGAGGCCTACCACTACAAAATTACTTAGTTTTCTATATTATTTTTTAGTTATGTGAGATAGTAAGTGGGTGCTGTAGTATTGTTAAATATTTTTACAATAAAGGCACTTTGTCCGTTTATAAAAAATAACCAAAATGGTGTCATGTCTATTTGTATATGTGGCCGATGGCACTAAGAGACTTTTCACTATTTTCGACTTAATATTACTTTCACCTTGGCATTCAGATCGGGAATATACTAGAATAGTGTTAAATACTAAAACCGTTTATTTCAGCTATTTGAACTATGTTGTTGCTATGGAATGAGGAACTGGGTATCAAATGAACGTTTTTATGAGTGGCTGGAATTGCTTGAATAGAATTGTCCATTACTTTGTCCATGGACAAAGTATAATGTGATATTCACATAAAATAATGTTTCTATTCCTGTATGTGTGGCTGTAGGGCTATTCCTGTAGTGACAGTCTTATCGCTTAACGCGATTTCTTCCAGACAAGCGGAAGGAAAGGAATAATTTACTCATGAGTATTTCTGGTCGGCGGTGTTCTTATAGGAGAACATAAAATTGTACTATTAAGTTTGTATATATAAGTATATTAAGCTTGTTAAGATTACGTCACATAATTTATTTATAATTTCTGTCACACCGCCGACCAAATGTGATTTACGGTACTCTTCTCTCCCTGCACGGTTGTCTTGCTTTTAGCGATGAGACCGCCAATTGTTACACTATTTTTTTTTAAATTAATCATTTGTAATTGATATCAAATACTCAGGTCTGCGGTCCTTTGCGGCTGTAAAAAAATCATACTTCTAAGTTAACGCAATCAAAAGTTATGGCCATTTTACTGCATATTTCCATACTTTGCGCAAGGAACTAAAGATGGCGCTTTATGTTAGTAGGCGGATTGTTTTTGGGATTGGAAGCTTTTTGTTCAGATATATAGATATGGAACCCTACACTATGCATTTATACGTATGCCTTAACAATTTATTTTTTTATGCCATATGGCAAACGAGCAGACGGTCCGCCTGATGGTGAGCGGTTACCGCCGCCTATGGATACCTGCAACACCAGAGGTATTGCCAGTATGTTGCCGACCCTTCAAGACTATATTCGCTCTCCTTTTGAAGAGCCCCATGTTGTAGCTCAACGGGAAGACCGCAGCAAGGAAATCATTCCACAGTTAGCACGTATGCGGCATATTAGAAATAAACACAAAATTTGAAAATGCATTTTTTAAATTGCAATAACTATAAGCTCATTCTATCGTCTATCACGCACAGGTAGCTGGCGAGATGCCAAATGACGTAGCGGAAGGTGGGGTCAGGTGTAAATAAACATTGCCAAGTGTTAATGACCTTTGGAAACACCCTAGGTTTTGTGGTCTGATACGACTATGGTATGCGTTAATAATATAAACTCGTATCGAAGTACTTATCGCAGATCAAATGTTTCATCAATCAAAGTTTCATATCAAATGCTTAAAAGATGTTAGAAAAAGGTGTAGTTGGTAACAGTCATGGGGTTAAATAATAAGGGCGCCTTCAAATTCGTTCCTTCCTTCCCTCAAATTTCAAGGCGTGAGGAAGTTCTGCAGTGGCGCTACAATGATACGATGTAGTGAAAGTTGTATATAAGTGCCTAATCAGCCATCTTAAGCGTTTCGTGGTAGTTGAACTAGCAAATTATTGGTTTGACAGTTCAAAAGCCATTTTAAGCGACTATGAGTTGTGGGCTTGTGGTTACCACACTTTTGCGTTTTTGCAGATATTTCGGATCCATTCTATGTCTATGTACTCGTACGTGCGTACTTTCTCACGCGTCAAATTTGAAGGCGCTCTTAAAACCTTAGTTCATTAAACGTGTAGAACTAAAAAAATAAAATTGTTAATTTCACTTTATAGATAAATGCTACGGAAGTAATTGCACGAAGAAAAATCCCGTAAGAGTTTGTAGAAATTTCCTTAATTTATTAAAATAAATTGTTGTCCCAGTATTATGTTATATATTATATCAAATCATTGTATGAAAACCTGCAAGTTGAGGGTATTGTATGTGCCTCGGATGAATAACGCGGTTATAGTGATAAAAACATGATATATGCCTCGTTTGCTCCAACATATTACATACTAACACTGACTGAGATAAATTTCCCTTATGATATTTGCCTAGAGACGGGAGTAGAAAATTAATAAAATAGGTACGATTATTTGGATAACACTACACAAAACGCACAAACAAAAACAAAACATCAACATCATCATCAGCCGGAAGACGTCCAGTGTCACCCACTTAGATCTCCCCCATAGAACGCCATTGTGGCCGTAACTATTCTTTTTTTTTATGATAGTGAATGACAAGACGAGCAAATCAGGTGCCTGATGGTAAGCATCATGATTGCCCATATCAGACACAGTGCCACCCAATGTTTTAAAATTAAAATTCTGCGCGGCACTGGACTGCGCCGTCACCCTGAGTTATTAGTGGTTGAAACTCGTCATGCCCAGTAATTTCGCTGGTAACATTGCCCTTCATACCGGAACACAGTAATGTTTGCACATTACTGCTTGGCGGATGAATAACTGGCGGCCCCCTGCTAAAGAGGCCTACCACTACAAAAATTCACATTAAGATAGATAGATAGATATGATAGAATATGTCCCTCTGCCGGGTCTCACGAAAAAAACAAAACATAATAATGACAAACTAAAAAGGTACTGTAATATTTATAAAATTATGTGTGAAGTTCATAGTCACGTCTCGCGTCGTGCAGTGTCGACCGAATAGGTGCGAGCTCAGCATGTGTTGCAAACAAATCAGCAGCGCTGATTTTTTATTATATATTAGCACGGTTCCAGCTGATATCATAGACGATAGATTTGGTTATGTCAGCGATCAGTCAGAGGACAGTCGACTCGAAAAGAAAAGAACGCTTTCTTCTTCTTCTCCTAATATTATAAATCTCAAATTTCAGTACAATTTAAAAAGCTTACGTTTTTAACAGGTGAACAAAACGCTTGCGAGTTCTAACTCACCTCCAGCGCCATCTAGCGCGGTTTTGGTTAAATTGATGGATGGATGGACGTTTGTTACTCTTTCACGCCAAAACTACTGAACAGATTGGGCTGAAATTTGGTATTTAGGTAGCAGGGTAGACCCTGGAATAACACATAGGGTGTCTATGCGGGTGAAACCGCGGGGCGATTTTATATTAGTATTTAATTAATATAAAATCGATCTTTCAAACGACATATCTAATGAAATTAAAATAATAACAATATAACACCTACTTTTAATCTATCAAAAGATTAAAAATAGGTAGCAAATAGAACATTATGGAAATCAAAAAAAGACGGTAGAAACAGGAATATCAAAGCTTTGAGCGGAAGTTATTTCAATATATCCTTTAGTAACTATGTAGATTATATCCTGGTAGAGTCAAGGAGTCTTTCATTATACTGACAAGGTATTTTTAATCATAAATTGTAAACATTTCGCGCGCATGCTTTAGAGAGATATTTTCAAAAGCGCTGCATACATAAGATCAACTTTATTCAGTAAAATGTAGTCTGAGCCTTTAGTTTTTGTTGTTTTTCTATTTAGTATCGAGATACTTTTCCCGTTTCCCTTGTAAGAAAAAGCAAGCAAGGAGAAATAGTTTGCGTCTGTTGCGTCTTTTACTCGGCTTCGAAAGCGATAGCTTGTTTTAAAATTCGTCAGAAGGCAGTAAGTTGCTATTATAATAGAGATCTAAAAATGCGTAGCCTCTTCGAGATATGACGGCGCACCTTTGAAACTACAAATACAAATTCCGAATAAAACATTTGAAATACATTATTATTCAGAAATAAATTTTATGCTTGTATATTCAAAATCAACTAAGGCATTAAATATTTATCTAGTTTTCTTGCTAAGCTTCTAAAATAGTAAATTTGAGGCTTGAAAATTGCCATTTAATTTTCATTTACCAATAATCTAATAAATTATTTAGACGAATTATTCAATAAATGGAGACAAGACGCCCTTACAAGGGCAGACGTATTGTTAACTAAAATATACGACCTATTGTTTCATACTTGAGGTACAGATGGTAACTTCATTAGGAATTCAGAAAAGTTTCGCAGAAATAACGTAGCCGACATGTAAGCTCTTTTACTTATTTAACCACTTCATTTTCTCCATTGATGTTCTTTTAATATCGAGTAAATCACTAATTCGCGTCTTACGGAAAACTCAGTCAAAATGAAGTGCAGCAGTTTTTTGGTTCGCACATACTTTGGTGTTAGATTTGATATAATATAAGTACGTAGGTATCTACGAACGTATTATTTTTACGGTATTATATTGTTACGGTCAGTACCCTAGTTTCGGATTGTACCACCCTGCCCCACCAAACCGCCCCACTGGTGAGGTTAAGTGGAGTGCTACATATTTTGCAGTGGAATAAGCCCCACTAAATTGACTCGATGGGGCGGACCAAAAGCCGGTTGGATTTAGCCCCACCAGGGTTGTCACCTTAGTGTTATTTTTGACCCAAGGTTCAAATTGCAAATATTATGCCCAAAGCCACACGTGGCTTCAACATAAAAACATCATAACTGACTGCAACGCTTTGGCTTCATCCGTTTGTGCTATTTTTCTAAATTTTCCAGATCCTGCACGCAATATCCATTGTTCATGCATCAATGGTTATCTCACACGTGTACCCAAATGTTCTTAACACCTGACACGTCACGTGTTTGTAGCTCCTCCCGTTTGTGATATTTTGATTGACGCTGAAACTTTCTTTCGACTGTTTTTCCACACCATCACGGGTTACACGCTGTGAAAACTTGGTCGTGTGTTAATTTTCTTACAGGAAATACGTAAGCGTTTTCATATTAATTGTATAATAACGGGGTATGTTTCCGTTTTGGTTGATATGTTATGATAACATATTTAATTACGATATGTGCGTACTATTAGTATAACCACCAATATTCATTTTATTAAATATAAGCAATACAAGCATTTATTTGTTGTAGACAATCTAAAGCTAGGTAAAGCTATTTTGTCTGTATTCCTAGCATTGAAATTGTGGACACACTATTTAAATTGAATTTATTTCAATTCGTACGCACATATTACATGATGTTCTTATAGATGATATGTATAGTACGTATTTATAAGGGTCAGTATGTTTATTTCTTTAGAGAATTCTCTTAGGGATTCGCGTGGACGCATCTCAAAGATGCCATATGAATCACACGGTTTTGTAACTAATACGAATATAATTTCTATATTTGCGGCTGGCCCCCACAACAAAATCCCATAAGTATGACATTAAACTGTGAAATATTTAAAGAAGACTAATCTCGCCGTGACTATATCTGTTAGTTACCTAATTTTGTAAACCGCATAAACTGCAGATTCCCTGAGAATACAGCAATATGATGAATATATACAAGTTATAACGTAGTTTAACTTTAATACTAATAATCTAACTTATTAACATATTTATGATGAAATTAATAATAAACCAGTTTCATCTCGCGGCTTCCTCGACTGCTTCGGTGACGTAGTGGGCGCCGATCAGGAGGTCCCGGGTTCGACTGACCTACTGAACTTCAAAGTTTATAATATCGATGTACTGTATTAATAAAGTTTAAAAGTGCGATTTGCTTGAGTTCCATCCCCAGGTCAAGCCAAAGTGTTAAATATTGGATTTTTTCATTAGGAATTATCTCAATAACTGCCTGAAGTCTGAAACTGTACCCGGTAGATGGGAATAGGCTCGCCCCCTATTACATGGGACCAATAACATACTGGCGAAATGTCTTCGGGCAAAATGTATGGTTTTATGTGTAATATGTTAACTCGCGGCTTCACTCATGCTAACCGCACTACAAAGCAAATATAAAATCTGGATGTTGCGTGAACCAGCTGCTAGGTATGTTATTTTAAAATATTAAATGTAAAGTCTTATTCCCGCCTATTAATTATGTAAACGAAAAATATCGTAAACCGTTATAACACATTAAAGTATGTAATTGTGAATGATATCATGCAATCAATGACGTTGAATCGCTTCCTTCTATCTATTGGTATCCTTACTCTGAGCATGCAATCCGAAAACAAACGAGAATGGTTTCCAAACCGCAAAAATGGATCAAAAATAAAATATGAGCTCATTGTCTCAGTCTTGCTCAGAGCACAGACACCGTAGTCAAAAAGTTGATTAACTAAAATCATTCGCACACAAAACGCAGCGTAATCGTATTGTAAGCGCTATTAGCTTTTTTTGGCACTTTTATTCCTACATAATGTACCATCACTTGACAACTCGAAAGTGAACAAACAACGCGTATGGGGAAGGGTAGCGGATTTTTACATGTTTCTTGTATACTCTTCTTGTAGTGGTATCTTTCCGAACCCATGGTAGATTAATTACTTAAGCTTTATCTTCATTGACTTACATAAGTGCCATATTGTGACCGAATTGAAACGCGGCACCTTCCAAACAAACGAATGTAACCAAAGCAAATATTGTAGAATCATCAGTTGAAAAAACTTTGCTCTACAAATTTCTTATGCGTTCTTCTTGTAGACTGTAGAGGTATCATTTCGAACGCGCGGTAGACATATTACGTTATCTTCATTGACGTGCAAAAGTGTCAGATTGTGACCTAATTGAATAATTCTTTATTTAGTTTGAGTTTGAAAAGAAAATTAATTGTTTAACTCATTTTCGTCTACACTGCACTTATAATAACGTTACGCCTTGTGTGCTAAAGCTCTAAACTCTAAAACAATTATACAAAGCGCGTAAGATGTAACTAAATAAACTTATATGCACTTATTTAAATACATTTTTGTAGAGTCTCAAAGTTTATAATTGTGTAATTCCGGTGACTTCGTTTCCGTAGGAATTTCGAGAATACCTTATTCGACATAATAAGACTCGACGAAACATAGCTCACCGCTAGGAGAGTCACCTTTGTGCGGAGCGTCGTCGCGGGACTCATCGCTCCGCGGAGTCATCGACCAGGGCACATATCATTCATTCCCCGCCTATATTGTAATAGGAAACTACGGAATAAATGTAGCTATATAGGTCAAAGGGTTAGGGCTGTCTAATAAGGCTGGGCGTTAAAAAGAGTGAGTGACAGTGAGTGCCAGTCAGTCAGGACTTTGATTTTTATAAATATACAAGATTTATACTTCAAATATTTTTCTCCCACTTTTACGCACTTTATGAAGAATTTGATGGTTTAGAAATGATTTATACACTTCACACAAACTCAGAATACATAGAATCATATATTTGTTACAGCTTTCAAGCTCATGGCAAATACATCAGAGTTAAGATACCAGCTATCTCTCACATGTCAGTTTAAAACCATGATTTATAAGGAACCAATGAATAAATATTCATTTTGAAAGCTAGTCATACAAACTCGGTTTACGAAGTTGTTTTACAGGAATAGATTTTGATTGCAGTATACGTTAATACAGTTGTTTATGTCTAAACAAAATGTTTGGCACGCCCACACTACACAAACATACGGCACAACACATCGTTTTTAAATAATGAATATGTAAGGTTATTTCCAAAATACTTATCAAGGAGTCAACCACTGATTTGACCTACTTCCAATTTTGATTTTACTTTGTTTTTATTTTGGAAGTTCTACTGTTTTATTTAATCAATTTTAATAAAATTTTAATTAGAGTACTACTCTTATTAATACTCTTTATTATCACCAAAAACAACAGCAACATTACACAGATTCTCTTAAAACACCTAAAACATTCTTATTGGTTGACAATGGGCGGCATTATCGCTTTAAGCGATCTCTTCCAGACAACCAGTCTTTGGACGGATAGGGGAATGAAAGCATGAGTAATCTTATCATACAAGTTTCTTTCGTGTTTCACCATTTTTAAGTCGATTTTAAAAGACTAAGTTTTAAAAAATGCTAGATCGAACATTTCACTAACCAATTGACACTTTAAAGTGAGATTTTAGTTAAATTAAAAATAGCTAAAGAAGTTTTATAGCACTCACATCCGTTGTTTCAAAACACGTAAGTTAATGTACCGTCTTGATCTACACTAATTCATAATACTGCAGAAATCTGTACGCAATATTAGAAAATGTTCACGCCTACGCAACATATAAAAATATCGTAGTTTTCAAACTAACGAACGGAATTACGTAATTACGATTTCCAGTTTATTTCTGTTTGAGATTAATGTTAAGTTTTATGAGAGTGTGGCGGCGTCACCATCGTCACGTCAATCGCTGTAACAATATTTTGTTACCAAGGTTTATCACTTGATTTATTCATTTAGACCAAGAACACACGACTTACTGAAATATTTTTGTTCGATAAAAATATTTGAATTTTGTTAATAATACCTAAGTTAATTTTAATATTGCTTAAGGTTAAACGTCACCCATACAAAATAAAAATACACGGATGTGAAGAAATAGGGAATAATTTAACGCGTAAACATATGTTGTTATAGAAAACCTTACAGTTTCTTTGTATGTATGAAAATTGTAAAAGAGTAGTTATGTTAATGTTTTTTTTAAATAGCAAAAAACTATACAGATTTCTTTAACAAAATATATTTTCGCGCAAATAAAGGCCAGATCCAGAGCCAACCACAAACAATAGAGTGGAAATTATTCCATTATTATTAAAAATTTTATGGGTGACGTTTAACCTTAATATAATTATTGGTATCCCAAAACAATTACGTGAATATCAACTAGCGACCGCTAGATCGCTTCGCTCCGTACATATATATTTTATACATCTATTAAAGAACAAATTATTTCTATTAAAGAAATCCGCATGAAATTCCGTCGCGTAGTTTAAAAATTTTTAAGCGTAGTGACGACAGAAAGTGACTTTGTTTTATACTATGTAGCGGTTACAAAGACAAATAATCTTATATATCTATATAAAATATATTTAAAATAATAATATATACAGAAAGTACTGATTAATTTATTAGTTAATTAACTTCGGTTAAACAAAAGTAGCCATTTTAGTATAAAGTAGGTGTTATTCTTAAATGACGTCAAACGATTAATACAATATTCATCAAAAAATTATTCAAAAATACCTTTGTAACCTATTTCATCGAAAATACGCAGACAACAATTTATTTCACGGGTGGAACATCAAAAAGGCAAATTTTCAATCAAAACGGCTCGTACTTCGGGGAAGTTAGAAAATTATTAATTTCTATGCAAAGTACTCGACTGCGGCGCCGTTTCCGCGGTCATTAACATACTTCTCTAATTACTTTGGTTAATGCTCACTTGTACGATGGTATAACGTATGAAAGTGTAACGACGCGGGTTTCGCGAAGGACGGCGCGGCGCTGGCGCACCTACGGACTACGGCCGCCGGATGAATGAATCTTTGTTATCCGTGTGTTATTAGAATAGTGATAATGACATTGCTAGGTGTGCGATGAGCCAGGTGTTACCTGCGAGCAGTATGCCGCGGCGGGGCGGGCGTAGCGCACGTCTCCAGGCCTCCAGGCAGGCGCGATCTCTACTGATCTCCACACTACTTCCACCGCTATTTTTACCCGCTTATAATTTTATTGTTTGGGCGAAAACTCACGACAAGTTCGCGCGACGGCCGGCACACTAATGCCGACGAATGTTTCCAGAATTTAAACACTCCACTAACCCTATATTATGTTCTCTTATAGCAGTTCCAGCGTGTTTATTTACTTCTTTATTATTGCTTTTTAATGCAAACAGGGGACAAAAACACAATTGAATGATATCCAAAATTGTATGACCTTTCATACAATTGACAAAGACAGTGGAATCTGCGTCGACGCTACATAAACTATGAAAACATTCTTACGTATTGAGTTTGGAAGCTTACGTCAATTAAATAAATCAGTACTGAAATGATAAATGTATCCTATATTATTTACATAATAAACATCTTGAACGTCCTACGTGTCCATAAATACCAAAGTAAATTGCTTTTTGGTATTTCTAAAAATAGACAGTGGACGTGTGGTTCAGAAAGTAGGTACTCAGGTCTAGATCCCGTCTCACCAGCTAACCCACTTTCCTACACAGACAATGAATTTCAAATGTTATACTTCAACAGGCCTCCAAGGCCTTATATCGATCTTCACAATGTCAAGCCAAAACCAAGAGACCTAGAGGTCTAGCTTTAGATTTACCCAATTCCCAAATAACATAGACAGAGTCTATATTTGCGGTGTAAAGACACACTCCAAAGATATGAGATAGAGATGGGCTTAGATGCAATTGAAAGAGTTCGGGTTGCGGAAATATTAAAGTTTATTGCTAACTGAAGCACTATACTTCTCTAATTCTCTATGAATGCACTTGTATCGGCTCACCATATAGAGCACTTGAGTTCCCACGATAAATAAAACAATTAACATAACTCTACAGATTTCTTTAGCCATAAGTTTCTTTTAACAAACAGTATCAATAAAGGCGTCGTTCAGAGCATACTGCTCTTTCATTTTTTAACTAAGCGTCCCGGCGTGGCGCACCCGTACTCAACAAATAACCAACAATTAATTGTAACTTTGATCTTAACGATAAAATCAATGTATGCAGAGTCTCCAAACAGTCGAGACTCTACAGCACTGATTATGAAGATGTACTTATAAACCGCTAGAAACTGATACTTAATTGATACTATTTAAAATGATAACTGATCGTCGTGTACTATACACGATGAACTAAGATAATGATAAGTGAGTGGTTAGGCCGATGGCACCGATCGTACTGATGGAAAAGTATTACAGCCGCGTAAACTGCCGCGACTGCAATGATCGCCAATATGTATGACGGCAGTTATATCCGGTATTCGGTTACCCGAACACCATAATAACAATCAAAATATTTCAGCTTGGAATGGGGCGCAGTTATCGGAACAGCTTAAAATAACAGCTGTTTTTGTAACACCATGGAGCTGTTACTTAATTCCTAACCGAGAAACTGGTTCAGTTTAAAGAAACTGATATAACTTGGAAAGTTGGAAGTAGCTTTTCTATTTTCTAGCTTGTAAAACTATTGGAACGAAATAGCACCTGTTCTGTACCCGGATGCTCAATGAGCTATTATAATGAGTACACCAATATTTTCAACTCTATTTTTGCCCTACAATCAGACCACGCGGCCTGATTGTTGTCATACTTAATTTCATTAATGCGGCGTCTAATACTACGCTGGAATCGGTGTACCCGAGCCTGTGAAACACAATTTCCTTGTCGTTTTTCACACACACTAGCATTGTGTTACGCATACTGCAATTTAAAAGTTGCCGCGTTTCCGAAGCTATTGTTTTTAGTTAGTGCGGCGCGCCCGGAGATCCAAGATCCGAGAATCCAATCCACCCGACTTATTAACAATGTTATTTTGCTACGTAGCCTTGAAAACACAGTCTAAAAACTAGTTTCACGTGACAAATTGGCTATTGGCATTGCGCTCTGATATTTCTAGTTCGCTCAACAATTCTTTATCTACAAAATAACGAAGTCGCCAGTTCGTAGTGGAATAGAAAATAATGAGAATTCTTTTTTAATGTATTTACTTGAAGTGAATAGTACGAAATTGTATAACACCAGCGTAGTCCTCGTGACTTCGTTCCCGTAGGAATTCCGGAAATTGAAAAAAGTTT
Source organism: Hemistola chrysoprasaria (assembly GCA_947063395.1). Classification (NCBI taxonomy): domain Eukaryota; kingdom Metazoa; phylum Arthropoda; class Insecta; order Lepidoptera; family Geometridae; genus Hemistola; species Hemistola chrysoprasaria. The sequence goes on along the minus strand of OX346727.1, from coordinate 5,580,319 downwards.
CGATTGTTCACGGTGTTGACAATCGTTACTAAAATTTCCTAGTCGTTCACAGTGTAAACGAGTGTGACTTTACATTTTCCATAACTTCACGCCTTTTTCCTAAAGGGCTACCCACAGTATGCCAGTTATGGTCCTATGTAATACTTAGAGGGCGAGCATACACACGTGCTAATGTCATCTTATATCTTACAATACAATAATTTGTTTATTAACACTTGTTTTAGTGTATTTAATTGATGTTTAACGATAACGTGACATACGACAGTACTGGCAAGTAATAATCGAATCAACCCCGGTAGCACAGTGACCAGGGAAAACGAAGTCCCAGGGAGTTAGAACTACAACGTGACAGCAGCCCGCCTAGCATGGCACGGGGATAACAAGTATTCCCCGTTTTTTCTCTCTTTCCCGCCCGAACGATTCATATCCGCTGTCTCGTTCTAACCCCCTGGGACTTCGTTTTCCCTGCTCACTGTGCTACCGGGGCAGCTAAGCAATGTTCGGGCGCAAAAAAAACGGGGATAACACACGTACTCTCCATGGCGTGCTTGTCGGGTGGGGAGTCAATTAAAAATTTTTCAAATATATACTTCTTTTACCAATATTGATCCCAAACTTTCGTAAAAATAGGAAACTTAGCTGTCCTATGGGAAACTTTTCTTTGATTATTTATTAACCTACTGTCATGATGCTTATTATTGCCCTTTGATTGATTGATTCCATAATAAACAGCAATATATAGTGATGTTCATCATCATCATCAATCATCATCAAAAACCGTCCATTGCTGACGCAATTGGCATCGGGGGAGGCCTATGTCTGAACATAAAACGCCATAAACTATTCATATGGGGGATTTTGCCGTAATCACCACGCTTGTTGTGCGGCTTGGTGATCGCAGTAGTTGGAATACTTGGAAACGGAAAGCACTGCTACCCGCTCTCCGTATGTCTCTCTGTCGAGTCTCATGGATCCTACAGAATGAGAAAGAAGTGGTCCTATTATATAGCCGGGAACCACACGGCTAATAATCAATAGTAAAATAATCAAGAGTAATGTTACATTTTTGTAACAAAATCAAGGTTAAACCTTAAATAATTATTCTTCTTCTTTCTTTCTTCCCATCTTCTTCCACCATCGTCTTTCTTTCTTCCAATAATTATTAGGTATAATAATTATTGGATAATGATTATTGGATTCGTAATTAAAGTTTCTTTCTTCATAACGGAAGTTTCTATAAAACAGTATGATCGCGTAAACACGCTCCAGGGTTGCCAGTAACCTTCGCCGTTAAAATAAAATCATCAGTTTTATTGCGCGTACAAGTTGCTAAGATTAGTGTTGGACTAAATAGTCTACATTTTTTATCGATATCGATAGATTACATATCATCACAACCAAAATAAATAGGCCAGGCTTGTAAATAGTAATTAAAGTTTGACAATGTCAAAGACTGACCTCATGTTGTGTGGATCTGACTATCGCGCCGGTGATCTGAATGTGGTCGAAGTCGTTGCCCTTCTTCGTGTGTATTATACAAATTAAATATCGATAGATTGAAAGTCCCCTCTCTATTTATACGGGTTTCATGGCTTGCTGAACACATTACGTTGATAATGGCCCACCGGCTAATATACAATGACGTATGCTGGAACAACGAAAATATCTGTAGTCGCACGCACGAAGATTAATCTGACACTTGATATCAATACTGGCTATCATTAAATCACTAAATATGTACTTGTAGTGCTCGTACCCCAACCTAGCTTTAAATCTGGAGTTACATGGGGCTCTTCAAAAGGAGAGTCAATAGAGTCATGAAGGGTCGTCAACATACTGGCAATCCCCTAGTGATGCAGGTATCCATAGGCGACGGTAACCGCTCACCATCTGCTTTTCTGCCACATTATATGTCATGAAAAAATGAGGACTTTTCGCCTTGGCGCTACCGTGTTTCAAATTTCACGTTAAACTGTAGGTCCCGGCTGTTTCCTATAAGATGTATAGGGGACAGTCTTTAGGTCATGTTGGAGGCCTGATAATCTTAAAACTATTACGAGTCCCTGACGTATAAAATGAACAAACGTGACTGTTTATGTCACCGTGTGGGTGAGAAGAGGTCTCACCAAAACATTTTTTATGATTGTGAGTAACAAGACGAGCAAATCAGGTGATGATTTCCCATATCGGACACAGTTCCACCCATTGTTTTAAAATTCAAAATTATGCGTGGCACTGCACTCCGCCCGTCACCCTGAGACATTAGTTGTTGAAACTCGTCATGCCCAGTAATTTCGCTGGTAACATTGCCCTTCAGACCGGAACAGTAATGTTTGCACTTTACTGCTTGGCGAATGAATAATTGACAAAGGTGTGGTATCTTCTCGAGGCGGCCCCCTGCAAAAGAGGCCTACCACTACACATCTGAACCGATTGGACTGAAATTGGTAATATAAATATAAGCTTAAATCCAGAAATAACGCATAGCATACTTACTACACATTGAGATAGTGTTATAACCATCTTATGCAGTATAATTCATCACTGGCATAATAAAATTAATTTAAGTAATTTGTAATCCCGCTTATAACATATTTTTCGTTACTCGGCTAATATCTGTGTTCGAGCTTGGGATATGCTGAAAACCAGCGCTGCACAGGGTCACCTTGTGCAGCACAAAGCTGAGCATATCCCAATTGCTAGTAATATAAATCTATTTAATTATTTTTTTATCTGTTTGTATTAGTTTTCTTGTATTTTTTCTATACTGGCAATAAATGTATCTTTATCTTTATCTTTACTTTTCACATGTAAAACAGCGCGGAGCTTGTTAATCTACTGTTTTCTAAATGCATTTGTAAATTAAATTTTAGAATAATAATGCTAGATTTTTAAGTATGGGAATTCGTAGCCTCGTAGCCCGTAGCCCCTAGCAGTGCCGCGTAGAGGCACAGCGTAGCTCCGTAGCTCTTGTAGAAGCTATCCTAAAAACGCGTAATGCGTTAAATTCCCTTGACACGATATTTGTCTATGAATAAAAGTAGGACGGTCTAGCCGTATTCATATAATAAATATGACCATCAAAGAGAATACGGCCTCGAATTTAATGTATATTCGCTAATAGGTACTTAGTGAAAATAACACGTTTTAGGGACTGCTCGATATAAAACGAAAACATACCATTGTTTGGGTATGAATTTATAGTAACTACGAATAAAACCACATAAACTATCAAAATACATTTTATTTGGTGTTTATTGGTTTAACACAAATGTATGCAAAACTATAAAAAGAGACCGTAAATTTTTATACAGTGGGAAAATTTTTTTAAACAAGAATTTAAGTTTGATAACTTTTTCTCTATCCTATTATTTTTACATACTATAAAAAAAGTCGATTTCCCCGTCTATCTAACTCTTTTTACTTCTATCGCTACGGATTTTGATGCGGCTTTTTCCAATGGATTGAGTTAATAATTTGTATTGGGTCTCTTACAGAACAGGTATCCCCAACTACACTGCTGGAGTCAATTCACATGAGTCATGTGGACAACTCATATTATTGTCAGTATATTATTATATATAATTTATTAAGCTTTTGTATTAATTTAATGGTGTGTCTGATATATTTAGTACAAGCTGTGCCCCGCGGTTTCACCCGCGCAGTCTTCGTTCCCGTGGGAATATCGGGGAAAAAGTACCTCATGTGTTATTCCAGGGTCTAAGCTACCTATATACCAAATTCCAGGCTAATCATTCAGTAGTTTTGGCGTGAAAGAGTAACAAACATCCATCCATCCATCCTCACAAACTTTCGCATTTATAATATTAGTAGGATTCGTTAAGATAAGATATTAGTTATATTTAAGGGATTTGTGGACTAGTAATATGGCAAAATATACAAATACAAATAATTAAATATGACAATATATATGACAAATAATTAAAATTCCTTCGTGTTCCGTCGCCCAAATGTGTCCATGAGGCTGGCTGTGTTTGTTGCCTCGTAGCAAATATTAATACGTTAATAATTATGAAAATGCGATCTCCGTCACAAAGTGCGTCGCTTGCTTCCAACAATCTGAAAGTAGTCAAAGTAGTAAAATCGTTTGTAAACCGACTAGATCTATCAATGTCGTCTCCAAGGTCGCTGCGCGGACGCACCACGAGTATTTCGGGCCAGTTGCGCAACCTACGTCATTTACAGGGATGGAGTAAGGGACTCAGTGACAGGGCTTTACTAAAATCATTTAGAAAAACTAAGTTCATGTTCAAGTAATTTAACGCACTTTCATGGCGTTTATCTGGCTCAACGTATAAGCATTGCTATTCAACGTGGCAATGCCGCCAGTATCTTGGGTACGCTACCATCTGACAGTGGTTTAGAGCACTTGGATTTTCTATAGGCCGACATGTCTGCCTGTGGATTTTCGAAGTGTTCTATGGTATAGTGTATTTAGTTAGGGTAGATAGTAAGTAGGTAGCTCTATTGTTTAGTCTTTTTTCAATACTATAAAATAAAATTTAGTAGTTTATTCATAACAATATTGTTACATGTCATATAGTATTTAAAGTTTGTTTTGGGTACATTATAGTTACAAATTAATCTAAAACTTATTTTTAATTTATCATTATAAAAATAGCATAATCAAGAAAACAATTAATTGTGAATGAAACAATATTGTAGTGGTAGGCCTCTTTAGCAGGGGGCCGCCTGGGGAAGTACCACACCTTTGCCAGTTATTCATCCGCCAAGCAGTATTGTGCAAACATTACTGTATTCCGGTATGAAGGGCAATGTTACCAGCGAAATTACTGGGCACGATGAGATTCAACAACTCATATCTCAGGGTGACAGGCGCAGTGCAGTGTCGCGCAGAATTTTGAATTTTAAAACACTGGGTGGCACTGTGTCTGATATGGGCAATCATGATGCTTACCATCAGGCACCTGATTTGCTCGTCTTGTTACTCCCTATCATAAAAAAAAAAAAAAAAAAAAAAATACATATTCAATTAAAAAACCTATTTAAAATTTAAAAATAAAATGAAAATTACACTTAACATCATAACATAACATCACGCCTTTCCCAAAGAGGTAGACGTAGGTGTACCCAGGACGCAGTCCCATGTTAGACACACCCACACTTCGCCAGTTATGTTTTTTAAGTTAAGTCCCACGTGCATGCATAGGGGGCGAGCCTATTGCAATCAACAGGGCGTAACTTCAGAGTCGACTGTCTTAAAAAAATTATACATACAGTCACGCCTTGTTCCCGGTGGGGTAGGCAGAGACTATTTCCCTCCACTTGCTACGATCCTGACATACAACTTTCGCTTCGTTCACTTTCATTACATTTTTCATACATGCTCGTCGGTTGTAGGTACTTTTGACTTGGCCTTTCCTAAGAACAACGTCAACTTGTTCCTGAAAAGTACGCCTAGGTCGACCGCTACCGACTTGACCATTCACACTAGCCTTCCTTATAAATCTCTTTTGTTAATCTCCTTTCATCCATCCTCTCCACATGTCCGAACCACCTCAGCATTCCTTTCTCTATCTTTGTCACTACATCTTCTACTACGCCACAACGTTCCCTTATCGCACTATTCCTCATTTTGTCCATCAAGGTCAATCATGCTTCGCAGGCTTCTCATCTCCACAGCATTAATCTTACTTTCATGCTTCTTCTGCCAGACCCAACATTCACTACATTCACAGCCAGTCGTGCCTTTTAAGACACTTTCTGACTGTTCATAAAAGTATGCAACGCCCCATTCACTTGATTTCATGCCAAAACTCTTCGTTCAATATCACAGTCATACTTTCCATCTCTTGCAAACTTAGAACCCAAATTTACAAACTCTTTCACTTGTTCCACTTTTTCTCCACCAATCAAACCAAAAAAATTATGATTGAGAAAAACCAGTAAGTTTACCTTAACTGAAAGTCAAACCGAGAACTTTGAATCGGCAATAGCGCCTGCGATACGTATCTACGCCATCGGGGCAGTCATTCATTTATTTAAGATACCCCACCCCCATCCTAAATTCTGACTAAATCTCTGTCGTCGGCCGCCTTTTTCACGTCTTCCCTTTCACATAATTACCATCATATCTTCCGCTTTTCCGTCAACTTTGGTTCAGTTAAACATATTTCCACGAGGTGTCAACTAATTGCACCATTTCCGTGAGTTTAACCATCCATTCATCAACGCTAAGTTTTATGTGGGAACCTTAGTTAAAGGAGACAGGTTTTTTTAGATTTATTATGTCTTTAAAAAGGAATAAACTATCCAATTTTTTTGACATGCTCCAAAGACGTGATATTTTTTAAATCGATCTCGTTATTCGTGGTCTTTATCTAAGATTTAAGATACACTTATTTTATTTATAATCAGATGCATGCCACGCTTACAGAAACTCCAGTATCTAACTACTTATTATGTACTACCTACTTATAATAATTATTATGGTAATTTAAACTGGCGAAATATAATATTAACTTAAAAATAGAATATAGGTACATATTCAAAAAGCTTTTATAATATATGATGTGAAATATGTCTACTTCAGAACGTTTATCATAATGGTTATCACTTTTCGTCGCAAAAACGTCGTAAGTTCGAATGACGAAAATAAACTCCAAAAGATTATATTTAGTTCCTTCCGTCCTTTTTACTTTAATTTGCTCTTTAACTATTTTATTCGTAACCTAAACTCAGCCTACTTATTTTAAATGTCCTACTTAGATATTAAAAACATAGATACGAGAAGGCAACTCGTTTGATGTAGACTCCAAACTTCAAGTATTCTTTGATTGATTCTTTGACTTGATTTGATTTGAAGGACAGCCTGGTTGGCACAGATGGTAGTAACTCTGCTTTCTATGCCGCAGGCCCCGGGTTCGATCCCCGGCCAGGTCGAACATTTGTATGCATGAACATGTCTGTTTGATCTGTATCTGGGTGTTATAAGCTTATATAAGTATGTTTATCATCTGGTTACCATAGTACAGGCTTCTAGCCTAGTTTGGGACCAGATGACCGTGTGTGGAAGTTGTCCCATATTATTATTATATCAGAATTATCTGTAGAATAAATATGAAATCAAATGAATGCCATGTTGTGAGCGCTCATCAGAATGTGACCTACTAAAATTATATCAAAATAGACACGACGAATGTTCGGCTAAAATTAGTTGTTTACGAAATACAATTGTTTACTAATGTGGGATATTACAACACCTGCGATAGGCATAACTACTGTTTTATAATAATACTAGATGTGCCTCGCGGTTTCACCCGCGTTCTCATCGTTCCCGTGGGAATATCGGAAAAAAAGGTCTAAGCTACCTACATACCAAATTTCAGCCCAATCCGTTCAATAGTTTTGGCGTGAAAAAGTAACAAACATCCATCCATCCATCCATCCTCACAAACTTTCACATTTATAATATTAAGTAGGAAGTTACCCATACTACTTATTACTTATGTATGGGGATCACTGAGCTATTAAACTTCGAAGCTCAGGGCGGTTTGGGGATGGTCAGCTACCATAATATCAGCTTCTATTTCTCGGTTAAGGACAACAGGCTCACTCCCTATTACATGGAATTTAAAAAACATAACTTGACAAAGTGTGAGTGTACCTCCCTACCACAGCATAATAATAACTCTAAACAGTATGTCATCACTTTTGAAAAACCTCAAAATACCCAAGCGGCTGTCAATTCTTACGCCTTACCGGGGCGCAATGGAAGCTGGCCGGACCTACCTCAGGCAGCGCTGGGAGTCCGGTCTCTGTCATACCGCTCCCCATCGTTGCTCCGTCTAGACACACAGTTAAACTACAAGTAGGTATAGTCACAGAAATAGTTAAACGTAGATCCCCTACTATGAGACTCCTCTGCCTGGTTCGTACTATTCTGCCAAAAACTTCGGGAGAAAAGGCGTAATGCTATGTTGATTATGAGATGTATGAATATGTTATTTATTTTTAGGAGTCCTATCCTGCCGTTCGGTACACTTCCACGCCTAAACGCGTTGAACAGATTTTGATGAAGTTTTGTTAAGAGATAGATGAACTTTAGGATTTGGAGATCTATTATAATAATAATAAATAAAAACATATAATATAATAAGTAAAATAGATCAAATACTACACCGAGGTCATTAAAGTTAATTAAATGATGCGTTATTTGATTATAAGTTATCTCTGTCATTTGAAGCTAATTGTTGTATTAATTATATACCTAGTCATGCATGCTGGAGTCCCGACCGCCACCATTCGAGTACATGCGTAGGCAGTAAAACTGCTGAGATAGCGTCTGGCTGCATGGTGGTCCAGGATGCATTTATTTGTTTTGAGAACCGTAGCGATAAGAAACTTTCTTGTAACCATTCGATTAATATTAAGTTAGTTTTAACTCAACTCTCTGTATCGTCAGACGTAATAAATATATAATTTTCTATTTTTGTCTTTTTAAAAAATAAATCTCGCGATCCTCTATCTTGACTGGCGCAGCCGGTAGGATTGCTGGGATACGTTTGCGAAAGGTCGTACTGAAATAAAAGTGCGATCCGCGCGTATAGTAGTCGCGGTACTTAACTTCAGTGACTGTGGCTCGCGGCAATCCGAACCAAACCAATAAATTTGTCATACTTGGACGCGGGAAGTTTTAAAGGACGAAGACTAACTACAATAGAAGGATGAAGACGGGCGTAATGTGAGTAAACCTTTTCGCATTTCCTTTTCCGTTTCCATCTATTTCTGTTGGTTAGACCAAATAATCGTTATTTGATTTTCACTTACGTACTGATATCGTCGTTATAATCTCAATATTAATTTTTAAGCTCGTATTACTGTCTGTTATAGTAAGATATTCGTAAAATTAATAAAATGGAGGAACAAACCATAAGAATTGTACCTAAGGATCTATTGTGTCTAATACCTAAGTATGAGGGTGAAGAAAACTTGTTAAATTTATTCATAAAGAAATCTGAATATATATATAACGGGTATGGAGCCCCTAGCAACGCTGTACAGCAGCAATATGTATTCCACGCAATAACCAGTAGGTTACATGGTAGAGCCGCTGCTTTATTAAGCGAGCGGGAGGATATAAACTCATGGGTAGCGCTTAAGGACATACTGGTTCAACATTTTGGCGACCCACGCTCTGAGGACTGCATCGCGATTGAACTCGAGCAAATGAAAATAAATTCGGGCGAATCTTATATCGATTTTTGTCACCGAATTCAACATATGCGTAGCACCTTATTCGCCAAGGTCAATTTGTTATCCGACGAGGGAGTGAAGGCCGCTAAAATGATAGTATATAATAATATGGCACTTAACGTATTCTTATATAATCTGACCGAAGATCTGATCCGTATCGTGCGTCTGAAAGGGTGCACTAACTTAGAGGCCGCATTAAGTATAGTAACTGAGGAAGTTAATTTCATGACTCAATTTAACGCAAAACAGAAACAGCGACAGACCTCGGCGGCGCCCACTAAACCGCCACTGCCGCTTAATGCAGCCCCTAATAATAGTTATAAATTCGGGATTCCATCTAACACACAAAATAAATTCACGACGCCTAGCCCAAATTTCAAATTCGGAATACCGCAACAACCCCAAGGTTTTAGATTCGGCCTTCAGCCTCAAAATATAACCCCACATGCCGGTTTTAGGCCCAATTTTCAAACTAACAACCCACCTACGGGCTTCAGGTTTAACCAAAATACCGGACCCCAAAACTATAGTGCCCCACGACCAAATTTCAATTTTGGCCAAGCACCAAGGCCACCAGTAAACCCAAATTTTGCGAGGCCGGTACTGCCTCAACAACCCTTTGGCCATGGATTTAAATTTGGTATTCCGCCAAACGCGAATCGCCCCAAACCATCAGAAAACACGGATGTCTCCATGAGAACAGCCCGACCGCTGAGGCAAAATATGTTAACTGCTTCGGCGGACCCAGAGAATGTATTCTATAACAATGAACTTGTAGAAGAACCCACTGAGCAGAGCGTTGCTGATGCCGCCTATTACGACGAAAACTATATGTACAATACGGAGGTACCGGAACTCAACGACATGCCCGGGGATGCTTACGGTTATTCAGAGATGAATGACTTGGAAAATTTTCACTTAACAGCCTCCAGCTGCCACCCCAAATAATAGAATTAAATTGTAGCTCAGTCTTAAAACTCCCACATATCGAAATACCCGAAATTAAATCACGTTTCATGATCGATACCGGAAGCATGCGGTCCTTTATAAGTCCTGCAAAGGTGGACGAATACTTTTCCGCTTTTAAATATTACGAGCCTTTCGAGGTAATAAGCACTCACGCCCGCAGCCAACACAACGAGGTTATCTGTATACCTCTGTTAAAAACTTTCCAGTGCGCAGGGAAACACAAATTCTACGTGTACGACGTAGACAGCCGCTACGACGGCCTAATAGGGAGTGACCTGCTGAAACAGCTAGAAGCTAAAATCGACATGAAAAATCAAATCCTGCAGACGCCCTATACAAGTATACCAATAATATATAACCCACCGTACGAAATATTACTAGAACCCAGGACTGACTCGCGGGTCAAAATACCTACTGACCTCAAAAATGGGGAAGCCATCATAGATTTCGTTGATTTTGGACAAGGGGTGAGAATGCCAAGTGCCCTTGTCACATGCGAGGACTCATTCGCATACACTATAATTCAAAATGCTTCCGAAGACACTATATCAATGGCATTTGCTAAGCCACTAAGGGTAACAAAATATGAAAGGGAGGAATGCACTATAAACGCAACATCAAGTAATTGTGAGGTCGACCAACTCCTAAAGGAAAATTTAAAAAAGCTTCGGCTAGACCATACCAACACGGAAGAGCGCGAGGCAATAGAAAAACTATGCTACGAATATCGAGACATTTTCCATTGCGAGGGTATACCGCTCTCGTTCACCAACAAGGTCAAACATGAAATACGGACTAAGAATGAAGACCCCATATTTATTCGGCCATATAGACACCCACCACTCTACAATGAAGAAATTCGAAATCAGGTGACCAAACTCTTAGAAGATGACGTCATAAGGGAATCACACTCGCCTTGGAGCGCTCCAGTACATTTGGTACCCAAAAAGGTTGACGCTTCGGGCGAAAGAAAATACAGGATGGTTATAGATTATAGGCGCCTCAATGAAATAACTACGGACGATAAATACCCTCTGCCCAACATCGCAGACCTTTTTGATAAATTAGGAAAATCGGTGTACTTTAGTACTATCGATTTGGCAAGTGGTTACCACCAAATCGAGGTGACAGAAGAAGACAGACACAAGACAGCGTTTTCCACGCAAGCGGGTCACTACGAGTTCACCCGCATGCCCTTCGGCCTGAAAACAGCTCCAGCTACGTTTCAGCGTGCGATGGACAATGTGCTTAGGGGTTTACAAGGACTACATTGCCTTGTCTATTTAGATGATATAATCGTGTACTCATCTAGCCTTCAGGAGCATATTGAAAAATTGCGTATGGTTTTCGACCGACTAAGGGAAACCAACCTAAAAGTGACGCTGGACAAGTGCGAATTCTTCCGCAAGGAAGTACTCTATCTTGGCCACATGATAACGAAAGAGGGACTTAAACCTAACAACGATAAAATTCAGGCCGTCCTGAACTTTCCGATCCCAACCACTACAACACAAATTAAAAGCTTCCTGGGACTAGTGGGATATTATCGTAAATTCATCAAGGACTTTGCCAAAATCACTCGTCCCCTCACTAACTGTCTAAAAAAGCGCAATAAAATAGAACTCACGGACGAATTTGTAGGTGCTTTTGAAAGATGTAAGGAATTGTTGGTGAATGCGCCAATATTGCAATTCCCAGACTTTTCTAAATCATTTGTACTTACGACCGACGCGTCTGACTTCGCGGTCGGTGCGGTACTCTCCCAAGGTCCCATAGGCTCTGACAAGCCAATAGCGTATGCTAGTCGCACCTTGAATGACGCCGAAAGCAGATACAGCACTGTAGAAAAGGAGTTACTCGCTATAGTTTGGGCCGTAAAACATTTCCGCCCATATCTGTATGGTAGGCGGTTTACAATATATACTGACCACAGACCCCTTGCCTGGCTCAACAACATGAAGGAGCATAATAGTAAGCTAACCAGATGGAAACTTCGATTGGCAGAATTTGATTACGACATCATATATAAAAAGGGGAAACAAAACTGTGTAGCCGATGCCTTATCACGAATTAAAGTCAACGCCGTAGGAAGAGATTGTGACTCCATGGAAGTTAATATAGACACAGTAACCATATCTTCTGAATCAGAAAGTACTTTATCAATACCACACGAGCCTAGGTCACCCTTTTCTATTCCATCCCCAACGAGCAGCACTATAACAGCATCTGAGCCCTCAGAAACTGAACACTCTGTCTACGAAACAGACTCGTCTGGAATTCCTATTTTGAATGAAGCCATTGACACTAAGCCCAACCAAATATTAATACATACATGGTTTAGAGGAGAACTGGCCGTCAAGGACTTATCAAGGCCAAAACAAAAGATTTTGGAAGTTCACCTACCACTTGATAGACCCGATTTAGTGAAACAATTTCTGAAAGAATTCATCAAACCAAAAGTGAAACATTTTATCTATTTCGAAGACGAAGGACACCGGAAACAATTTGCAGCCGCAATAATAACATTATTTAAAAAGGACACCGTAAAGATTCTTGAATGCACACAGAGAGTAGTATATGTTGAAGACGAGAATGAGCAGAGAGATATAGTAAAAAAATACCACATTGGTAAAACCTGTCATCGAGGAATAAAAGAGACCATCATGCATTTGAAACGAACATTCTACTGGAATAATATGGATTTAACTGTAGCCATCATAATAAATGCTTGTGAAGGATGCAAAACCATGAAGTACGACAGAAAACCACTGAAGCCTGAATTACAGCTCACACAAACACAAATGAAGCCTTTTCAAGAGATTTTCATAGACGTATTCACTATTGAAGGAAAATCATACTTAACCTTGGTTGACACTTTCAGCAAACTCGGACAGGCGATGGAAATTAATAATAAAACTACACCTGAAATAATTAGAGCTCTCATCAAGTATTTCTCTTTATATGGAGTGCCACATAAGATCAGTGCTGATTCCGGATCCGAATTTAACAATATCTTACTGAAAGAAACCTTAAGCTTTTACAAAGTTGACTTACACATAGGTACCCCACATAACCCAAATTCGATGGGAGTCGTGGAACGATTTCATTCAACCCTTATCGAAATTTATCGGCTAGCCAAGTACGAACACAAATTCACGGATGCAGCGTCCGTAATGACTTACTCGCTTATGTCTTATAACCAGACGATTCACACGACCACAGGACTAACACCCTTCGAGGTGGTATTCGGTCACACGGATTCTAAAAACCCATTCAATGTCGAATTTAATAAGGATTTTACACAAAAATTAGTGCAAGACCACAAAAATCGCACTAAATTCTTGTACAAATATCTAACTGATAAAGCTGTAGACATAAAGGAGAAAATTAAAGAAAAGTTTGGAGGAGAAAAGAAATTCAAAGTAAAAGAAGGGGACACAGTATTTGTAAAAGGCGTAAATGAGAGAAGAGGGAAAGATAAACCGCGATATCAAAAGGCAGAAGTTGTAGGAGAAATAGATAGGAACATAGTACCAATTAAGATAAAAGGTCGTGAAACCAAAGCGCCAATTAAGGATCTAAAACGTCCTTCACAGGTGCGCCCTGATCCTGCTGCAGGCGTCAGCTGCCCTGGCCCTTCTACTTCAGCAGATCAGGGATAACCCCGGAATCTTCCCGATCAAAGAAGGTCAAGCCCTCACGACTAGTGATAAGTGGACTATTATTAAGATTCTAGATTTAAGTTTAATTAGAGACGATTTAGATTTTAATTTGAATAGATACGTAAATTTGAATAAGCATATAGAAAACTATTTCGGAAAAAATCGAATTAACCCCGACATCAATGACATAAAGACTCAGACAGATTTTATTAAGAATATTACAGTGCAAAAATTAAACCAACTAATGCCAGTAAATAGAGTTAAGCGCGGCCTTCTAAACCCTTTGGGATCCATAATCAAATTAATTTCGGGAAATTTAGATAATGATGACGCTATAAAATATGACGCACTAATAAAAAGCGTAAAATCAAAGCAAATTGCTGTAGATGAAAAGGTAACAGTGGTCGCTGAAATGATGAAGTCATTGGTGAATATTACAAATAGTACTAAATACAATTTCATTCAATTGGATAAAGCAATTTGGGAAATTAGAAAACAGTTGAATCATACTAATGAAACCAGAGATGCTCTCAAAATCACTAACACTTATCACTTATTTCTACACAATTTCCAAACTCTTTACACCATATTGGACGAAGTTGAAACTACTGTAGCTTTTAGTAAACTAGGAATCTTACATCAATCTGTTTTGGACTCCAAAGAGCTGTTATTAATATTTAAGGATATAGAGCAGCAAAATAAGCTCATGTTCCCTGTAACCCCAGAAAATTTATTGAAACTAGAGCAATGTATAGACTTAAAGGCTTACGCAAAGGAAAATCAAATAACTTTTTTTTTTTTTTTTTTTTTAATATACAATAGGCTTACGTTTGACCTCAATCTCGCTTGATGGAAGGCGAAGATGAGGCCTAAGATGGTACACGTTTGCCTAGAAGGTGTCTGTTCACTTTGGCCTTAAAGATGTCCAGATTATAGCTTTCCGGAAAAACCGACCTCGGCAGAGAGTTCCACTCCTTAGCCGTCCGCATAATGAAGGAAGAGGCAAACCGCTTCGTGCGTAATGGTGGAATGTCTACAACATAAGGATGAAACTGCTCGCCGCGCCTAGTCGTTCGGTGATGGAAAGGGGAAGGGGGTATCAGGTTATGCAACTTTATATATTCCAATAACTTTCATAATGGACATACCCCTTGTAGAAAACGATATATATACTTACTATAAAGTCCTTCCCCTACCTGCCACAAACACCCTTAATCAAACTCATATTATCCTGCCGAAATTCCCTTATCTGCTTATGAAAAGGTCGAAAACAGTGTCGCTCTCGCGCCCTTGTAAGGAAATAGAAGAGTCCTTATTTCTCTGCGAGGAAGATTACTCACCCTCTCTGGTCAAGGATACCTGCATCGCCAACCTGCTCAATTTTGCAGCAGACACGACTCAGTGCCGCCCGATCACAGTAGACCTGGAAGATGTAAAAGTAGAGAAGATACAGAGCAACCGATGGATGGTGTTCACCAGATCCGATCTTCTTCTCACCCAAAATTGCAAAAATGACGTAACTCATCACCACCTTCGAGGAACATACATCGTGACTGCAGACGACGATTGCGAAGCTGAAGTCAAAGGCATGACCATGAAAAGACATCGAGGAAATACCAGAAAAATGAATTTACCAGCAGTACCCCTGATAAACCTTCCCGCCGTAGCGCCGCCGGAGAGAGCACCTCTCGCAGAACCAGTGAACCTGAGAGGAATGGACCTGACAAACCTGCAGCATCTATCCAGTGTGTTAAGGAAAAGTGAAAGTGTAATTGGCCAATATAGTGAGCATGATAGTGTGATAAACGTGGAAAGGATAAGCATTGGAACATTGATTTTATATGTACTCTTAGTTATAGTTTTTGCGTATTTTATGTTAAAATATTACAGACGAAATTATCGAGGTCAAGAAAATCCCCGCGATAATTTCGATCTTACGGAGGGAGGAGTCATGCATGCTGGAGTCCCGACCGCCACCATTCGAGTACATGCGTAGGCAGTAAAACTGCTGAGATAGCGTCTGGCTGCATGGTGGTCCAGGATGCATTTGTTTTGAGAACCGTAGCGATAAGAAACTTTCTTGTAACCATTCGATTAATATTAAGTTAGTTTTAACTCAACTCTCTGTATCGTCAGACGTAATAAATATATAATTTTCTATTTTTGTCTTTTTAAAAAATAAATCTCGCGATCCTCTATCTTGACTACCTATACACTCTTAATTATAAATATATCTGCTATATTACGATTATAAAAGAATACAATATTTTAGGCTCTCATGCAGAATTTCTGGTGCTAATGGCCTATAATTTAGTACCTACCGTCAAAACAATACGCTGTTTTCTTTGCTAAATGGAAGTTCTCCAATTTATGATGCTTTATATGAATGACAGCAGGAAACTGAATGTAGTTGACTTTAAAGCTAAACGCACATCTATCAGAGCTGAACGCGCCAAACGAACCGAATGAAACGATTTTTTTAATTTTTAAATAAATAGGATTTCATATAGAAATCCTATTTATTTAATAACATAATGATAGAAAGCTTACAGTATAGATACCAAAGCGCTAACTACGAGTATCTTAGTAACAAATTACTTAAATAAATTCTAATATTAACTATACCGCATTCTACTAATCATCAAAAATATCGACATGTTGGAGCTAGCTTGTGAACGCGTTCAAGACGGATAATGCTCGCAAATCTATGTAACCTCGCACACCTGCCTGCGTCGAATCGCGAGGTTTAATAGGATTTTATATAAAAAATTCAAAAATTCGTTTCGTTTGTCTTGGTTGGCGCATTCGGCTCTGGTAGATATGCGTTTACCTTTAGCCATAGTGGTTAGAGGTAAACTAAGAAAAAAAAACCTCTAAGAAAGCCACTAAATAAAAATGGTAGGCAATTACTATGTGTATTATATTTCCTTTACCTGCTTACTTTTTACGGTTTCACTTAATTGGGGCTGGACAAGTAGTAAGGTAACTTATCTTCCCTTGGACCTGCCTAAAATTCTGCGGCCTCGGTGCCTCGGTGGCGTAGAGGGCGCATGCTCGACTGCCAATCAAGAGGTCCCAGGTTCGATCCCCAGGTCAGGCAAGTGTTAAATATTGGATTTTTCCATTAGGAATTATCTCAATAACTGCCTGGAGTCTGGAATTGTGCCCGGTAGATGGCAATAGGCTCGCCCCCTATTACATGGGACCAATAACATACTGGCGAAATGTGGGTGTATCTACTATGGGACTAAGTCCTGGATACACCTCTGCCTACCCCTTCGGGAAAAAGGCGTGAATGTATGTTATGTTAAAATTCTGCAGAAGCATTATGGATTCAACAGTGTGTTAGAGTAAGGTTGCAGTATATTATTAATTTGAAGTTTTGCCAACATTTTTTTAACTATTGAAATCAAGTTGGAAACCAATTGACAAAGATCATGTGTGTTATAACTGAATTTAGCGCTAAATAATAATAATTAATATTTTCTTTCCATATGCGTATTAAATTTCAAGCGAGTAGACCAAGCGGTCTACTCGCTTGAATTACAGTACTTGCTTAGTCTATAAAAATATAAAGTATTAGATTACTTAACCTATCTGGAATCAGGGCCAAGCCAGTCGATTAGTAGTGACAAACACATCGAATTTATACTATTTCTGCAACTGAAACAAGGCACTTTAATCACTGTTTGAAATCTTTTCCATTTACCAATGTTTGATGCCTAGAAACTTTATAAGGCATACACTTGCTTATATTCTAAATGCCTAGCATCCAAGCAATGTATTTTTTTTTTTTTTTCAGGGGTTTTTGCAGTTTTCAGGACACACTGTGTCTTGAAAACAATAGTTTTGGCAACAATTATTGCAAGGTAATATTTGTAGTGCTAGCGCTAGAGCCTAGGTTCATTTTTCATCATTGTAATATTATCTTATTTTCTTGACATATTTACTTCAGCTTGCTGCTAATTAGATATTTCTGTTTCCATGCCAACGGCGCATCCCGGCTGCGCAACAGCTGCCGTCCCTTCTGACAGCGTCAAATAGGGATAATAAGATAAATATTATTTATTATTGTAAATAGCTTGTTGCATTTCGGCGCAGGATGCAGCGTGCCGATAATGCAGTCGCTACAGTGTCGCAGGAGGGGCTCGTGCTGTGCCAGGAGTGTCCCCAGGCGCGCTATTTTAAGGGCCAGAAAGGTCTGAAAATTCACCGCACAAAATGTCATGTCCCTAAATTTCCCCTTTCGGCCCCGGTTCCAAATCAAGAAATTGGTTTTACGAGCACTCCTATTACTTCCCAACCGTTTTGGGAATTAATAAGCTCATACAAAAATAATGTCCCGGTTCTAAAACGCATCCCGCGTGGTGCTCGCCTTTCTGTGGCACAATCACTTTCATTCGCAATCAGACACGTAGTGTCTCAAAATTCTATCCAGGCCTGGGAACACTTGTTATTGTTTCCTTACCATGTACTTCACGTACCTTTTGATCCGAACAACAACGTTTCACTCACCCGTAGAGTGAAGCAAAATTGTGTGAAGTACAAAGATCAGACGCATTTTCAAAATTATAATATTATTGCTCCGCTTAATAATAGGCGAAACAATAAACAAAATTCTAATCAACAACACATTGATTCGGCAATATTGAAACATATGGAAAACAAAATTAGTGATGGTGACATAAGAGGAGCAGCTCGAGTCCTGTTCTCCGGTGACTCTGTAGCGCCAAACACTCGTGAAATTTTTCAATCATTACAGGACAAGCATCCACCTGCAGCTGGTAACCTTATCATACCTGATCCACCTCACGGTGAGGTCGCTGTTGAGGCGACTCCCAGTGAGGTCTCTGGAGCCGCCATGTCCTTTCAAAGCGGCTCCGCCGGTGGCCTTGACGGCTTAACACCTCAACATCTCAAAGACCTATTATGTGGTATCTCTGGTGAGGTTGGCGAAGCCCTTTTGAGGGATTTGACGGATCTAGTGAACTTGATGCTGGCAGGCCGGGTCAACGGTGATATCACTGATATTTTATATGGCGCAAATTTGTGCGCTCTTATAAAAAAAGATGGTGGCATCAGACCCATTGCGGTCGGCATGACTTACCGCCGCCTTGCGGCCAAAGTCTGTTGTGGTAAAAAGTTCGCTACCTTAAGCGATCTTTTTCAACCGGTACAGCTGGGCTTTGGCTCGCGGGGTGGTTGTGAGGCAGCTGTTCATTCACTTCGCACTTTTTTGGCTCAAAATTGTGGTGAGGTCTTGCTTAAGGTGGATGTGAAGAATGCTTTTAATTCAGTGGACAGAGGGGCCCTGTTGACCGAAGTAAAAGATAAAGTTCCAGATATCGCTAACTTTCTTTGGCAATGTTATGGGAATCCCACTAAATTAGTTTTCAAAAATAACCTACTGTTATCTTCTGTGGGTTGTCAACAGGGTGATCCACTGGGCCCCGCCATTTTTAGTCTTGCCATCCATCCAATCATTCGGCGTCTTAAATCCAAACTTAATGTTTGGTACTTAGACGACGGGACTTTAGGAGGTGATGTGGACACTGTTCTTGATGACTTAAAAACACTTATTGACGAATTCCGTCAAATTGGTTTGGAACTAAATTTCTCAAAATGCGAACTTTTTGTTTCGAATACCTGTTTGGATAGAGATTTGACACATGCAAAATTCAACCGTTTGGCACCTAACATTAAAGTTGTTGATAAGTGCTCCCTTCGCCTCCTTGGTTCCCCGATTCTCGACGAATCATTCCCATCTTTCGTAGATGAAAAAATTCAAAATTTCAGCTCAGCTTCGGACAGATTACTGAAAATTAATGCCCATATGGCATTCACCATTATCAGATTCTGCTTATTTGTGCCAAAATTTACGTATGCTTTACGATGTTGTCCGTTGTGGAAACACAATGAACTTCTCGTAAGCTTAGACAATGTCATAAAGAATACCCTAATGTCTGTATTAAATTTAAACTTGGATGACAGGGCTTGGTCTCAAGCCTCCTTACCCGTCAGGTTTGGAGGCTTAGGGGTCCGCAAAATTTCAAGTGTCGCTCTCCCGGCTTTTTTGTCCTCAGTGCACAGTTCGGACAACCTAATTCAAAAAATCCTCGCTCCCTCGCGAGTCCCCTCTTTAGGAGCTTTCGATGTTTCTAATTTGGCTGAGGCAAAGAGTGCTTGGGTTGCGGCTTGCCCCAATACCGATTTACCTAAACTACCATCTTCACAGAGACTGTGGGATGGGCCCCTCTGTGCGTTGGTACGGAATTGTCTCATACAAACGTGCGCCAACTCCACAGACAAGGCCCGACTCCTGGCAGTCTCTGTTAGGGAATCTGGTTTTTGGTTGCAAGCAATCCCATCTTTCAATACTGGCAATCTATTAGATCCATCTGCTTTTCGTGTAGCTGTCAGCTTGCGTTTGGGTGCACCTTGCTATGTAGGTCACCGTTGCCAGTGTGGTACTGCCGTCGACGAACGCAGTCACCACGGTCTCTCATGTTCTCGAAGTGCTGGCCGGATCTCCCGCCACGCTAGCCTTAACGACATCATCCGCCGGGCTTTTGCCAGCGCCAATGTACCAGCCGTTCTCGAACCGAACGGTTTGATGCGTGACGATGGTAAAAGACCTGACGGTATGACCCTCGTTCCTTGGAAGCTGGGACGGCCGCTGGTGTGGGACGCTACTTGCGTTGACACACTAGCGCCGTCACATGTACCAGAGACCCAAGGTACGGCTGGTGCGGCGGCGGGTTCTGCCGAGCAACGCAAGCGGGGCAAGTATGCAAACCTCGGTAGCGGTTACATATTTGAACCGTTTGGAGTCGAGACTCTGGGACCGTGGGGGCCGGGAGCTCATCGCATTTTCAAAAATCTATCTGAGCGCTTGGTCGAGGCGACGCGTGATCAAAATGCTGGCGTTTATCTGGCTCAACGTATAAGCATTGCTATTCAACGTGGCAATGCCGCCAGTATCTTGGGTACGCTGCCATCTGACAGTGGTTTAGAGCACTTGGATTTTCTATAGGCTGGCATGTCGGCCTGTGGATTTTCGAAGCGTTCTATGGTATAGTGTATTTAGTTAGGGTAGGTAGTAAGTAGGTAGCTCTATTGTTTAGTCTTTTTTCAATAAAGGCACTCTGCCACGATACGAAAAAAAAAGCAATGTATTGGCACCGAAATAAAAACATATTATGTTATGTACATATAGGTATGTATAATAGAGCATAACTGGGGTGTCAATGACCCCAAATAATTGAAATAATAAATTTATCTTGTAATGTGTTTGCTGTCGGCATCGATTTACGATTATTACACTAAATGTGCATGCAGCGCAAAAATACAATCATTTCGCAGTCCGACTAAAAATGTTAAAGGTATGTTTGCATACTATAATATTATGTGGTCAACTGGATTCGGTTTAGTAAAATATGTGGTCGAAAGAACTTATTGAAAAAAAAAATATATTAAATAGTGCCCGAAATAACAAGACTCGACGAAACATAGCTCACCGCTAGGAGACACCGTTTTGCGACGGGGTGTCGTGGGAATCGACGCTTTGCCGCTCACTGACAAAAGACTCGCTGCTCGTGGAATCCAGAAAACCAGGGAAAATATCCTCTAAATATGTAATTATCTACCTAATGTTAATTTTTTCGTTGGGTAGTTATATTACCTTTAGAAGTATGAATATCACCTTTTTCTTCGAATGATTTCCCAAATACTGAAAGACTGCAATCTGGCTCGCCCCTATTACATGGGACCCAATAACATACTGGCGAAATGTGGGTGTATCTTCTATGGGACTGAGTCCTGGGTACACCTCTGCCTACCCTTTCGGGAAAAAGGCGTGAATGTATGTTATGTATGCAATCTAATATTTTTTATATATTCCTTAGAATTAGGCTTATATCGAATTTTTTTTTTTAATTATTAATGTCTGCACGAATAAATAAATAAATAAATAAAAGGAAATAAATGCCTTATATTAAAACGTCTACTCCCTGTATAGGAGGTTATGCCAAACTCGCACCCACCAAAATCCTGGGGAACTCGTTCGCTCGCTGAGTGCCTCAAGATTCAAGAACGCTAGGCGCTCATACACAACCCTTGTGAAGATTTCAAAGCGTGATTTGATTGCAGAACGTAGTGGAGGCAGGCTCGACTGCCGATCAGGAGGTCACGGATTCGATCCCTAGGTCAGGCAATGATCAATATTGGATTTTTTAGAATTTTCTCAATAACTGCCTAGAGTCTGGAACTGTGCCTGGTAGATGCCAATAGGCTCACCCCCTATTGCATGGGACCAATAACATACTGGCGAAATGTGGGTGTGCCTACTATTCTTCGGGGAAAAAGGCGTGATTGTATGTTATGTTATTTGACGATGATGAATGAATGAATTAATGAAAACTCTATTGCTATCACAATATAACAGAAAATAACAAAGAAGAAAGCCTTAAAACTAGAAAGAAGTAACAATCATAATCATTATATTTGCATGAATATATTATGTACAAACAGGTCTTAAATTAATTTTAATCAGCCCAATACATTCTACCTTCTTGAGGCGTGCAAATTACAATTAAAAATAAATTTTATCTAGATTAATTAGGTAATAATATCAATGTCCAAAATAATAATAATCTAAATTTAAACATAAAAACATAACATACATTCACGCCTTTTTCCCGAAGGGGTAGGCAGAGGTGTACCCAGGACACAGTCCCATAGTAGATAAATTTACATGCAAAATTAAGAAAAAGAAATAATTATAAGATTAAGTAGGTATGTCAAGCAGTCAATCTTAAAATTATAATGTCAAAACCAATGTTAAAATAATACCAAATTAAATACAAACAACTGGCGGCCTTATCGCTCAGAGAGATCTCTTCCAGGCAACCATGCAAGGAAAGGAAATACATATATGAAGGGACGGTGGTTTCAAACACATCTGATCATCATATCATATATATGGATGATGATGATGATGATCAAATTATTGACAAGTGACAAAAGCGATTCACCCAAACGGTGTTTAACCCCTTTTATATGGTTTGAACTACACCTCATTTAGTACTAGTTTGTGGCTGATGACGATGTATGGGTCGGCTTTAACTATTAAACCCAACATTACACAGATGATAAACCTAACACGGGCTATTTAGTATCAGTAATCAATTCCCGGCTCATAATGTCCGGGTTATATTGAGGCTGTAAATACAGACCTATTACAGTCTAATTAGAGACGTCATAAATGTTCCCTTCCATTGATTGGAATCACTGTATCTATAAGATATTATTGAGCTATTTTAGCGTCCGTGGCTCAGCGAAAATATGGCTTCCCATCTGGAGCTGCTTGGTTGAAGTTGAAATCTCATAACATGTGGTATTCTGTCAAGTCTGAAAACGATATATTAGTGCCGACATTACAGTAGCATTAAAATGCTCGTTGTGCGACTGAGTCACTACAAACTCAATAGAAATAAGTAATAAATATATGATTTATATTTATTTTATTTATTTATTTATTAAATTCATTTATTCAGTCAATTTTTACAGACATTTTGTAGCATCATTTATCTTATATCTAGTGTTAGTATACAACAAAATTTTATTTATAATCAGTTAATTAGGACGATATATTGTTATAAAAATAAATAATTAAAATTGTAATGGAATTAAAAATAAAATATAATAAAATGGATTATACTCATGTCTTAAAATTAATTTAATTTCAATTTGTGTATCCCCACAGAGGAAAAGTGCACTTGTCTGCGATTGTTCTCAGGATGCTGTTGTTACTGCCTCTACATTACTCTTTATACTCCAACAGTACCAGTTTCCCCAATTACACTACTGAAGTAAAACCATTACAGGTTTGGCCAACGCATAGTCAAAATGTCGCAGTTTCAGGTCAGCAAGATTCCGATGACTTAAAAACTGTCGACTGGTGACGGAAGGACTTCTCCTATATGATATATACATGAAGATGACATAATATATTATGTATTATATATGTATGTCATATTATGTTATAGATGTATGTAGTATATTAATAATATATAAATATTATAATTCCAAATAAGTATAGTGTATGTACCCATATAAGTTATGTGTAATAATTTTGTACCCGATCCCACCCTTACTCTTCCTATCATACACCTTTCCGTCCAGACTGGTTGCCTGGAAGAGATCGCTTTAAGCGATAAGGCCGCCCATTGTCGACCAATCACTTTTTAGTTATAGCTTAAATTTTAAGTTATTATGTTGTTCTGTGTAATATTATGTAAAATGGTCGAAATAAAGACTATTCTTATCTAATCTATAGTATCAGGACCAACAGTTTAACGTGACCTCCGAGAGACGGTAGCGCACTGACGAAATGTCCAATATTTTGTTAGATTCGAACACAGGGGTTCCGCATTCAAAGCCAGGCATTTCCACCAAACAATTGACGCTACAAACTACTAGTTATAAACATACAATTTCTTGTGTATATTGAACTTCTAGTTTATGAACAAACAAGCCCGGTTTACAGACATGTAAAGTTTACCATAAGTTTGAAGATAATGATTGTTAAACAAACGTTGTACAAGCAATAATTTTGTAGTTAAGGTTCTTTTTATTGACAGCTATTAAGTAAACATAAATCAAGCTTAGGTTATAATTAAATCTGTTTGGTTTTCATAAAAATTTAATGGAATTTTAAAATACATTCGTTGCAGTGATCACGTTAGTAGTTATCTTTTACCTCACATAGCGAGCTTTTAGACGAACGTCAGCGTGCTTAACGTCAACGTCATCGCGACGCTAACACGGCGTTGTGGTCGGGCACTAATTTGTTTAAAAAGAACAGTAGAATACACTCGTTGGCGTCGCTCCTCTGAAAACTCGCATAAGTACTCGAATATTAGAAAAATCTAGTTTTTTTTTCTATTACTGAATAAGCCAACACTTGACCGCGTCTTATTTGATGGTATAACTGCGTAACAACGCGGTGCGTGCTTGCCTATAAGATGCCTATTCACTCTTGACTTGAAGAATTTCAGATTGTACTTTTCAAGAAACAATGACGCTGGCAAGGTGTTCAATTCCTTCGCAGTTATACGAATCAAATTAAAGTTTTTTTAGTAAGGCAATTCACACACTGCCCTGCATCACGCTGTGAACCTGCCAATAGGCCTAGCAGGTAAGCCCTTTAAACACAACCTACTAGCAACTAAAATAAATAAAACACACCATATTGGACGATCGGCTTCTCTGGCCATCTCCGTTCTCCGTTGTGTGTTAATTAACAATTTCATGACCGAACGCGCCGGATTACGGCCTCGATGGAGTATCACCTGTGCTGATACCAAATAGATCCCATAAACGAACTTATAAAGCTTGTTAACAAGCTAATTTGAACCTTAAAACCACTTTGGTAAATAGCAATTTGTTTTGTCAAAGATAGTTTAGGTCTGTAGATCATGTTATGAAGATCCAAAATCATCTGGGATTCCATCGGGATGGAGTAGGTTAATTAGTCTCAAATCGATAGATAACTAATACCAACCTGTTAAATATTAATAATATGGGACAACTTTCACACACGGTCATCTGGTCCCAAACTAGGCTAGAAGCCTGTACTATGGTAACCAGATGACTGATATACATACTTACATAAGCTTATAAAAGCCAGACACTATAACTAGTCCGGCCATAAATACTGTTACAATTAAAAATAAACAAAATATTACATTTGAATTTGGAGTCTTGTCATTTTTATATGATTCTTCATTGAGTTTTCTCATTTTGACGCCAATACATTATACAAAATTTTGCGATAATAAAATGGAGTGGGGTGATAAAGAGAACCGAATCGCTGTGATTGCATTACACAAAGTAGGTATGGAGCCAAATGCCATTTTTAAAACTCTCCATACGCTTGGTATTAGTAAAATGTTTGTGTACCGGGCTATTAATAGATACAATGAGTCCTCCTCTGTTTGTGACAGAAAAGATCTGTCAAAGCAGTAAGGGAAAGAATTCTAAGAAATCCTGTCCGAAAGCAAAAGATTTTATCTCGGGACATGAAGATAGCACCTAGAACCATGTCGCGTATTTTAAAAGTTGACTGAGGACTTGCAGCCTATAAGAGACGTACTGAATCGAATAGAAAACTAGTTAAGAATATTGTTTTTTACTTAATATTGCTAAATTTCATAATATTGTTAAACTCTCCAACTATTAACTGTATCTTTATTAACGAAACACTCGACTCAATAGTTTTTAAGCTCGAAGATTAAAATTGGTAGATAAAAATTAAAAGCACTATTTATTTCTAGATTTTATTTATAATATTTTTAGATCTTTAGATCTAAATTGACGATTTCAGTTTAATCGTATTCAGGATAACTACCTATACTTTCGCATTCTCCTAATATCCCATGTCCAGTTTTGACCCTTCTTTAATTCCCTAGAGTACGACCCTGTATGAATGAATATGTTTTCTATTTGAAAACCGATACTTGCAAAATGGGATTTTAATCCTTTTAGGATAGGATTGGAGCCTTCATTGCGATTATCTATAGGTACATATTTTAATATAAAAACAAATTAAGCGGAAGATCAACCTCGCCTCGCCTCGGACTGCCTCGGTGGCGTAGTGGGCGCATGCTCGATTGCCAATCAAGAAGTCCCGGGTTCGATCCCCAGGTCAGGCATAGCGTTAAATATTGGATTTATCCATTAGGAATTATCTCAATAACTGCCTGGAGTCTGGAACTGTGCCCGGTAGATGGCAATAGGCTCGCCATCTATTACATGGGACCAATAACATACTGGCGAAATGTGGGTGTATCTACTATGGGACTGAGTCCTGGGTACACCTCTGCCTACCCCTACGGGAAAAAGGCGTGAAAGTATGTTATGTTATGTTATGGAAGGTCAACCTGGAATCAGGTAAACGCTCATAATCATAACCATAATCCTTTATTTGCTCTTTCCTGAAGCATCAACATAAACTATTATATAGGTATATCAAACTAGTGCAATCTCAGCGGCTTTGCCCGCTCGCAATTATGAAATATGGGATTTTTATACCAAAACATTGACGCCCTTTTTGGGTCTCTTAGTATGTGAATTTTCAAAAATCCTTTCATAGCACACGTCTAGACAATGAAAATGACCTACATTCCAAGTTTCAAATCTCTAGAACCAGTGGTTTGGGCCTAATATAGTTTAAAAAAATAATAAAACTAATTGATTGAATTTGGCGTTACTTTTCGGAACTCCTCCATTGTAAACTTCTGGAACAAGAATCTTTAGCTTTTAGTTCCGATGTTTAGTGTCAAAAACAACATGCACAGTGCATTTTGCGGTGGGAGGGCGGTGCAGAAGTTAAAAATTTTATTTTCATAAGAATATAATGAAATTATCTAATAATTAATGTGCAAGGTACAAGTATGAATTCACGCGTAGGCAGAGGAAATTAATAAAGATGTCTCGGATATTTTTTAATATAACTTACACAAAATTTCTTATAAATAACTCACACGAGATTATTTTTCATGAAATGTGGTTTTGAGTATATTCGTGATACATTATGGCATTAACTGCTACTGTTTACTGCAATTATAAAAGCTTTTTTGGCAAGTTTCCCGAGATCATGGACTTGTTTTCGGATATGTTGTCGAATATCACTACCCTTTTCAGGGTTTATAGAATTGATTGGTTGTCAAATAATAAATTTTAATGTTTGAACATGTCTGTTTGATCTTTGTCTGGATGTTATAAGCTTATTATAAGTATGTTTATCAGTCATCTGGTTACCATAGTACAGGCTTCTAACCTAGTTTGGGACCAGATGACCGTGTGTGGATGTTGTCCCAAATTATTATTATTATTTTGAGTGAAACGAAGTTTTATTTATTTTTATTATCTTTATAGTACGCAAGAGCGCTGAAAAGCTGAATAGAGTAGACGATGGAGCTTTACCACACCCCGGACACTCGACTCAATCCCATACAAAAGTCGCGCTATAAGTACCTACTATATATACACTGCATACATGGAGTTGTCTACACGTGCAAGAGTGTGCGTAAGTTGATTTCCATAGAAGCGGGACTCGTCGAGAGCTCAATCTCGCTCGCGGGGTGAGGAAGGCCCGATTGATGGGCGGATGACAGTGTCCATTCCTATACGTAGTATTATTATCTATTCTGTGGCTGTACTATAATAATACCATAACTTTTATACCTAATAGTCCTCAAGGCAAAAGTTTAATCCAATTAAAAGCAGATTAGCAAAAACTTGTTGAGTTTCCTGAAAGTCTTTCTACCTCATTCGTGCACTTCCAGGGACCAAATTAGACCTCGAACAGTCATAAAAACGTTCGTTTTGTTTTAAAACACTTTTATTGTGTTGTTTTATACTTGTTTTACTACTTACTTTGGGTGCGGTTGTTGTTATTGCGATTGCCATTTATTTTATTCTTGTGCCAGTTAGTTCTTAAATTATAGATGGCGGTAGCGTCGCTATCGTGTTATATTATTATTATCATACCCTACTTTCTACAGCGAAAGTTTGTAAGTATGGATGGATGTTTGTTACTCTATCACGCCAAAACTACTGAACCGATTGGGCTGAAATTTGGTATGTAGATAGCTTAGACCCTGGAATACCACATAGAGAAGGTAGTTTTTATCGCCATATTCCCACGGGAACTAATTAATATTATAACTGCGAAAGTTTGTGAGGATGGATGGATGTTTGTTAAAACTAAAAACGTCTTACTCCATATAAAATATATCGGTGGTCTGATCCGTTAGAGCGATCTCTTCCAGACAACCATGCAAGGAGATAAATAATTAAAACATTTCGGCTTTTAAGTTTTATTAAAAAATAATAATTTATACCTAAATTAATATAAACTATCTACGCGCATAATTCTATACAATATAATATAATACGTACAATACAATAGCTTACAATTAAATTATAATAAACTAGGTAGTATTTATATAAAATACTTAGAAAGATCACACTGACTAGAATGCCACACCCATAGTCTGGAATCAATTATCGTATATCTATTGTAGAAGTAAACATAACATACTCATTAGGTAAGTACCTATACCTTAATATTTTTAAAGTTTTCTTGTCTTCCTGTGATCACGAATAGGGATTGCAATTCGGAAAAACGGATCCGGTAATCCGGTGAACGGATTTTTTGGCAAAACAATAACGTTGTTGCGTGAGAAAATTGGATGCGTTACGCGTGGTTGCATGCGTGCGTCTTGCGAGTCGTTCGACGCCGAGTCGCCCCGCCGCCCCACCCCACACTGCTACGATAATAAATGACAATAAAGCCGACAAGTGTAGAAGGTGGAGGTTGTATAATTGAATGTGTAACAATCTCGAAAACATAAGTAATACCTCCTATATTTTACGAGCATCTTCGTATTTTCTGTGAATTGTTGGGTTTGTCTCCACGGGTATCCGGATCAGATTGAATTAGCCACTGATTCTGCGTAATTTTATCCACTGATACCATCTGTTAATTTTAGTCTATGTAATGATTTTTTCCTCTTACATACACTGCAAGTGATATAAAAGCTTGTAAATAGCTTGTAAAAATAATTACGTAGGCTAAAATTTACAGATCAGTAGATCAGTGGATAAAAGTAGGTGGGATCTAAGTGGGTGGGAGCTAATTCAATCTGATCTCGGTATCCGTGAAGACAAACCCGAATTGTTTCATGTGCTTAGTAAATAAAACTAGAAGAATCTAGTGAAATTATTTGAAACCGACAATGTTAAAATATTAAATAAAAACCTTTTATACTTACCTCTGATCTACTTAGGTATGTACTATTTTTTTATTTTCTTTACTTATACAATTGATAAACTCTCATCGATTTTCATTGTTAATTTCAAAACACTAGGGAATCATTCCTTTGTAAAGAGGTATGTTTGTTAGTTTTTGGGTGAATAATTTTAGTATGAATTTTTTGTTATCAATAATAAATATTTTGTATAATAAATAATATTTAGTAATATAATAAATAGTTATAATAAGAACAGGGTCATATAAAGATTAGTATAAAACACATTCATATAAAAATTAGTGTGTTATTACTGAATTAGTGTACATTTCAATAAATAGTAAATAAACATAGTTAATATTATTATTACATCATAAATTAATACAAATAACAAACATATTATTAATATTATAGACATCTTTAGAGAACAATGTATTATAATATTATATTTAAACCTAATAATTTAAACGAAAATATCTCTATACATACATTTTAAGACCTTACTTTGACTGACGGGATGACGCACTCACACATCAACGCCCAGCCAATCGGAACATATCATCCCTAAAGCATAGATATAGTTAATATAATATTATTATGTATGTTAGTCTGTAAGGTATTTATTAATATGGGCCTCTGGTGCGTATAATTTATTATACGCACTATTGCCTGAAATAAATGAATTTATTATTATTATTAATCGACCTAGAAAGCTGAAATTTTGCACATAATATTCATAATGATGTAGAGAATTAATAAAGAAAGGAATTCCCGAAATTCCTACGGGCACGAAGTCGCGGGAACGCTAGTATAATATAAATGTATATAATAATATGAGTATGTCGGTTAACATAAAAAAGGTTAAAACCCATACTAAACCTTGTTTTACAATCGACATTGCACTGTAATAGATATTTGCGATACGACAATGTAACTAGGAGACTTGATTTATTTTATACGTACCTAATAAAAGATTTTAAATTAAACATTAATAGGCATGATGACACTATAACAGATTAAAAAAATAAATGGTTTTAGTGAAAAATATATATCGAAAGGATTCTAAAAAACGACCCAGTATTATTGAAAACATTGAGATTAACATAACATAACATACGTTCACGCCTTTTTCCCGAAGGGGTAGGCAGAGATGTACCCAGGACTCAGTCCCATGTAGATACACCCACATTTCGCCAGTATGTTATTGGTCCCATGTAATAGGGGGTGAGCCTATTGCCATCTACCGGGCACAGTTCCAGACTCCAGGCAGTTATTGAGATAATTCCTAATGGAAAAATCCAATATTTAACACTGCCTGACCTGGGGATCGAACCCGGGACCTCTTGATTGGCAGTCGAGCATGCGCCCTCTACGCCACGGAGGCAGTCTATTCATTATTTATTAGTCATTGAGATTAATAATATTTTTAATAAAATAAAAGTACAAAAATTGCAATCGGCCATCTTAACTAAAACGCCAAGCAGAGCGAATGACGTCACGCCTCAGTAAATACTGTTACTGAGAGTATAAACACTTGAAGTAAATATTTACCATATCGCATTAACTTTTGTTGTGTTGTGATCAGTCACTTAATTTGTTATATATTCGTGGCAATCCAGGAATCATCGAAGATGGAACAAGGTTTTAATAAGGCAAAAATAAAATATTTACGTTGCGTGACGTCAGGACCCGACGCCATGACACATACGAGCGTTTTCGCGCTCATTTTAAATTAGAAAGTTAAAAATGCATTAATTTGCGGTAAAATGTAATTTTATTCTGAAAAAATGTTTTTTTCGGTAATATTAGACGTGTACCTACATTAAGAAACGGGATTTCAAAATCTGTCACCATGCCTATTATAGCCATAGTTCTTCGTGTAAAATATAAGTAATTCACATTGCTAGGTTTAGATTTTGATCTAACTGGGCATCTTAAAACTGCTGAAACATGTTTGAAAATTCATTGAATAAATGAGCCACCGTGATTGGCCGAAATTGATTTTTCCAACTTGCACAGTGTGGAAACAAAAATACACAGTGTGGATTTTCAAACCGGAATTAGTGAGGCAAAATGGTGGATTTATTAATTTTTTAATAAGCCGTTTTCTGTCATGGTAACATGGCAGCAGTGTTGCCATAAAAAAAATTTCTACCTAAAATGAATTTATCCAGTTTTGATGTCAACCGACACTAGGTCTAACACAATATTAGTAAAGGAATATAAAAAGCTACAGATAATCACAATAAGTTATTAAGCGAATACTTAAATATAATTCTGGTAACATTATATCTACATCTAAAACTAACTAATTTAAAATTATTATGCCAATTGAATACATAAATTATTTTATTTTATCATACTTAATCATATTAACTATCAACTTCTTTGGTGAGCTAGCTGTGTTCACAATAATATTATATAATAAGCTTTAGTAAAAAAACAAATAAAAAATAATTGTCATTTTGACATATAAGTACTTATTATAAGTATTACTTATTAATAATATAATATTATCTTTTATATAAAACACATAATTTATTATTTTATGTAACAAAATAAAATTCTTAACCTATTCTCCGATTTCGTTCAATGTAGAAATTAAATGACTACAAAAATATATGTTTCTCGTAAAGATTTAAATCTGCTTGTTGTTTCAACAAGCATTAAAATCGTATTTAATATAAAACCTTTTTTTTATACCTAGCTATAAATTCCAATATAAATAGACCTGGCTTTCCCTGTGTAATTGTTATACATCAGTAAATCCATGACGGCTCTCGATTATCTGGATGTTATCAGAGTCTTCCGTTCCGGTGATAATTTGTAAGACCTTGAAAGCCTTAGACTGTCGAGGAGGGCCTTCTTGCGTGAACTTGTGGTAGAACACGCTGAAATTGGTAGAATTGATATTTTATATTTTTATGGACTAAGCGGCTAAAAAACAATGGAAAAAGTCAGTGAACTTTGTGTGTTTTTGGTGGTGTAATACATTGACAGATCAAAAGCAGGAGACGAGTGACGTACTTGAAATGGATCTATTCAACTGTGTCTACCTGACATAAAATATTTGATTTCAGTCGCTTGATTATATTATGTCGTGAAACGCACATTTAGCTACATCCATTTTCAAGAACAACACATTTGTAAGGTACTGTGCTAAGTAAAGATTCTCAGCAGGCAATTGTTTTCAATTGAATTTACGGGCTTCATGCGTTCGGGCCATCATAGTTTTGTTCTTGAATACGGATGTTAAAGTGATTCATTTTATGTTCCAAATAGGCATTAATTAATAAGTCATCATGCCTGGTTTTTATTAATTCCAAGGTTTTTAATTCCAATATTAGAGGGTCACTCGTCTACCTCTGCTTGACAGTCAATGAGTGTAATTACCACATAATTTGGGTTGATCAAGATATATATATACTACTTATAATATATATATCATGATACATATAATATTATTTATTATACCCATAATGAATTGACTCGAGCAGTTTTATTGGAGAATCCTGTTCTATGATATATCATGTATATCACAATAAATAAGGATTGATAAAATTTTATCATTATTTTATCTATTCTCTTTATCTGTACGGGAAAGCCGAAATGGAGGGATGATTGACAGTAAAAAAAGTTATGTACCAAAACAATTTTATACGATTAGTATAGATTAAGGCAAAATGGTTGATAAAGAATTATGTTTAATTTTAAATTAAGTAAGTACTCTACCACAACTAAGTTCCAAATACTAAGTGAAAACTGAACACAGGAAGCGTTAAGTATCGCTATTATTATTAACGAGTATGGTGGTTACTGCTGAGTTATTAACGAAGAAAAATAAAAACATCTGTAAACTTAACAAAGCTCTGAGTAAGCCAATGGTATGCTAAGAAGCGAACAGTAAAAAAATACAATTAATGATAATTTATTGATATTTTTAAATAAGGCCTCAAAATATTATAATATTCTTGGGTCAACCATCAAGGTGCCTACAATACGAAGGTTTTCGACCAGTGTGCTACCAGTGATGGTACCAGTGATACCACTATGGATGGGCCTTATTTGTAAGTAAGCTCAAAGTAGCACAACGAGCTATGGAGACAGAGAGCTACGCTCGAAATTTGTCTACGAGATCAAATCAGAAACGAGGAGATTCATAGACAAAAAAGATACCGACATAGCTCAGCGGATTAGCAAGATGACGAGATGGAAATCTATGAGGGAGCCCCATCGATTTAAAGAAAGGGGAAACTAGGTTCTTTCGGGCTTATTCAACAACTGTCACGTGCAAGTTGCACAGTGCAAAAAAATTAACAACAAAAATAGAAAGATGTACCTAATATTGAAGTGTGACCGAGACAACAATGTTAGTCGTGGCCCCACTTTACTGAGGTACGTGGACCTAATGGAACCTAATTTTAGCTTTCCATTTTCAAGAAACCAGTATCTCCCATTTTCTTTAAATCATTGGGGAGCCCTATTTCCAGTGGACTTCCTACAGCTGAGATGATGATGATGATTAACTATCAAGGTATACAGCTTATTTGATGCATGACGAAATCAGCATTTTAAGCACGTGCTAACATTTAGTCATCGTATCGAAACCGCAACTCGTGATCATCAATTAAAAATGAATGTTCTAAATGACTTGATTAGTGAAGTAAACAGAATCAGAAGCGCTAAGTATAAAGCAAGCACACTGAATCATAGGCGCGTAAAAATTGTGTTTACTTTGGACCAGTGCAAACCGCTAGTACCGCCCACCAAAGCTGAAACGAGGACATAGAATTTGAGTGTTGTTCATACGCTCTTATACCTATAACGATTATAACACGTGTCATGATCATTTTCACGTTTATCAATATACAATAAATACTATGATTCTCATGAGTGCCGCGACACGACGTTCTCTTAAGACGGACTCTAAGGACAACCATTCAGTAGGTATTTGATACAATCCTATGAAAATGATGATGTTTTGCATTCCCTTTGTTTACTCCGAATATAATTAACCTATATGATAGATTTATATCCTGTTTTTATTTAATTTGAATGCCTCGGTGGCGCAGTGGCCGAAAGCTCGACTGCCGATCATGAGGTCCCAGGTTCGATGCCCAGGTCAGGCAAAGTGTTTATTTGGATTTTTCCATTAGGAACTATCTTAATGACAGCTTGGAGACTGGAACTCTGTCCGGTAGATGGCAATAGGCTCGCCCCCTATAACACGGGACAAATAACATACTGGCGAAATGTGGGTGTACCTTTTACTATGGGATTGAGTCCTGGGTACACCTCTGCCTACCCCTTCTGCATTTTTCATTGAACTGTATCAAATTAACCTTTCCTCTTAAGGGAAACCCATTGTGATTACAATTCTACCGTCATTAAAAAGTCCTACACAGCAATTATGTTGCAAAAAGATATGAATATAACCTATATTGATAGACGTGAATCGCAGAATTAACAATTATAAAACATAAACATAACATACGTTCACGCCTTTTTCCCTAAGGGGTAGGCAGAGGTGTACCCAGGACTCAGTCCCATAGCAGATACACCCACATTTCGCCAGTATGTTATAGGTCCCATGTAATAGGGGGCGAGCCTATTGCCATCTACCGGGCACAGTTCCAGACTCCAGGCAGTTATTGAGATAATTCCTCATTAGGAAAAATCCAATATTTTGCCTGACCTGGGGATCGAACCCGGGCCCTCTTGATTGGCAGTCGAGCATGCGCCCTCTACGCCACCGAGGCAGTCAACGAGTCATTAACAATTATATGTGATTATATCCATACACCATCACGTTCCATACACCTACCTACAGCACATCAAATTTAAGAAGTACCTTTTGACAGTTCTTATTCTGCCTTTGAAGGATTTCGAATTTAAAAGTGATTAAGAATTGTATACATCTTGTGATAAAAATCATAATGCCCATGGTTTTACGGCGAATGTTATTGAAATTGTGCGAGTTACGCCTAAACAAAGTTATTTCGGCTTGAAAAGATGAAACGTCAAACGGTATTTCTTAGATTTGGTGGACAGTAGTTCCCTTGAGACCCACTAAATCTTGTGTCAAATCAGTGTTCGTAAAAATATATCTAAAGGTGTAAGTGTAAATTTTTCTGTCATTTTTAGGAATCCTGAAATCGGCAGTGCTGCATGGCAGTAGACATTGTACCATGTATCGTATATTATAACGAGTGCTATGAAAATAGTGCAACGGTGTATTTCGTGTTTAACGAAGTTCTGCTCTATAGAAAATACTGTTTCTGAGGTACAAGAGCGGTACGGGGGGTGTGTTTATGGTACTGAGGTGTGGGAGGGGTATAATGAGAATAGGATAATATAAGGGTATAATGTGAACCACATGTCACCCCTCCAGTACCTTACATACCTCAGGAACAGACCACTTAAGCGCTAGAGATTTTAAAGAGCCACCAACACAAGCTCAGCCACTAACTCAACTGTTCAGGTGAGTAATATTGGTACTAATATTGGCCCGGCTATATTCGCGATAATTTCGCTGTCAAAGTATCCGTTAGCGACTTTGTTAACTTATCAAATAAGATTGTGGGACTTTTATATATTTATAATTTTATTGTATAATTACGTTATTCAATTATTACCTTTTATTTGCCCCGCCGTTTCCACCTTCAATCTGTATAGGAATGATCCTAGTCTTCGGCTGATTATCATGGTTAGAGAATGTCCTATTCAAAGTTGGCAAGTCGTGCTGCGGTGCGTCGTCAGTTCTCACCAGCTGCGGTGACAGAACCCTCATGATTCGCTGCGTCGGAGGAGAGAAGGGAGACCTCGTGTGATCTGGTTGGTTCATGCCAATCGTGATCCTCAACTGTGGTTGCTGCTGCCCGTGCATACTGTTATCCCTCGTCTCCGTACTCGTCACCTCCATTTGAATAGGTATTACCCTGCCCGAAGGAGAATTAGACACGTTATCTTTCGGAAGACTCTTGCGGTTCTCCGATGGTCGCGTGGACCACGAAGGCTGAGCCACTTGCTGGTATTTAGGAGGACTGACTACTTCGCGAGGACCTCGCTGGATTTCTGAGCTCTTTTTGACCCATTCTGGTTCGTTTTCCCTCGGAGGCGTGACGAGCTCTCTAGGAGCGCTCTTTCTACCTTCCAAAGGACGCTGAACCCATGCCGGTGGGGGAGTTTTCGTTTTTTCTTTTTGTGTTTTTACCCATGGTGGTATCGAATTGGGGCTGCCAGGGCCAGGGCAAAAGTATACTGGTTCTTCGTTTACGTATACCACTTCTTTGTTCTGTGCATGATTATTATTGACGTTATTGGTTACTGGTTGTTGATTTTGTTTTCGTGGTGTAATAGGGATGGACATGGTCGACTGGTACCTTTGTTCCTGTGGAGGGTTGCTCGGTGGAGAAGTTACAACCCTATCGTTGTTCTGCGCCTTCCACGGAGGACTGTAGCTGTCTTGAACTCTGTTGTTATTATTATTAGCATCTTGTGTAACCCATGGAGGCTGATACTGCTGTTGTTTATTTTCTTGTTTGATTGGCCATGTGGGAATGTTAGTGTTGGTTTCGTTTGATTTCCATGGTGGTACGTATTGTTGGTTGTTGTTCACACTAGGTTGAGGTTCAGGTTCCCGGGGATGTCTGTTCAAAGTTTGCGTTCTCCACGGGGCCGCATCAGGTGGGCTTTGTGCCTGTTCCTGGTTAACATTATTGTAAACTACATTGTTTTGTACGCTGTCTTGATTTCTTTGACCAGCTCTTGGTAGTGTATGGAAAACAGGCCCAGAATTGCTAGATGGGCTTTGATTTTGGAAATTCGGTGAATACTGTTGAGTATTCGGTGAGAATGGGCCGCGGTTGATCTGAGGTGACTGCTGCGGACTACTGACAACTGGCGAGTCTCTCTTTTCAGGCTGCCTCCAGTTGTTGTTGGGTGCTGGTGAATATGGAATATTACTATTACTCAGAGGTGATTGACCTCCAAACGGTTGGGGACTCTTGTTAAACTGAGAATCTTGTCGCTGCAGGAACTCTCTAGTAGGAGGAGATCCATTCGCCAATGGTGAAGCAGATTTCTGTTGCACATACTGAGCTTCGGGTCTGTGAATGGGACTTTCGGGATGCCTCTGGAAATTGTTTTGCGATTGTTGAGGTGTATATGTTTGAGGTTGTTGTTGAGAGAACGTTGAAGGAGGCATTTTGACTGTCAACGGGCTGGGTACTTTTTCCTGGAATTTGGGGACATTTCCCATTCTTAGTTGCTCTGCTTTCTCAACCTCCCAGTGATAAGGGCTGTTCGTTTTCCTTAACATTCCGATGGGGTTTTCGGGAATGACTATTTCAGGTCGTTCGCCGAGTGCGACCGGCTTTGGTGATTTCGAACTGGGGACTTGGATGACTATGGGTGGAGGAGGAGGTGGGGCAGGTATGTTCATAGGGGGAGGTGGTGGTGGTGGAGCGGGGCCCCCTTGAGGACGGTAGTTGTTAGCACCGTTATTCATCGGCGCTTGAGCTTGTTCCTGTTCCTCCAAAGATCTTTGCCTTGCCATTCTTCGAGCCATGCTTGGAGTACGGATCTGGGATAAGTCGAGGCCACCAGGAGTGTATGTGAAAGGTTTCTTGTCTTTCGTCATCATCGCGTTTTGAATGCATGCTGGGGGCTCCACATTCCCCATTGGCTGAAATTGAGATAGGAACATGTTACCAAAAATACTAACATATTTGTTTAGTGGAATTGTTTGAAAGCTCTACGTGCGAGAAATGTTTTAAATGGGACTGTTTTACGTGGGTTTTGCTATGTCACCAATTTATGCTTTTCAATGAAACCCATTCTTATTTTTTCTATTAAAAACAAAAAAACTCACATGCTCTGTCTACATAATGATTAAAAATGTTGGACTATTGCATGAGTCATTACCAAAAATTGAGTTTATATTTTCAATATTATGTTCTCATCGTCATCATCAGCCTGTGTTAGTCCACCGCTGGACATAGGTTACCTTAGTAGAATTTTCAATAGGTAAACTATGTATGTGTATTTTATATATTATGTTTGTCAGATATGCACACAAAAACTACTTAAACGATTGGACTATAAATTTGGTATGTAGATAGCTGACATCCTGTATTATTTACCAGGTGAAACCTTGGATCTATTAGCTTTTAGGCGTATAAATCAGGGTTCTTTTAGAAACATAAAGAAAAACTCATGTGTACCTACTCACATTGACTTGGGTTCTCCCGAAGTGGGGTATTCTACCGACGTGTCCAGCCATAGTCGCTGCTCAATATCTGGAAGGAAGCCAATGCTCGCGTTATTTTTACTCGGCGACACTATTGCGCACTCACGCGCATGTCACGATTCTATTGTCGATCTTTTTGTTTGTGAGGATTATTATCTGGTTTTCTGTGTAAAAAAGGCGAGCCATATTAAAGCTCATAAGAAACAAAATAATTTATAATTGCTGGGGTCGCCGTCATTGAAATCGATGAGAAGGACCATATATATTATATCATACGTACAGTCGTTTTCATTCAACTGTCGCGCACTCATCGATAGCAACGACGCACAGCGGCGTTGACGCGAAAGTAAAGTTATATGACATGGTACTAATCTGTCAGCAATGAAATTGAGCTTCGCTGCTAGTCCTTGGTTTAGGCTCTCAAATACTTCACATAGGTGAACTGTAAAGCTCATACAAATATTTCTTACCAGTTTTCTTTAAAATGTTTCGTTTCAAATGTCATCAAAGCCACGTTTTGGAAGTCCAAGAAACAGCGTCTGAAAGCAATGAGATCAGAACATAAAAAGTGTAAACATAATGATTTCTGGAAGCAGTTACCACATGTTGCATGAAGGTCGGGGAAAATTCTATTTCGAGAGTCGACGAATTAGATCATACTGCGTCCTTGTTGAAGGTTTGCAGTAAGCACTGATTTTATGTGAGTACATTATTTGGGAATCGGAGATTAAATTTAAGAAGATTGAAATTGAAAATAAGTATTATTTGAATAAGTATTATTACTTCTCAACAATAATTTAAAGTCTTATTTAGATATCTTTGTTTGTAAACTAATTACGAGATAAGAGGACAATTTCTTCTTTAATTATTTAACCGGTAAGAAAATACCGTGGTTACAAAAAAGTTACGAACACAGACTGAAAAGCTTTCGTTTGTAACTGGGTTACGAAACAAGAATACAATTTCTTATTTGGTTACTAGTTACGAAACTTAGTTACTATGGCGGGCGAAAGGTCTGTAGGTCCTGATATACCAGGAAATGAAAAAAGAATAGTTTACCCAATTAAAAGTGAAAACCCAATGACACTTTTATTGGTAAAATATACCACCTTCCAAAGACTGCCAATCCATAAAATATTTCTAGTTTCACATCTAGTATGTTTCAATATTTCTAGTATGTTTAGAATGTCTACAATTAGAACTACTAAAACTATGGCTAAACGCCAAAAGGAATAATGATTATTAAATCTTTATTTAGTAACAATCAGCATTTAAAAACTACAAGACATTCCGTAAAGGTCACTACTCTACACAAGTAGGTAGATAATATTTAACGTAGGTGTGTGTCTGACTCTGATATAACTTGGAAAACTGAACATCATCATAGTTCTTAAAAAAAATAAGGGTGTCAAGTTAACAGTGAGTGTGTGCGTGCCAGCTTCATGCTGATATAACCTGATTTGACTATAATTTCAAATGCAATATATATGCCGTATTTCATATTTTTATGATTTATAGGGTTCCTTTTTTCCTTTGTTGTGGTCTGACTGTCTGTCAAGACCTAGGACGATTTAACCACTGGACGCGCCTTCTTTCCGTTCTCGCCTAATACCCCGCAGGTTAATACAATGAAACATCGGACATCGTTGTAGTTTTACTGTCACAGTCGTTCGTACACCATCGGGAGAAAAACATATTTAAAAAAATGACGAAACGTGCAGTTAAATGGTGTAAAAGTTATAGTGGTCGAGCAACTAATGTTTCTTTTCACTTGTAAGTTTAATTTTTCTTTATTAATACAGCTATTTATACCAAAAATTAATATTAATTGAAAAAATATATCAAACTTAATCCGACTATATTTAATAAACGGTCATACAGTATTATACACCACGAACAAAATATACCTATCTAAATTACCTGGATTATTTACGTCAAAGTCAAATTTACTAGGGCTTGACAATGTTTTAGGTAGATATAATAATATCGATAAAAATAAATGACATATATCGATAAAACTGTATTAATACACTTGAAGCAAATCGGGAAAGTAAAAAAATTTTAACGATGGATACCTCATGAATTGAATCGCAAACACGCGTCGACTGCTGTGTTACTTTGCTCAACCGACACAATAATGAAGGCATTTTAAATCGAATCATTACTTGTGATGAAAAGTGGATACTGTACGATAATCAGAAGCGCTTGTCGCAATGGCTGAACCCTGGAGTCCCAGCGAAATCTTCCCCTAAACGAAAATTGACTCAGAAAAAGATACTTGTGCGTGTTTGGTGGACTAGCGCCGGTGTCGTTCACTACAGCTTTCTAAAATCTGGCCAAACGATTACGGCAGATATCTATTATCAGCAACTGCAAACCATGAAGGAAGAACTAGCTGCTAAACAACCGAGATTAGTCAAACGCTGCTTCACGACAACGCAAGACCACACACTGCACAACAAACAACCACTAAGTTAGATGAGCTACAATTGGAATGTCTGCGACATCCACCGTACTCTCCGGACCTCGCTACAACAGATTACCATTTTTTCCGGTATTTGTACAACTTCTTACAAGGAAAAAAATTCAACTCCGATGTGGCAATCCAAACCGCCTTCAAAGAGTTTATTGATACTCGCCCCCATGGTTTTTTTAGTAAAGGGATTCATGAACTAACCATGAGATGGCTAAAATGCATAGATAACAACGGTGCATACTTTGATTACCTAAATAAATATATTTTACAAAAAAAAAATTACTATAATATAATATTCCTCCCGTACAAGATGCCAATTTCCTATGTAAGGACC
This sequence comes from Hemistola chrysoprasaria, assembly GCA_947063395.1. Taxonomy (NCBI): domain Eukaryota; kingdom Metazoa; phylum Arthropoda; class Insecta; order Lepidoptera; family Geometridae; genus Hemistola; species Hemistola chrysoprasaria. The sequence goes on along the minus strand of OX346727.1, from coordinate 5,538,576 downwards.
TAATATTAACTAAAAGGCAAAATCAAGCCTACTGAATGGCGGGGATAAGCTTATCAGCAACTTAATAGTAGCACTAAATAGTAACAGTATCGGCATCTGACAAGCTATCATCTGGTTTCATCAACAGCTCGGCCAACCCATATAAAAAAAAAAACCGTATTTTCAAAATCGTATTTGAATATTTATTGTCAGACTATCATAAACTCGTTGTTCTTTCATTCGTCCTCGATAGCAATTTATCGACTATGTCAAGCACTAGTGTAGGTGACATAATTTTACGGGTACTTCTCGCTGTCCACACCTTTTTGGTCAACGTAAATGTGTTTTATTGAAAATAATTATTGATCGATAATTATTGATAATTTTCAATTAATCACATCTACCGTAATATGTACATTACACATACCTATTATTATAATATCGTAATTAGAATGAATGGATGCACCAGCAGGCCCCGTCTAGTATTCTTTTCTATGGCTAGCGTAAATTACTTATAATTATTCTAACGGTAGCTGGAACTTCAACATTTATATAAGGTGAGGGTTGAATTGAGGATGTAAGAATCAATATATGTATGTTAGGCAATTCCCACATGTCACGAGTGGAATACATATTCTGAAATAAAAATTGCAGTTGTCACTAGTGGTGGGCAAGGAGATGGGGATCAAGTGGGAAGTACCCAATTTTTTTCTCTGTCATTTTAATCGCAATTGTCAGTTGTTTTGCTCTTACCCCGGTCACTCACATGCGTAAAAATATTCGTACATTGTACGAATGTTTGCACGCATGTGAGGGCCGTCAGATATACTATTCGCAAACTCAGCGGATATGCGAATGGGTTCGCAAACTTTTATGGAAACCCGTTTGCATTTCATAGATAGATAAACACTTTATTGGTACACCACAAACAAGAAGATCTAAAAACTAATAACTAGTGTAACAATGGGCGGTCTTATCGCTAAGATATATAAAGTACTCTGTGAGCACAACTGGTTGCACGAATGTGTAGGAGACTACGCGAAGGTTCGAGGTTCGCGCTCTTTGATGTGCGTCAAAAAACCGACACAACTTGGAAAACCACGAATGCAGCGAAAACTTTGCATAGTTATTTGAGAAACTCGTCCCACACTTGTGGGTTCGCGTATTCGTACGCATGTGAGTGCCCGGCATTAGACAGTGACAATGCTACATGCGAGAATAGTGCAACAATATAATACACAAAGGTATCTTTGTGTGCGCGCAATCATGGATACGAATATTACGGTAGTGTGTGTATATCTTCGTAAAAGTCAGCAATGTGTGAAATCCTCCTCCCCCCGCAAAAATCGGTTGAACGTGTTTTCATACTTCATTATGTACATTTCGCGTCCAGTGGTTAAATCGTCCTAGGTCAAGACCCTTTTTCTCGGGAACGCGTTGAAGTATCCAGTTGAAACTCATAGCAACAACTCAAGTCTACGGTCCCTTGCTCTTTTTTTTTATTTTTTTTTATTCGTACAACAGACATCTCCAACAAGACCGTTTGGATCTTTTTTACATAATTTATTGCATTATTAGGCGTTTTTATTGGACTAACTTAGACTTCTTGAGGGAGTCCATAGCGTGGTCTCTTGCTCTTGTAAAAAATCAAACTTCAAAGTCACCACAATCAAAAGATACGGCCATTTTACCGCGTATTTTGATTCTGTGCGCAACGGGCTAAAAATCGCTAGGGTTCTTCCCGATGGCTCAGCATCATGAAATTTTATGATAGAGAAGTAAAGGAAAAATCCCAAAATTGTAATATTTTAAAAAAATATAAATTGTGATTACTAACATGTTTTCGGTATCTAGGTATGGAATCCTACACATAGCATACTTACTAAGGTATGCCTTAACACTTTTTTTTTGTGGCGGAAATAGTCTTAGATACTGATGATTATGTCGAGGACTTGAGTGGTTTTCAACCTCATTTTATGGTTTTTGTACACATTGATAGTGAAACACGGCATTTTAGCTAAGCTGAGCTGGGTGAGGGGAGAAGTAATATGTCCAAAAGTTAGACACAAAAAACTGTCAAAGAACCTTTTCTATGAAACAGGTCTTATGTAAGTAACAGCTATATTAAAATAGGTTAGCGGGTAAACATCATGGTGGAATGATACGGATTACATTTCATGGCATTTTTATAGATATTTATAGAGTTAATGCGTAATATGGGTAAAATATTATACATATAAGTGCATTTATGATCAGAGTGTCTAACTTTCAATTTATAGTAAAGTTTTCACCGCTTTACTATTACGACTTGCCTGACAACCTGTAAAGCTCGTCATAACTTTGACCTACTGACTCATTGATTTAAAGAAAAGGGGAGATGAGGTACTGGCTTGTCGAAAATGTAAAGCTCAAATTAGGTCCCATTTGGTCCACGTACGTCAAAGTTAATTGTTGTCTCGTTCGCACTTCGTTCTTAGGTACGTCTTTCTATCTTTGTTGTTTCAAATTGCACATGCCAGTTGTTGAGTAAGCGCTGAGAGAACGTACCATATCTCCCCTTTTCTTTAAATCAATGTCCTGACTAGTTTGTATTGCAATATGACTTGACACTGGCTATACACTAATAATGTATAGGTCCATCAAAAAGAAATAAATATCAAATATTGACAGTTGACTTAACATCAAAAATTCCGTAATAATGTGATGATACGCGAAACTGTGTAATAATGCCGGGCACTCACATGCGTACGAATACGCGAACCCACAAGTGTGGGACGACATTCGCAAATAACTATGCAAAGTTTTCGCTGCATTCGTGGTTTTCCAAGTTGTGTCGGTTTTTTGACGCACATCAAAGGGCGCGAACCTCGAACCTTCGCGTAGTCTCCTACACATTCGTGCAACCAGTTGTGCTCACAGAGTACTTTATATATCTTAGCGATAAGACCGCCCATTGTTACACTAGTTATTAGTTTTTAGATCTTCTTGTTTGTGGTGTACCAATAAAGTGTTTATCTATCTATGAAATGCAAACGGGTTTCCATAAAAGTTTGCGAACCCATTCGCATATCCGCTGAGTTTGCGAATAGTATATCTGACGGCCCTCACATGCGTGCAAACATTCGTACAATGTACGAATATTTTTACGCATGTGAGTGACCGGGGTAAGGTACAGCTTCTTATTTCTAGTATTCTTGATATTAAAATTCATTCATTTCACGAGAAAAAACTCGAGTCTTAGAAACATAAAGCTCAGGCTTCTCAGGCTTCTCTAGAGGCTTCTCTAGAAATGAGGTAAAAGGTAAGGTGAGGTAAAGGTAAGGCGAGGCAAAGGTGAGGTAAGGTTTTAGTCAAGTAATATTACATTTTCAGCAAATTATTAGAACTAACTATCCTGGGAATTCAGGCATTATCAATAAATCGAATTGTCTCCTTGGTTACGAATAAAACATCAAAGATAATGTAAGTAGATGTCCTACGCTTTATCATTCAGAGCTGGATTTAAGATCTAATATGGATTAACTGTTATCATTAAATCTTAATGATATTATTCTCTTATCATCGAGTGTGACGTTAGTCCATGCATTTGCTTATCAAGCGAGCTTTCAGAACGTCGGCGTAACGTCAACGTCAATGCGACGCTACCGCGGCGTTATGGTCACAGATCACTATACGTTATGGTCGAGCACTAATTTGAATGAAAAAGTACATTAAAATACACACTTGGCGTCGCTCGTCTGAAAGCTCGATAGGCTTATCCTTTTGAATATACACTATCACATACTATCGATTAATATATTAGAAAGGAATGTGAAAGTTAGTACGGATATGTGGAAGTTTTTTACGCCCACAGCCCCAGTAGCACAATGACAACGAAGTCCCAGGGGATTAGAACGAGACAGCAGATATTAATTGTTCGGGCGCGAAAGAGAGAAAAAAATTGGAAAAACGAGTTATCCCGTGCCATGCTAGGCGGGCTGGTTACCCCAAAACTACTGAACTGATTGGGATGTAAATTGTTTTATGGTACCTATAATATGTTCTTCTTGGTAGTAACCGTTACCTATGACCATTTATTTGATCCCAATGAAACAATGCGACGCCACTTGTCCCTAAATTGCTGCCTTCTTCGAACACTCTTGCAATGGTTGCTTTTCTTTGTCGGTTCATCGCTTTGGTGATTGGTGTAGGTGTGGTATTATTTGAAATTATTTCGTTATATCAAAAACGGGCTTTCTCAGCTACACAATACGACAGGCGTACCTTTACGAGTCTGAATAACATAGGCTCTGCGAACTTTCGCGCATGTGTTATTGTGACTGCCTCCGTGGCGTAGAGGGCGCATGCTCGACTGCCAAGCAAGAGGTCCCGGGTTCGATCCCCAGGTCAGGCAGTGTTAAATATTGGATTTTTCCATTAGGAATTATCTCAATAACGGCCTGGAGTCTGGAACTGTGCCCGGTAGATGGCAATAGGCTCGCCCCCTATTACATGGGACCAATAACATACTGGCGAAATGTGGGTGTATCTACATGGGACTGAGTCCTGGGTACACCTCTGCCTACCCCTTCGGGAAAAAGGCGTGAACGTATGTTATGTTTGTTATTGTGAAGAAAATTGTTATTATTATGAACTGAACATAAAATTTACAATATTATACGTTTTTGTTCGTACGAGTATATTTGTGTATCTGGCAATAATAGTTTTCTTTACCTAGTTTACACGCGCTAAAGTTCGAAGAGCTATATTCAGGCTCGCCAAGTTACGAGTACGCCGGCCGTATTGTACCGTTAAATTGATTTTCTTATTATTTACTAGCTGTGCCCCGCGGTTACACCCGCGTAGACTTCGTTCCCGTGGGAATATCGGGATAAAAAGTACCCTATGTGTTATTCCAGGATCTAAGCTACCTACATACAAAATTTCAACCCAATCGGTCCAGTAGTTTTGGCGTGAAAGAGTAATAAACATCCATCCATCCGTCCATCCTCACAAACTTTCACATTTATAATATTAGTAGGAAGTAGGATTACGCATATAAAAGGTGTCACAAAACGGTGTATATAGTTATACTTAAGGTAGTGCATTTACCCGTTTAACTGAATTATCTTTCAAGACAAAGGAATAGCGAAATTCTCAAAAAAATTTGACTTTCCATACAAAATGGACCAGCCTTACAATAAAGTTTAGGAAACTGAGTTTTTTTATATAGGTAAATAGCACCCTCTTAAATAATACTATACCATTTCGTAACATCTTGTACACCAGCACATTAAATCAAGCTCAGTCTTTAATTAACTTCCTTTATAATAAAATAAATAGAACTTTAAATATATATGAACTAAATAATTTTTGTTGTAAGAAAAATGTATATAGAGATACTTGCAGACCCTGTCTTACAAACAGACAGAGGACTTACTTTTAGTGTGTAAATAAGTAATTTGTTTTAAGTATTATTTTTTATGTTTACCTAAAATAATTTGACTCAGTACTTAAGCAATACGTAGGTTATCGTTAATTTATTTGTATCCCATTGTACCTTTAAGCCAATTTTTGCCTGAAATACAGGTTTGTTGAACCTAGTTCAGGCTATCTTTATATTAGGTCTAAGTTTTTACAATTTATGATTTAATTATCAAATATATATTATTATTATTATTATTATAACTAATTACAATCAAAATTAACCAGCTAATCTACCTAATGAAACCTGCTCAGAATCCGAGGAATGACACGTTTGCCGACTACTGGGCTATTGTTAGACAGGAATTGGGTCGCGCCTGCGCAAGCGCAGGTGAGGAAATTAGGATACGTTAGAAATATAGGGTAACGCTGCATAAACTTGCAGCTCGAAGTTTTGTAACATGGGATAAGAGGAAAATAATAAAAGATTGGTAGTATGCGATATAAAAATATACTTTTTTATGATAGTGAGTGACAAGACGAGCAAGTCAGGTGCCTGATGGTAAGCATCATGATTGCCCATGTCAGACACAGTGACACCCAGTGTTTTAAAATTCAAAATTCTGCGCGACACTGCACTGCGCCTGTCACCTTGAGATATGAGTTGTTGAATCTCATCATACCCAGTAATTTCGCTGGTAACCCTTCATACCGGAACACAGTAATGTTTGCACATTATTGCTTGGCGGATGAATAACTGGCAAAGGTGTGGTACTTCCCCAGGCGGCCCCCTGCAAAAGAGGCCTACCACTACAAAATACCTAACTACCAATACTAGTTAGGTATCTGTATTCTTTCAACGTTAGACCAATGAGCTGCAAAGTCAAAGTCGAAATATTTCATTTTGGTCACAATTTGACTGTTGTGAACGTTAATGAAGATAAACAGTAATGTGCGTTCGGAAAGATACCTCTACAAGAAGAACGCACAAAAAACTTGCAGACTTAACTATATTTGGTTTGGTTACATTCGTTTGATTGGAAGGTGCTGCGTGGTGGCTATCAAATAAAATCTAAATTATAACATAAGTTCGACGTGGCCCAGAAACCAATAACTCCTTACTTTATCGAATGAAATGTTATTTTAACCCCGCTCTGGAACGTAGCGATGACGGACTGTATGAGCAAGAGGAGTGAAAAAGTGAGATATTTGTTGCACGTGGATGCACAGGAAAAACAAGGAAGCAATAATTTGTTGAGGTCACCTGCATAAATCTCCCTAAGTGGTTTGCAGCAGATGCAAGTCATTAGACATGACTAATCTCACCACACCTTGCCAAAACTACTCATTGATGCCTATTTTAGATTAGTTTAGATTAGATTAGATTAGATTAGATAACACTTTTCAATAAAAGTCCAAAGAAGAGTTAAAAGACCGCCAATTATTGTTACTCACGTTTTAGTTTTATTAACAAAATGAAACTTAATAAAACTAAAACGTGAGTAACATAATAATTGGCGGTAATTTCCTGTATTGTGGTATCAATATACCACAATACAGGAAATTAACAAAATGAAACTTAATAAAACTAAAACGTGAGTAACAATAATTGGCGGTCTTATCGCTCATAACGATCTCTTCCAGACAACCACTCGGCAAGAGGAAAGGCATATACGTATTTTATGTGGATATATAGGAAAATCGTTGTTCATAATAACAATTTGTTTGTAAAGCTTTGTTCTATGGAGAATAACGAGTGAAAGGCGTTTCTCTAATATAAGTCAAAGCACTTAATTAACACTTATTATTGTCTGCTTAACCAAATGAATGTTGAACCACCAAAACCAAAACTAAAACCAAAACTTGCATGATACTTACTTAATTCCTATTTAGAATTTCTTCATTAGGATAAAATCTCTTTGGAATCTAAATGATTCTCATGACCCTACCTTGTAGATTATTAGTAAATAATAATTTCTAAAGATAGTACCATAGAGGAGACTAGAGAGTACATAAGTATATACCGCTATAATATATAATGGATTTTGGATTAATAGGAACTAGCCTTAGAGAGGGCTATAGATCACCTACTATAGTAGTTACCAAATGCTCGCCCAGGATGTGTCGGAGGAGAAATATCGAACATGATTCTTTTTTTATAAGAATAATCGATATATAGTGACCGATGACCCCTAGGGTCTGTCACGTTAAGCCACAGTATCGTTTGGCGGTGCAGCTTTTAGACAAGGATTTAATGCATTTGGTATGATATAGGTCGGCCACTAGTTGTGTAAAAAATGGAGTTTTGTAACTCAATATTTTTACACATGGAAAAGTAGCATACGCAGTTTTGATACTTTGTTCATTTAACTCTACCATGGCAAACCAAAATGGGTTATTTTTATATAATTATAACATTTATAAACACATTAAATTAATTTTTTAATTTTTTAAATAACACAAATAAAACATACATTCACGCCTTTTTCCCGAAGGAGTAGGCAGAGGTGTATCCAGCACTCAGTCCCATAGTAGATACACCCACATTTCGCCAGTATGTTATTGGTGGGGGCGAGCCTATTGCCATCTACCGGGCACAGTTCCAGACTCCAGGCAGTTATTGAGATAATTCCTAATGGAAAAATCCAATATTTAACACTTGCCTGACCTGGGGATCGAACCCGGGACCTCTTGATTGGCAGTCGAGCATTCGCCCTCTACGCCACCGAGGCAGTCAAGTCAGTAATTTTTTAAAGTTACATAATTATTGTTTTACCTATATCAATAACAAATCTCTACCAGGTGGGTTCACTAATGTTACCTTCATCTTTTAAAGCGTAGATTATGTACGATTTCACGGTTTGTCACGTGTTGAATGCGTCGCATGCGCACGCGCATCTAAATGTAAGCTTGAGTCAGGATGATCATTACTCAGAGCTTACGTGGCGAGTAATGTAACTGAATGCAATTTGTTCCTTAAAGCTTTGTATACAAACATTATATTAGCTTGTAGCTTTGGTAAGTTCAGTTTTTTATATGAATATCTAACTACTAGGTTGTCTCTTAATTTAAGTTATCCGACAAAATTGAAACATTCTAGGAAGAATCTTGAAAAATAATTTATATTAAGAACCAAAGTTTTAAATTAGTTACTCATGGTTGAATCTTATGTCAAAATAAATAATATTATCATTGTAAACTTCTGGAACAAGAATCTTTAGTTTTTGCGGGCGGAAGGGGGGTTTGCACTATGCGTGTTGTTTTTCACACTAAAAATCGGAACTAAAACCTAAAGATTCTTGTTCCAGAAGTCTACAATGGAGTTCCGAAAAGTACCTAACGCCAAATTCAATCAATTAATATTATCATTATCAGGTCAGGCAGTGTTAAATATTGGATTTTTCCATTAGGAATTATCTCAATAACTGCCTGGAATCTGGACTGTGCCCGGTAGATGGCAATAGGCTCGCCCCCTATTACATGAGACCAATAATATACTGGCGAAATGTGGGTGTATCTACTATGAGACTGAGTCCTGGGTACACTTCTGCCTACCCCTTCGGGAAAAGGCGTAAATGTATGTATGTATGTATGTATTATCAGTAAGTACTTATACCTACTACCTACACTCGATGCCCTTTGCCACTAGTAGGATTAACATAAGATTTTTTTACAATAGCTGTCAACGAATTCGAGCGTTAACTGTCGAAAATATAGGTATTGCATACCGATGATACGATTTCTATAAGAAGTAAACCAAAACGCCGTAGATCTGTCAAAATACTGGACCAAAATACCATAGAACACTAGCCATTTTGACTCGAAAAGACTATGAATAAGATAGCAATTATGAAAAAAAATCAAGATAGGTCAGCAGAGTGAGAGCTTCAGACAGATCGAAAAAATGCTGATTTGACATCGGAAAAGACGACATGAGAGCTTTGAAAATAACAAAGGGGATACCCAAGACCGTGCGAAAGAACTTATAAGAGAAATAAGAACGAAAAGTCAAAAAGGCCGTGACATTTTTACTAGGAAGAAGAATTTAAAATTATAGGTTGTTCTGAAAGTAATTTTGTTTTTTCCCGACAGTTATTTTCTGCCTTTCTGGCAGATGAGTTTTTAATGACGATTCGCGTTTAATTTATTTATTATTATAATTTATGGCGATACCTACTAAAAATGTTATATTATATGCACATTTGAAAATCTTATTATTAGGCCTCGTTGATTAGGCCTATCAAAATTTCATTGGTAAGTGGACGTGGCCCTGAAACCAACAACTCCTTTAACAAACTCTATTCCGTAGATAGGTAGTTATGGTAAAAAGTAAAATGGCCAACAGTCCTGCATTCATTCAGGACCGTCCCGGCCAGATGTAATTGTAAAATAGTCTAGCAAAACTTCAGATGTTTCACTTATGTTCCGCATTCCAGTCTTTCACCTATTACTTCCACTCTACCACAGAATAACTAAATTTCGATGAATGTACTATTATATCCACACCCGAAACACTGCATTGAAGGTAGAAACTCTGCATGCGATGCTTATGGTAAAATCGAACATGGAAAATATAATAAATAATAAAAAGATAACTTCTATTTATTCAAAGCAAAAATCCTGCGTCTGAAGTAATTAAAAACGTACCTATCTGTTTTTCTAAGGACGTTTTTCTTTGAGCAATGTCCCGCTTTCAATTTTCAGAAATTTGGCCGTCACATATCAATACAAACTTTCACGCTTACATAAAAGTAAAATATTAGTGGCATCACCTAGCAAACTTTGGTATATTCTTCTTCTTTTACTCCATAGAGTTTTATTATCTCCTCCTTGGAGTATTGCTTGGCCACAGGTTATGCATTTGCCAATTTCATTAGGTATATTAGTTATCTAAATCGATATTTTTATCTATAATTGAACAGATAATTTTTTTTTTGTTATTAGCATCGAGTCAAAACCTTGAAGACAACTCTACAATATAACTAATTATGCAGAGATATTTGATATGTCTGACTTTTTAATTGCATGCATTATAAAAATATTTGTTTAAGATATAGAGCATTTTAAGGACGGTATTTCTTCGAGGTGTAGCTAAAGTAGAGCATTTAAAGCATAAGGTATGTATTTTGTAAGATGATTCGTATATATGTAAGTCAATTGTAACCTTTTCGCGTTTCTTATGTACCTATATAATCTTTTCCTAGGTAATACTTATATTGTATTTTATTCTATGACAATAGTTCTAAATTTACGTGGTGAATGTTATCGCGCGAAACACTGAAAGCTTCCTATGAAAAGCTCTACCATCAACAAGTTATACAATAGTTTTTAAACCTCCACTAAAAATCACATTCGCAAACCGACTCACCTCGAAACAAAAAAAAATAAAGTCCAATCCTTCGCCAATCGGCACACACTAAAATATGAACTGAATTTAAAAAGGAATAATAAATTGAGGTTGGGTTCACGCGTCGCGCGGTTGCGAGTTGCGGTTTCGTTCGTTCGTAGCTGCCGGGCGCCCGGGCAGTCTGTCGCGCGCGCGGGCAGAGCGCTGGACCGGTAGGGATGGACTATAACCACTCGATACTTTCATATCGATAGGGATAATCGCCGATTTACCCGATGAGATTGTGATGTCGAGAGATGAAAACATTTATTACAGGAAATGTGTCGATTGTCGATTACTTTCACAAATCAACTGTACCGTGTATATGTACATGTACATGTACCGTGAAATGGACAACTTCTAAGCGTATGACTGGGAAAACGTACCACTAAACTTATAGGAATTAGGTAGCCATTTTATTCTACAAATATTTATTATGTATATAAAATATCAGCTGGTTAATAATATTTTTATGATCTCGGTCTTTGGACATATTTGAAGTGGAGGGCGCTTCAGACAAACCATCCATTTTTCAAGTTTATTGTCCAACTAGCCGTGTCCGCGGTTTCACCCGCCCAGTAAGTTATACCCTGGAATAACACTTAGGGTACTTTTTATCCCGATATTCTCATGGGAACGAAGGCTATGCAGATAAAACCGCGGGACATAGCGTCTTAAACATATCTTCCACGGCATTCGTGAAAAGTTTGGGGATATCACATCTCCCTATCTCACGCCCCTGCGTAGCTGGATTTTTTAATCTGCTGGTTCTGTACTTGGACACTCATAGTCGCGGCGTTATTAAGATATCTCATCACCTCGACCTTCACCAATCAAATTGGCTTCGCTGCAGGGATTTCAGGACAGGCCAACCCAATACAATGAACTTACTCTCCATATATTAAAAAAAAAATTTATGATTACATCGATATAATCTGGCGTTTTCATTGGGCAACACTATTGATCTGAAAAATGTTTTGTTTGTTTCAACACCATCCACCTTTGTGTATATTATAAGAATTTATTATTCTATTCATTTTAGTCATTTTGTTATGTAAAACAAGTGTAGTAATAATAAATAAAATAATAATAGTTTTTCTATAGTCATCAGAAAATCGGAACAATATCAGATCAATCTGTCAACAGGAAAACGGGTTAAATTTCAATTACTGAATTTAATCCAAAAAAAACTAAAATCTGACCTGTGCCTTGGGTAGCGTAGCGGACGTAAGCTTGACTGCCGATCGTGAGGTCCCGGGTTCGAGTTCGATCCCCAGGTCAGGCAAAGAGTTATTGGATTTTTCTATTCGGAAAATTATCTCTATGACAGCCTGGAGTCTGGAACTGTGCTCAGTAGTTGGCAATAGGTTCGCCTCCTATTACATGGGACCAATAAGTCTAAGTCTTGGGTACATCTTTGCCTACTCCTTTGGGAAAAAGTCGTGATTGCATGTTATGTTATTTTGTTATTAGTTGGTATAAACCAACCAAAACAAACAGGTCAATCTAGACAAAACCGTAAATTAAATAAGAAAACAAAAACGCAAGCTTTAAAAAATTAAACGCTATTTCGAAAATGTAGAGATTGCTTCCGTACCACATTTTAGATAACATGGCACCTAGACACGGCGCTAGCTTCTATGTGACATGTTACTATGTTTCTAATATAAAGCTTAGATAAATTTTAATTTAAGTTTTTGCCGAGTGCCAAGTTATGAGGAATGGACTCATTTTTTTTTCATTAAACTGTTTTATTTTACTTGACCTGCCCCGGTAGCACAGTGAGCAGGGAAAATGAAGTCCCAGGGGGTAAAATAATAATAACTTTAACATATTATTATATTATATTAACATATTTTAACATATTATACTTACTTAGAGTGAATTAATTGTCCAGGCTATATAGTCAGTGTCTGCTTTCCGGCTTGTCTCGAGCATCCACTTCATCAAGGTCATTAATCATATTAGTCTTACTTTAATTCCCTTACGACTTCGTTGCCTTCTCGTTGCCTTGCAGTCACTGGCCTTACTGATACTCAATTAGCATCTGCTTAAAAGGACATTGTGGGAACCCAGTATGCGCAGAAACATCTATCTCGATCATCTCATTTTTCTCGGATTTCTTACCCGATACTTAGTGTTATTTACCGGCGTTTCGGTTCTATCACCGTACTAGCCACCATCGCCTGAGAGCTCATCCTCACATAATTGACACGTGGACTGTGGACGTAACACACTGCGCAATTTTCCCGTTCCTTTATGCTGCACACGTGCAAACTGTGGATTGATCTCCTTGCTGCGGTCTTCCCGTGGAGCTACAATATGGAGCTCTTCAAATTGAGAGTGAATGGTCTTGAAGTGTCGGCAACATACTGGCAATACCCCTGGTGTTGCAGGTATCCTATCCATAGGCGGCGGTAACCGCTCACTATAAGGCGGTTCATCTGCTTGTTTACCACCTATGTCATCAGAGATATAGAACAACTATGGGTTCCCTACTTGACATCTAATGACGTTTGATCAAACATTAATTGCTCGAAATCGAATACGCTAATATTCATGAGACCTATGAATCGTGAGCTCTATAGTTTGCCATGTCGATGGATCAAAATCTCTAAAAACCATTTGCTCTAACGATTAATAGCAATAAGCATCCACGTCGCATGGAATAAAATCCCTAAAGAACATGTGCTCTAACGCTCTAATTAATAGCGATAAGCATCGGATTGACGATCTAAGGGAAGAATTTTTTTTGCAATTTTAATGGAGCACGCATAGATAATTGGTTGTTTTTGGCGTTTAAAAAACACATTAACATTTATTAAACCTTTACGGGGATTTGGTCACACAACTGACCAAATATGATTTACGATATACTCTCCTCTCCCTGCAAGGTTGTCTGAAAGAGATCGCTCTTAGCGCTAAGACCGCCAATTGTTACACTTTTTGTCATACTGCTTTTGTTTAATTTTAACATTTATTGTTTGTGGTGTACCAATAAGTGTTTATCTACGAGTATCTACCTATAGAAAAATAAAGTTTTGCTACAATAATGTACATTTTCACCAGTATTCAAGAACAATACTTATGTAAGGTACTGTGCTGAGTTAGAATTTTTTCACCGAGTACGTCACGGCGTGCAATTGTTTCTAATTGGATTTACCAGCCCTCTGCGTTCGGGAGATCTTAATATTGTTCTTGAATATGGGTGTTAGTCTTTTATCTATACCTAATATCTTAGTTTTTTGGTGTTGGAAATTCTACATATTTTTTGTTTATAACAAATTCCTACAAATTAAACAATTATTAAATTCATCCACCTAAAGCTATCTAGCTGATTTATAGTTATAGTAATTTTTTGGATTTATAGTAATTTGTTTTTAAAAACCAGTGCCTAGGTTCTTCCCTGAGATCGTCAATCCGATGCTTATCGCTATTAATTAGAGCGTTAGAGCACATGTTCTTTAGGGATTTTATTCCATGCGACGTGGAGGCTTATTGCTATTAATCGTTAGAGCAAATGGTTTTTAGAGATTTTGATCCATCGACGTGGCAAACTATAGAGCTCACGATTCATAGGTCTCATGAATATTAGCGTATTCGTTTTCGAGCAATTAATGTTTGATCAAACGTCATTAGATGTCAAGTAGGGAACCCAACAACTATCACTGTGAAATCAACTCTAAAATTGTCAAAAAGAATACCTAAGTACATAATTAACCAGCTACCCGATATAGGTACTAATCTGTTGTCGCGAGACACGGCTTATCATTTCAGGCGACTACAGGGCCGTAGCCAGCATTTTTTAAATATAATATTGATTAAATAACTGCGAGCGCGGCGAAAAATTACGAATTACGACTGTCAATGTTTGCCTAATGACGCCATTCTATATGCAGAAATTATTGTGAAATAGCTTCTAATTTTGTTAATTGGTATTCATATTATACATTTTAAAGGAAGGGCATTGGGAAGTTTTAGGCATTGTGGGACAATACCCACCCCTATAGATACGGCCCTGGGCGACTCTCTTGGATCTTAGGTTTTTTTGCCATACTATCTCATGAACCAGCAGCCTGAGTTACTAAAGCCCGAAAGGTCACCAATTAAAGTTTTATTAGCATAAGGTTGAATATCGGAAATACCGAGCATTCTCAAGATAATCAGATCTGGCAACGATCGTTGCAGACAGAATGACTCATCTTCGCATCTGCTTATGTAGGTAGGTAGACTACTTCTTTCTTGAATTTTAAAAGAAAATTGTTTATTTATATGTAAACTATTACTATTACATACCTACTTAGTAGAAGAGATTCTAGCTTCTACTGCTGCTTACATTTTTGCTCCTAAAACATATTAACATTTATACATCCAACTTGATCTAACAAACCAAGACAGCAGGTAACAGCATGCACGTATATTACCTATTATACCATCTTCATCATCATCATTATCAACCGGAAGACGTCTACTGCTGAACATAGGCCTCCCCCATGGAACGCCATAAACTATTCATATGGGGGGATTTTGCCGCAATCACCACGCTTGTTGTGCGGCTTGGTGATCGCAGTAGTTGGAGTACTTGGAAATGAAGAGCGCTGCTCAACAGAAATTTTAGGATTACTCTAAACGCGATAACAAATGCTTTACTTCAATTGTCTAAAATGTAACATAAAATCAAAATATACTGAACACTTTATTTTTTATATTTCTAATTAAATTTCAATAACATATTTTTACATTTAGTTACCCTGTCTGCCTGTGGTTGCCGCAAGAGCCGGCTAAGGGTTATGAGATCCAGATGACGAGCAGCAGCGTCCTCTGCATAAAACGATCGAACTGCGCTCGACAACCCACATTCCAAGCGTTGCGAGTATTGGCAAAACCCTTTTATATGTTACTTATATTTGTAGATTAATAAGTATAATATTATTGTTTTATTCAACTGATTTTATTTTTATTTATAAGGAATAATGCATTAAGCAATAATGCGATTCTCGAATTCCTTATTTTGTTTACCATATTATTACTTAGCATAGTCATAATCATAGGGATCACTTTTTAACATAATTTTTATAGACATACTATTTCTATGGGTACAACCACTTTCAACTATTTTGATACTTATGCCTAACAATGAGTATGCCTAGTGATATTATGCGAAACAACATTATGCTTATAAATATTCTTAGGAAAGGCCAAGTCAAAAGTACCTACAACCGACGAGCATGTATGAAAAATGTCATGACAGTGAACGAAGCGAAAGTTGTATGTCAGGATCGTAGCAAGTGGAGGGAAATAGTCTCTGCCTACCCCACCGTTAACATAACCGTGTATGTATATTTTGCCAAACCACAGTATGCATAGGTAATTATTGTTATGCGAAATCAAAATATGCGAAACAAAAATTATGCTTATCAAAGGGATCTCCTAAATATTAATGCCATTGTTTAATTAACTTTTTTAAAGTTTATTTTCTTCGTTTTAGAGTATTTAAATAAAAGCTTGTTTTAAAAATAATTATTCTATTTAAATTTATTTTTAAAGTTTTAGATGTTCTTGTAAGATGAAGTAAGTCGGTCGTAAGGCAAAACATGTAAACAGGGTCGGCCTCGGTTAAAAATACTCAATATATCGGAATATTCCGCCTTCGCACCGCACTCCGCACTTCGCAGACACTTATAAATATACGAGTATAACACACTGTAAGAAACACAGCAAAGTTTAGATTTCAACGGCCAGAGTGCAGGATGAGAAATGATACAGGTTTATTTGAGATATAGGTACTTTTGTTTTCTTTGTATCCAGACAAATAGATATATTCTGCTTTGCTTTTCAGGCAAGTTTTCAGGTAGAACTTTCATCCCTGAATGAAAAAGAACTTAGAATCCTCATTTTTTAAAACTGTATCATACTTATTACCTAAGGTACTCAGGTCAAAGCATTTATTATACTTACCTCTTAATAAATCTAGCAGTTTTATATCGTTCGACATAATATTTTCTAGTGGTAGGCCTCTTTAGCAGGGGGCCCCCTGGGGAAGTACCACACCTTTGCCAGTTATTCATCCGCCAAGCAGTAATGTGCAAACATTACTGTGTTCCGCTATGAAGAGCAATTTTACCAGCGAAATTACTGGGCATGATGAGATTCAACAACTCATATCTCAGGGTGACGACAGGCGCAGTGCAGTGCCGCGCAGTATTTTGAATTTTAAAACACTGGGTGGCACTGTATCTGATATGGGCAATCATTATGCTTACCATCAGGCACCTGATTTGCTCGCATTGTCATGCACTAGGTATCATAAAAAAAATATTTTTTTAAGATCATGACGACATCTTCTGAAATTATTTTATTTGCCGTTATTTGGGACACCCAATTTAAAGTGTGCCAAAATTACTCATAATTTTTTTTTTTCAAGAAATCGATCGAAGAAATCGCAATGAAAATATGGTCGCGTGCTAAATTCCAAATAAATTCGACAATATAAAGTGTTTTCACTTTTCTTTTTCTAATTCGGTACGAATCAATCCAATGGTTCAATAGCTTTCTAAGAATACACCAGGTCAAATCATTAACATTTTTAAAGATATTAATCAATGAAAAATTAAACAACCTCTATCTAAATACTAACTAGCTCTAGGTAATTTAACGAATGCATGGTTTCAACCAACAAGAGATTTACGATGGTGACCTTCACAGATTCCTTGGAATCCACCATTGAACCCAAAATAAATACCTTACTTCCCTATGAGAAGCTTTCAGTTGTAAAAAGATTTATATAGAACTAGTTGTGCCCCGCGGTTTTACCCACGCTGTCTGCGTTCCTGTGGGAATATCAGGATTAAAAGTACCCTATGTGTTATTTCAGGTTCTAAGCTATCTACATACCAAATTTTAGCTCAATCAGTTTAGTAGTTTTAGCGTGAAAACGGAAAAAACCTACAAACAAAAATTTTTGAGCTATCTAGTTGTGCTATCGAATTAGAGCTCGCTAAAGTTTTGTTTGCCTGTTACAAACGTAACTTTTTACATCGTACTGAAATTTGAAATTTATAATATTAGTAGAGTAACATTTTTGCAATAGAATACTTAGTTAGCATTTAGCATGAGAGGTCGTAAACGCAGCCTTTTACGAGTGTAAAATTAAAATTGAATGCGGATAACATTGGGGCAATTACTAATACATATACCTATAATGGCCAATATGTGGCCAGTGGCGACTGCTATTTTTTTTTTGCAATTACAATAAACAATATTAAAATCTAAATAATGGAAAATCCAATAAATGTATATTTATTAGTTATTAGAGAAAACTTATTTTACAGTAGATCTAACACACTTTTTCACTACTTAGTATAAAACAAAGTCGCTTCCCGCTGTCTATGTCCCTATGTATACTTAGATCTTTAAAACTACGCAACGGATTTTGATGCGGTTTTCAATGACAGTGATTCAAGAGGAAGATTTATATGTATAATACATGCATAATATAGTAGAGAAACACTGATAATATTAGAGGTTTCTAATGTGATGAAGAAAAATGTATCACGAATTTTTCCTTTTTTTTTCGACTTTTGCTACCCGTGCGGAGCCGGGGCGGGCCACTAGTTTCATTATAAAAAAAAAATTTTCAAAGTCAAGTTTCAGTCTCTAAATGAAAGAAAACTCGATATGTAGCTCAATAGTCATACGGATGAAATGTGAGGGCCAGTGTCACTGCCGAAAATAGCTCATTTTCCACCAACCGACAAAGAAATCTGTGTGTTCTTATTTCCAGTGGAATAGGGTTAGAAATTGACAGTGTGTATATTATAGTGTGTGGTAGTTGGAACGGCTTCAGGGGCCGATTGGAGAGGTGCCGAGGTGCGGGAGTGAGTCGCGCTTTATTTATAGTGAAATGACCAATGGTTAGGGTTTGGTCTAAGTCATAAGAAAAATACTCAATCACTTATTATTTTTGAGCTAATTTTTTTTTTAATTCAGTTCAAGTGAGCAGAGAAGTGTATTTAAGTACTGCAGATTAAATATTGCGCATCAGCAAATATCTGAATATATCGTAGATTCAGAATATAGCCGTCTAACGTGGGAAGACGCTGTGTGAAAAGTTGGGAATCGCTTGTTTTGCTCTAAAACTATCCTGGGTGTCCCGAGTGTCCTGGGTCGTGCCGGCAGATGTTGCGCGCGAGTGCTATTCGCCACGGTACTCTTGCGTCAGTACGAAGCAGTGCTGTGGGGGCGCGCTGCCGACTGCCGAGTAGGAGCGCGCAGTCCGAATGCAAAATCGCGCCGTTAGAGCCTTAGTGTGAGTGCCCCAAAGGACGTCTGCCAGACCGTACTTTAAACAATTCGGTATCATCACCTTGCCGGCCACTGTAATTTTTTTAATATTTTATTTTAGATTTTTTTTTAGACGAACTTTATTGTACAATAATTGAATTTATATTACAATACAGATAAGTTAGCGATAAAAATATAACTAGGTACTATTACCTATCTATATATAAAATCGCTCCGCGCTTATGCAAACGCACCTAATAAGTCTTGGTGCATTATACGATTGACAATAATGCGGGATCCTGCTAAATCCGCCAACAGGCTATGAATAATGCCGTTATAATAAACCGTTACTAATATTAGCCCACATAGATCCGCTGTAAACACTAATCAGACGGGGGCGGTATATTATACGAACCCACTTTGAAGCCAAGCCACTAACGCAAGGTAAAATGACGTATTATAAAAATTGCAGATAAAGCACAAAAGGGGTCATTGTCCTACCCGTGCCTGACGACTATCCATATTCTGCTGTCTCGTTCTAATACCCTGGCACTGTATCTGGTCAATGTGCTAGCAGGGCAAAAGGGAATCCTTCCCCAGTAGGTTCCTAATAAAAGATGTGAAAGAGACAGATGAATTCTTATTCGGGCGCGAAAGAGATAAAAACATGTAAGAAATGCAGGTATCCTGCACTGATGTATTCAAAAATAATATGTATTAAAATATCAATAAAACCATTATTAGAGGAATAACCTTTATATTAATTCATTTGTTTCATAGTTTCACTCTTAACTATGCGCTTACGACTAACTTTACTGATCTACATCCCTTCAACGTGTACTACAATTAAATATTCAAATAAAACAACAAAAACATCAAATCGTTACTTAAATGAGAATTCCGGATACAACAGTAAAAATTAACTTAACGAAAACACCAATATTATAGAACACTAAAAAAATATCTATTCCGCGCGCCATTCATTGCATTGGGCATATTTTCACTTTAACTGCGGAAAATACACCATGTGTATTTTAAATTGCAGAATACGACTGGCCAAAAAAAGCGGGCGCGTAAGTAATTTCCATACTTTTTCAATACATCTTTTTGATACATTGACCTTTCTTGATTATATCATTTATTAAATTAAATGTTAAATGCCGATCGAAATATTGGGGTGTTGGCCACATGTCGTAGTGCAAATATGCCCAATATGTGGCTATCGCATTAAGACCAATCAATCAGCTGTGGGCACGAAATATGAACACATTTTTACACACAACCTTATCTTGAATCTTGATAACCGTGTAACAGAATGGTGTAAATAATTTACCCTTGTATTGGTCAATAGGTATTATTTTGCTGCTGCGCGGCCCCAGTTAGTTATTTCGTAAATGACATTTAATTCAAATTTTATGCCCACATCTATACAGTTATTGTGGTATGAAAAGAATACATTTTTTATTGCATTTTTATTGGAGCAGACGAAGAAATGAACTAGAAAAGATGTTTCAACATTTACTGCCAGTTTCCTTTCACTTTTTCATACTATTTTTCTTTTTATGTGACAAATTATGAAAATGCAGTACATTGTATGTTCCAAAGACAGAATGTACGATCTTTTGTTTATAAACATTTATCCGAAATAAACACTAATTGCCTATTGACAATTTTAATAAAAACTAAATAAACAAATGGAAAACATTTAACATTCAACCTTATATAGTAATATTTAGGGAGCATTTTACAAAAACTATTTTATACTTTTAGGTATGTGCTAATATTTATGTTGAGGGGACATAAGACCAAGATAATGTCATCGAAAAATCAAGTAACTTGTTTTAAACAAGAAAACACGCGATGTATTTACAAAAGCTATATTTTCAACTGAAATCCTCATGCTACTTAGTAGAAATTCATTCTAAACCTTTAGTTCTAAACGAAAGAATCAGATTGTTGTCCGCCCAGTTCAGTCAAACGACAATAAGCAAGATAGTAATTATTGAGAAGCTTTTCAAGTATATAGGTAGGTAATTTATAAACGTAATTTTGTACCTACTTTTTTATTTAGTATCTAGATAGATAGACAGATAAAACGACGGGACTTTTAAAAAGCCCAAATTTTCTTTTTGTTTTATAACGGCAATTTCTGCTTCTTAAAGCTCTCTAAAAAAATTACAATAAAATAGTTTCAGTAATATCTGAGTAACCATTCCCAACGTAAATATTAGGACTGGTTACTTTTTTCAGATGCTTACTTACAGCAAAGATTTTATCCTAAAACCTTTAGCTTTTGATTATATTCATTACTAGCATCATGCCTATTGTTGGATCTGGTGGAAATCTCTTTAAATAAAATTTCATTGTTTTTAATTGTATTTTTATAGATATCAACAGTGCACTTTTAAATTAAAACACGTATATATTCTGCTTAGTAGCATGATAACTCCATCAATTGAATGTTCAAACATTTTCTCATCAACTTTGGATAACTTCGGTACTTAGCGAGTCTATTTAACGATAGGTCAGGAATCAATCAACTTCCATCAATCATGATTGATACTGAGTGACGGACGACTAATGCCTAGTTTACACAGTGCGAGCTGCTGCCTAGGCAGTAGACAGCTACTCGGCTTGTCTTCTCTTAAGCTAGAAGCTCGGCTCGCCTTAGCTGTCAACTGGCGAGCTACTGCCAGACGAGTCCAAAAGATGCGAATGACGTCCGAGCTACTGTCATGTCCGAGTTACTGCCGGGTCAGAGGCGAGTGAAAACAAAAAATGTTGTAATAAAGCGACGCGAGCTACTAACTCGCACGTACGTAGTTATTGCAGACCAGATACTCGGCAGGCTGACTCGTCCGCTAGCTCGCACTGTATAAACTAGGAATAATTTCTTCTTGAATTACGTCAACTATCACGTTATATGATAAGTTAACCATCAATCATCACCGTAACTGTGGCAAAACTGACAGCCGAACCTATCGTGTAATAGCCGCCTTATATCTCAAACAGCGACGTAGTGTCATCACTCATCACTAACAACCATAAAATTGTACGAGATTTTCATATATTACCATAAAATTGAGACGAGAAAACGAGACTTCAAATATCTCACGAGATATATAAAACACGTAGAAACGGTCACTTCAATAGACTGTGGTATGTAGAATTTGACAATCAATTTTATAAAACATCAACATTACTTTATAAACTTACCACTTATTTTATAAATCTAAAAACCCTTTAATTCCTTTTTCGATCACTAACACGAGGTATTTTTGATATTATTTGTGAAAGCCATCTAAATTTCAATGAATATAATTTCTAAGTGCCGTCTCGCTAACGATCTTCAACGATTTTCGAACACATGGAAATGTAACTATCTGAAAAAATTACCAAAACAAAACTCTGTGAAACTAGGCGGGGCTTGAAAAGTATGTGCCACTCGCGTTTAGTGTCATAACTGCAATGCATGAACTAATGCGTTTTCGCATTAATTTCATAAGCATGCGATTTCATGCGTTTTAGCATAATAATTGGCTATTGCTATGCTATATGCTAATAAGAAATGATTATTAAACTATGACACGCATTACATATACAACCCTAAGTACAAGTATATGAAAGATAAAAATTGCTTTACCTCATTCTTCGCATCACCTGCTAATCTGCTAGATTAATAATTTCACTCGCGAATGAAACTAGGTCAATAAGGGTCACGTGAAACAGATAGATTTATTCCCGTGGTTTCGACGGAGAACGCACGCTACCGCTGCATGATAGTATGAAGCGTGAACTCGCTTCACACTTCATAAAATTTCGCAACTACATTGCTAAATGCTAATTAATCCGTCACGTCGCCAGGCCATTACTAGTCATTAATCTGTGACAGAGACCGATTCTCGCTTGATTTCTGTTTAAAAGTTACAGTTCCATGTATTCGAAATTCATTGACAATTTTACATATTTTTTTCATGATTCAGACATTTTTAGTAAAAATATTTTTTAATTTTAATCTTAACGAATTGTACTATATACAGACACACATTTCAGCAATTTACACATTCATTGGTAACAATCGACACAAATCATTGTAAAATTCCGATATATAGCATAAACTAAATAGTCATAAAGCAATAACAAAAGTAAAAAAAAAAAAACAATTTGTGATGATAAATTGTAAATTGCAAGCAATAATATTCCTCCATTCGTAGAAAACTATGATTATTCTTATATTTCGTCATTGGGAAAGCTCATTTCTAGTATTTATTGTTATGTAATAATAAACAAGATAAAACGACGGCCTAAGATACACAACACAGCTCTAATCATATTCTAAAGTCGGTTCAAAATGTAGAAGTACAAGGTTAGAGCGAGAGAGCTTAACGAGCCTCTCACTCTACTCGGTACCACGAAATGCAGTAAACGGGTAGACGACAAAAAGCGACACATACAAGTACCACAAGCGATACTGTCGTTTAGTTTTGGTGCGAGCATAATACCTAGGATATATGTGTTATGACCGTTCTTCTCTCAGCCACTATGCATTACGCTTAGTAATTCCACTAACCACTTTGTTTTTTAACTGAGTTCATTACCAACATACAACAACATTTTGTGGTGGGTTCCTAACGAGTCACACTGGGACACTGGGATCCTTTTTTAAAAAAATTTGCCACGGGTGTGGGACACAATGGGAGAAGATGTTGCAACGGGTAACAATCTTACTCGATGGGAACTTATTTTAAAAATGTTGCAAGGGGTAACACTGTGACGCAATGGAAAAAAATCCCAACATGTCAGTGTGACTCGTTTACTGTAACTCATTGGGAACCTACCTATTTTATGTTTACTTAAAAGTTATGCTGTGCATCTGCAGCCTTAACTAAGCTAAAATCTGTATTCTGAATTCTGCCTCTTTTTATATGAAGTATATACCAGGTACCCTGGTAAGCTGCGGAGTATTCCAAGAGTCAAAATTACACATAAATTTATGTGTTTTTTTTATTATTAAAGCGCAGTCCCTAAAAAACTATCAAAACCATAACACAATATAACTAAAAAAATCTGTAATTACAAATTTAGTGCAAATACTTTAAACATGTCGCGAAAACAATCTCATTTTACTTACGTAATATACTCAACACCTTAACATACGTTATCGTACACAAAATATGTCATTTTCATCTTAAAACTATTAAATCTACGTTATTTTAGTAGATTTAATGAGAAATTGTTGTTTATAAATAGCCATACGTGTCGAGGGTTCCCTTTTATCATATACGTTTCGTTAGCACATCACAGTTTTACTAAAACAGTTCAGGGAAATTGCATGAACTTCGAAAATGTAAGTCTCCCTGATTGCGATTTAAATTAATAATAATTTGAATTTATACTCTTAACAGAACGGGGGTAGAATGGGGGTGCTATTACGTCATTTTTTGTATGCCGTTAGACAGCAGACATTAAGCGATTAAACGCTTTCCACACTTCTACAGCTGTTCGTAATAAGAGGGCTGGTTACCCCAATTACACTGCTCGAGTCAATTCATATTGGTTATGTGGCCAAAGTTTTAGGTCGCCAAGATTCCTACGCAGCCTCCGAAATGACCTAACGACTGCCCCCTACATATCTTATAGGTAACTATAGAGACAACTACAGTTTAACGTGCCAATCGAAACACGGTAGTGCCCAGGCTAAAAGTCCACATGTTGAGATTCGATCTAGGGACTCCGGATTTTAAGCCTCGCATATTTCCGCTGGTCCACAGACGATACTTATGAAGCCATTTATTAATAAAATATTTCTTTATTTTTTAATTTCTTCCATAAGTATGTAAATTTGGTATTAAAAATCTTTTCGAACGCACGGTAGATTCATTCGCTTCGTTAACTTTTGAATAAAGCGATATAACTTTGACTTTGTTTATAATAATATAGGTACATAATTCAGGTACACAAATGGTATCATATCGGGTAATTTATAATTCAGACGATGCATTTACGGAAATATGGCCTAAAATTTCAATTTTTTCAGCTGTTACGTATTTCATTAGGTAAGTATCCATGCAATTCCACTAAAAAGGCACATCCAGCTAACAAAATACAGCCTTGCCTCACCGACACACTCAACACACACCATATGATTTGATTTACGTTATGATGACAATGAATATTAAAATACATATATGAGATTTATTAATAATTTCTTTTTAATTAAAAAAAATTAGTCTGCGCTTTTTAAAACGCTTTTGTCAACAAATATTATATTGTTTTTGACTATAAAATGCAGTGGTTACAGAGTTTGTTTTTTATGCAATTTTTGGTTAGTATTTTTATAGTTCAATAGATATTTTTCGTCACTTGCAAGTTATGAAAACAACATAAAAACCACCAAACACCAAATCACAGTCAGAAATATTCTATTAAAATCTATAAAATTATTGATTACTTTCATATGTTTATAATATGTATTTACTATGTTTGTTACGATTTGTTATATGTCATTATAACGTTAATCAAATAATTCGAAACTTTTAGAAATTATTTAAATACTATCATAAATTAACGTTTCATACTACATCTAGCTTAAAACTAACAAAGCTTATTGATTTGGCTTCTTTTAAGTTGAACCATCATAATGTCTTGTCTTATCCTACAGTACAAAATGCCTTATTTTGGTATCGCTGCTCCAAAAATCGTATAACTTTACACATTATAGTGACAACTTATAACACAAGACACGAAAAATGGCACGTTTTTCAACAAAAAATACCAAAAACGTTGATATTTCTACGCAATATCCAGCAAATACACCAAATAGATTGTAACTAAATAATTTTGTCATTTAAGGCGATTATTAAAGTGTTTATAGTGGATTATTTGTAGTAGTAGTTAGTTTCAAACGTGCCATTTTCTATGCCATGTAGTACACTATTGAGCAAAGAATTACACGTCTATCTTAACATTAAGTTTCGTGAACAAATATTTAAGTGAGATCTCATTGTATTCTTTAGTTTGTTCAATTTCAATACATAATAGATATTTTACGTATTAATTTCATCGACAAACTTATATTTTCACTTGAAAAATAATCAGTTTTGGTCTATCTGATTTGAAACTATCAAAGTTGTGTACATCAGAATTACTTTTTACGAGATATTAACCATGATTCGACGTTAACGGAACCAAACGGACACCGATGGTAGTGTCATTTGTCGGATTAAAGGGCTCATAAAAAAGAGGGTAGATCGATTTACCTGCCGACACCGATGACTGTCAGTTCTTCCGTGATCATAGAGCATGCAACTGCGTCCAAACACCGGGAAAGTCTTAAAACGTCGTTAAATATCCCGTAATATATCATTCCAATTTTGGTTTTTTATGAGAATGGTATGTGGATAATCGTAGTAATCCTACCGGGCAAAGTTCCAGACTCCATAATTCCTAATGGAAATATTTAACATGTTGCCTGAGCTGGTAGAGCAAGAGCCCGTGACGGCCAGACCTTCGTTATTTTATAAAAGCTGAAAGTTTCTCTGTGTGTGTCCCTAGTACAGGTAAGAATGATCCCCACTCACGAAGCTGAGGCAGCGGATAATTATGTTAAATTATTGTACGTTAATTTTGGACTATTTGTAATTAAATAACCAAAATACTTAAATAGACCAAGCGCTCTGTCTCACTCGCACTAGTTACTGTATACGCTCCTTGCTCTCCCAACTACTGCTCACTTTGAATGCGTCTGGCAAGATGATAGAACCGTCGAAACTGTCCGGCTATTATGTAAACATAGATTAATAGGCCCCCAAAAAATTATGTATAAAATTTAGACTTTATAATATAACGTAAGTATAATTATAAATTATAATAGTTTAAGGGTGTCCGGCAGAGGGTTGCAACCATATTAACTGTCTGGCAATGAGCAACGTGAGTTTTGATACTATTATGAATCAAATATAAAAAAAAAAAAAATATTTTATGATAAATTTGAGATGGAATTTTATACACCTTCCAAAGCCACCGCTGCCTCAGCTTCGTGAGTGGGGATCATTCTTACCTGTACTAGGGACACACACAGAGAAACTTTCAGCTTTTATAAAATAACGAAGGTCAGGCCGTCACGGGCTCTTGGGCCATGGGGATCGAACCTGAGATGCACTGATCGTCACTCGAGCCTGCGCTCACTACGCCACTGAGGCAATCCATACCCATAGTTACAGAAATACTGAAAAAAATATACTTATAGGTTAAACCATATAGTATAAAAAACATTATTTATACAAATTACTTTTCAAGCGTTAAAATAGGCAAATGATAAAACTTTTAGAATAATTATATTTAGATACTTCAAAAAAAAGAATGTTTTATATTTTTACAGACTAACCGGTCTATTCGCTTGAAATACAATATAATATAAGAAATATTTATCTATGATCCCGCTCATAGGTGATTTTTTTCTCATATTAAATTGTATTAGATATTTTTGTCAAATATAAGTGAAAATATAGGTTTGTCGATACATAATAATATTAATAAACAGTCACAAGACATATAATAGTTCACCTTTTTATAATAAAAACGCGTTATTCTCACATTCAATGTTTGTTTCTATGCGCCAATACTTTTCGAGACCAACATAATTTGGGAAGACGAAATAATAACAATTTGGAAGACAAAAGCCGAAATAGTAAATAATAATAATGACTATAAATAAATGCTATGTATGGCTTTTTATTTCCCCCTCTACAAAAAGTAATATTATGTACTGTTTAGTTTATTCAAATAGCACGATTCCCTTTGAGGGAAAACTGAGTATTTCACTCTTTTTTTTTATTAAACAGAACATAATATTACTTTTCTCTATAAAGCCGGATTCTGATAACCTTTCGTAAATTCTATTAAATATACTTTTTTAATTTTTAGTTATAGTTCTTGCAACTCACGAAGGCGAGCGGGCTTTACTTGTAGTTGAACCTATATACTTAATAAAACCAGTTCTAAAACGTGGCAAAATTCCGTTGTACGTAATGATGTAGAATATACGCAGCTTTGTTTCCATCACTCATTAAAATAAAAGATAGCAGAGATATATAAAACCCGGTTGTCAGAAAGAGATAAACACAGGTTCACGACTACGTGAGCAACAAACCTTATACATGTAACATCGGCGCAATACAAGGTGCGACTGACTTGACTCAAGCCAATAAGCTTGGCTTGAATTCGCCACGTAAAGCAGGGTAAAACGCATCTACCTCAGTTTATATACAAGATCATTTCTAAATATACAAATCCGCTATCTCCGTCTCATTTCTCTCTCTATTGCTGTCACGCTCATACGCGGTTACCACAAATAAAGCAGGCTCCCCTTCGTGAGTTACAATAACTATGTATTACGATTTTAATAACCAGTATTTCTGTCAAACATTTTTGTAAAAACCTTTAGTGGAAATATAATTAACGTTCAGAGGTAGTTTCCAGACTGGCAACTGAAAACATACTAAATGCACCTGATATTCTGTCTTGTTTGTATGTAGCAGGCTTTATAAGCCATTTACATAAAACTTTATAACATTAAATTCCTTTTCAGAACAAGTCCTCCAAAAGTTTTTTTTAAATCAGATTCAGAAATTAAAAACCCTAATAGGTTGTTACCGCACCAAAAGATCCATCCATCTATCGTTGGCATCAAAATCGATTGATGGTAGAATGGATTCTTCTTTTCGAGTCGAAATGGCTAATAGTGTTTCAAATTTATAATATTTTGATCCAGTATTTTACCAGATCTACGGCGTTTTGGTTTACAATCGATTAGTCGACCTTAATCGATAGTTTTCAAGTATAGATCGCCAATTGGTCGACGGGTTATAGTAACAACCTAAGGTTACCAGAATCCGACAATGTATCCAACCAAACCCAAAATAAACCTAAACAATAAACAATCAATGACTTCACTCCGCACAAATGTGTCCAACAACCAACGTCTACGGCACCGACTACACTATCACTTCAGCATAACACTTTCAACTTAAAACTATCACTGAGGACTTTAGTCTTTCACTTTCACTATGTAAACTTAATAAAAAATACGTTATGCTGTACGCGCGCAGGGTTTTTGAAGAAACGGGTGTTTTTCGCTTTCCATAATTTATTAACAACTGATAATATTTATTTCTTTACCCGATTTTTACTCTTATTACCCCTTTCATCCAATTTGTGTCATTTCCATTGGAGGTTTATTACGGAATTGGGTCAATTTCTCAGTCTATCTGTTACTTTTAAGCTGGTAACTCTTGATTCATTTCTAATTTTTGTTTCATTTCTATTATATGCTTTTTATCACTCTCACTTTGTACTCATCCTTTGTAGCTTTAATCTTATTTTTATTTTTTAATCCCATTTTCCCTTTCCACCTCTTTCAGCTGTATACCTTCACTTTCGATTAAATCACCCCCGTTCCTATTTCAACTCATGTTTTTTAATCAAATTTTCTTTTAACGTCTCTATCTTCTTTACTCCTCCACTTTTCTTCAATCACCGATGTTCTCGTTTCAACCCAAGTTGCTTTAAACCCAAATTTTCTTTTTAGCCCGTTTCTTCCGTATACATAATCTTCTCTTCCATCACCCGTGTTCCCATGTTCAACCCTTGCGCGTATATCGAGTCAGTGCCGTGAAACAAACACGTATAGTATGCGAGCGCGCCGCATTCTCGCGGAGGCCTCAAAAGAAGCCTATCAACTCCTACTCGATGTTCGACCGAGGACCGTCGATCGGCATCGTGTGCAGGACTTCGTCTAACAACTGAAGAGCTCTGCAAACAAATTCAGACTTTATTACAAGGTTTATAAAGCTGGAAACGTTATATCGGAATGGTTGTTCCATCAGACTTTGGCCTGTACTTCATTCCACTGTTGACAACTGGGATATTTTAATTAAAATCACCAAGAAATGAGTACAAATGGGAATGGTCCATTATCTCTTGAAATAGCGAAAACCTCATGTAATTTTCAACAATTTAGATCAGCTCTGCAGGCAAAAGTTTACAATAATTGGTAGGAAACTAAGAATTAACATCGCTGTGAGTTTTTTAACATTTTTTTGTTTATGATAGTGAGTGACAAGACGAGCAAATCAGGTGCCTAATGGTAAGCATCATGATTGCCCATATCAGACACTGTGCCACCCAGTGTTTTAAAATTCAAAATTCTGTGCGGCACTGCACTGCGCCTGTCACCGTGAGATGTGAGTTGTTGAATTTCATCATGCCCAGTAATTTCGCTGGTAGCATTGCCCTTCATACCGGAACACAGTAATGTTTGCACATTACTGCTTGGCGGATGAATAACTCTGGCAAAGGTGTGGTATTTCCCCAGGCGGGGCCCCTGCAAAAGAGGCCTACCACTACAAAAACAGTAAACAGTCACAGGAGATAATCGCTTGGAAAGTTCTCGCATAAGATAATCGCTAACTCATCCTCGCCGTTCGCGTTTGAGAAACTCTTGTGATGTGCTTAATTCGAACTGCTAAAAACTTTGGCGAACAATAAAACAGAATGTCAGCTCTACAGGGAGCTCTTAAGCAGTCCATAAATAACATTAATATTCTGCCAAGAATCCTACCTAATATTATGAATGCGAAAGTGTGAGGATGGATGGATGTTTGTTACTCTTTCACACCAAAACTACTGAACCGATTGGGTTGAAATTCGGTATGCAGCTAGTTTAGACGTGTTCTTTGTTTCCCGATATTCCTACGGGATCCATGTCTCCGCGGGTAAAACCGGGGCACAGATATTTTATCCTAAGAATAATATTTATTTATGATAATGAGTGACAAGACGAGCAAATCAGGTGCCTGATGGTAAGCATCATGATTGCCCATATCAGACACAGTGCCACCCAGTGTTTTCAAATTCAAATTCTGCGCGGCACTGCACTGCGCCTGTCACCCTGAGATATGAGTTGTTGAATCTCATCATGCCCAGTAATTTCGCTGGTAACATTGCCCTTCATACCGGAACACAGTAATGTTTGCACATTACTGCTTGGCGGATGAATAATTGGCAAAGGTGTGGTACTTCCCCAGGCGGCCCCCTGCAAAAGAGGCCTACCACTACAAATATCATAAAAATGTTACCTGTGTAAATGTACTTCAACCCAGCATGGCGTCTCTTTAATAGAAGTCCGCGGGTAGTCCGGCCCCCACCCCTTAACGAACGAGAGCCGGACTATACACAGCCGTCTTAAGTCGTCCACGCCTATGCCCGCCGCTGCTGTTAGACCTAGAGAGAGGGATTACAAACTTATAATCTTTATCATATATACTTAGTATAGCCATAAATACTGTTACAATTAAAAATAAACAAAATATTACATTTGAATTTGGAATCTGTCATTTTTATATGATGGTTCATTGAGTTTTCTCATTTTAGCACAATATTTTGCGATATTAAAATGGAGTGGGGTGATAAAGAGAACCGAATCGCTGTGATTGCATTACACAAAGAAGGTATGGAGCCAAATGCAATTTTTAAAACTCTCCATACGCTTGGTATTTGTAAAATGTTTGTGTACCGGCTATTAATAGGTACAATGAGACCTCTGTTTGTCACAGAAAAAGATCTGGCCGTCCACGTAGTGTTCGTACGAAAAAGATGGTCAAAGCAGTAGGGGAAAGAATTCGAAGAAATCCTGTCCGACATCAAAAGATTTTATCTCGGGAGATGAAAATAGTACCTAGAACCATGTCGCATATTTTAAAAGATGACTTAGGACTTGCAGCCTATAAAAGACGTACTGGTCATTTCTTAACTGATAATTTAAAAAGGAATAGGATGGTGAAATCGAAACCACTACTGAAGCGGTACGCAAAGGGAGGTCACAGAAAAATTTTTTTACGGATGAGTAAATTTTTATAATTGAGCAACATTTTAATAAAAAAAAATTACCGTATTTATGCTCAAAGCTCTAAGGAAGCTTCCCAATTAGTCGACAGAGTGCGACGTGGGCACTATCCGACGTCAGTGATGGTTTGGTGGGGTATTAGCTATGAAGGAGTGACTGAGCCACACTTTTGTGAAAAAGGTATCAAAACATCGGCACAAGTATATCAAGATACCATTCTTGAGAAGGTAGTGAAGCCCCTTAACAACACCATGTTAAATAACCAAGAATGGTCCTTCCAGCCAGACTCGGCGCCGGGTCATAAAGCTCGGTCTATGCAGTCTTGGCTGGAAACGAACGTTTCGGGACTTCATCAGTGCTGAAGACTGGCCGTCGTCTGGTCCCGATCTTAATCCGCTGGATTATGATTTATGGTCAGTTTGAGAGAGTACGGTATACGGTAAAAATAGTCTAGAAATTCATTATTACTTACACTAGGGAAAATAGTTTCGATACTTAGATAACTTTACCACACCATGGCAAACGTAAAAAAATTGATTTTATAAAAAATTTATAACATATGACAATTTTGGTGAGGTACCACTTTACCCTACCGATTACCGTGGCGGGGTCCTCCTCGGAGGACCGAGCGCCGTCGGGGCCGCGGATAAGTGCTTCGGCGCACCCGCAGCCCCGACACCTGTGGTCCCCGGGCGCGGGTCGCATGTAGAGCAGTACATACACTTGTTCATGGTGGGGTGTTGCGGCTGGATGTGTCCGGCCACGGCGGCGGCCTGCGCGTGCGCCGCGGCCTGCGCGGTGGCCGCCTGCGCCTGCATCTGCCGGTGGCACTGCCGCAGGTCGAACACCTGCCCGCACACAACCACACCACGGCTTTACCTATCTTCTTCTACGGTTCGTGTGTGCTCGACGGAGGTCAGTTTTCCAATGGGTTTGGAAAAGTATTTATCCTCTTAATATTATAAATCTACAATTTGACTGGTGAACAAAACGCTTGCGGGTTTTAACTGACCTCCAGCGCCATCTAGCGCAGTTTTGATTAAATTGATGGATGGATGTTTGTTTATCTTTCACGCCAAAACTACTGAACAGATTGGGCTGAAATTTGGTATGTAGGTAGCATAGACCCTGGAATAACACACAGGGTAATTTTGTCCCGATATTCCCACGGGAACGATGTCTACGCGGGTGAAACCGCGGGGCACAGCTAGTATATCTATATACTTTTTTAAATACATATATATTATATGACTCTTTTTCTGTAGCTCCTCAAAATAATTCACAATGAATTTTTAAAGATTTGTCAAAATGAACCACGCGCAATTGTTCTCGTGACAGTCACAATGCGCCCTAAAACCGCAGGGTAACGTCATCGGATTCCATTCTCTCGCTAGTCTGTCGGATACGATGACGTCACGCGGCCAGCGAACTAAGAGAACTAATAAATATTGTTTTAGGCACATTTATTATAAGATAAAATAATGTTTATTGATAAGAGCATACAATTCTATCATACAGACAATGGTCCCCAAACTAGGTAAATCTGTATCTTGGGGGCCTTCTTCCATGAATGAACAAATGAACAATATAAATGATGAGTAGTTTTTACAAGGTAACGGTATTTGAAAGTATATAGCATATCACTAAATATAGCATAGAATTACAATGTAAGATAATAAATTATAAAAGTAGGTATATTTACGACAACTTTGTAAATAGATATACCTAGCTTTAGATTATCTAAAACAAATAAAAAATAATTCTTAGGAAATAGTGTATGTTTCTATAATAAAATCCCAAAGAGATAACGGCCCCCTTATTACGGACGCAACAGAAGTGTGGAAAGCGTTTAATTGCTTAATGCCTGCTGTCAAAAGGTAGACAAAAAATGATTTTTGACAGCAGACATTTAGCAATTTAAACGCTTTCCACACTTCTGTTGTGTCCGTAATAAGGGGGCGGGGCTCTCAGAGGGTAAATTCAAAACCTATATAAAATCTTCTTTACTAAAGAAGGCTTATTATAAAGTAAATCAGTACATAGAGGACAAAGATGCCTGGAAACTTCTACATAGCCACCACGCGGCACCTTCCAAACAAACGAATGTAACCAAACCAAATATTGTGAATCAGTTGAAAAAATTAAGCCCTACAAGTTTCTTGTGCGTTCTTCTTGTAAAGGTATCTTTCCGAACGCACGGTAGACTCAACATACATACATTCACGCCTTTTTCCCGAAGGGGTAGGCAGAGGTGTACCCAGGACTCAGTCCCATAGTAGATACACCCACATGTCGCCAGTATGTTATTGGTCCCATGTAATAGGGGGCGAGCCTATTGCCATCTACCGGGCACAGACGTCACGGTAGACCCATTACTGTTTATTTTCATTGACGTACAAAGTGTCAGATTGTGACCTATTTGAATAAATCTTTTTGACTTTGACTTTGATTTTGATTTTGACTTTAAAAACGAGTGTTACCTTAATGCAAGCGGAGGGGTATATCTTATGCACGGCGTCTCCAGGCGCGCGGCCCGCCTCACGATCTAAGTAGTATGACTGCACGAACACTGAATGTTCCGACAAACAACGGAGCCACACGTCGCCTTCGCCGCGCAGGTCTAATTGAACACCTTTGCCGATGTGAAGCCTGATCAATACAATAAAATCATCAAAGTTTTTGTAGTGGTAGTACCACACCTTTGCCAGTTATTCATCCGCCAAGCAATAATGTGTAAACATTACTGTGTTCCGGTCTGAAGGGCAATGTTACCAGCGAAATTACTGGGCATGAATAGATTCAACAACTCATATCTCAGGGTGACAGGCGCAGTGCAGTGCCGCGCAGAATTTTGAATTTTAAAACACTGGGTGGCACTGTGTCTGATATGGGCAATCATGATGCACCTGAACCATCAGGCACCTGATTTGTAACTGACTATCATAAAAAAAACTGTCTTCTTCTTCTTTTTCTTCTCAGCCGTAGCAAGTCCACTGCTAAACATAGGCCTCCCCCATAAAGAAAGGGGGGATACTCGCAACGCTTGGCAGGCGGGTTGGCGAGCGCAGTTTGGTGAATTTTACGCAGAGGACGCTGCTGCCCATCCTCTGGATCTGACAACCCGAATATCTGTCTACCCCATTGATTTAAAGAAAAGGAGGTTCTTTTAGCGCTTATTCAACAACTGACACGTGCAATTTGCTCAGTGTGCAGTTTGCACAGTTCAATATAATGAATGAAGAGTTACGGTTACCTATAAATTTTTTGAAAATAACAATTAGTTTTCCTTCTACAACTTTCAAATTGTGGTTTGTGTAAAAAACAGTTCGCGATGAGTGCTAGTGTGCGTTAAAAATTGTGTTGGACATTGTCGGGTACGCCGTTTTGGCATAGTTTTAGTTGCCGCATTTGACAAGTACGACAGCGGTATCTAGTAGCTTTTTTTTTTCAAGCATTTCTGTAACTCAAAACTCAACAATTTTCGATATGCTCGTCGTGTGCGAGTTTCCCAAAAAAATAACATCTCAATTCAAGCATAAAAAGTGAGCTCAGTTTGCCAAAATGAAGCCGAATAAAGCCACTTACCTCGCTCGTTCGCTCTGCTCCGTTCTGTGTACATTACTCAAAGCACCGAGACAAAATCTGTTGCCGCCCGATGGATCCACGTAACCATCCACCTTAAACAATATCACGTGTTACAAATATTTGTAGTAACATATACACGGCGATGTTTGATGGTCAACTTATCGTGTGATGTAATGATTGACGTCAATCAAGAAGATATTAGTCATCCGTCATTCAGTATCAATCATGATTGATGTCGCTTCATTAACGCCTATCGTGTAATAGACGCCTTTGACTGCGAAACGAAATATCAAGAAAGATCCCCAATTGCGAAAAATACGTCGTGTTTCAGTACGGACAACGCAGGACGTGTTTACTGGTCCGCAGTTGCATTTCAAAAAACACTGGGCGTGTTCTCCACGTAGGTGTTAGCATCACGCCTTTTTCCCGAAGGGGTGGAGGTGTACAGGACCCAGTCCCATAGTAGGTACATCCACATTGCCCCAGGAATGTTTTAATAAGGGGCGAGCCAAATACTATGTGCCGGGCACGGTTCCAGACTCCAGACAGTCATTGAGAAAATTCCTAATGGACTAATTCAGTCACACTTCTTGGCCGACCTGAGGATCGAACCCGAAAAGATCGACAGTAGCGCTTGCGGACCATTGGACTGCCTCGATGACGTCATCGTAGTAATCCAGTCGTTCGCAAACGTGGTACAAAAATGGGATTGTTCCACCCTGCCCCAAGCCGCCCCACTGGTGTGGCATAGGTGGTGATATTTAACACTATGGCTGCGAAACGAAATTAAAGAAATTCTGGGTGTTTTTTCCGCGGTGAGTGTTAAAATGTCCATTTACCTGTTGTCAAACTAAACAACTTACAAAAGAAAAAAACTACCTGGAACATTCCGCTG
Organism: Hemistola chrysoprasaria; assembly: GCA_947063395.1. Lineage (NCBI taxonomy): Eukaryota > Metazoa > Arthropoda > Insecta > Lepidoptera > Geometridae > Hemistola > Hemistola chrysoprasaria. Next base: position 5,502,141 of record OX346727.1, on the reverse strand, counting down.
AAGCTACAAGTAGCTGGGGCGACCGTCTGGACGGAAAAATTTCTATGGGCTAGACAGAGAGAACAGATAGAGAGATACGCGACAGAAAGAGAGGCAGCTTTTAGTTAATATAACGATAATAAGTAAGGCGCTGTGCGGCCTGCATTGCACTTTATTGCGTAGGAATGAGAGTCGCTATTTATTTAAACGATTTTGTGGAGTTTCCCTTCTGGCCATTTAGTATAATATTCTGTGATTATACACGAAATAAATTTCTACCTCCCAAACAAAATGGTTATACTGATCGGTTTCGTCGCATAAAAAATAACAATTAGATTATCTTACCGTAACATTTGGCCTGCTGGAGGGTACTTTGAATGTTTCCCCAACTTGCGTGTCCAATTCGAAGTAGGCCACCGAACACCAGTATTCAGGGGCCGGTTGACTGGACAGTAATCCGGTGGGGTTGCCATTATCTGAGGATAAACTATTTGATTTATATCTTCTTTTAATGCGTTTTTGTTTTGTATAAGCTTATATATAAGTATGTATATCAGTCATCTGGTTACCATAGTACAGGCTTCTAGCCTAGTTTGGGAACAAAAAGAAAATATTATATTATAAATATGTATGTCAAATAAAATTACGCAATAATTTTTTAATAATTCAAGTTTGATCTACAAAATACAAAAAGTTATTTGCACACAATGACCCAGAAACTATCTACTGGGGCATCTATTTTGTGATAGAGAATTTTTCATCTTGCTATATAGCGCATATTAGCCTTATCCCTTTTTCCATCATCATCACATAACATAAACATAACATACATTCACGCCTTTTTCCCGAAGGGGTAGGCAGGGGTAGTCCCATAGTAGATACACCCACATTTCGCCAGTATGTTATTGGTCCCATGTAATAGGGGGCGAGCCTATTGCCATCTACCGGGCACAGTTCCAGACTCCAGGCAGTTATTGAGATAATTCCTAATGGAAAAATCCAATATTTAACACTTTGCCTGACCTGGGGATCGAACCCGGGACCTCTTGATTGGCAGTCGAGCATGCGCCCTCTACGCCACCGAGGCGAGGCATCATCATCAGCTTAGCAGAATTCACCCTTTTCTCTTTCCTCTCCAATCTTACATCCTTTTAAAATCTCCAACAACCTCCAACTTCCTGTCCTATCTTAGGTCATTTCATATTGTATTGTATTGTATTGTTCTAGAGCAATGTGATAAAAAAAATTTAATAAATATGTACATACAGAAGTGATGATGTGTCGGCGTGTCGATCTGTCCTGGCGTGGCGGGCGGAGGCGCGAGGCTTTGTGTGTATGTTAGTGTGTTGTTACCCGTCCATGTTCCTGTACGAACATCACACATTTACTGATGAACAAATATATTATAGGATTATAAGCATACCACTAATATTGAAAGAAAGAAAGAAGGTTTTCTCTCTTTCTTTCAATAATATTGTAACCACTTTAAAAAACAAAGAAATGATTTTGTCATATAGCTTCCGTGGAGCAGCGACAATATGCCCGTCTTTAAATCCGGAGTCCGTGGATCTCACCATGTGGACTTTTCGCCTGCGCACTACCGTGTTTCGGATGGCACGTTAAAGGGGAACGCATATCTATCAGAGCCGAACGAAACGAATCTTAGAATTCCTTATATGAAATCCTATGAAACCTCGCAACCTTGCCCGATACGGAGGATTCGGACGATTCGGAGCGGTAGAATTCGGCTCGAATAGATGTGCGTTCACCTTAAACTGTAAGTGCCGGCTGTTTCCTATAAATATAATTTAGGGGTCAGTTGTTAAGTCATGTCAGAGGCTTTGTAGGAATCTTGGCGTCCTGAAACTGATCATATGGCTGCTGCCCAGCTGATTTGGATTCGACCATTGACCTCTTTCTAGTTGTTGAACCTACCGAGTTGGACTGCTTGTCATGTCAACAACTTCTAGAACCGAGCTCCCAACTGATACTGTTGTGGGTACAACATCGGTATCTTTAGTCAGAAGTAATATTTTTGGAAATTCTTTATACCTTGTTGTTGTTGAGTGCGTGGGCTGGCTTGTGGCACGGCGGGCGGACTGGCTGCGCTCGGGAATCCATTCTGTTGGGACCCGGAACCGGAACCAGGTGACACCGCTACAAAATAAAACAGGTTTAGTTTATTTCCAGGGAAGTGTTCAGCCAAGGATATTAAGGGTTGGCCTAAGAAACATACTCTTGAAATTACTATAGTTTTTTAATCATCTTCTGAGCTCTCAGATGGTAAACTCATGTGTGTTAAATAACCCAGGATCGTGCAAGTGTTAGTCAAATGTTAGTCGTTAACTCATTTAGAGTTAACAACCAACATTTGTATTATCTTGCACCATCGAGGGTTAGTAGCAAAACTCCTAAAATTTTAAATATTTGATTCTGAGTTAATTAACTAAACATTAATTATTTACTCCTAATTTTCGTAAAAGTGGGCCTTAGGAAGGCTTATATTTAAAGTTAATTAATACATAGAGAACAAAAATGCCTGGAAACCTCTACATATCAACCACCTGGCACCTCACAAGTGAACAAATGTAACCAACCCAAATATTGTAAAAATCTTAGTTGAAAAAAATTATAAAATAACATACAATCACGCCTTTTTCCCGAAGGGGTAGGCAAAGGTGCACCCAGGACTCCAGGACTCAGTCCAGGTACACCCATATTTCGCCAGTATATTATTGGTCCCATGCGTGGGGGCGAGGTTATTGCCATCTACCGGGCACAGTTACAGACTTCAGGCAGTTATTGAGATAATTCCTAATCCAAAAATCCAATACTTAACACGACTTTGCCTGACCTGGGGATCGAACCCGAAACCTCCTAATCGGCAGCCGAGCTTCCGCACACTACGTCAAAAAAGCAGTCAAAAACATAATATGTATTTAAAATTAATTTAAGTAGAAAATGTTAGTCACTAACCAGGTAAAGTCTGCGTCAACTGTGTTTCAGCCGTGGTCTGTTCGGGGAAGAAGGTGGAGTTAGAATTGTCCATGAGTGGTGTGGTCGCCCCAGGAGACATGGTCACCGGCATCGTCGCTACAAAATATATGGGACATTTAACAAGTGCCGGTTACCTTAAGAATGGTTTACATCTCCCAATATGTACTTACTATGCGAAAGTTTCGTATAATGTAATTTTTAAACTTTCGCTATTTTAATACTAATAATCGCGCTAAAAACATAATTTATTTACCTCGACCTCTACTCGTGAGCACGGCGAAGAAAATAAAATAAAAAGTAACAGCTTTAAACTTTTAGTCATAATACTTTAGTTTTAGCGCGATTAAGCCCTTTGCCAAATAATATTTGGTATAATATGTTTACTTAGTGTTACAATTTATGTATCCAACACATAATCATCTTCATCATCATCATCATCAGTAGCCTTTTATATTTATTAGATGACGATTGAAGGAAGCAGTGTCCAATGCCAATAAAGAGTTGGCTAGCGATGGAGAGTTTTATAAAGAGATTCGGCACTCCAGCACAGACACGGTAAATTGTACTTTTACATGTACAAAATAAAATCGAATGTTGTTTGGTGTGTGCGGATTGCAGATGCGACATGATGACGGCTGTTAAATAAGTAATAGAAAGTTGGTGCCAGTACGTCGTGGCTACGTATGGGAAGTATGAACGCTAATTTATCAATAGTTAGTCCTTTATTAAATTATGTTAGTAATTAATGTAATAGGCCATGTAGGTGCCGGTACCATGTAGGTGCCGGCAATAGAATAGTACCCCACCCTCTCTACCCATGGTTGCCGTAAGAGCCAACTAAGGGTTGTCACATCCAGAGGACGGACAGCAGCGTCCTCTGCTTAGAAACCATCAAACTGCTTTGGCCAACCCGCCCCATGGGGGAGGCCTATCCAGCAGTAGACTTAGTAAAGCCGAGATGATGATGATGAATTAATGTTATTATGTTAATGATACGTTAGTAGTAAGTTATGCATTACTCATTACCTAGCTCAATCATAACATCATAGGCCATGCAAAAAACAAAGAGTGAAATAAAAAAATCAGTGCAAAATAAAACAAGCTTACAATGGTTCATTCGTTTAGGCAGCCACATCGCGCGGGCGTCCATTGTGTCCGGGGGCTCCAATTTAGGAGCTATAACTCTTTGCTGAGCCATCGCCATTTGTTGTGGACTTGGTATCGACATCCCTTGACTTATCGAAGGCATTTGAGGCGTTCCTGGTGACATCTGTGTAGGAGCAGAGGCCATTCTAGGCGATGCCATCTGTGGCACGTTCGTCCCCATCTGATTTCCTGGGCCCATCTGACTCCCAGGTCCCAATTGTGGCGTCCCTGGCCCCATTTGTGGCGTCCCTGGCCCCATCTGAGGAGTCCCCGGTCCCATTTGTGGAGTCCCTGGTCCCATTTGAGGAGTCCCTGGTCCCATTTGAGGCGTGCCCGGCATTTGAGGAGTCCCTGGTCCCATTTGAGGGGTAGGTGGACCCATATGAGGCGTTCCAGGCATATGAGGCGTGCCCGGCATCTGAGGTGTAGCAGGCATTTGTGGGCCTAATTGAGGATTATGGTTGGAGATCATCGGAGGGCCGGGCGAACGACCCATCTGTGGTGGGCCTGTCATTTGTGGGGGTCCGATCATTTGAGGGGGGCCAGATATTTGTGGAGGGCCGCTCATAGGACCCAAGGGGGGCGGAGCGCCCGGACGAATCGATCCTCTTGGTCCATGCGTCGGCGAGAACATGCCTTGAACGCCGTCTGGCGCTATCGAAACGAAAAAGCAAAATAAAATACGCAATGCCAAATTAAAATTAAGATTACACACTATTTTGTTTGAGGATGGACTTGGGCTGATTACTTTGACTTTGTCATTTACATATTTTTGAGTTAATACTTGTCCAAAACCGTCAACATTTGTCAAGTTCCATACCCAAGCAACAAGTTTAAAACTTAATTCTTCACCGAACTGCAAAGCACTTACTTTGTCCTTGATTAATAATAATATTGCTAGTCGGGAACTGCTGATGATGGTGTTGTATAGTGGAATGATGGTGCCTGGGGCTGGTCGCATGGTGTTGTATGGTCACAAGCTCTGCTGTATCCATGTCCATGCCATTCCCACTGATCCCAGCCGTATATTCGTCTTTCACTAGACGACTAGGCCCCGACTGTGATAGTGTTAAACCCGACAGGTCTGAAATTTTCGATGCATAGTCTGATATTAATTGTAGATAAGTGCTTTTTACGGATAAAGATATTGATATTTTTTGTATAAAATTATTCCAATGTTGATACAAAATGACAAAGTTAGTTTAACAATAACGAATGCTTGACCAACCGTTAAGCTTCTGATTAGATCATTATTACATGTTGCCCGTTACTGGTAACGGGTTTTTTGACGTCAATTTAACTTTTTTTTTGGAAAGGTACAATTTGTAAAATTGGGCCAAAAAGGAGATTTGAAGGTCAGTCGAGCATTAGTTATTGTATAAATTAGTTGATAGAACATAATATAGGTGCCAGACAATCAGAAACGCAAACGGCGATGGCCGATGGTGATTAAATTGAACGGCGTAGATGCAAACGGCGAGTAACCACCTAGTGATGTTCTAAGGGAGAGAAGCCTATTCAGCAGTGGACTTTTTAATGAAAATTACTTTCTGTAGATATCGTTCCCGTGGGAATATCGGAACAAAGTACCCTATGTGTTATTCCAAGGTCTAAGCTACCTGCATACTAAAGTTCAGCCCAATCGGTTCAGTAGTTTTGGCGTGAAACAGTAACAAACATCCATCCATCCTCACAAACTTTCGCATTTAAAATATTATTAGGATAGTATGTGACCCACTGAAATCTCCTAGGTTTTATATTTAATTGCTACTTTTATCACGATAACAGAACACAACAGATAATATAAAAGTGTCAACTTTGCACTATCATTAAAGAAAAATCACATTTGAATTAAGACTACTTAATATCCGTAACGTTACTGACGCACCACAACTATCCTACTATCCCAGCATATTATTGATATTTCAGTGTTTTTTTTTTTGTAAAATTTGACGACTGATGACTGATGACCATCACCAAAATATTCATAGCACTTTTATTTTAGAACTGAGTTTCGTAAACTTAAGGGCAAATTTTAAAAACCACTTTTAACTATGTTAGTTAAAAAATACAGACCTATCCCAGGCGACACAACTCTCTCATAATGGTAAGGGTTAACACACACAGAGTCGCATTTCAGATCAAATGCAAACTGACAGAATTTCACGTGTTTAAGCTCATTTTTGTGAAGGTCTGGCCATCGCCATATGCGTGCGTAGATCACGTGCGGGAACCCTTTGCGACCCGCCACCTGAAAATGAAAGCAAATTATTATGTCAATGAAACCAATAGTTTTAAATTACATGAATCTTTGGGGTGAAATCACTTCATTAAACTATTTATTTAGTACTTTTCACACCATAAAAGATAACAAATTAGGTTCTGCACTTTTCTCTCAACAGAAAACTCTAAGAATATTCACACATTTCAGCGTAGATTTTCAAAAATTTTTACTAGATTGTGTCAGATTTGTATTTCAAAACTTACAAGACATGAAACTGTTGCAATATCAACTTAATTTTAATAGTATGTCCATTTATTACATGTACTATCTGCTCTTATCTTGAAACATTTTTTACTCTTACTTTTTTGTCTACTACAGTAGGATAAGATCCCTGGGCCACCAGACGTTACATGTTTTCTGACTGAGGCAATGACAACCACTTGCCTTATAAAACAGCTTTTCACTTAGATTAAGTCACAGTGCACTTGCACTGACAGCGGCTTCTGTGATTGGCAAAGGTAAAACATTTCAGCCAATCGTAGAAGTCAGTCCCAAAAAGGCTTCTGTGGTTGGCTGATCATATTATACAAGCCAATCAAGAAAGGCACTGTTCCGTCATTGCACGACCGTAATTATATCTCGCAATTTGATTGTTGTTCAATATACTAAGACAACTGATAGTATATTGGAAATTGGTTCTATTACAAAGCACTACTTATTTTTTTGGTTTTTTTGTATTTCTTAGTTAGATTGGAATTAATTTTATTTAGTAATAATGATTTTTATTTGAATGATTTTATTATGTTTTTGATATTTATGTTTCTGTAATTTGATTTGTGGTTAGTTTTTTTTTTTGTGTTAATTTTAAGCCTACCTATTTATGCTATTCAATTATACAATTATACAATTGTTCTATTGTTCATGAATAAATGAAATGAAATGTATATTCCTATGCTAGTAGTGTCCCGCGGTTGTACCATCTGAAAAGTACCCTGTGTACTAATTACTAAAAAGCAATCCAATATTCAGAGGGCAAAAAGTACTGCAGTGCGAGATGTATGAATTGCTAACTATCTGTCTTTAGATTGATAGAAATTTTTATTATTACACTACATAACAAGAATCTTAAATTTTAGTTTTAAGCTTGTTATGTGGTAACAAAGTAACAATATATATATCATGCGTAGGTGCAGTCTTATCTTCAATATCTTCCAGACAATTCTGCAGGGAGAGGATACTAATGTAGATCACATTTCTCTACTAAATTATCATAATATTATAGTACTCTAAAATAAGATAATGTATTGGGTGAGACCAAGGTCTCATGCTCATACCGAATTTCAGCCCCATCGGTTCAGTAGTTTTGAGGTGAGGAAGTCACAAACCCACACACATACAGACAAATTTTAGCATTTATAACATTAGTAGGATTTCTTCACCAACCTGTAGTCTACCATCAAGTGTCCTCTGTATAGTGACACACTTGCTCGGATGTGCGCCATTAGTCGTGATAGCTGTTATCAATGAGTCCAGCTCATCTCTCTTCTCTTTCAGCTTCTTCACAAGAGACTCTATGGCGCGTTTAGAGAAACCCTCGCTTTCGCCGCCTTGTCTATGACACATCAACGAGTGGACGATGCTGAGGCATGCGTCTGCCGATGTAGGAGCCGTTGTGTTCATGGCTGGAAGGAATTAATACAATTTCTAAACCTGCATAAAATTGACTTATTAAGGAATGCTTATTTTAAAGTTGACTAATACATAGAGGACAATGATGCCCGGAAACATACATTTCAACTAACAAGCCAATAATAAATTTAACCAAACCAAATATTGTAAAACTTGCCTGAAAGAAATGTCTTTTAAATAAAATTTTTTTGAGTTTAAGTTTGAATTGACTATATTACAGTTCTTACCCTATATATTCACGCCTTGCTCAGGATCCAGTCCCATGGTAAGTACACTAAGTCAGTTATGTTCAGTTATGTTGGTCAGTTATATTTTCTAGGTCCAGTATAACTATCATGAGGGGGGGTTTTGCCAATACTCGCCACGCTTGGCAGGCGGGTTGGCGAGAGCAGTTTGGTGGTTTTTACACAGAGGACATCGCTACTCATCCTCTGGATTTCTATACCAATTAGCCGGTTCTTACGGCAACCCAGGTTGAACGGGATGGAGACCACGGATTGGTAAGCGCAGCGTAGGACGTCCTCCCACAAGGTGGACAGACGATCTGATAAGTACGGCAGGAGCACGCTGGATGCAGGCCGCTAACAACCGGACTGGATGGAAATCTAAGGGGGAAGCCTATGTTCAGCAGTGGACTTCCTATGGCTGAGATGATGATGATGAATATAACTATAAGGGTCGAACCTATTATCTACTTGTCACAGTTCCAGACTCCAGCGCACCTCGGACACTCAACTCAATTCCCATACAAAAGTCATACATATCTAATTCTCCTAAATTATTTGTTAAATGCTCACTGCAGCATGTTATAATAAGCAACAAATCTAATTCTCCAAAATTATTAGTTAAATGCTCAATGCAGTATGTTGTAATAAGCAACCAATCTAATTCTTCAAAATTATTAGTTTAATGCTCACTGCAGCATGTTGTAATAAGCAACAAATCTAATTCTCCAAAATTATTAGTTAAATGCTCAATGCAGTATGTTGTAATAAGCAACCAATCTAATTCTTCAAAATTATTAGTTTAATGCTCACTGCAGCATGTTGTAATAAGCAACACATCTAATTCTCCAAAATTATTAGTTAAATGCTCAATGCAGTATGTTGTAATAAGCAACCAATCTAATTCTCCAAAATTATTAGTTTAACGCTCAATGCAGTATGTTGTAATAAGCAACAAATCTAATTCTCCAAAATTATTAGTTAAATGCTCAATGCAGTGTGTTGTAATAAGCAACCAATCTTATTCTCCAAAATTATTAGTTTAATGCTCAATGCAGTATGTTGTAATAAGCAGCAAATCTAATTCTCCAAAATTATTAGTTAAATGCTCGATGCAGTGTGTTGTAATAAGCAACCAATCTTATTCTCCAAAATTATTAGTTAAATGCTCAATGCAGTATGTTGCAAAAAGCAATGTTTTTCATAAGACGATCATAAAGCATTCAGCCGGGACCATTGATTTTGTTCACTATTACTTGTATGTTGTTCTAAATGGTGTTGTCATAAACAGTTTTATGTGTTTTAAAGGTAGCAATAATTTTATTATTAATATAAAAACTTTGATTTTATTTGATGGATACAAGCAGGTTCAGAATATCTCAGTTCTGTATTCTGTATTGGTTACTGTAATAAGGCACATGTAATATTCACAATACACAATGATTATCACAGGAACATCCTACAGCGAACAGAGTACAAATTCAAAGCCTAGGAATTGGGAAGCAATAATAATAAAAATTAATTGAGGATGATTCATTTTGGATGGTGTCAAATTATTACAAAGCCAATGTGTAAATAAGGTTTACAAAACCTATGATGACAATTCATAAAGCAACAGCCATTTCAGCTATGTACCTACTTCCCACTACTTCCAAATCAAGTGAGAATAGAGTCATACAAAAAAAATCAATATTTAGTTGTAATTTGTTGTGCAAAATATTTGAATGAGTATCCTACAATTTTCATATTAAAATGATCGCTTATTTAAATAACCGGAATACAAATCAAGCAATCAAACCAATGGTATGTTTCTATTAAGAAAAAGAAGGATAGATTAATTATAATTCAGTAGATTTAGAAATAAAAGAAATGATATTAACCTGTGATGTGATATCGACCAAAATATGAATGTTACTCACCTGATAGCTGTATCAAAAATATACTTCTAAATTAAAAATTAGAAGACCACATCAGTCCATATATATCATGAGCGCATTAGAAAATAAAAATTATTTTTATTTGCGAGATAGTATCAAAACAGAAAGCGACATTTTGGTGATCCATAGACACTAGACCACAGAACAAAGAGGAACACAGAACACTTAAAAAGAGGAAGCACTGTGTTCTAGTTAGAGGTGATCGTTAAATCAGTAAACTGTTTTTATAAACAGCTTTATAATTGTCAACGAATTAACTGTTTATCTTCAACGAAAAAACCTGTTGAACATATAAACAGATAAAACTAATAAATTCTGTCAACGTTACCGTAACTTGCAATGCAACAAAAAATTAACCTGTTGAAAATATAACATAACATACATTCACGCCTTTTTCCCGAAGGGGTAGGCAGAGGTGTACCCAGGACTCAATCCCATAGTAGATACACCCACATTTCGCCAGTATGTTATTGGTCCCATGTAATAGGGGGCGAGCCTATTGCCATCTACCGGGCACAGTTCTAGACTCCAGGCAGTTATTGAGATAATTCCTAATGTAAAAATCCAATATTTAAAACTTTGCCTGACCTGGGGATCGAACCCGGGACCTCTTGATTGGCATTCGTTCATGCGCCCTCTACGCCACCGAGGCAGTCAGTCAGTGAAAATATAAACCAAATAAATTCCGTCAACGTTAACGTAATTTGCAATGCAACGAAAAATAAACCAGTTGAAAATATAAACCTAATAAATTACGTCAACGTTAACGCAGTTTGCAAAGCATCGAAGCTAATAAATTCCGTCAACGTCTTCGCACGCAACTCGTAATTAATGAAGTATAGTTCCGATCCTTTTGCACTTATCCTGTATTGAAAAATTTAAAACCCGTTGACGATTTAACAGCTTTTTTAACCAGTTAACCATTGACGAAAAATAGCTACATTAAATTAATTTAAAAACCGTCAATGATCACCTCTAACTCTAACTATATTCTGTGCACTAGACACTATGACACTAGACACTGCTGTAGATAAAAAATGTCTCCATAAACTCCATAGACAATAGACAAATAAGATAAACCGCCGAAAAAATAAATTGAATCCATTGAAGAAGAGAGTAGAAAGATTTTACAAAAACTTGACACTGGCTAATAGCACAGAACAGATAATAATATTAAGCTAACAAGAGAAGGGCTAACATGCTATACTATACCATGATCTGTGTACTATACCTATAGCAGCTCTACAGCTCTACAGCACGAAGTGCTCGCATTAAAACTAGAGCATTATGGAATAGGTAACACAGCACACTCACTACTAACAGACTTGCTGCGGGACAGGATGCAGATAGTCGACGCAGGTGATGGTAAAACTAAATCTGGAGCACTAACATCAATGATGGGCGTAGCTCAGGGATCGTCAGTGTCAAACATCATGTTTTCACTGCTACTGAATGATCTCCCAGATGTGGTGACAGAGGCTGACATCTTCATGTACGCGGACGATGTTGCCGCAGTAGTTACGGCACGTACGGTGGATGGATTAGAGCAAGCGCTCAATGTGGTGGCTTCGGAACTGGCCGGGTGGTTTGAAGCGAATGGTCTGGCTCTGAATCTGAGTAAGACTCACTTCCTCCACCTGAATCTGTCTGGCCGAGCGATGAGGTCGCTTACAGTTTCAGTCGGAGGAACGACGATTGACCGGGTTCAGAGCTTGACTTTTCTGGGCTTTCAAATTGATAGTCGTTTGACGTGGGAAGACCACATTCAAAAATTGTGTGGTAAGCTGGGAAGCGCTTGCTTCGCTCTAAAACGAGTGTCCCGGGTGGTACCGGCAGAGGTCGCACGCGAGTGTTACTTCGCTACGGTGCACTCGCTACTTCAGTACGGCGCGGAGCTGTGGGGGCGCGCTGCCGAGTGGGAGCGCGCCTTCCGAATGCAGAAACGCGCCGTCAGAGCCCTGGTGCGAGTGTCCCAAAGGACATCCGCCAGACCGTTTTTTAAAGAGCTTAAGATCCTAACACTGCCTGCCATTGTAATTCTCCAGGTGGCGGTGTACGTAAGAACCAACCTAGAACTGTACAAGAAAAACAGTGACAGACACTCATATAATACCCGCAATGCGAACAAGCTTGACATAATACCACGATCCCTCACTAAGACCAGCAAACTGACTCATATAATGGGCCCAGCGGTATATAATAGGTTGCCCGACGCCATCACTAACGCCCCCAGTATATCTTGCTTCAAACATAGTTTGAAGCAATGGTTGCTCGAGCGAACTTTCTATAGTTTTAATGAATTCATAGAATATAGGGTGTGACTGTATTTTCATACATTGAGCAATAGTTATTTACTATCATTTTTATTTTTAAGTATAATGATGATATTATTTTTTTTTTTTTTTTTATTAATGAATAATTTTTTATAAATTACCTATAACAATTTGACGTGTAATTTGTTTTTATCAATAAATGAGTTTGAGTTTGAGTTTGAGTTTGAGCTTAAGCGCTCTTTGCTGTATGTATATACATACATCCTACTGTTACGCCTAAGTGTACAGATTGTTCAAAGTTATTTTACCTCTGACAGTGCGAAGAACGTTGATTAACGTCAATCGTCACAATAAACGATTTGTTACTTTTTTATATTATAAAATAGGCTTCGTTTCATCAACATCATCAGTCATCAAGTGTAACCGTAACTTTGGCTAAACTAACAGGAAAACCTATTGTGTAATGGTCGCCTTACGTCAGTCACAGTCACCATGTCAGCGATAGCTGTCATTCTGTCATGCTATGTCAAATTATAAAAAGTCAATGTCATTAACGTCAAAGTAGACCGATGTCGTGTTGCTGGTTGCTGAGTTTTGATAAAATCTCGTACCTATTTTATTGTTTCAAGTTTCAAAATTTAGCTAAAAATAAATAAATAATACTCTTTTACTACATACGCGAGAAAACAAGTAAGGTCTTCTTAAATATCCATTGTGAATATTCGTGTAGATATTTTTTATGAGCCCGTCTACACTTGCAGCTCGTCAGACTTGATTGCCTGTCTAAAGTGGGTGGATTCCTTTACTATTTTAATAAGCGGATTCCAATTTGTGTCATGCCCGCAAAAGCAGTAATTGACGATGAAAAGCAGTTGAAAAATGAAGGGCGTCGATAGTTATCCACTTAACCGCGAAGGAATGAGTAACAAACCTATTGTGACATGTAAGTTTTAAATTGGGAAATAAACATGAATATTGAAATGTTTCAGGTAAAATTAAATAAGTATGGTACAACTTCCATACACGGTCTGGCTCCAAACTAGCCTAGCTAGTAGTCTTCCAAATAAATAAATGTAACCATACTAAATATTGGTACACTATCTGTAGAAAAGATTAAGCCCTACAAGTTACTTTAGTGTTCTTTTTAGAGGTATCCCTCCGAATGCACGGTAGATTCATTACCTAGTAGCTTCATTGACTTGCAAAAGGGTCTTCCTAAGATCAAATATATTTAAAAAAATCCTTGTTAGTTAAAATGTTATATTTGTATAGGTGCAGGAGATTGGAACCTGTTTTGTACGCTGGAGGCACCCCTAGTGGCCGCCATACCTCAGGATTCCTGTGAATGGAGGAGGTCTTACGGACGGGCAACTAAATCTGTGTATCTGGAAGCATCCTTCATCAAATATAATAAGGACAAAGTACACAATGAGCTCAATTTGTTGAAGCGTCCCATTTTTCACATATACTGGACTGACTGTGTGGTTTGTATAGTATAATTTTACTGAATATTATTGTGTGAGTGGCGCACAACAGCCCCAGAAAGAGATAGCGAGACAAGCTAGATAGCACAGCTAGTAATATTATAAATGCAAAAGTTTGTGAGGATGGATGTTTGTTTGTTACTCTGTCACCCCAAAACTTTGTACCAATTGGACTGAAATTCGGTAAGTTGATGGTTTAGACCTTGGGATAACACATAGGGTACTTTCATCCCCAATATTCCCACAGGAATGATGTCTAGGCAGGTGAAACCCCAAGGGACAGCTAGTAAATATTTATTATTGTTTTAGCTTGTGAAGCCCTATGATTGCTGTATAATTAGTTATACTGTCAAAATTGTAATATTACAATGAAGAATTGACTGCCTCGGTGGCATAGTGGGCGCAAGTATGACTGCCAATCATTTTTATTTTTTTTATGATAGTGAGTGACAAGACGAGCTAATCAAGTGCCTGATGGTAAGCATCATGATTGCCCATATCAGACACAGTGCCACCCAGTGTTTTAAAATTCAAAATTCTGTGCAGCAAAATCATGACGTCTCGGGTTCGATCTCTAGGTCAGGCAAAATTAATTTTCCATTAGGAATTATCACAATAACTGCCTGGAGTCTGGACCTGTGCCCGGTAGATAGCAATAGGCTCGCTCCCTATTACATTGAACAATAACATACTGGTGAAAAGTGGGTGTGCCTAATATGGGACTGAGTCCTGGGTACATCTCTACCTACCTCTTTGGGATAAGGCATGTAAGTCCTGGGTACATCTCTACCTACCTCTTCGGGATAAGGCATGTAAATGTTTGTTATGTTATTATTACAGGACATAGAATATTATAAGACTACACTCAGAGAAGACGTAGAACAATGGCTCAAACAGCTAGAACAGGCTGGCGTCACAGATTGGATGATAGTTTTAGTAGAAACATACGATGTAAGAAAAACAAACAAACTTCTACCGAGGACCACGGTGTTAGATAAAATAAGAGGTGATTTTGGTGTTAAGCAAACGGAAGATAGATTTATATCAGTAATAAATCCAATTAAGTCTGAATCAAGGAGTGCGGAGTCATGGAGGTCGCTGGTGGCAAAGATCAGACATTTTATATTAGTGGCATATAACAAGGCCCTTTCGAAGTTTGAGGACTATATGAGAGAACAACGAGAGAAACGTAATGACCCTGAATGGGATTTTTGTAAATATTTTATATTGCAGGTAAGTTTTAGATTTATAATTGAAATTGAACCTTAAGCTCTTCTACATTAAGAAAATAAATGTAGTTATGTTATTCTAAATGCATAATTTAGAAATTAAATGATGTAAGATGCAAATTGGCAAATTCTTGACACATTGACATCTATTTCTTTTTATTTATTTATTTATTTGGCGTACATAACAAATTACAATCACTTCAAAAATAAATTTAGTTATAATAATATGTTCTAGATTGCAACTCAAAACGATGTACACTCAGAAAAACAATTAGGTAGACATCTGAAATGATAATAACAATAATATAATATGGGACAACTTCCACACATGGTCATCTAGGGGGGCTAGGGGGGTCACAGGTCCCAAACTAGGCTAGAAGCCTGATAATAAGACTGAATATCAGACACAGTGCCACCCAATGTTTTAATAATTCAAAATTCTGCGCGGCACTGCACTGCGCCTGTTACCCTGAGATATGAGTTGTTGAATCTCATCATGCTCAGTAACGTAGTTATGAGCATATGAACGAAATAAAACGAAAAAAAATTTTAGAATTCTTTATATGAAGTTCTTCTCTCGAATTCTCGAAATTGCCACCGGAACACACGGGATGTCGCGGGATTACATTCCTTACAATTATTACGCAAAACCTTTAACTGAACAAATTTTGTATTGGCGTGTCCAGATCTGGCGAATGCGCCGCGCGCATGCAGTTTGCGTGCATGCTCGTTAGTTCAATGCTACTTTAAACCTAAAGCGCGCGCGCGATGCGCCAGATCTGGATACGCCCTAAGACTTTCCTATAACATTAAGTATGATATCTTATTTTCAGGAGCAACTAGCATTTGTCCTAGAAATGCTAGGTTTGTACGAAGAGGCTCTAGTCCAGTATGACGAATTAGACGCTCTGTTTTCCCAATTTGTGCTCAATTCCAATGTAACAGAGAGTCCAAAATGGCTTGACACGTTCAGGCAGCCGGTGACTACTTGGCAAGCAGTCCGGCTCACTACATTAGTACCTCAACATTTAAGGGATATGATTATTAAGAAGAAGGCCTCTCTGTTGGATTTTAGAAGCTATTTGTATCAACGACAAAGTGCCATGTTATTACCTACTTTTAAACCTTGGGAGGTATGTAAAATTTCAATAACACTAAGGCATCCATTTTACAACAGGTTATATGTCAATTAATATCCATCAAACAAGAGTGATACTGAATGATGGACGCTAATTTCTTCATTGATTGACGTCATTCATCACATTACACGATAGGTTAACCATCAATTCACCACCGTGACTGACAGCAAAGACAGCAAAACCTGGTGTGTAATGGACGCCTAACCACAGAACAGATAATAATTCTACGTATAGAATGGACACTATCATCCGCCCACCAATCGGGCCTTCCTCACCCCACGAGCGAGATTGAGCTCCGATGAGAGCCGACGGAGCTCGGAACGCACATCACGCACACTTGTGGGTGTACAAAAATATGTGTGCATTGACTGTGTAGTAGGTAGCTATATCGCCGATTTTGTATAGGAATTGAGCCGAGTGTCCTGGGTGTGGCCTAACTACGGCTATACAACACGCACCTTGTGATTTTTTATGCAACTGACGTGCATGCCCTACGTGTTACGGGACGGACGAAAGACTGGTTGCCTAGAAGAGATCGCTTAAAGCGAAAAGTAATGTTCAAATCCAAATGACACCATTCTCAAATTAGGTCCCATTAGGTCCACGTAAGTACGTCAGTAAAGATAATTGTTGTCTCGGTCGCACTTCGTGTTTTGAGTCTTTATATATTTGTTGTTTCAAATTGCACATGCCAGTTGTTGAGTAAGCGCTGAGAGAACGTACCCTATATCCCCTTTTCTTTAAATCAATGCAATAAATTAAACAATTTTCGTAACAACAGAAAGTAAGTAACATTCAGCCTTTAATTCACAATAACACGCGAGCCGCGAGAGAAACTGGAGCAAATATTTGCTCCAATGCAGTTTCGAACATGAATTACGCCGAGATTACCCAATCCTAACAAATTTCCATCTATCCATCCTCACAAACATTTACATTTAACATAACATAACATACATTCACGCCTTTTTCCCGAAGGGGTAGGCAGAGGTGTACCCAGGACTCCCATAGTAGATACACCCACATTTCGCCAGTATGTTATTGGTCCCATGTAATAGGGGGCGAGCCTATTGCCATCTACCGGGCATAGTTCCAGACTTCAGGCAGTTATTGAGATAATTCCTAATGCAAAAATCCAATATTTAACACTTTGCCTGACTCGGGGATCGAACATTTACATTTACATACATAATATTAAGTAGATGTTACATACATGATATTAAGTAGATGTTACATACATGATATTAAGTAGATGTTACATACATGATATTAAGTAGATGTTACATACATGATATTAAGTAGATGTTACATACATGATATTAAGTAGATGTTACATACATAATATTAAGTAGATGTTACATACATGATATTAAGTAGATGTTACATACATGATATTAAGTAGATGTTACATACATGATATTAAGTAGATGTTACATACATGATATTAAGTAGATGTTACATACATAATATTAAGTAGATGTTACATACATGATATTAAGTAGATGTTACATACATGATATTAAGTAGATGTTACATACATAATATTAAGTAGATGTTACATACATAATATTAAGTAGATGTTACATACATGATATTAAGTAGATGTTACATACATGATATTAAGTAGATGTTACATACATAATATTAAGTAGATGTTACATACATGATATTAAGTAGATGTTACATACATAATATTAAGTAGATGTTACATACATGATATTAAGTAGATGTTACATACATGATATTAAGTAGATGTTACATACATGATATTAAGTAGATGTTACATACATGATATTAAGTAGATGTTACATACATCATGTTATTGTAGTTATTATGTAGATGTTACATGATGCTCGACTGCCAATCAAGAGGTCCCGGGTTCGATCCCCAGGTCAGGCATAGTGCTAAATATTGGATTTTTCCATTAGGAATTATCTCAATAGCTGCCTGGAGTCTGGAACTGTGCCCGGTATATGGCAATAGGCTCGCCCCCTATTACATGGGACCAATAACATACTGGCGAAATGTGGGTGTATCTACTATGGGACTGAGTCCTGGGTACACCTCTGCCTACCCCTTCGGGAAAAAGGCGTGAATGTATGTTATGTTACATACATGATATTAAGTAGATGTTACATACATGATATTAAGTAGATGTTACATACATGATATTAAGTAGATGTTACATACATGATATTAAGTAGATGTTACATACATGATATTAAGTAGATGTTACATACATGATATTAAGTGATCCTGCTTCGGATCACAGAAAACTCAACGTACAAGGCGATGCTTTAGGGAGAATGTGCTTCCGCCAAGGTTATGTAGTGTCACTGCATAACAACCAGCGCCGGCCCTTTTCATTTCTTACCTGATAACCTCATTTACCTTGCAGTTGATGGGCTAATAGACGAATTGCATCTCGTATAGAGTTACAATTATTATAGACATGTTATTATCTAGTTGATCGACCATCTGTGAAGTTATTGCTGCGTGCAAGCTATTATAAAGTGCAGTTAGATTCATATCATTGTGTGTGTCGATTGGATACGCATGTTTATACGCATGGCATGGTGTGCATATGCCACAAGGATGTACAAATCTAAATAAGACGGTACATGCTGAAAAACAGCGCTGTGCACGGTTAGCCGAGCGCAGCACATGCTTAGCCGATTACCACAACCACTGTCTAAATATATGTTCTAGCAGATTGTAATATCGTGTTTGTTATTATGGTTGGGTAATAAACGCATTTTTTCTTTCTTTATTTCTTTATTACCGTTACGCTAAGCTTATTTATTTGTTTTTTATGTGTTCTCTGTAAGGAATACAATAATGTGTTGATATAATCTATTGCTTTACTACCTGCGACCGAAAGGAAAGGGGTTATAAGTTTGACATGTTTAAATGCGCAATTTTTTAAAGCTGACTTGGCTAATGAATGACCTGAATGTTTTATACGATTCTCTCCATTCCCTACACGGTTGTCTGGAGAGATAGCTCTTAGCGATAAGACCATCTATTGTTACACTAGTTATTATGAATGCTTATTAGTTTTAAGATTTATCTATCTACTTTAATCTAGACAGTTTTTAAAATTTTATTTCTTAACATTATGCTCAAGATGGAAGGTTATCTTTTTAATCATCATCATAATTTCAGACGTAGGACGTCCACTGCTAGGTATAGGCATGTCCTATAATTTCCATCTAGTCCGGTTTATGTTTTTGATGAAAAAAGGTTAAATTCCAGATTGCCTCTCGTTGTCTTTCCACCGTCCACAACACACTAGTCGAACTGTCCCTGCTGGGCGCTGCAGCGGTCGAGGGCGCCCCCGTATGTTGGGCGCAGTTGGCATGCGCTGAGACCCTGAGGGCTTGCGAGAGACTAGCCGCTTCTAATAACGCACTTGAGATGTGTACGGCCACGCAAGCGCCCTTGTTGCATAACGCTAAGGATAAGGTGAGAAAAATGCAATTCATCCCACTGATATCTTACAAGGTAATCGATTTGGATCGTTTTAAAGTGTATCTCTCGCAGTGTGGCACCAACTACTTTTTAAAATTGCGAAAAAAAGTTAGCTATTTCATAGAATCATCGATCATGAAGTCCCGTTTTTGATCCTTCAGGTCAAGCAGAAATATTATTGATTTGATTTATTTTCTCAATGACTGCCTGGAATTTTGCCCGGTTGATAGCAATAGGCTCGCCCCTTATTACTTGGACTGTGTCCTGGGTACACCTCTGCCTACCCCTTTGGGAAAAAGGCGTGATGTTATGTTTTGCGAAGAACTGAGAAATCGCGAATCAATATCAACTATTTCATGGAAAAGGTTTCTTGTTGAGACTATATTTTATGTATGAAACAGCAGATTTTTTAATCACACACATTACATGGTTCATAGTTAGTTGAAAAGTTATTCCTATAACTAAACCTTATCACTTTACCATAACACTCACATTCCACCTTCCAGCTCCACAAGCTAGGCATTATTAGATGCCCGCATAATGCCTAGCTTCTTCAGCTCGTCCGACCCAATCTAATTCTTCAACCTAAACTAAACCTTATGACTTAAGAATAACGTTCAGTTTCCACCTTCCAGCTCCACGAGCTAGGCAAGCTATGCGACCTGCTACGAGGTTCCCGCAATCCAACCTAAACTAAACCTTATCACCTAACAATAACGTTAAATTTCCAGCTCCACGAGCTAGGCAAGCTATGCGGCCTACTACCAGGGTCTCCCGATCCATCCTCAGAACAGCTCCACCTAGTAGTAATGCTATCAGCCGGTATGGGAGATAGTGAGGCCAATAACCAGCACCCCACCCCTACGGATAGACTGAAGGAAGCCTTGTGCAGTAAGACCAGCTTTCAACAGTATTATCTGGAGCTGGCGGAGTTGGCTATGGGCACTTATAAACATATTGGCAGGTTAAGGTATGTATTTTTTATGTGTATTTGGGACAATTAACAACGACACATACAAATGTGGGTGATAAAAATTAAATTTAACAAAACATTGGTGTCAGATTCCTTAAAATTAATAACGGACGGTGCAAAGACCTCAATCGATTGAAAGTGATTGTGACAAGTATTAACCAGTTGGTAAATAAGGGCTCGTCTTCCAGGTTTTGACAAGAATTAGCAAACAGGTAACCGACTGCTCGTCTATGTACTATGCGCGGTACACTAGCACAGTTTGTGAGATCAATACATTCGTATAGTTCGACACAAAAGAGTAGAAATGGAACTAATTTAAAGTGTATGTGTTGATGAAATTGTTTTTACTCTTGTAAAAGACAGTGGCGCCCCCATTATGGGGACAGGGGGGCTGCTGCCCCCCCCCCCCCCCCCATAGAGAATCGAAAAAATTTAAGCCTTTGTTGTCAATGTGGACATTCAAGTACCGCCATACGATAGGCACGTATTTTTAAATTCAGAACCATCTGGACCCTATTTCATAAAAAAATTAATCTATAAAACTGTACAGGATCTACAAAATTGTAGGATTGTAGGGCTTTTCTGTTTTATAGAAATTTGTAATTGTAAATTGTATACAAGCAAATACCTGTTGTATATCTACCGTCTACCCAAATGGGGAATTTGGGTAGAAATTCCTTGACTAGCCCCCCCCTTGATCATCGGCTGGCGACGCCCTTGCTACTATTTATGATTACTCGCGATGATTAGTTCCTGATCATATTTGCGAGCAAGGAGCCTACGCGGATTGGGTTTTTCATACAAGTGTCGCGTTCGTTTTTCTAGCTAGCACCTTTTTCCTGATCTTTCATTTGTTGCTATCAGTAGCAGAATAATATAGTTATAAACATAAATACTCGTATGCTCGTTGTTTGCAAATATGATCAGGCACTAATCGTTGGTCGCGAGTATAGCCACAGAGTAGTAGATAGTACTAGTATAGCGCCAGGCGAAGCTGCATGCATGGCCGTGCCCGCCCGCCTTGATAGATTTCCAAGGTCACCTGTATACCTGTCACCTTAAGTCCCGTTTCTACTATAAAATATGTATTCAAATTGCGCAAGTTTGATAATAATGATTCCTTCAGATTCGCGCGTCTAATCGGCCGAGATCTCGCCGCGTTTTACTCGGAGCTCGGCGAGACGGGCAAAGCTGTGGTATTCCTCACTGATGCTCTAAGATCTTACGAAGAACAAGGCTGGAGAGACCTGGCCGCCCAAACTAGACTCGAACTCGTAGCCGCTGCTAAGAAAATGAACGATATGGATAGGTAAGAGAGGTTACGCACTAGGTCTGAAACGAATCCGATGAAAAACGGTCCGAAGTAGTCTTATAAATTTCAGTTAAAATTATCGTGGGTGTAATGTAGCGGTGAGCGTTGAATGAACGAACTAGTTAAATCAACCGTCCACGTATGAGCGACGCATGGACGGTTCACCGTCCATTGATGGACTAGTTGAATTCGTAGACGGCTAGGGTTCGTAGAATCGAACGAGAACGAGACGTTCATCGACGATGGACGAACAGTGACGTGTCTAAACTTAGACGCATAATAACGTTCGTTTCGGTTGTCATCTATTGAATAACATCACAGATGGATCGACGGTCATAAACGAATTTGAACTCTAAAATGTCTAAGAAAGTTGATTTTTGAATGCACATCAGAGAATATACGCCATGATAAGCATTCGGATAAACTTCAATGTAAAAAAGGGATGCCGATAGTATAATTTGCAAAAAAGAAAGAGACAAACGTCGTTCTTTAGACTGTCCGTCTAGGGGTCTACGCGTTAAACAAGAGTCGTGGAGTCGACTCGTCGACAAATTCAACGCGTTGATCGTCTCGTCGATGAACGAAAATGGACGGTCTAGTTTCGTCTACGAGAAATGCGTCGACGACCCATCGCTAGTGTAATGGTTAAAGGTTACTGCTGAATATGAGGTCCTGGGTTCCAGGCAATAGTAGATTGTTACACAAGGACCCATTGTATACGAGGGAGTAAATAGAAACAGAGTTATAATAGGCTTTAGCGCCGTGTGTTACACACTACTTTTCACTACTATTATTATGAGAAAATAAAATTATTAATTTCATCAAAACATTTTGGCTATATCCCATACGTGCGACACCAAAAAAAAAAAATACGCGTTGGTAACAGACACAAAATTAAAAATAAATTACTTTATTCCCTAGAGCTTGAAATCTTATTTTAGGCCCGCTCTGGTTCGCAACAGGTCAGGCAGTGTTAAATATTGGATTTTTCCATTAGAAATTATCTCAATAACTGCCTGGAGTCTGGAACTGTGCCCGGTAGATGGCAATAGGCTCGCCCCCTATTACATGGGACCAATAACATACTGGCGAAATGTGGGTGTATCTACTATGGGACTGAGTCCTGGGTACACCTCTGCCTACCCCTTCGGGAAAAAGGCGTGAATGTATGTAAAACATAACATACATTATTTATACTATATGTATGTTATACATATACATATAGTATATATAGTACATATTGTACTATATGTATATTATACATGTTATATAATGTATTTACACAATATGTATGTTAATATATAACATACATATTAACATACATTTTTTATCTGGTACGCAACATTGACGGACTTTTTGAGCTAGAGAAGTGGAGAAGTGCGTTAGGCGCCCTTTACATCATAGGTTAGTCATGATTTATGACACTGATGTCAATCAGCAGGGCTATTGGCGTTCTTCATAATCACCAGTCGCTATCAGGCTTATGTCTTTTTGTTCTGTGGTTTGAGTTAGTTACAAAGACGTTTTACCTTTCTAACAAGACTTTACTGTCAAATTTGGAGGAGAGAAAAGGAAAAGGATAGACACTACGAGTGGTTCTCACTCGGGACCGACACAGTGCACAGTCTACTTAGTAAGTTTATCATAATGTCTTTGGTTAGTAACCGGACTTTGACATTTGTAGTTAATGTCAAATCAAGTTAATAGTCACTAAAGTGATAGTCACCAAGAACGCCAATAGCCCCCCTGATCTGAGTAATGGACGACTAATTTATTTCTTGAATTACGGCAGTCGATAAGTCAACCATCACTCATAGCCGTGACAAAACTAAAATGTTATCAGACAATGCCTATAAATAAAACATTATTAGCACAATTGTAACCAAAACATCATCAAATATCTCTCACGACGTTTGACAATCGCAAGGAGAAAATTCCTACACCTATTAAAATATAGCTTGACAACGGACAGCTGAACGAAGAGAAATTTTTTGGCCACATTTCCTTGTTATTGTAAATTTACTAATTCCAGGTACACAAAGCTCTCTGCAACAATATCAAGCACTGCCGAATTAGAAATACTAGTCAGAAACTTTTACTTTGAAGAAATGATGAACTCCATCAAAAACAACCTCTCAAGCAAAACCGAGACGGTCCTCTCCGAGCTCAACGAATGTTTCAAAGTCGTATCGACCAGTTTAACACCACCCGAACGTGGAATCTATATCACAGATAATAAGGTTCAAACTCGATTGGAGATCGAAAGTTACTTTCCAAAGGATGTGAGGTGTACTAAAGCTGCGATAAGCATAGAACTTTGTAAGGAAGATAAGGGTGTGGAGAAACGGACGTCTCTCAAGAATTATAAGACTGATTTAAGTGTTAGCGGTAGTGTAGCGACTCAGACTAATTCGCCGAAGAAAGGTGTTGTGGAAACAATTGATAGTGAACCTAGTAGTATGTTAACAAGGTAAGTTTTTTTTTTATGATAGTGAGTGACTAGACGAGCAAATCAGGTGCCTGATGGTAAGCATCATGATTGCCCATATCAGACACAGTGCCACCCAGTGTTTTAAAATTCAAAATTCTGCGCGGGACTGCACTGCGCCTGTCACCCTGAGTTATTAGTTGTTGAAACTCGTCATGCCCAGTAACATTGCCCTTCAGACCGGAACACAGTAATGCTTGCACATTACTGCTTGGCGGATGAATAACTGGCAAAGGTGTGGTACTTCCCCAGGTGGCCCCCTGCTAAAGAGGCCTACCACTACAAAAGCTAGCTTAGATAATTGTTATAAAGGTATATAATAGCTTCGAAAATGCAGCAGCTTTCAAAAATTGTAATGTTTTGTGTCAAATTGTAGTGTGCGTAACACAATGCTAGTTTGCATTAAAATCAGTTTGCGAAGAGTGCTAGTGCGCGTCACAAATTGTGTGCAACAGGCTCTGGTACTCCGACTTCAGCGTAGTATCATTTGCAGCATTTTACTGCCTCGGTGGCGTAGAGGGCGCATGCTCGACTGCCAATCAAGAGGTTCCGGGTTCGATCCCCAGGTCAGGCAAAGTGTTAAATATTGGATATTTCCAGTAGGAATTATCTCAATAACTGCCTGGAGTCTGGAACTGTCTGCCCGGTAGATGGCAATAGGCTCGCCCCCTATTACATGGGACCAACAACATACTGGCGAAATGTGGGTGTATCTACTATGGGACTGAGTCCTGGGTACACCTCTACCTACCCCTTCGGAACAAAAGCGTGAATGTATGTTTATGTTTATTTGACAAGTACGACGGCGGTATCTAGTCGGAGCGCGCGCGTTTTTATTATACTAGCGGTGCCCCGAAGTTTCACCTGTAGACATCGTTCCTGTGAAAATATCAGGAAAAAAAGTACGCTATGTGTTATTCCAGAGTTTAAGCTACCTCCATACCAAATTTCAGCCCATTCGGTTCAGTAGTTTTGGCGTGAAATAGTAACAAATTTCTATCCATCCATTCTCGCAAACTTTCGCAGTTATAATATTATTAGTAGGACTAGCTGTCCCCCGCGGTTTCACCCGCGTAGACTTTGTTCCCGTGGAGATATCGGGATAAAAGTACCCTAGGTATGTGTTATTCCATGATGAAAGCTACCTAAATACCGAATTTCAGCCCAATCGGTTTAGTGGGTTTCGCGTGAAAGAGTAACAAACATTCATCCATCCATTCTCACAAACTTTCGCATTTGTAATATTAGTAGGATTTTAATTAACTAAATTATGGTCTTTTCAGCATAAGACTGGACGACTTAAAACCCAAGAACCCTCTACTAAATCCCTTACAAATAACCTCTCGACTACATTACAAAGAAGACAAATCACTACAAAAAGCGACAGTCGAATGCTACAACCCAAAAGTAACCCTCAAACGCTCGGATAGCAGTAAATATCGAAAACCATCGGTAACAACTAGAAACAATTATGATCACAGTTTTGTTCGAGAAAATTTCGTTCTAAAACCGGGTAGAAATGAATTTTCATTGGATTTTGCGGCGACGCAATGTGGGACGTTCAAACTGGGACAGATTTCGTTAATAATTGAGGACAAGTTAGAGTTTCTGTCCAATGCGTTGATGAGCACTAAAGTAGGTTTCGAAGTGGTCACTCAGGGTGTTAATGTCTATTTGAATAAGGTTGAACCGAAGAGGGATTTAGTTGCTGGTTTGGAACAAAAGATGGAGCTAGTGGTCACTAGCGGTAGCACGCGGATTGAGGAGGTAAGTTAATCTATCAGCTTTTAAAAATACAGAAATGTAATGGCCACGTTCATAAAATTTGTTGTTGGTTTTTTTTAAAGTCCTATCTATAATATACTACATCCAAAACATCAAAATAATTTATTTCTTTATTTTTTTTTAAGATCATAATATAGGTGGTTAGAACTAATTACAATCGAGCAAGCTGTGATCAGCCATATAGGAAAACTAATTTGGAGTTTTATATCATAAATACTTACTTAGTACTTACTTGTACTTAGTTGTGGTAACGAATAAATGTATATATAAAAAAAAAAAATCAATGACAATGACTAAATTGTAGGTAATCTATTAATAGAACATTTCTGTCCTTGGCTTTTATCTCCCAGCTATTATCACTTTTGGCCGTGTGGTTCCTGGCTATATATAATAGGGCCAATCCTTTATTCCCAAATTGTAGTTATTTTCCTTTTATTTTTAGAGTGTTAATCATCATCAGCCGGAAGACGTCCACTGCTGAACATAGGCCTCCCCCATAGAACGCCATAAACTATTAATATGGAGGGATTTTGCCGTAATCACCACGCTTGTTGTGCGGCTTGGTGATCGCAGTAGTTGGAATACTTGGTGCCGGAGAGCGCTGCTGCACACTCTCCAAATATGTCCCTCTGCCGGGTCTCACGAATCCCACAGGATGAGAAAGGGGTGGCCCTATTATATAGCCGGGAACCACACGGCCATTTTAGTAAATATTCTTAGTGCCCTATTAAAAATAAAAAACATTTACCACCTCTGATAAAATCCCTTTCTATGACTTTTTAGAACTCAACAATCCAACTGAAAACATCACCTGGCCTTTTAATACGATTCTCTGACGACGTTGCGACTTTGACGAGAGATATTTCAGTTAAGGTGCCGCCGTGTGAACCTTTTGAAACGAAGAAAATACCCTTGGTTTTGTTTGCTAGTTTGCATCCTAGAAGAGAGAAGAGCATTGAACATACTGTGAGTTTATTTTGAGTCTAAAATCATTAAGCCGCTGCAAACCGGAACGCGAATCCACGCGAGCCTCGATGCAAATTATTAATGTGTCAAGAATCTCGGCATATCAAAGACTAAATTATCATAACATACAATCACGCCTTTTTCTCGAATGGGTAGGCAGAGGTGTACCCAGGATTCAGTCTCATTTCGCCAGTACGTTATTGGTCCCATTTAATAGGGGGCGATCCTATTTCCAACTACCGGGCACAGTTCCAGACTCCAGGCAGTTATTGAGATAATTCCTTATGAAAATATCTAATATTTAATACTGCCTGACCTGGGGATCGAACCCGGGACCTCATGATCGGCTTGCGTTTAAACAATGATTTTTTTATATATACGGCGAACTTAAGTCAAGCTAATTGACTTGAGTCAAGTCAGTCGCATCTTGTCTTGCACCGATTGCTGAGAACCTGTGTTTATCTCTTGCTGACAACAGGGTTATATATATCTGCTATCTTTTACTTTAATTAGTGATGGAAACAAAGCTGCATATATTCTACATAAATAGGTACTTACAACAGAATTTCGCCACGTTACAAACAAAACAATAGCCTTAGGGCTGTTTGCCCTAAGGCTATTTTTAATGTTAAACGTCTCTATTTTTATGAAAGCTCATTGGTGCTTAAAACATAACTGGCGAAATGTGATTGTACCTACTATGGGGCTGGGTACACCTCTGCACATCCCATCAGTAAAACAAGACGTCATGCTATGTTCTTTTCAGGTATCGCTAACTTGTCCATGGATGGAGACCATAACGGAGGTGCCCCTGGACTTCTGCCCACCAATGATTGCCTCATGGCGTCTACTAACATCCAATACGCGTAAATTCGTCCATATAACGTTAAAATGTACTGTAGCACATTTTATGCAATTCGAACTAACGGAGCCGAAGTTGGAAAGCGACGGGAGCAGTACTGTATCGGACTTGAATCCCAAGTTGACTGAGAATATGGTAAGTTTTTATTTTTTCTTATTTTATGGACCCACACGAATGTATTGCCTGTGTCAAGTTACATAAATTTTCAAGTTAATATGGTCAATTAATAAATTCAGGGTTTGGGCAAGTCCAGTCAAGTCACAGCTCTAGTAAAAGGGGTGGTCTTTACAAGAAGCTGCCGGAATTTTGGCGGGAACACGAAAAATCACATTTCAACTCACGCATCACTTGCCAAGAGACTTGTGTATCTTTGAAAACACTTAACACGTAATTTTCCACCATTATTACACCTTAAACACTCGCGAAATGCACCGATAATTGAAAGATACGGGAGCCAAACTGTATTCTTCGGTCTCCCGACAAAACTCCCCATATGGTATGTTTCTATTATGCCTGATAGCTGTGGTGTCTGGTTACGTTCGTGGCAAGGCACTATATGTGTTATTCGAGAAACTAGGCTATGTCACAGTATTCTGTGACATAGCCTAGTCTATGCTATGTCACAGTATTCTGTGACATAGCCTAGTTACTAAAGAAGACAAAAAGAAAGAAAAATGCGTTCATTACCCAACCATAATAACAAACACGATATTACAATCTGCTAGAACATATATTTAGACAGTGGTTGTGGTAATCGGCTTGTGCTCAGCATGTGCTGCGCTCGGCTAACCGTGCTCAGCGCTGTTATTCAGCACGTACCGTTTTATTTAGATTTATACATCCTTGTGGCATATGCACACCATGCCAAATGAACTAAATGATTTTATTATATTGAGGTTTACATAATAAGTAGTTTTCGTTATAATATAACTTCTTCTAATTAAATATTACTTTGATTACTATCAATATTACGATTACATTATCATTAATACAAATTACTTTTTTTTATTAAAACAGACATTAAAGGAACAAAAGAGACACTACTCAAAATCATTTAAATAAATAGCTACTTTTAGCTCCGATAGCTGCAATTCAGTTCGCACAACGCCTAATTATCGTTATGTTATACAAGCTGCCTCTCTTTCAATCGCGTATCTCTCCATCTGTTCTGTCTGTCTAGCCCATTGAAATAATACCGTTTAGACGGGCGCCTCGGCTTCTTATAGCTTCATACCTCTAATGCGAAGTTTCCCAGGCCTGGTTATGTATAACTATCAGCACAATAAATTCAGAAGTTTCACGTTAAGAGGTGATAAATATACAGACATTGATTGAACTTGGCGTTACTTTTCGGAACTCCATTGTAAACTCCTGGAACAAGAATATTTAGTTTTTAGTTTCGATATTTTAGTGTCAAAAACAACATGCCCAGTGCACCGCCCTCCCGCCCGCAAAATTGCTTGCAAAGAGGAAATGCTATTAGGTATTATTTTTGTTAGTGACACCATTTATATATCGACACGTGTTTCGCATCTACACGACGCATCATCAGGAATTGAGTATTTGAATTTTATTTTCTTTTGGCATAAATGGAAAGATCATATATAAGATTCGTACCAAAACTATTTTTAGTTTTTTTTTATTCGCCATAATTACAAAGTTATATCAAATTAAAAAATCATTTTTAATCCTGTACCGAAAACACGCCGATAGTACCCGAACGAGCTCGTGACCTGTAGTGACGTCAGAATGTTATAAAGTACCATACATAACTATAACATAATGACGTCACAATCATGGCGACCATAGCGTCGTAGCGCGTTCGTGAACAAGTGACTCTTATTGGAATTGTATCAATTTTGAATTAATAAAAAAAAATATTTTTAAAGTGTTTTTAGAATCGGATAATACATAATTTTCATTAAACTTACAAAATAACTTGATAAATACGACTTTTTTTTTTTCAAATACTCAATTAGACTGGCTTTTTGAGCGGACGTGGCCTTAGTGTTCGATTTGCGTTTCAATCGCGTACACTCACGTGCATCATCGGCGCGTCGCCTGCGATGATAAAAACGTGATGGGAATGGAGACTAGCTGAACCGAAGATTTTGTTTGCTCAAAAGTATTATTTATGTTATGACAGGATAAAAGTTAAACATTTCTTTCTTGGATCTTGAAAAGGCTGAAAAAAGGCTGGCCATAGCTGTGAGCATGTGCCTACTTCAGCATAATATAGATAGTTTAGAATTTAGGAGAATGAAATGCAGTAATCTCCTAATCATTTCAGATTTTATCATCCGACGGCACGACGGCATCGTTCATGTGGGAGCTCCTAAACGACCCGCTAGTGAAGGCCGGCCCCACTCGAGCAACATTCACAGTACAATACAAACCGGCCGACGTTACAACGCCGAGGTCTTTCGTGTGTCCCTTCGACGTGCAGGATTATAACACGCTGTTTGTGATCAGAACCAAACTGGAGCCGAGTAAGGGGGCCGACTTTTGTAGGGCGTCGCAGGTTTGCTGTTTGCAGCTGAGCGTTCAGAGTGTGAGTACTTCTTCGAGCTTTATTTTTAAAGATGACATAAACACAGAATAAATAATAGTACTAACGTACAGAAAACTCACTCTCGAAGAAATCACCCTTTTAGATATAAGAATATACCTGCTCGTTCTGCTGGCACACGGAATTGAACCTTATCGTGTGACGCGAGCGTTCAAATTTCGTTGAGCACTGCTGACTCGAAATCGGTTTGGCGTCGAGGCTGATGGTTCCCTCTCGCCGATATACATAATATATAGGTTAATCCTAATCCTTCCTAATACTATTATAAAGGCGAAAGTTTGTAAGTATGGATGTATGTATGGATGTTTGTTACTCTTTCACGCCAAAACTACTGAACCGATTGGGCTGAAATTTGGTACGTAAGTAGCTTAGACCCTGGAATAACACATAGGGTACTTTTTATCCTGATATTCCCACGGGAACGAAGACTACGCGGGTGAAACCGCGGGTCACAGCTAGTATGTTATTAAAATAAATCAATACACATAACACTACGTTATTGTGAATTCGTTAAATAAGTACTTTAAGTAAGTGTAGTAATTAATTTCTATGTTATTCTTAAAATCACATTATGTTCCTTTTTTTATTTCGACCGTAAACAGAACAGTATGTGTAATACGGATTATAGATAGTTTAAAAATGAACGTAACGTTATTATAATGTTACAATAAATAAACAAACACAGAAAAATATTTTTAAGAACTCGCGACGCGGCTAGCTCTCAAGCTGAGTGGCAACCATTTTTGTCCGACCCTCTCCGAAGGGGGTCGTAGACCGTTCATATCTAAGCTGTGGAGTGACACTCCCTGACATTTTTTTTTCCACTCTGGCCTACACTGGCCAACAAACATACACACACACATACCGATAAACATTCGCATTTTTATAATATTAGTAAGATATAATTTTATTAGTGATTTGTGCGTTTCCAGGTAAATGAAACAGATTTTACGTCGCTCATGTACGAAGTACTGGCTGATCAGACTATGTGGGCTGTTCTGGGAAGAACTGCAGGTATTCATAATAAATACTAATAAGTATAGGATAAAGATACCCACAATAGATATTCTGGACGGCTTTACACGTGTAAAGACTTATGTCTACCGAGGGAGGCTCGGACCGAAGCGCTATTTTGAGGCTACGAAAGTGAAAACTTTGCCTGGAATCGAGGCTGATCAAATGGATTGGAAAAGGTTTACAGTCAACGCAAAAATAATAAAATTCGTGGGGAAGAACAGAACTAAGCAGTTCTGTTCCACGTGCCAATACAATATACATAAACAACGCCCTCCCGTGGCACTCTTCTCTTCCTACACAGAATTAAGTCAAGATAAATCTTTTCACAAGCTTTTTTATTTATTTTATTTATATGTGACGAGTATGTCCGGTACAAATATTATGCAACTGAATTTTGAAATTGTTAGCCTCAAATCATTTAGCTGAAATTTTATACATACTACATTATATAAGTCCATTGTAAATGCAATATTAAGGTACCATTGACCTGCCCCCTTATTACGGACGCACCAGAAGTGTGGAAAGCGTTTAAATTGCTAAATGTATGCTGTCAAACATCATTTTTTGTATACCTTTTGACAGCAGACATTAAGCAATTAAACGCTTTCCACACTTCTGTTACATTCGTAATAGGGGGCTGATCTGATGATGGAGCCATGATATAACGACTAGAATTTTGTAATGACAAATGAAAGGATAATTGAATTTGGGCTCGTATGTTAAGTTTTTATAAGTACTTTTCATTCTACATGAAGACGAGAGTCTGTTGATGGAGCCGAAAGATTACCATTTAAACTACGTTACCAAACGTGCTAGGATAGTCGAGTTTCGGCTCGTTTGCTTTGTTGTTTTGGGGACCTTTCTTTAAATTTAGATTATTTAAATTTATTAATGATATTGTGGATTGAATAAAATTGTGATGTATTACAGGAGTAATAACAATGGACTCTAGTATAACAAGCCCGCAGACTGTGACGTTAGACGTAATGCCGCTAGTGTCGGGCTATCTGCCGCTGCCCACTGTGCGCTTCTCTAAGTACATCGCTGCTAATACCAAAGGTAAGGTTCATTAATTGAGTTGATATCTCCATAAAAATCTTATCAACGGCCAGCCCTACTTTTTGGGCCGTCTGGCCATTACGATTGGAACGGAACTCTAGCAAATCTAAGAAGTACAGTTTGACAGTTCTTGTTTTGCCTTGTTTAAGAGAAATGTATTTAAATTTTGTGATTAAGAATTGTACATCTTGTGATAAAATTCATTATTTCATAATTTTTAGTAAAAATATATGGAAATTTTCTTGGAATTTAGATTTTCTATAGGGGCCCTAATTTCAATGGTAATAATAGTAAATAATAATGCAATTTTAATAATTAATTTTTTTCCCATCCCAGATCCAAAAAAAGACATCTCAGCG
Organism: Hemistola chrysoprasaria; assembly: GCA_947063395.1. Lineage (NCBI taxonomy): Eukaryota > Metazoa > Arthropoda > Insecta > Lepidoptera > Geometridae > Hemistola > Hemistola chrysoprasaria. The sequence goes on along the minus strand of OX346727.1, from coordinate 5,468,959 downwards.
CATCCACGGCTGGAACCGTTCAGTCCCGGGCAAGTGTACCACGCGAGCAAAGCGAAGCAAGTTCATGTGTTGCCGCCCGCGCCTAAAGAACATCTGGAACTTGTTATCAATTGATTATGTGAATAGTGCTTCTATAGTGAATAGTGCAGTGATGTGAATAGTGGAATGTTATAATTTGGGCCCAGTATCTCTTAGCGCCGGTTTTTTATCGTTATTATGTTGTTAAACTAACCAATTGTTAACTCGTGTTGAGAAAAATAACTTGCCGAATTTTAACCATTGGTATCTGGATCCGATATCTGGTTTTTTTAAAATAACCCAACCTTAGTCTAACTAGGTTTCTAACCTAGTTTATTTTATTTTTTAATACTAGTAAGACATAAATTCCAGTTGGAAGACTAAGCGAAGTCATATTTCCACCGAGCTAAAGCGACGATCTGTTGGCGGAGATTATAAACTGTCGAGAGATTGTGAACGGATATATGTATTACAATCTAACGCTTAGATTTTCGTGAGCTTATAAACTGGCCATATATAGCCGTCGAATTATGATTGCGTGTTACGAAACGCGAGGCGTGCACTGATTGGTCGAACGAATCCACCTGTCAAGATAAAAATGGCGGCGAGGCATAGAGGGCATAACTGGTGATTCATTTCAACCAATCAGCGAGCGCCTCGCGTTACGTCCCACGCAAAATCACAATTCGATCGCTAGGGATATGATCAGTTTACAAACTTACGAAAATGTTAGCGTTAGATTGTAAATTTTACTGTCTGTTTCCAGTCTATTATAATATCACTGAATTAATTATAAACTGACGGTGTTTTTGATAATCGCAATTGTATCCAATGCGAGCGTTATCTGTCAAAAGTGCATGGCATTTGACTTAGGGAATACGATACATATATATTTCCTCTCTGTTCTGTGCATATATTTATGCAATCAAAAACTTCAGGTATTTATGTCTTAGCTCAAGAATTAATTATTAGTCTCATATAAAATAAGTAAAATAATATTTCTGAGAGATATCAGTGGCTTATGTTTGAAGTAAAATGATCGTGTACGCGTTCAATATCGTGGGAGCAAATAAAGCTAATCTATGCTAACTTTTGCAATAAATATAATAATAATTTTATTATAAAGCCGTGAAATAATAAGCTTAGTAGGATGAATAGGAAATATTTAAATTATGTGGGTTTAGTTTACAAAATTGTTGAATTAGGTTATGGCGTTCATACGAAAGGTTTTGCTGTCAGTTTTGCCATAGTCACATAGTCTTACATACAACTAGCAACGAAGCTCAATTTTAGTTGTGGCAGATTAATACGATCCGATCATGTAATATAATTATCGTTCGCGTCAACGCCGCTGTACGTCGTTGCTATCAATAGGGTCGATAGAAAAAGAAACAGACTGCTTGAATGCTATTCTGTCTGTGTTATTAATTAAAATGCTACATCCACTTAAATGTATCCATAGACTCCCGAACTAGTTAGAAACTGTGTGTCAGGAGCCATGGCTTTGGCGAAAGAATTTTAAAAAATGTAATCTGAAAGTCAAGTCAATAGATTAAGGTGAACGCACATTTGTCTGAGCCGAAAGCGCCGAACTCCCTCGGTGGCGAAGTGACTGCCGATCATGAGGTCCCGGGTTTGAACCCCAGGTCAGGCCAAGTGTTAAATGTTGCATTTTACCGTTAGTTATTATCTCAATAAATGTCTGGACTCGGGAAAGCGATACTACCCGTTTAGTTTCGGTGCAAACATAATACATATTATATTGATGGATCTATATTTATGCCCGTGTATTTGCTATAGTTATATGGTGTAGTTGAAAGTACTTTATATTTTATGGGAACTTATTAAAATAATTTAATGTCATTGCAATGACTAGTATGCTAGCTAAATTTTGCTGTTATAAAATAAAAATATAGTAATAAAATTTCTACTCAGGGTGATTTCTTAGGTTTTCGCGATTGTAACTTGTTGATTTAAACAACTTTTCGCGTGCAAAGTGTTGCGAAGTGTGAAACATCATTAATATATCCTATTAATTAATAATAATAAATGTGAAAGTTTGTGAGGATGGATGGATGTTTGTTACTCTTTCACGCCACAACTACTGAACCGATTGGGCTGAAATTCGGTATGTAGACAGTTTAGACCCTGGAATAACACAGGGTACTTTTTATCCCGAGTGAAACCGCGGGGCTCAGCTAGTATAATATAATATGTAAATAGTACGTTATAAAATCCGTAAAAAAAGTTGTTTAATTCAATTATAACTCAGTCTTAGACGTAAATATAAAATCAAAACGAAATAATTACAAAAATGTATATTTTGGCTGAAAATTCTAAGAATAAAAAACTTCGTTGTTTAATTATAATTGGTGAAAAAATTCGTCCAAAGTATCTTTGTAGGCAAATTGCAGCTATGTTTTCATATATATATAAGTATATAAGCTTTTATGTAATATGTCGCCGTGAAATTGTAAAAACCGTTAGTATATAATTAATCTAGATTAGATTAGATAACACTTTTATTGATACCACAATACAGAATTAACAAAATGAAACTTATATTATCTGTTGAAAAAATTAAGCCTTACAAGTTTCTTGTGCGTTCTTCTTGTAGAGGTATCTTTCCGAACGCACGGTAGACTCAGTACTGTTTATCTTCATTGACGTGCAAAAGTGTGAGAATATGACATATTTAAATAAATCTTTTTGAGTTTGAATTTAAAAAAGCTAAAACGTGAGTGACAATAATTGGTGGTCTTATCGCTCAGAGCGATCTATTCCAGACAACCATTCGGAAAGAGGAAAGGCATATACTGGAAGGACGTGACATTATAAACTAACGTTTATGTTAGTTTGTTTATAAACTAACTAAGCGAATTATAAACTAACTGTTCTTACAATTTCACGGCGACATATTAGCTCAATAGTAGTGAGTTAAATAAATTGGTATAAATATGTGTAGAAAAATTATCATAATTAATTGTACGAACTCATTGCATATGTATTATTCATAGGTTGTAGTCACACAAAACTAATGAGACCATTAGAAAATTAGGCCTACCACAGTAGTGGTAGGCCTCTTTTGCAGGGGGCCGCCTGGGGAAGTACCACACCTTTGCCAGATATTCATCCGCCAAGCAGTAATGTGCAAACATTACTGTGTTCCGGTATGAAGGGCAATGTTACCAGCGAAATTACTGGGCATGATGAGATTCAACAACTCATATCTCAGGGTGACAGGCGCAGTGCAGTGCCGCGCAGAATTTGAATTTGAAAACACTGGGTGGCACTGTGTCTGATATGGGCAATCATGATGCTTAACATCAGGCACCTGATTTGCTCGTCTTGTCACTCATTATCATAAAAAAAAAAAAAAAACTGGGTGGCACTGTGTTTAATATGGGCAATCACGATGCTTACCATCAGGCACCTGAGTAGTTCGTCTTGTCACTATCAAAAAAAACATGTAGTCAAGAACAATACTATGATGGCTCGGGCCATCATAGTATTGTTACATAGGTCGCATAGGTCCGGTAAATCCAATTGGTAACAATTGCCCGCCGTGGCGAACGCGGTGAGATATATCTTACTTAGCACGGTACCTCACATAAGTATTGTCCTTGAATACGGGTATAAGTCAAACAAACTCACCTTACTTTTCATAAGTTATCCAGTAAAATTTTTTATTTTTATTTTGATAAATTATCCGTTGAAAAATATTACCTACCCCGCGTTTGTGCGCATGAGCATGTCTGTTTGATCTATGTCTGGGTGTTATATGCTTATATTAGTATGTATATTAATCTTCTGGATACCATTGTACATACAGGCTTCTAGCCTAGTTGGGACCTACCCTGCTATAGATGGGTCCAAGAGACGAAAGAGAGCAAATATGAAAATCAAGGGCGCGAAAGAGAGATAACAAATTATGTCCGTGAAATACTAGGCCTGGTGAACCCGTGTGTGATAAGGTGTCCCCTATATTTAGAAATTGCAAACTGCTAAAATTATTCCATTGGTTCTGCTAATTGCAGAATTGCAGCGTGCTGATTAGAGCTTTATGTATAATATTTACTATAATAAGTTTGAAATGTAAATAAAAATATGTTAGATTTACATATAATAAAAAAGTATATCGAAAGTACTGTTCACTTAAAAGCCATAAAGAATTCGCTACAACGATTTTTCTGACTAGTCTATTCTTGTCCCTTCTTTAGTTCTACCTTATTGTTGTAAATATTATTTTGGTGCTTTAATAATGATTTGGTGACTTGTATTATATTAATGAGACATAATAGGTAGTATGTACCTACTTTAGTGGGGAATATTCGAGAGCTTGATGCTAAATGCGTAAACGTCAACAAAGCGATACGTAAAGGTACCGAGTTCGATACTTTGGTTTTAGGTAGTATGTACCTACTTTAGTGGGGAATATTCGAGAGCTTGATGCTAAATGCGTAAACGTCAACAAAGCGATACGTAAAGGTACCGAGTTCGATACTTTGGTTTTGTTTCGGAACATAATAGGGCCAATGGCCTTTTTTCGCTATGCATTTGTAAAATACTCTACCACGATCTTATATGAATGTGACCAAGAATGGAACTACTTTTTCCGCCATATTGAGCACACAGGGACTGGCGCCCTCACTGTGTTCATAAAGATTTGTGTTAAATGTAAAATGGCGCAGCTTTAATACTCTTATTTTTAAGTTTATGTCGCATATTTTTTTACTAATTCAAGGAGTAAAATTATAAATTTAAAGTGGTATTTTATGTTTATAAGTAAACATGTTGAGATCACAAGAAATGAAAAGAAACATAATAAATAATATTATAAAGCTATATGCACAGCTATATATATAATGATACTGCATAGCCTCGTTTTTAATGACATCACGAAATAAACTGACCTTCCAATTTTCGCGTCTCTAGAATCAGCGGTTTGGGCACAGTGCATGTCAGTCAGAGAGTCATTTAGAATTTTATAATAATTAGTGATGTTTACAGTCTGAACTATTCAATAAAAACTAAGGGCTCCCACACCCCGCCACATATTAGCGATTTTTTTTCATACTGAAATTCATGATAGCAATTTCTTTAATAGCGCGTGCTTTAGGATAATTATCAAGAAAATATTCATCTTAAACACTTAATACACAAGGATTATTTTGTACAGCACATAGGTAATATTATATAAATTATTAAACCAAATAGAACTTGTTATTTATATATCGCGTTTATTATTACATATTATTTTGGTTGATTTATACAATTTTGTATCTAGCAAATATTTTAGTATTAATTTCTTGGGTTATTGTGGAGCTAATTAAAATGTATGTTTATTTATCATGGGACTTATTATGGTGCAACCAAGCTTTCTTTATACTGAATAGAATAAAGCCAACTTAAATGTTGTCCGCTTTAATTGTTCCCTTTTAACATTTTCTATAATATTATGTAGGTACGTCCAGTTTTCTTTCCAATTGTATCACATTATACAATTTGATTACATTAAATCGTTTAATTTCAGTTTAAATTCGAATTGATTACAAATATTACGTTGAATACCTATATAAAGTAAAATAGCACAATGCTGGTGATAGGTACAAGGATTGCACCACAGAATTAATAATAGTACGCTAGTACCTACATGGTTAAATCTAATTAGGTTTTAAATGTTTGTTGTTCATGTTTTCTTAATTTATAAAAAAATAATTAAAGCTTTTGCACACGACGTTTTTTATCATCACCGTGTGCAAGGCTACGGAAGACGCGCAGATAATACAGCGGGTATACGCGATGGAAACGTAAATCGTAAGCAGTCCACGTACCTAAATTGCGTTAGCACGAGTTTTCTTGATAATCTCAATCGTATCGTGTTCAAGAGCTGTGTCACAAAATCATTTAAATAAATAGTTACTCTAGGTCTGACGCAATAAAGTGCAATCCAGGTCGCACAGCGCCTAACTAATTATCGTTATTAACATACAAGCTGTCTCTATTTCTATCGCGTATCTCTCTATCTGTTCTCTCTGTCTAGCCCATACAGATCGTACCGTCAGGACGGGCGCCCCGGCTACTTGTAGCTTCAGGCTTCAGCACAGTGTTCCAGGCTTAGCGGTGTCAAAATGTATGGGAGCGCGACGATACGAATTCGATACGCAAGTACGCAATTGTCAAAAAATTCGTGACAAGGGCACTGGTTTCGGGAATTTGCGTTAATGCTATTATTTATTCTGTAGGTAGATGCTGTAAATGCGCATAGCGTCGTCTGCGTCATAAATACGTCGTATGCAAAGGCTCTTGTTAAAGAATAACTGCTTAGCTTATAACGAACGACTGTTAGGAAAACTTATAATAGGTATTGTTATAATACATTTTTGCCACATTTTGTATCATTTTTTAAAATAGAAAGTTATCAGTTTTATAAATATACATCTCAAAATATATATATTAAAAGAAAATCTGATATAACATACAGGTTTGCGCTTTTCTGTAATTTAGTATCTCTACTAGTTATACATAGTATATACCTATGTTATTTATTTGGGTAAAATCTACTCCACTTGAATTATGAAAAGTGGCACTTGTAAATAAATGTTCATCTCGAGATTGTAATTATTTATGTTTCGTACTTTAACGTGTATTTAGAGCTATGAATATATTTATTGTTAAAAATATTGTTTTATTTCATTCGAATTTTTATCCTTTGTTTTTAAGTGGGTACCTCTAGACAGAGGACGGCAAAAGACGGATCTCGATCCATATCCGGACCGCGGTACTTCGATTTCAGGAACGCCAATAGTTGTCCAATTTAAAAAATCTACTTAATTTTAAAAAATGATACATTCAAAAACTTCATGCCATAATATATAACGTAAAAATAAGCAGTTGCGCTGGAGCATCACAAAGAGTATTCCTACTCAAATCTATTGCGAATGCGGGGATAACTGATAGCAAGCTATTTTCTTGGAAATGTAACATTTTTTACAGTGAAGAATTTGAACATGTGAAATGTCAACATGTGAAAATCCTAATAATATTAAAAATGCGAAAGTTTGTTACTCTTTTACACCAAAACTACTGAGCCGATTGGACTGAAATTCGCTACATATTAGTTTATACCCTGAAATAAACAGCGACTGCCTCGGTGGCGTAGAGGGCGCATGCTCGACTGCCAATCAAGAGGTCCCGGGTTCGATCCCCAGGTCAGGCAAAGTGTTAAATATTGGATTTTTCCATTAGGAATTATCTCAATAACTGCCTGGAGTCTGGAACTGTGCCCGGTAGATGGCAATAGGCTCGCCCCCTATTACATGGGACCAATAACATACTGGCGAAATGTGGGTGTATCTACTATGGGACTGAGTCCTGGGTACACCTCTGCCTACCCCTTCGGGAAAAAAGGCGTGAATGTATGTTTATGTAATAAAACATAGGTTAATTTTTATCCCGATATTCCCACGGGAACGAAGACTACGCGGGTGGAACCGCGGGGCACAGCTACTGCTAGTATATTAGAAATCTCTTGGTCAGCGTTTAGTCTGTCACAGAACACGAAGAACGTCATTGTGTCGAGCTTCCGAAATGCGACACAGTCGCCGCGTTTGCGTTTTCAAGTGTTTGGCGTTAGGTCAATGCAATGCATAATTTAGTTCTGAAAAGCGATAGGTCTCCGATAGTAAATGTTGCATGCAGTGAGTAGGTAATTTAAATATACTGAAAATGGTGGAATGTCTGCGGTGGCCCTGATAGACTGATGGCTCGTTTCATTAAAATAATTACAAACGATTTTATTTATTAACTGCTTCTATCTGAAAATAGTCGATTATTACACAGTTTAAAGTGATGTATTTAATCGATTTGAATAAATAGAAACTCGACAGCAAAAATGTAAACGAGATCAAACTCAGGAATTAGGTACCAACATTCAGAAATCTACTAGATCCTGATTGGACCATGGTTATTGCGAAAGGCTTAGAGATGTGCAAGGTCTTGCATATCGATATTTATGGGGAAGGGGTTATTAACCGCTTCCCATTAAAATAAATCATTTAGTAATTATTCGCCTATCCATAATAAAATTTGGGCTATGTAACCATAGTTTATAAGTTGTTCCCTATTTTTAAGTATCTACTAACAATAATGGATTCTTGTTGTATGAATTAAAGATAATTTGAACGTTGAATTTGTTACAATAATAATTATATAATACATATTTTATAGGTCCATGGGGGCAGCTGCTCTGGAGCTGTACAAAGAGTTGGCCAAGCGTTTGGTGGGGGCGTCAAGTGACCGGCTTGTATTTTGCCCAAATGATTAGAATCTGCATCCAACGGGGCAGTGTCGCCAGCATTCTGGCTACTTTCTCCTCCGCCAAGGGCTTAGTAGAACTAGATTTATTGATAGTTATAAGTTTTTGAATAGATATGTATATGTATATGTAGGCTCTAATCTAGTTTAGTTTTAGCTTTAATATTGTATAGTACATTCATGTGTAATTTTATTTCTTGGTTCATTAATAAATTAAATACATATAATATAAATTAGCTGTTTATAGATAAATTATTAACCTTAATTTATTATACTTTCACAGGATCGTAGCCAGAATTAGATTTAATGCAGAACAGATATGACCAAAGGTAGGGTGGATGTAGATGTAGAAATGATACAAGATCAAAGATCTGTGTTCTAGTCAATCGTTTTAATTGAAAAACGATTGAAACCTACCTAGCCATGGAAAATTTCCAAGAATTCGACATTCATTCAATTTGTGGTTAGGGCTATATCGATAATAAATAGAACCATATTGTGACAAATTACATCACTATACAGCAGTTGACAATTTGACAGTTTGACAGTTGGCAGTGGCAGTTGTGAGTTGATCTTTGCGAATGTGATTGTGCGCTAAGAACTAAATTGTTTCAAAGTTTGTTTTGTCTTCAAAAATAAAGTTGAAAAATACAAAAATAACGATTTATCAATGCTTTAACTGACAATCAAAAGTATTTCTTCTAGAGAACTCGTGCGTTTAAATAAAAAAACGCGTCGACTGTCGTTTGGTTATGTTATAAAAATGCAAAGTGGTACAGGCGGATTATTGGATGTCACACGCGATTTTAATCTTCGAAGGGGTCTCCTAGAAGAGCCCTAACGTTATCAATGCGGATAAGTTACATGTACGCAGCGGGAATGACAATAATGGCAGTTTCTGTTGGGGAAATTTGCGAGAATACGAAACTGGCGAGAGAGATGGCCCTGATGGGAAACTATGAATCGGCGCTGGTTTACTACGAAGGCACCGTGCAGATGATCCATAGGTTGTTGATCACGATCGCAGACCCCACCCGCAAGTCCAAGTGGCAATTGGTAAGCACCCTTCACAGATTTAATTAAAATTTTGCATACCTTTGTAAGTCGTTCACCTTGAATGGAGAATTTCCTTATAGGAGAAGTGGTAATTAGCATCAGAAAGGAAAGCGGAAGGCCGCCCAGTGTGTTAATATTAGTCTATAGTTCTTGCTAAACCCTTTACAGTGAAGTGAAACTTAATTAGTTTGAATATGAAAATCATAACCAACCAACCAACCTTATAGTCTGTATAGTCTAAGTAGCTGTCTTGTATTATCCTCCAATATAATGCATCAAGTTAATATCAAATAACTGTGTCACAATGCAAACTCCCCTCCTTTTTCCCGTTCTTTTTTGTCCTATGCTTAGTGTCTCCCAGTTGATAAATAGTTTTATTTAGCGTGACCTGTTTATTCAGGTATTTTTGTTTGTTACATTTGAGTCAAATAATTGCAATTTTAAATTTTCCTGTTGACCAATTGATTTGATATTAAGTACCTACACACATTCAGTTCTCTCGCCACTCTTTGTAGTCGGGTTGGCGATCGCTGTTTGATGGTTTTTATGCAGAGGACGCTGCTGCCCATCCTCTGAATCTCACAACCAGCTCTTTCGGCAACTACGGTTAGAGAGGGTGAGGTACTATTTTATAGCTGGTAGCCCTATGGCAATATAATAGTTCCAGACTTCAGGCTGTCATTAAGAAAATTCCTAATAGCAATAACACTTGTTCTGACCTGGGAATCAAACCCGGGACATCTTGATCGGCAGTCGAGCTTGTCGACTATGCCACTAAGGCAGCAAAATAAAACTTTTAATTTTTTTTTGCATGTTAGCACTAATACACGATGACTCACACTTCACAGATTCTGATTTTATCATTTTTCTCAATATATAATATAGCTGTACAAAGAATAATGTTTAATAAATTTTCGACATTTTGTACCATTTTTAATTCATTTACATCTATAAAAATAGATTCTGCATAGATTTGCAAAAGATTAATTAATTTAACTTCTTATGTACAAAACAACTAGGATACCTAATGGTAAGGGTCAAACTGCCAACACAAATTTCTACTCTATCCAGTCAGTAGTCCAAGATAAAGAAACAGTATTCTTAACGCGCTGGATGCAAGTTGCTTACAATGGGACTAGACAGAAATCTATGAGGAAGGCTTATGTTCAGCACTGGACTGGATGTCTTATGGCTGATAAAATTATAAACATGTTAATGTTGCCTTAAAGGAATGCCAGATCAAATGTACCCAGAACTAACATGCATGTACCAATAATCTGATGAAAGAGTAAGAAGCAAAAGTGTGACTTCATGTATGTGTAGGTATGCTCTGTGGTTTGAGTTCTTGATCTAAGCTTCTGCCTGTCCTCTATATCTGATAACCTTTAACCAGCTCTTAGGGTAACTATGTGTAGAGAGGGTGGGGTACTATCCTATCCTCTCACGGACCCATAGGAACAGAACAGACAATAATACTATGTATAGAATGGACACAGTCATCCACTCGCCAATCGGGCCTTCCTCACCCCGCCAGTGAGATTAAGCTCTTGACAAGCCCCGCTTTGCTGGGAAATCAATTCATGCACACTCTTGCGCGTGTACTAAACTTCATGTGTGCAGTGTCTGTGTAGTTGGTAGTTATATCGTGACTTTTGTATGAGAATTGAGTTGTGTCCGGGGTGTGACATAGGTATACTCTCTTACAATAAAACAGTCCATAGTACTCAAGGAGTTTTAATGTCCAATTCCAAATGCTTGATATATATAGAATTGTAAGTAGGGCATCAGATGTCATGCTCTCATAATCTCAGCAGTAGTAAGCGCACATCATATATTTATTGACTGCATACCACATTTATGATACATCCTTCCAGATATTATTGATAATTCAGATAGTATTACACATAGAAGAAAGACTCTGTATTACAGATAAATGTTATTGATTTTATTCTTCAAACAATAATACAGTTGACTTGCTGTGTTGTTATTTATTGTTGAAAAATTATTTAATATTTGTTGTGTTGTGTGAACAAATTGTACTTTAAAAAAATATTAGGATCATTAATTAACTACTAAAAGTTCATCATATTGTAAAACATGCCATCACGCCTTTTTCCACAGGTGTACCCAGAACTCAGTAATAACTTTAATGGGGAGCAAGCCCATTGCCATCTACCACACACAGTAACGGACTTCAGGCTGTCATTATGAAAATTCCTAATAGCAATAACACTTGTTCTGACCTGGGAATCGAACCCGGGAATTTAAGATCGGCAGTAGTGCTTGCGAACCACTACGCCACCAAGGCAGTCGCTTTATAATTTTTTTTTTTTTTTGTTAGGGTTCTGTACTTTAAAAGGTAAAAGGTCAAGACCCTATTTCTCGGTAGCGCGTTGAGGTAAAGATGAAACTGATATCAACAACTCAATACGGCCTCATGTTGCTGCTGCTGCTTCTAACGCAATTAAAAAATATGGCCATTTCACCGCACATTTCCGAACTGCGCAACGGACTGAAAAACTCTAAGGTACTTTCCGTTGCCCTAGTATCATGAAATTTGGCAAAAAGCAAGATCTTATATCAGAAGTAAAAGAATAAATCCCGAAACTGTAAAATTTCATAAAAAATTGTGATTATTAACATGTTTGCAACTAGATGACGCTGTACATTCTTAGAACGCGGTAGCGTTGTTCAGGTATGGAACCCTACCTGGTCTAATTTGATCAATGATCTAGCTTGATCAATGACAGCTGAACAAAAAAAATCTTTTTTTTTTAATTTGGTTCAGAAATAGTATCTAATCAGGTAATTTAATTGATAAATTAATAACCCTCTTAACACATAAATTACGGAAATATGGCCAAAAAATAAATTATTGTTCAGCTGTCATTGATCAAGCTATAACTGACAAATCGTAGCATACTAAATACCAAGGTATGCTTAAAAATATATTTTATATGACCACAAAACAAATTGCTTTACTCATCGTATTATGTATGTTATCTAAGTTGACTTGAATTCATTGGTCATGTTCATTTATTGAATTATAACTAAAGGAAGTACCGATCGACTCGGTGATAAAATGCAATGCAATGCATTATGCATTCAAACTTCGTACAAATACAACTTTATAATGAACTTGTTTTCCTTTGGCGTTCAACGTGAATGAGTTGAATGATGGAAAACATCAAGAGTTCAATATAACAACATTTTTAGAGAGAAGTACTAAATTATTATAATAGTGTTTTTCGTTTTCTGCGATAGTTACTCGCTGAAATTACATAACTTAACGGGAAACCTGAGTGACGAAGAATTTAAAATTTCGGTTTTTGTAAAAACTATCGCCGTCGCTCTGCTCCTGAAAGTATGAGCTATGAATGTGTGTGTAAGAAGATTATTATTGGGACTTCGCGCGCATATTCATGTCAGTAGTAAAGTTTGTGACGCTTGTATTCAAATTAGGTAGGTACTTATCGTAGGTGTTTTTTTAGACTTTTGTTTTTATTTACATTCTCGTAAAGATGATTGCTTAAATTCATTAGCTACGTCTAGTATGAAATGGACCAGTGGTTGCAGTGTTCAGACAGCGTTCACAAAATCGTGTCATCGATCAACGAATGCGAGTTCGAATCCAGTCCCAGGAGTAGTAATTTTTGCCCGGATATTTTTTTGTTAGGAACTTTTTTCTTCATTATCTGTATTTATATTATTGTGATATTATATAATAAAAAAATAGATACTATAATATATATTTATAGTATATATGACACCAGTCGCCCAGCGCTTAAAAATTCATATCAATGTGTATATTATCTTCGAAGGTAAGTATTGACTTTTTCAGTTCATCCTGTCAGTCTAGATGTTTGCTGAAAATATAATTTTAAATTTTTAGACTAAGCGGTCTACTCGCATGAAATACAATACGGATAAGGAAAGAATTATTATTGTATTCGTATTGTATTTCATGCGAGTAGACCGCTTTGTCTAAAAATTTAAAATATTAAGCAAAAAGGAAGTGTTTATCAATTTCGATATGAATTCTAATTGTAACATTAGACTTGTCGGTGGGTAGATTGCGAAATGCATCACCTATAGATAAACACACGCCCCTAGAGCGTTAGGTAGAAGGGATAGAAAAATTTCACCGACGACTAGTACCTCCACAGTAGCTCGAGTGGTAGAGCGCGCCCACCACGGATTGGTGCGGAGGGTGCGTGGTTCAAATCCCGCCCCTGGGTGAAATTTTTCTTTCCTTATTCGTATTGATTCTTTTGCTTTAGTACTTACCGTTTTGGCTTGTTTGTATGAATTTCTTTCAGTATTTTGCTCTGAAAATGGGTAAAAGCAAAAGGGGCAGGACTTTTATTTTTGAACGCTCTACGAAAAATACACCATTTACGTATAAAACGGCAAATACATTTTGCGCCTTTGCCATCCGTTTGAGTATAGGTAATACGTACATACTTAATTATTTTGTGTCATCATGAAATTACGATAAAACGCAATTCAAATTAATTTCTTCAACCTAATGAGTGATGTTAGGGGTGAGCAGTTAATAGTCATGTCGACCGCAAAAATTCGATCCGTTCGAATCGTTGATCGCTATCAACTACAAACTTGAAAACCATTTAGGTGGTGTTTGAGCCAATCATATGATCATGAGAACCCGGGTTTAATCCACAAGTCAGCCAAAAAGTGTAATTGGATTTTCTATTAGGAGTTTTCTGAATGACAGCTTGGAGTCTGAACCCAATAGATGACAATAGGTACGACTTCTACTACAAGAGATTTAAAATATTACTGGCAAAGTGTTAGAAAATTTCACTGAGTCTTCACCCATGAACGCAAATGCCGTAGCTTGCGATAATGCTCTTGAACCATCTCTTTTTTAAAGATGTATCTACTCGTACAAGGCCAATAATGATTATGATGATAAAGTAATACATTTTAATACAATTACATATCATATAATATTTATTAACAAATTACCTACTTAACAGTATAGAAGACAATGAAAGATCACCATAAAAACAAGTGCTATGCACTAGACATCTCATAATTAGGTTCTCCGAAGGTCTAACTGAACGAGAATGGGCCATATGAAGATTGATATTATAGTTGAATTGCATTAAAATCGATATTGTTATACATACTATTAGTCTTCTATTTTTTCGTAAGAAGTATTGGTTTAAACTCGTTTTCTATGAACATCACTAGGATTTTTCAAAATACTATGTCTATGAGTCCCTTCCCTAGTTGTATAAGTGTGAGTGGAACCCCCCCTCACCGCCTGCCGCACCCCGTAGAACGCGAAAGGGACAACTGCAGCTCAAAGCGATTATAACTACGAAAAAATGACGAAATCGATGTTTTGTATTCCCGTGTTCCCTCCGAGAATAATTAGTTTTATCCATAAATTTATATCTTGAAAATTAGGAAATAGATTAGGCTATGTCCCTGTTATTTTATTTTTTTTCTTTAACTCTTCATTTTTTTCTAGTGAACGTCTAATTGCGCGAGTAAAACTGGGACAGTTTTTCATGTTTTTAAAGGGTCATATTTCATTTAATAATGAGTTTGTAGAAAAATGAAAATAACAGGGACATGCTCACTGAAGACCTAGATTTTATAAAAAAAAAACCATTGCTCTGACGCAATTATCTAGGGAGGAAACACGGGAATACGTTTGTATGGAAAAATCACACCTAATGTATCCTCTTAAAGCAACAGTCAACAGTTAAAGCTCGTTCGAAGTAAATCTGAGTTGCACCGATTAACTTTAACCAATGCTTTACCGACCGTTTAATCTCTGGGTTAGAATAATATGACGCGTTAAGGGCGTTTGATTTTCATACAAAATGAAGAAATATAAAGAAAACGGAATAATTTTTCACTTAGATTTCGTCAACAGTTAAGCTCGTTCGAAGTAAAGCTGAGTTGCACCGACTAACTAACCAATGCTTTACCGACCGTTTAATCTCTGGGCTAGAATAATATTACGCGTTAAGGGCGTTTGATCTCCATACAAAATACTCCATTCCACTCCATACGAAATATGAACAAAAGGGAATAATTTTTCACTTAATTGTTCTAGCCTTTATTAGCGGCATAACATATTTGGTTAAGGAAAACTTTACGGTTTTTTCATATATGTGAAAATTCTCTAAAAATCGGTTATTTTTGTTTTTCAATTAAATAATAAAAAAAACATATGGTTTTCTTTAAGCAAATATGGTTTACCGCAGATAAAGGCCAGATCAAGAGCCAAACAAAAAATTAAGTGGAAAATTGTTCTCTCTTTCTTCATATTTGTGTAATTTAATGTTGTATGTAAAATTGAACCACCTTAATGTTAACGTTATTTATTAACGTTATATTTTAACTGTTATCAAAATGGTGCAACGAGTTATATTGATCTACCCAGATATTTAACGGTCGGTTAAGCATTGGTTATTATATCGTTAAAGTTAGTTGGTGCAACTTAGCCCAAGGCTTTAAGTGAGTTACTTAACTTTCCCAGTGTTTTAAGTTCAAGTTTATCACTATTGGCAAAAAGCTCTTTATGGAAGAATACATATTATACAGAGAAGGCAAACAAAGCGAAAACACATTATTTTTAATGTCCCATTTTTATTAGGTAGTAAATATTATGTTCATTCAAATTGAAAATAATTTATGATAAAGTGCGAGTAAAATGAAGATTTATAATAGAACCATAGACAATACACAAAAGTCACCAAAGTAGACCACACATCATGCTTTTTCTAAATCAACTAGAAATAACGCCTGTTGTCGAAACTTTTTCTTTACGTGTCGAAAATTCGCGCTTCTATTGGCTGTCATCACCGCGTTGGATATGAAGACAAGTGTGGCCTTGTAAAAATACGCTAAATAGGAAAGAATGCGATATTGAAGTAGTCCTAAAAGACTCACTAATCATAGACATGATAATAATTGTGTCATTCTCTTGAGCAGAAGGTCAATGTTTTCCATGCCTGAATCATATGTGATTAGTGCGAATTGCGAACGCTCGCCCACACCACAGAATAAGTAATAGTACCAACGTACCCACACGCCTTTCTTCTTGAGTATGAGCAGGCCTCGGATACTCCGTATTAGAGGTATGAAAACTACAAGTGCGTCCGTCTTGACGGGAAAATTTCTATGGGCTAGACAGAGAGCACAGATAGGGAGATACGCGATAGAAAGAGAGGCAGCTTGTTAGTTAATATAACGATAATGAGTTAGGTGCTGTGCGACCTGAATTGCACTTTATTGCGTCGGAGCTAGAGCCGCTATTTATTTTTAAATGATTATGAGGAGTGTCTCTTCTGTCCCTTTAGTATTCTGTTGTATGAGTGACAATGTAAAGATCCGGTTTAATTACGCTGCTTTTCCACTTGAGCTGTGTTAAGCTGAAGATGTTTGAAATGGTTTTGTTAGTACACAGGACATAACATACAGACATAATATAGCCATTCATATTATAAAGGCCTCTGCCTGTACCCAGTACCCAGTCCCATTGTACGCCAGTTATATTTTAAGTAAGAGCACAGAATAAATAATCCATCGCCATCGCTTATAAGGATCACTTTGTTGTCCGTCTATCAAGACCATTTTTCGGGAATGCTTGAATGTATCAAGTTAATATTGATGATAAGTTTACAATTTATTTTCTCTATTTTGACAGTATGTCTTGGTTACTGTGCTAACAGAGCTCTTGAGAAAAATACCTAATTTAAAACCCGAGCTTTTTGCCAGAGTTTCAAACCCCGGACCGCGGACCTCATAATATTATCACCAGCGCTTGCAGCCACAACGAGGCAGTTCACAAAAATGACTGGTCTCTGCGTGTAGGTGTATTAAAATATGTATGACGCATAAAGTTCTGTTTTACATATATATTGATTTTAGTTTCTACCATTAAATATTTCATATCGCTTAGAAAAACTTCAATGTACCTATATATTGGACATAAAATGTGTCTAGATTGCATCATCATCAGCCGGAAGACGTCCACTGTTGAACATAGAACGCCATAAACTATTCACATGGGGGCATACTGCCGTAATCATCACGTTTGGCAGGCGGCTTGGTGATCGCAGTAGTTGGAATACTTGGTGTCGAGTGATAAGGGTCCGCCCATGCTATTAGGCATAGTCCTTCTTCATATTATTATCATGCCACTGGCCCCTTGTGTAAGCCGCCGTAAAGTTACTTAAGATTATCGTTACGTCAGTGAGCAAATGCGATCAGTGAATAAATTAACGTACAAAAGACCTTTGTCAGGTTTCACCTTACGGCATACAAAAACTGGCGTTATCGATAGCAAGGACACGGGCACAAGTGTTTCCATTATGTACGTTTTTGTTTGGTTAGTATCATCGAAGAATATACACACAGACCAGATATCAAGGTTTTACCCGAGAGTATTTTTGTAGTGGTAGGCCTCTTTTGCAGGGGGTCGCCTGGGGAAGTACCACACCTTTGCCAGTTATTCATCTGCCAAGCAGTAATGTGCAAACATTACTGTGTTCCGGTATGAAGGGCAATGTTACCAGCGAAATTACTGGGCATGATGAGATTCAACAACTCATATCTCAGGGTGACAGGCGCAGTGCAGTGCCGCGCAGAATTTTGAATTTTAAAACACTGGGTGCACTGTGTCTGATATGGGCAATCATGATGCTTACCATCAGGCACCTGATTTGCTCGTCTTGTCACTCACTAACATAAAAAAAAAAAGTATATTAGGTGCAGTCATCTCACGAAGAAGGGACTGTCATACTTGTGTGCGTAGCTGAAGGTGCACATAGTTTCTGTATGCGCAATGCGTACTCAGTCCAGAACGCACATTATTACATCAAGACAAACCCATCTTCGTGAAATGGAACAATTGTATTTACCTTATATAACGCCCTCTTATTGGCTACTGATCACAATAAATCGAAGATAGACAAGAACAAATTGGAAAGAGAATCGCGATATTTTATAAGGCGTAAAAGTCTCACTAGCCGTAGATAAGTAACCGACGTGTCCTCCCTGGCTTAGATGAATTAATGTTTGTATTGGCACAATGTTACCATCCGGACATTGTCTGTACCGGCTCGGATGTGTCTTGATAGCTATCTTCACGGTAATACCTTTCTGGGATAAGCAACGATTGCATTAAGTATATTGCGAATCTTGAGCACTAATCAAATCTAAAGGAAAACGAGCCCTTCGGGAATAACTATTATGAAACCTTATATTATGCTTTGCTGTTGTAATGCCCCTACAAGTTTCTTGTGCGTTCTTCTTGTAGAGGTATCTTTCCGAAAGCACGGTAGACTCAGTACTGTTTATCTTTATTGACGTGCAAAAGTGTCAGATTATGACCTATTTGAATAAATCTGTTTGAGTTTGAGTTTGAATGAGCATTTTTATGCAAATAGGTGAACAAGACAAAGCTTGATGTTTCAATACGTACATCATCATCATCTTTAATACGTACGCTGCCCCTTAACTATCGCAGTGTTACTTGTTCGATACGAAGCAACTCAGAACTGACTTAAACTGTTATTAAACTGCGCTCCGCACTAGTGGCATCAGATTGCGGGAAAAATCGATCTGAAATAGAAGTAATTCTGAACCGGGTATTTTACAGCGAAGCAAAAGTTGACCCAATGATCAGTATATTTTTCTAAACATATCAGTATTTATTTCAAACGATTCAGAATTATTTCTATTTAAAAATCTATTTTTACTAGTAGTTCGCCTCGAACTGAGACCTCGCAAACCCCAATTTCCTGTAACTTCTAGACCTCTTAAGGTCTAGAAGGGTAAAGTCTAAGGTCTTTAGGTATAATTGAGGTATGAGATAATTAGTTTTTAAGATTAGCTCTGAAATTCTGATTAGGGATGTGAAAAAATAATCGATTATTAAAAAAATATCGATTATTATTCCTAAAAAATCGATTTTTTCATTAATCGATTTTGTAGGAACAAATAAAAATCGATTATTAATTAATCTTATTTTTTATGATAATGAATGACAAGACGAGCAAATGATGGTAAGCATCACGATTGCCCATATCAGACACAGTGCCACCCAGTGTTTCAAAATTCAAAGCTCTGTGCGGCACTGCACTGCGCCTGTCACCCTGAGATATTAGCTGTTGAATCTCATCATGCCCAGTAATTTTGCTGGTAACATTGCCCTTCATTCCGGAACACAGTAATGTTTGCACATTACTGCTTGGCGGATGAATAACTGGCAAAGGTGTGGTACTTCCCCAGGCGGCACCCTGCTAAAGAGGCCTTCCACTACAAAAATAATTTTTTTTACTGTTTAGTCACATCCCTAAGCAAATGTTGTTCTAAACTCTTCACTAATATTTAGTTATAATAATCTATTCAACATTACGATAGTGTGACTTAACGACATCAGCGCGCCATCTAGTTGTTTTGAGAGGAGATGGAATTTTATCCCTTGAGAATCGGGGTATCTTTTATAACTTGACAACACCTTAACTGATCAATCTGAAACTGGATATTATAAACAATATAAGCCTATCCTACGTACATATTTAATTTCATAAAAATCGAATTGATAATTTTCAAGTTATAATCGAAAAATATTGAGATCTTATAATAGCTACAACTCTAGGACCCCTTGACCGATTTAGCTCATCTTCGAACTTGAAAATTCTTTTATCCTGTACTACCTATCTGCAAAGTTTCATCAAGATCGGATCATCGGCTTTCGAGTTATCGCAAGACAAACATACATACACACATACATACATACAAACTTTGGCTAATATTTTTATGCAAGTGCTAAACTATGTGTCTAAATTTGAAAAAAAAAATCGGACCATCGGTTTCGAAATTATCGTCAGACCTTTCATAAATACCTTGTGACTCTTATATATACGGAACCACTCGGCGGATTTTGCTCATTATCTAAAGTAAAAAAAATTATCACTTTAAACTACATGTCTGCAAAGTTTCATCAAGATCAGATCAACAGTTTTCAATTTATCGTCGATCAAATTTACATACCAGAGGTCAACCCTTAAGCTGGTACAAGCGCAGGTTTTTCCCACTTGTCGACTCTAAGACCTCGCTTCGCTCGGTCGATTAGCCTACACCCTCGGTATAATAAGTCGTTACTTATTGTTAATCTGCATACATATCCAGTAATTTCTCATGCAACAAAGTCAGTCGTTGTTTATTCAATTTGATCCTAAGAAGACACTTGCAAGTTAATAAAACTAATAAGTAATGAATTTAGCGTGCATTCAGAAAGATACCACTACAAGAAGAACTCACAAGAAAGTAGATCTTAATAATGTTTCTTCTATTTAGTGTGGTTACATTTGTTTGTTTGGATTTTTTTTTCCCTTTACAACTGGAGCTTCATTATCATCATCTCAGCCGTTAGAAGTCGACTGCTGGAGATAGGCCTCTCCTCGGCTGATTATTGGGAAGACTCGTGGTGTCTTACTCTGTCTTACCAAGAAGAAATTTTAGTTAGAAATTTGATCATCACAGGAGTCCCAATTAAAATATCCCTCAAGCGGATAGAAACTCTTTTCTAATTAGTAAACTTACTCTCTCACGGTCCTATCAAGTTCTTCTAGATTACTAGCCTGTTTGACCAGTCCATCTGTATTGCATTGGTGCACTTTTACGCAAGTTTGCACTGTAATCCGTCTATTTAAAGTCGAAGGTCGTAATCGTTTTAATCAGTTTTTATCATCGGCCTAGGTGGTAGTGGTTTCTTGATTTGTTGCCTATTTTGAAGAGCCATTACTGTAATTGCACTGTGTATTTCCACTGAGGATATATCGTCATTCCACTGCAAATACTTCTATCTGTATTATTAAACATCTTAGAGCTGTGTCAGGGACTGTTGAAGGACGTTTAATTTAATGTGACCTAAATGACATAAACCCGTTTACTAAATAGATATATAGATAAACGCTCTTCCGCTACTATACCTGTTCTCTCTACGTAGTTAATGCCAAGATTTGGAGAGCTTTATCATCTTCATTCTCTCATTGTTAAGGAACGCGACTTTCTTCCTCCATCTTGTTCAGCTTCGCCTACGTGGATTACCATCAACCGCCTTCTTTATCACGTCCAACCATAGCTGATGTCATGCCCTCAAAGCGCTTGCCCGACCCAGGATTATGAGCCTACTGACAAAGTCTGAGTCTAAGATTGGTATTCGTGCGTTCGGAAAGCTACCTTAAATATGAACGCATAAGAAACTTGTAGGGCTTCATTTTTCTACTGATATTTTAACAATATTTGGTGTACATTTGTAACTTAAAACAATGCTAGATCTTTCAAAAAGTCTTTTATATTTCATGTCCTTTCTAACTATGACGCTTGACGCCCTTGAATCGAAACACATTTTTTTTCTGTATCTCATTTGAATAATATGTTTACACCTTCACAAATGATAAGCACTTCCGAATATTTCATATGATTCGTTAAGTTACAAGCTTTTCCACATACATCGCATAAGGAATTCCATGCCAAATGAGTGGAACCGATCGATCGGCGATTAGAATGATTACCAATCTGGTCTGCAATTATATCGTTACACTTTTACTGGCAGACCAAGTGGCGGTCGTCTAGGGTTGGTATGTTCAGACTATAGTCTTTGTAGGTTAACTAGGTATTCGAAGAATTATCACGGTTAGGATTGTGATTCACCAACGTACATTTATAAAGAAGCTGGCGAATTTATTATATGCTTCCGAAAGTTTATTCGACTTGCTAGGCGACCAATAATAATATTGTATTGGATGATAGACAAGAGGGGTTTGCTTTTTTTTTTTGCACATCTCTGAAAATTTCAGTCTAATCGAACCTAGTCCTATTCGTAATCTGTATCAACCAGATCTGGGTACAATTCTTGTTTTACAAACTACAATGCTTTATCTATAATAAAGGTGTCAGATAATTCGGATTTTTTTCGCCAAATAAGTCGGCATTTCAGCTACCTTGCCCTGCAAAGTTCTATAGTTTCAGATACAGTTTCATATTTGATCACATAATATAGGTATAATATTATTATGACCACAGATCAGGATGAAAGAGGTTAGATTGGAAATAGTTCCTGATTTGTATCAGAACGCTCGTCGCCGCTTGTCTCCCACTCCTCAACTCCACTACAAGCAAGAGACCAATACGCGCACGCATTACGCACACAAATTAACCTTACACACATCGATCGCGAGTTTGCTATTGATTGTCATCTAGCGCAAACACTGCGTTTGACATGCACTCACACACGCGCATAAGCTCATCTAGACACGCGGCAGCGTGTCAAGCCAAGTTAAGGAACTGGCTAGCCAGCGCCGAGTGCCACTTTTGACCCTTCTATAACTCAAAATCTCTTTAACGTTCACACATAAAACAACGTGTGTTTATTTATATCCATAAGGACATCTAGTAGCCCAAATTTTGTGAAGCTAGCTCAAACGGTTATAAAGATATTATGAAGGTCAAAAAGTCGTAAAATTTAGCACTGACTGACATATAGTACCTAAATCTAACCTACTTCCAGATGACCTAGATGGATGAAATTTGGAATCCAGCTCGGTAATTGTGTTTAAGTGTAGGAAAAAATCTAAAATTTATAAAATAGGGGGGGTCCCCATACAATTTTTTTTTTTAATATAGCGTTGGAACCGTTACAACGTTACAAGCAAATATTTGAAATTATCCCAATATATTTGCTATATAACAGAAATATAAAAATAAAGTTAAGTCAAAAAATAAGTGGTGTCCTGGCCTGTTTTTAAATAACAGCAATAAATGTTATAGGCAATAAAGCAAAGAAATAGAGTTTAATACTTGTTCATATTGTTATTTTGTTCCTATAAATACATATTTGGATTTTGCATAGAACTTGGCACTCATTTAGATCTCAAATCTTTTTGCGGCGAAGCCCACAGCCAAGTATAATTTTTGTATTGAACTTGGCTCTCCTTTTTTACATGTATGTTTTTGATGGGATACATGTTACGGTCACCTAAAGGTCGATTATCGATATCGATAAAATTACTGTAATATTATTAATTTAACTTTTCGCTATATTTATTTATTTGTTATTAACTAATACGGCTTCATAGCCAATTTAACTAATTGATTTATTAACTACTATACAATGTCCTTACAATGTAATGTTGTTACTATATAATTTCTGTGTCTGGGTGTATAAGTAAGCTTATATAAGGAGGTATGTATATCAGTCATCTGGTTACCATAGTACATGCTTCTAGCCTAGTTTGGAACCAGATGACCTTGCGTGGAAGTTGTCGAATATTATTATTATTTAGTGACTTATTATAATTTTATTAATTCTGTTTTTTTGGTCTGTGAGTTACCGCGAAAAACGTCGTTCATGCATAGAAAAACATGGGTTAAAAACCTATAGTAAGTAAATAAATGACACAAGTTAAAAATACAAGCGTACCTATTTATTAAATTATCATTTCCTCTAACTCACACTAGGTGTGAGTTAGACGCGGGGAAAGAACCGCGGGGCACAACTAGTAGGATATAAATCATACACTACCTAATTACTGAAAAAGTCATAACGATATATTTGAGCGGCGTAGCTCCTGGTTTTAAGTATCTTTTTGCTGACTCTTTTGTTATATCATAATCATTTTCTGCAAAATGTTGAAAATTTTGCAAAAAGAACAAATTTTGCTACATTTAGTAGGAATCCATTTATTTCTACCGGTTGCCTCAATCTCAATCTGAATTTTTTGGAAACCTAAATATAAAATTTTAATATCATTTCAATATTATAAACGGAACAATCAAACAAAATTTTAGACGAAAACCCACACTTTACAACTAAATTGATTATCACAATTAACATGGTGACAGACCACAGTAGATGCCACGTATTTACTTCGCGTGACAAAGAGGAGAACAACTTTTTTCTTTAGACGCTGTTTCACAGACAGACAGACAGAACGAGACACAACAGTACGCCTACAAAGAGGTATTTTAATTACAAAATATTACTCGTAACTCATAATAATCATTTGCATACGACACTTAATATCGACAATGTTTACAACATGGTACAACACTATCGATGCGCGGGGATTTCCCGGAATTCAAACTTCGCCTTGGCGCACGCGACCCCTCGCAAAGAACGCAGTTCATTGCGCCATCACCTACGAGTACAAGGTGGAACCTATGTATTGTAGTAAGCAATGTATAATTTCCAATATGTTTCGCAAATGTGTCGTTTTTATCTAACAATTACATAATACTTTTGTAAAAAAAACAAATATCACTTGAATTTAAAGGTTTTAGGACTTACCGGTGAAAAGAAATCCCTTGTCGGGCTACACTACACACCTGGCTTCTTTTTTGACAAGTTATAATAGCGCAGGACGGCATTATACACTATTTTCGCGGAGCTACGTACGTTGTGACCACATGAGCGCGACTATTAGCCGGTAAAGCTAATTTCGGCGGACTTACGAGCGTCTGCTCAAGAGGGCAGCAAAGCCGGCCCCGCCCACAAGGCCCCTCTAATCTCTTTCATCTCCTCTGTGATTATGACCTTAGAGATAATTATACACGGCAAACTTCTAATAGTCAACCCTAATTTATTATATTTGTTTCTTGCACTCCATAAACATAACATACATATAACATACATTCACGCCTTTTTCCCGAAGGGGTAGGCAGAGGTGTACCCAGGACTCAGTCTCATAGTAGATACACCCACATTTCGCCAGTATGTTATTGGTCCCATGTAATAGGGGGCGAGCCTATTGCCATCTACCGGGCACAGTTCCAGACTCCAGGCAGTTATTGCGATAATTCCTAATGGAAAAATCCAATATTAACACTATGCCTGACCTGGGGATCGAACCCGGGACCTCTTGATTGGCAGTCGAGCATGCGCCCTCTACGCCACCGAGGCAGTCAATACATTAACATATCGACGCGTAACCTGCAATATATGAATGTTTTAATGTATTTCATTGAACACAGCTTGTACATGCGTGTTATGACGCAACGACACACTTACTTGGTTGTGCATTGCTGAACAAAAGATGAATAAGAGACGCGCCGTCTGGTTTCTTTGCCTCTTTGTTCTGACAAGGATGACACATCCGTTACTTACAAGTCTATGATTAGTTAGACTTTTACGTTGTTATTCTATCGCTGATCTCTTTCCGCTAATGAAGCTATGTCCAGATAGGAAATTTAAATACAAATAATGTTTTAATAATAATAATAATATGGGACAACTTCCACACACGGTCATCTGGTCCCAAACTAGGCTAGAAGCCTATGGTAACCAGATGACTGATATACATACTTATATATGCTTATAACACCCAGACACAGATAAAACAGACATGTTCATGCACACAAATGTTTGACCTGGCCGGGGATCGAACCCGGGGCCTGCGGCACAGAAAGCAGAGTTACTACCATCTGAGCCAACGAGGCTGTTTTGCCGCTATCACACAGCTTTGACGTATTTTTTCACTGCTATCTTCGTCATCTTATTTCGTAGATACCACTCTAGTCTTGTGTGGCTTGGAGAGCGTTATTTCTTGTAGCGTCCTAGCGGAAATATGCCCGGCTTTGAATCCGGAGTTCCTGGATCGAATCCTTACCATGTGGACTTTTCACCTGGGCGCTACCGTGTTTCAGATGGCACGTTAAACTGTAGGTACCGGCTATTTCCTATAAGTTATTATGTAGGGGGCAGTCGTTAGGTCATGTCGGAGGCCTTGTAGGAATCTTGGCGACCTGAAACTTGACAATATGGGTAGTCCACATAACTCATATGAATTGATTTGAGCAGTGTAATTGGAGTAACCCGTTCTTTTAGAGTTTAGAGTATACATTCAAATTGTTATTAGAGGTATACTTGTAATTCGTAATTATTATTATCAAGAAAAAGTAATCGACCGAGCGAAGCGAGGTCTTAGAGTCGACAAGTGGGAAAAACCTGCGCTTGTACCAGCTTAAGGGTTGACCTCTGGTATGTAAATTTGATCGACGATAAATTGAAAACTGTTGATCTGATCTTGATGAAACTTTGCAGACATGTAGTTTAAAGTGATAATTTTTTTTACTTTAGATAATGAGCAAAATCCGCCGAGTGGTTCCGTATATATAAGAGTCACAAGGTATTTATGAAAGGTCTGACGATAATTTCGAAACCGATGGTCCGATTTTTTTTTTCAAATTTAGACACATAGTTTAGCACTTGCATAAAAATATTAGCCAAAGTTTGTATGTATGTATGTGTGTATGTATGTTTGTCTTGCGATAACTCGAAAGCCGATGATCCGATCTTGATGAAACTTTGCAGATAGGTAGTACAGGATAAAAGAATTTTCAAGTTCGAAGATGAGCTAAATCGGTCAAGGGGTCCTAGAGTTGTAGCTATTATAAGATCTCAATATTTTTCGATTATAACTTGAAAATTATCAATTCGATTTTTATGAAATTAAATATGTACGTAGGATAGGCTTATATTGTTTATAATATCCAGTTTCAGATTGATCAGTTAAGGTGTTGTCAAGTTATAAAAGATACCCCGATTCTCAAGGGATAAAATTCCATCTCCTCTCAAAACAACTAGATGGCGCGCTGATGTCGTTAAGTCACACTATCGTAATGTTGAATAGATTATTATAACTAAATATTAGTGAAGAGTTTAGAACAACATTTGCTTAGGGATGTGACTAAACAGTAAAAAAAATTATTTTTGTAGTGGAAGGCCTCTTTAGCAGGGTGCCGCCTGGGGAAGTACCACACCTTTGCCAGTTATTCATCCGCCAAGCAGTAATGTGCAAACATTACTGTGTTCCGGAATGAAGGGCAATGTTACCAGCAAAATTACTGGGCATGATGAGATTCAACAGCTAATATCTCAGGGTGACAGGCGCAGTGCAGTGCCGCACAGAGCTTTGAATTTTGAAACACTGGGTGGCACTGTGTCTGATATGGGCAATCGTGATGCTTACCATCATTTGCTCGTCTTGTCATTCATTATCATAAAAAATAAGATTAATTAATAATCGATTTTTATTTGTTCCTACAAAATCGATTAATGAAAAAATCGATTTTTTAGGAATAATAATCGATATTTTTTTAATAATCGATTATTTTTTCACATCCCTAATCAGAATTTCAGAGCTAATCTTAAAAACTAATTATCTCATACCTCAATTATACCTAAAGACCTTAGACTTTACCCTTCTAGACCTTAAGAGGTCTAGAAGTTACAGGAAATTGGGGTTTGCGAGGTCTCAGTTCGAGGCGAACTACTAGTTTATTACAAATATAATCAATGTATTAGGTCTATTTATGTATGTTGTCGTTTCAGGCTACAATAAGTTCCTTTCAACGTTGACATAATTTACCTTTTTAACGAGGGTGTAAGCCACAATCTTGCTTGACCCAAATAAAGTGTACTTACCTCAGGAATCACGGAAGGTTCTCGTTATAACTGGCGGCATGAGACGTGAACACAAACCGACATCGGGGAGGGGAATTTACTTCTTTATTCACCTGCAAAAAGAGAAGAAGTGAGACTGCCTCGGTGGCATGGGTTCGATCCCCAGGTCAGGTAAAAATTGTTAAGAAGTATTGGATTTTTTCTTTAGCCAATGTTATAATCTTAATGACAGCCTGGAGTCTGGAACTGCTGCCGATGGCAATAGGCGCGCCCCCTATTACATGGGACTTGATGGGTAATAACATACTGGCGATATGTGGGTGTACCTACTATGGGACCAGTTCTGGGTATACCGCTACTTACCCCTTCGGGAATAAGGCGTGATTGTATGTTATGTTTTGTTCTGAAAGGGATGGGACCTAAAACACAACTAGTGGGTGTACCTACACCTACTATGGGATTAGGTCCGCAGCCCACCACTGGGAAGAAATGTTATATAAGAGAAATGAGTAAGTGTCAGCAGACAGAAAAACCTGGGAAAGAAACATAATATTATGCTATTGTAACCTATAAGCCTGCTTGTGTCAAACTAACCCACTCATACATCATACAAGGCAGAATAGCTTCAGTATTTTAGTATTTCTTTCATACCTAGAAGTAAAGTACTTCCATTGTTGATTTGCTCTCCGTAATAATAAATCAGACAGTAACTTTCATCGAAAAGTAGACAATGGACTTTCACGAGATATCGATCTGTATTATCGCTTGTAATATTGTTAGGAAAAATATACTGCTTTCTAAATCTGTAGTATCAGTAATGTGCAAACATTACTGTGTTCCGGTCTGAAGGGCAATGTTACCAGCGAAATTACTGGGCATGACGAGATTCAACAACTGATATCTCAGGGTGACAGGCGCAGTGCAGTGCCGCGCAGAATTTTGAAACACTGGGTGGCACTGTGTCTGATATGGGCAATCATGATGCTTACCATCAGGCACCTGATTTGCTCGTCTTGTCACTCACTATCATAAAAAAAAGTCAGTCATAACACATAGGCTTATAGGACTTATGATAAGTCACTTTTATCCCACTTCTGAAAGGACTGCCACGGTGGGGTAGTAGGCGCAACCTCGACTGCCGATCATGTGGTCCCGGGTTCGATCCCCAGGTCGGGCAAAGTGTTAAATATTTGATTTTTATGACATTAGGAATTATCTCAATAACTGTACCCCGTAGATGGCAATAGGCTCGCCGCCTATTACATGGGACTTGATGGGATCAATAACATACTGGCGTAATGTGGGTGTACCTACTATGAGACGAGTCCTGGTACACCGCTGCCTACCCCTTCGGGGAAAAAGGCGTGATTTTATGTTATGTTGTGTTCTGAAGGGATGGAGGGTGATGGATTTGTGTATTTGTTTTTGTTTGTTACCTATCATGCGAGAACTAAAAAACTAGAACCAACTGCGCTTATGTCCTAGAATCATCACACTTCACACTAATGTTATAAACGCGAAAATTTGTACCGATGTTTGTTACTCTTTCACTCAAAAACTACTGAATGGATTGGGTTGAAATTTAGTATGTAGGTAGCTTAGGCCCTGGAATAGCACATAGGGTTTTTTCCCGATACTTTCAGCAACCTTGGGGTACATATCAATCTAGTAAAATATTATAAACTTGCCTTCAGTTCTCCTCACCAAGATCAACATATTCATGATGTAGCTACAATTTAGTAAGTACCTATATTTTATAAAATAATTCTGAGAAACCAGTGAATATAAAATGCTAGAATAATAGAAAGTGTCGATAGAAAAACGAGAGATAGAGATAACCCCATTAACTAGATTTCGCGTCACGAGTCACGAGTTGACTTTATAAATGCGTATCCAATAAAACCGCAAGTTGTGTCAACGCTTAATAAACTCTGAAATGGGTTGCTCCCATAAAATATAATAAAATAGGGGCATGTTGAAATGTTACAACAGCTATGGATCAACGACTGGGCGCTTCAGGCTTTCACTTTAGGTCACCTAGTCTAAATCAGTGTCTGGAGTGCCGCCAAACATTCTATTGTCGAGTTGATCTTTTGTGGTCGTTTTATATTGTCATTTGGTGCGTGCGCCTTTTGAGTAGTACGCTAAAGTGGTGCTTGGACTGAGCGGCTGAGGTCGTCGAACTTTCCTGCAAGTCGGTTCAATGGAGCCGCGGCGGGGTGTCCAATTTCGGTACGGTCGTCAGCACAGTTCGCTCCTGTCATCTGTCAAAGACATTCACTCCATTACCGCTTTTATTATAATCGGAGCACGGCAACATTTCCCGTGACATTGCGGTAATTTTATACTTCAAATGGCGGGTAGTCGTTAATTGCTCGCATAACGGCCTACTTCTTCAAGATTACTTATACAAGTCGGTCAAGGCATCGTCCGAATTAGGTGAAATTAAATATGTTATGTCGTCTCGTGTTACTCAACAGTTTCTGAGAGTTTGTGTGGGAAGTGCTTAACATTTTTACTGTGCCATTGTGTGATAATCGTAGTGAGAGATCGAGGTTTTCACTTTTATATCCACATCGAGATAAACAGATGTATGTATACGTTCTATCCATCATAATTATCACCGACACATAGTTACTTCTTGGAAGAATGCTAATGGTTTTGCTATCTTATTATGGTTTTGCCCCGTTATGTTATGGTGTTGCGGAATTATCCGTGAGAATTATGTTGAAACCAGATAGGTACCTTCCAATGATTAATTAAATCTCTTGGGCTCGTTACAAATGCTCCCACATGTTTGATTAACTCGTAAATCTGAAGTAGGCACTCGTAACTATTTAAGTCTTACAGCGTAGGTATTTAATAAATCTAAACCTTAACACTGTCGTAAATATTGGTGACGGTGGCCACGACAGACCATTTTCCATTATACGTATGTAAAGATGGAGTGATGGAGATTCGTGAAGGATGGCCTACTAGTCCATACGGGCGATGAAAAAGTTGTCTTCTCAGAAATATTTCAAAGGATCGTCTTTAGTGCTATGTTGATTATCGTGGCCACCTGGTTGCGAATATGTACAGCCGGATTTACACATGATGCTACATCTCTATTAGGTTAAAGATTTTTCAAAGCCCTAATGCAAATTATCATAAGTGTACGATTGTTGCAGGTCCAGAAGCAAATGGCTCGCGAGTACGAGCAGCTGAAGGCGACTATGTCATCCCTGCAGATGTTCCAGCATGAGGGTGAAAAGGGCATCACACCGATGATAGGAAGTAAGTGATTATTGTATTACACTTACTCTATAAGCTCGTTAAGACTGGCTTAAATGGATTACTATTGGTATCCAATTTCAAAGTCGTAATACCTTCTTCGGAAGACCTTGGAGTAGATTTTTGCAGGTGTTTATTGTGTTTAGGTTATCCTTTAATATCGAAGTTAAATGTCGAGGTACAAATGCCTTATAAATACGGCTTCGAGGTGTTTGCTTGGGTATAATTTTATTTTCCTTTTTAATAAGTGCGTGTGTCTTCGTCATGCCGCCATTTTAGACTGAGTGGCTTCATTGATGGGTTTATACCATTTATTGGTTGATTTAAAAGTTGAACCTGCTTTGAATCAAGTCAATATT
Source organism: Hemistola chrysoprasaria (assembly GCA_947063395.1). Classification (NCBI taxonomy): domain Eukaryota; kingdom Metazoa; phylum Arthropoda; class Insecta; order Lepidoptera; family Geometridae; genus Hemistola; species Hemistola chrysoprasaria. The sequence goes on along the minus strand of OX346727.1, from coordinate 5,437,480 downwards.
TGTGGGATGAGCATGTCTGTCAGTCCGTTTGATTTGTCTAGTAGTCCCAGACGTTGTATGCTTCTAAAAGTATGCAAGATTCAGTCGACTGGATAGGATAGTGCTCACTTTGCCTAGCTTGGGACCAGAAGACCGCGAAGACATGATTACATATTAATACAGATTATATAAAATTAGAGAAAGGGATAACAAATCATTAAGATGATTATTTGCTGAAATGTAGAAGAATTTATTTACTAAGTAGGTACTTTAGCTAAGGTGCGATTGTTTCGGCAATTCATGATTGCCCTCGTGAAAGTTCTGTCATTTGTGCTCATTCGTACCGATAGATTGTTTACCCATCAAATAAAACGTAATGGTATGAAAGCGTGTGAGAAATATTAAACATAATATTGTCTAGAAAGCGATAATATAATGCAGATGCGGTAATAAAAACGAGACTATATTTTGTTTGTAAATGATATATAATCAGCTGATTATAATATTACGTCACTAAATAACATGATAATGGAAAACACAAAATTATAGATCAGAATTTAATTTCCAATGATTAGATTTAATTTATTAAAGATTTCGCATATCTGTGATCACGGTCTATTAGGATATTAGGTTAGGGTAGGAGGTATATTTGGAAAAATAAATGAGGTTTTAAGTCACACTAGTAGTAAATGAGCACCACTCAACCATGTTTTGTGTCTATCTTTAGTACCCACATCAGTATTTTTAAGCCTTTTTAGGGTTCCGTATCTCAAAAGGAAAAAGAGACCCTTATAGGATTACTTAGTTGTCTGTATGTCTGTCTGTCTGTCTGTCTGTCTGTCTGTCTGTCTGTCTGTCTGTCTGTCTGTCTGTCTGTCTGTCTGTTCATCTGTCAAGACACTTTTTAACGGGAACGTGTGGAAGTATCAAGTAGAAATTGATATCAATTACTTAGATCTGCGGTGGCTGTGATAAAATCTTACTTTTAAGTTAACGCAATCAAAAGTTATGGCCATTTTACTACATATTTCCATACTATTCGCACGGGAATATAAATCTCTAGTTGTTTGCTGTAGTTTGCAACTAGATGGCGTTATATGTTCTTGGCGAATGAAGCGGTAGCGTTTTGTTCAGGTATCAAGGTGTGTAACCCTACACTATGCATACATACGTTTGCCTTAACAAATAAGCGAAATTACTGGGCATGATGAGATTCAACAACTGCTATCTCAGGGTGACAGGCGCAGTGCAGTGCCGCGCAGAATTTTAAATTTTAAAACACTGGGTGGCACTGTGTCTGATATGGGCAATCATGATGCTTACCATCAGGCACCTGATTTGCTCGTCTTGTTACTTACTATCATAAAAAAAAAAAAAAAAAAAAAAATTTATTTCTTCATAGCTACCTGCTATAGTATCTAAAATCACAACTTCAACACCCACATGAAACAAACTTCATAGACCATAGGTAGATACATTTCAATGCCGTCAAAGTACATTACGTCAGCAGGTGATAATTATTACGCGAAGCAAACAGATAACACGTATCTCGACGTGATTAACGCCGTTTGGCCGCTTACAACATTTGTTTCATTAAAATAAGTCCTTGCGATGAGGCGCCGCTGTGGGCAGGAAAATAAAAATGGAAAAGATAAATTTACAGATTTGGAAGTAGGCATTAAGGCTCTTCAACCTGATACTCGTAAAGTTACTGCTTAGAACAGTTTAGTTTACTTCGTTGTTGAAAGAAGACCATATTCAAATTCCGACATAAAAATACCCATATTGGGAAAGATACACTATAACTCTCTTTATCTAAAAAATGCCGTGTTTCCGTCTGCTTCTTGCAGCCACGAAAGGAACAGTTTTTGTAATAAACTAACTTTACGGCGTTTCTTTAAAGCTTTTAAAAAAGCAGCCGATTCACATAAAATGCTGCATTATAACTGAAAAGTTGGAATGGGACGACCGTGATTAATTATAGTTCGTGGAAGTCTTTATAGAGTTAACGGCAGCTATAAGTAACATCAATTAGTCAAAAGGATGTAATGATTAGCCGTGAAATAGCGTCGTTATACTCTATAATATATAATATATGGAACCCGTAGCAGGCGGTCGCGCGTCATCGATCTTGGCAGCCGTAGCGTAGGATAAAGACCTTCAGGGTTCGATTAAAATCATAACAATAGGTTTGTTATGTTCTAGGAACCCGTATGTAGCATGCGAATATGTACACATTATATAGTAAAATAATAATAAGAAAATAGAAACGTAGACGAAAGAAAAGTAATTAGGTAAATAGGCCGTGTGATTTGCATGTGATACGAACGTGAATTTCAGGTCCAAAGTGATTGTCATCTGAGTTCTGGGTATGTCATATTATATCTGTGCTGTCTGTACTGTCTACGTAGGTGTCATCAGGCTTTGTTAGTCAATCTATCACAAAAAAAGTACTGTGTTGTCGGTGTTGTTAAAGTGTTAGTAGTGTTGCAGCCAGCCACTTATTAACTACTCATAATTCAAACAACTGATGCGCGATCGATGAATTTGGGAATTTCTTTCTTATTAATAAAAACTATATGCATGATATTGTAGCTTTCCTGCTTCCACCAAATCCAAATTTGTGTCAATTGCAAAACATAGACATTGTTAAAAATTAAAAACCTGATCTATCTTGTATCTGGCATAACCCTGTTGTACAAAAAGTCACGTACAATAACGATTACTTGTAAAGCTGCCCCGCGCGTCATCGAACTATCATCGATGGTAACCTTCGCCAGTAATGGTACGATCGGACGTTATGTCACGAGCCATTGTCCGGTTCCATAATGCCTGGAAGGATGGTCTTGTTAATGAAACTTCGATTTGTGGCGACGCTTTGATTGACCGCTGGCCAATGGTGAATGATAATGATTTGATGTGATCGGGAAGGTCGCAGCTCTATTGCCAACTCGAATTCTGGCATGTATGAAAGTCTATTAAATGAGGGAATCAATTTGACTTCTATGAAATGGTTTATTTTTTAATTAAATAGGTCAGCGTTTGACCCCAATCACCAATCTCACCTGATGGGAAGTGAAAATTAGGCCTAAGATGGAACACGCTTTCCTGGAAGATTTCCTAGAATTATTCACTCTTCTCTTGAAGACCCCAATATTGTATTCCGTATGGAAGACTAGGTACGCCAAATTCAGATCAATTCGACATGATGTCTCTTAGGGCCATAGGAGGCGCTATCAATCGAGCACAAATCCAGACTCCAGGATGCTAATGAAAAAATTCCTAATGGAAAAAATCAATAACACGAACTGCAACTTGCGATGTGATCACTACACACACCATCGAGGCAGTCGATGGCTCACAAAAGAATACCACTACCCGTGGTGTCAGAATTTTCAGTAAAGCCTCTCATCACCAAAATGAGATAATTTATGCATACTCGCTGAAAGTGACAACTAGCTCAGCGAGTTCAGGCACAGCGTGCCTTCCGAAGCACGGTCATAACTTTCTATCAAAAAAATGAGGAACAGACATTAAAGCTATAAATCCTCTGCTTGCGCAGCATTTTTTTGAGATGATTAATTTGATGAGATTCATCGATACATCGACATCCTATTCTCAATACTGAACGATGGAAATAGATCATTTGATTCTCATAGCATGAGTCAGCTCAAATCCTTCCCAATCCAACTCTAAATTTGAGTCATAGATTCAGTAGATACTTGTAGCATCCTTCAGTGCAAGCAGTTTATCAAGGATTTTATCTTTGTTTACTCTGCTTTCTAAATATGGTGCATACTAAAGATGTAAGGTATATTATGACTGTCTTAAGAAGCTTGAGTCAAAATATTCCTACTGGCTATGACTTGAATCTGGATAACCTAGACTGAACGTCTATTCGTTTCCAAGATTATCTGATGTTATTTAATTGGCATGATAACTGTCGAATAGCGGCAAACAGAACACCATGAAAAACATTCCGTTGGTTCTATCGAAATATCAGATACGGTTGTACGTTAAAAGTTAAAATTAATTGATCTCTTCCCAAAACCGCTTCACGCACGAATCGTTGCGAGTTTTATGAATTCTAATTGTTTGATGATTCAATTGCTTTTGGTGTTGATCTCAGAATATACATAACTTTTTATTTTAATAGCGCATCAAAATCCCATGACGACATTTCCATATGCGGCCCACGACACTTCATCCCACGTAAAGAATTCAGCTTTCTTACAACTTTTTTGTTCCAAAAATCTCTGCCTTCGATCTTCAATTCAAATGGATTGTGAGTGTACATACTCTGGCCCTATAATATTAGGCATCGTCGTTAGGAACTAGCATAACAATATGGCTTGTAGCCCGTAATAGTGTTGTTTGCTATTTCATATCAGTAGTTTCATCAGTTATCTATCTCGCGAAGGGAATTCCGCTGTTCTATTCTGGCAAAGTAAACTAAGGCCTTCTGGGCTTCTATGCCTCTAATATGTATGGAAACCGCTTCTACCGTTCCTTTAAAACCTCTTTTCCTTCTTTATTTTACTACTCGTTAGATGTCTGACTTTGTATTGTTGTAACAATTGGGAATTTACATGTGGTGCTCATCACCTATTTAACGAGGAAGTTTTTCTCCCGGATGTCGAATATGGCCTTGACTCATTTACTTGAGGGTTGGCCTTCCTAGTCCTCATTTTGTGCTATGTCAGTTATCGCGCTTATAATTTGAATGAATACTCCAACAGAACGGGTTACCCCAATTACACTGATCAAGTCAATTTATATGGGTTATGTGGACAACCCATATTGTCAGTTTCAGGTCGCCAAGATTCCTACAAGGCCTCCGACATAACCTAACGACTGCCCCCTACATATCTTTCTTATAGGAAACAGTCGGGACCTACAGTTTAAGGTGTCATCCGAAACACGGTAGCGCCTAGGCGAAAAGTCCACTTGGTGATTCCAAACAATACATGACAAAACTCAAAACAAAAGTTTTAAACACAATCTGGCGCCTGTTTTCTACTAATCAGTTTAATATTCGCGAGAAGATCCGACAGTTTTAGTTAGCATAAATAAAGCTAAAGTTGTCGTGTTTACACGTTTATGAGTATGAAACACGCACATTATGAGTATAATATGAGTCAGTGTCGTATATAAACTCTCATTTACTACGGATCTAACGTGTTAAGATAACGATAAACTTCCCCGATATTGCTGTATTAATTCTCGATTCGCATTAATTTATAGGCTTTGTGTGATAGGATAGTACAATCATAGTAAAAAGTGCAACTATGTTCATGATTTTTGTATTCATGGAAATGCATCTATAGAGTCTATTGTCTATATAAATCTATAGGATCATAAAGTATCTGGTGCTCGGGCTATAGTCGTGAACTTATAACAGGAGAAGGCCTTTGATCGTTAGGTATACTATTGGCACGTACCAGTCATGCCATAGTATACCTAACGAGGGATATGTGGGATTTATATTGAATTGGGATTTATAAGAAATAGTCATTCCATATCCAGCAACACTACTGCTTGTCAATATCCAAAAGATGACGTGTATTTGCTGCCTACAGTCGACTGCCGAATCATACCTTTAAACTGGTCATGAACGATAGGGTGTACCTGAAAGATTTATTGGCAGCTATGTAATAGGGCCACCCCTTTCTCATCCCGTGGGAGCCGTGAGACCCGGCAGAAGGAGGGGCATATTCGGAGAGTGGGCAGCTGTACTCTCCGGCACCAAGTATTATAACTGCTGCGATCACCAAGCCGCCTGCCAGGCGTGGTGATTACGGCAAAATCCACCCATATGAATACTTTGCGGCGTTCTATGGGCAACGGGGGCTATGTTCAGCAGTAGACGTCTTCCGGCTGATGATGTGTGATGTGATGTGAAAGGTTTATTTGAACAGTTCAACTGTACAGGTGAATAGAGTCATGTATGTATGAACTGCACAGGTTTTTACACATATTACCATGTATTGTTGGTATTGTACACGCTTTGGTTTATCTGTAAAAATCGACCGTAAAAATTACCTAAATTCAGTATAACCATGACCTACAATAACGAGTATGTCGCTAAGTAGCTTTTTAATAAGGCCAATAACGACCACAAAAGGCGAACTGACCCGAAGCACATAAGGTCGTGTACGGAAAGTTGTTATACTACTTTCACACATACTCTTACACATTTATATTACATACATGGTTGGCTTTCAAAAGGTGATTAATTGGACATCTTGTTTCTTGTCGTGTTTGTCTTGAATGAGAGTTTTATGAGGCAATAAGGTTGGAAAAACTTAGCTAATGAATAGGTGTATTGATGGATGGTAGATGAGGGCGACAAAAGATTAATGGTGGTAACCAGGGAAGGCTTATAACTAGCAGTGCTTTAGTTCATACCAAGCTGCGTTTCTTTTACTTGTTCCATACAAGGGTCTGATATGGCAAGGAAAAGACGCGGTGCTAAGCTAATTGGCCCTCTCGCTCACACGTACCCACATTTTTGAAGATATAAAAAATACTACATGTAATTACGTAAAATAAAGTCACTAGACAATAACAATACAAAGATTCAGTAAGAATCCAATTCTGGGTAATCATGATTCTTACCATCAGGCCCCTGATTTGCTTGTCCTGTCACTCACTATAATAAATAATAATACAAAATATACCAATTTTGAGAGTTGTTCTCAATTGTCCACAGATTATGAAGACCTACCGACCCGCGACATGTGGGGTCCGGCGCCTCACGAGATCGACCCGGACATCTGGCCCCCACCACCGGACCGAGGCGGGCCGTGGCCCTCGCCCACCACCGCGGATCACAAGTCAGTGAGGTTCTATATCGCTCTGATGTATTTGCACGGTGGTGGTGTTACTAATACTACTTTCATCATCATCACAGCCGTAGGAAGTCCAATGCTGGACATAGGCCTCTCCCATAGGGGGGATTTGCCAATACTCTACACGCTTGGCAGGCGGGTTGTCGAGCGCAGTTCGATGGTTTTTTGTAGAGGATGCTGCTGCCCGTCCTCTGGATCTATTACCCTTAGCCGGCTCCTACGGCAATCACGAGTAGAGAGGGTGGAGCACTATTCTAAAGCCGGTAACCACGGCAAACCCTTGTATTACTATGTTTTAAATAACACTGCCAAACATTCACAGAATCAATGGTAGGCGCGTTACAAATTATCATAAACTAAACTTTACCAATATCTTCATCACTGTCGTAGGAAACCCATAGCTGGACTTAGGCCTCCCCCTTAGATTACTAGCTTATTATATTCCCGCCCCTATCGAACACTAGGTGGGATCGGCACAAGATTTCTTGCGCCAATCCAGTCATTTATGCACTCACTCCTTTTTCACGCAAACCTTAAACACAGTTCCATCAGTTCTTTGTTAGGACGCCCCCTCCTCACATAATCTACGTTTCTCACATATCTATTCAGCACTGACAAACTTTCGTATTTATAATTAATATTACATGGGGCTATTCAAAAGGAGAGTGAATAGAGTGTTGAAGGGTCGGCAACATACTGCAATACCCCTGGTGTTGCAGGTATCCATAGACGGCGGTAACCGCGATCCATCAGGCACGCACCGTCTGTTTATTTGCCACCTATGACATTTAAAAGAAAAAATCGGATAAGTACCATCTGCACAAAACTTTGAGCTGTCTGAAGTTAACCGATATGGCTGCGCAGTACGTGTATCATCATAGGTCGTTAGTACTGCGCAACTATAACTGCTAACTTCCGAAAGTTCTCGAGGAAATAAAAACTCATTCTTAGATAACTGTGTACGTTTCTATAATCAAATCCCAAAAATATCATAATGTAACTATAAAAAATCTGCTTAGGGCGCTGTCCAAACCAAATTCGCCCTTTCGCTCACACGTACCCACATTTTGAAAGATCTAAAAAATACTACATGTAATTACGTAAAATAAAGACAACTAGGTTCAAAAAAATAATAATACAAAGATTCAGTAAAAAATCAAACTTAATCTAAACAAGTTTTCAGTGCCTTTTTATTTTTCTAAGATTTTTTTTTCTTTATGCAGGTTTTTATACATAAAAACTCGTTTAAATTAGGTCGATTAAATTATATTTTTTACTGAATCTTTGTATTGTTATTTTCTAGAACCTAGTTGTCTTTATTTTACGTAATTATATGTAGTATTTATTATATCTTCCAGAATGTGGGTACGTGTGAGCGAGAGGGTGAATTTGCTTATGACAGCGCCTTTAAAAGTTCAGTACCCCCAGAATCAGTACGTTTTCAGGCATCTTTGCCTGAAAACTTCTGCATAGCCACCACGCGGCACCTTTCAAACAAACAAATGCCACAGCAAATATCTTTGAATTTCAGTTATTTTTATATGTCCCTGTATGAAATACGAATTTTGTTTATATCCTCAGGAACCCCCCAGTAATGAAGTCAGCTCGGAACAACCCACGGACATCGCGCGCGGACAACAAGAAGTCAGCTCCCAGCAGTAGGAACCCAACCACCTCACAACGAAAGACATCAGACGTTAGGAACCCTAAATTAGCTGCGAACAAGGCTCATAGTGGTAAGTAAGCTCATCATCATCATCTCTGTTCAACAACTAACTATAAATGCTGCTGGATATGTATGGGGGAAGCCTATGCACACAACTAATAAATAAATTGAATTCATACATGTCGCGTTCTGGCACACCCCGGACACTCGACTCAATCCCATCGGGGCTCGCGGAGAGCTCAATCTTGCTCGCGGGGTGAGGAAGGCCCGATTGGTAGGCGGATGACAGTGTCCATTCTATACTTAGTATTATTATGAGCTCTGTGTTTCTGGTTAAAATTGCCACTTAATCCAAACATCACAAATTCATCAATATCCAATGACTAAATTATTACACAATCCGCGGTCTGGTTAAACGTTTTGATCAGTGACTTGGCTAGTTGTTCTTCAGCTATTTAATTGGGTGCCGGAGCTTAATGAACAGCCTAGACGTCCAATTAACTGGCTACATTAACCAGATGGCTTCAACATACACTAGTAAATTCATACAGGTTATGTGGGCAACCCATATCTTACAGAGTTTCCGGTCGCCAAGATTCCTACGCAGCCTCCAACATGACCTAATCACTTGCCCTCTACATAATTTCTTATAAGAAACAGCCGGGACCTACAGTTTAATAGTTTAAAGAAGCACGGTAGCGCCCTGCCGAAAAATCAACATGTAATGTAATTCGGACCCAAGCGCTCCGGATTAGAGGACGGGCATTTTTTCGCTAAGCCACGGACGCTACAAACTAATATTATTAATTTGAGATGTGTGTGTGTATGTGGCATCTTCTTGTATCGGAACCCAAAATTCAGTTTCAGGTCGCTGATACATACATAAATTCTTTGTAACTTCTCTCGCTCAAGAAGTCCGTCATTGTTGGGTACCAGAGCGAGGCTAAAATACTTAAAGGGCTTTTCCTTTAAAATTTTTATCTGTTGCCAACGATATTATATTTTTTATGTCGCACGTACATATAGGACTATACATTTTGACATATATGTATAAGTCAAAATTTTGACTTATATATGTATAAGTCAAAATGTTTTGCTGAAATCAATAATTTAATTTTCTCGCAATCCTAGGGAAAAGTAGAAAGTAACACACGGCGCTATTATAAGTATTTACTCCCTCGCTATACAAAGGGTATCTTTAGCCACTAATGTAACAATCTACTATTACTCTACATCTTTGGCAAGATTTCCAAGACACGTGCTTGGACTAAGGTATCCTTGCTTTTTCACAATAAAACTTCTGCCATGAAAAGGCAAGGCTTTGTCAAAACAAGTTTTAACTATGATCCACTGAGAATTATTTTCTATAATCATGTGAGCGTGTGTCAATGAATTAGTTACAGTGGTACAGTCACGAAACTTACAAATTACTTCTGGTTTGAATGTTTTTACATTTAATTATGTAAGAGAACAATAGTCTGCCAAAGCTTGATAAATTCCGTTTTTTCTTACCACGAATTCAAATCCACATTGCCCAATACTTATGTAGGTACAATAATTATTAATTGACTCCATTTTTTTGGGCCTTTCTCTCTCTGCACAACCTTTAACTCTAAAATAATTATGAAAGTAATGATTCGGTACGAGATGAAGTTATTTGAAGCTAATTGAACCAGGAAATGATAATGCATGGTAAATTATACGATTCGCCATGTCGCAATAGTCACCGGCCGGGCCCTGTTGCGGATTATATACACTCTCTCTCAGAGAAAGCTTCATTCCCTACATTGAGTTCGCAAAAATAAAGAAAGCTTGGTTCCCTACAGTGGGATGCAATATAATTTATTTATTTAATTTCTTTGATGTGCTTAAATTTATCCCAAAATGTACGACAAATTACTAGCCTATACTGAACTTGACCGGTAGGTTTAGCTCGGGCAGCATATTAGTGGAGAAATTATTATCTCTTGGGAAATGCCGCCTCCTTTTTAAAGTGTGAAGGAAAGAAAAAGGGAAGGGAGAAAAATGCATCCCCGTATAGTGCTAAACCCGTCGTCCGTCACACATATCGTCGTATAGATCATCGGTAATCGGTCAACCTTGAGTAAATGCTTTTTATCCCCGTCTGAAAATGGAAGGGGTTTTATAAGTTTGACGTGTCTGTATATGTATCTTTCTATGTCTATGGTATCGTAGTTCTTAAACGTATGCACAGATTCTGATGTTATTTTTTGTTTGAAAACTCGAGTCGGGTCGAGATGGTTTTTAGGCATTGTGTCGGAGGCTCTTTATTTGATTTTGTGTTTCATTTATTTCAGCAAAAACAAAAGACCCATCGCACAAAGACAGCGGCAGTAAAGGCACAGATAAGCAAGATAAAGACAACAACAACGGTGACACAGACGAGGAGAAGCATAAAGATGACGAGAAGAGATTCGAACCGCCGTGCGCCTCCGACGGCGATCTTGTTGATATGCTTGGTAAGTTTATACATCTATTTTTTTTAAGTCTTGTTACAAATGCAGAGAGAGTATATACTTGTAGCTTCATAGCTACAAGTAGCCGGGGCTTGCGACAATATGGTACAATCAATGAGCTTGAAAGAGAAAAGCCAGAGAGATACGCGTTAGAGAGGCAATTTGTAAGTGAATTTAAACTGTAGGTTTTTAGCGCTTTGCGAGCAGAATTACACTTTATTGCGTTGCAGACAGTGTCGCTATTTATATAGACCTTATGTAAATGAATTTAGAGACTGTCCTTCTGTACTTTTTTAAGTCTGTATTCTGTGAAAATGCCCCCATGGACCATGGACCCTAGGTAGATGTTCATACCAAAACTAAACGATAGTATCGCTTCCGGTATTGTTTAGGTGTTAACAGACTTGAGCATTTTCAAGTAATGTACTGGCGGTTAGTGAGCAAAACTCGATCTTCGGTTTGATCTTCTTCTTTGGGTGCCATCTTCTAACGAAGGTTGGCGACCATCATGGCGACTTTAACCTTCGACACAGCAGCTCTAAATAGAGAACGCGTGCTCTTTCCGTACCTCTTTCGGTTTGATAAAATTGAAAAACAACGAATGCTCGATATTCTAGCTCGAGCAAGTACTCAAGTCTATCACCACCTTCATATCATTTCGTGGCACAATCTCTACCTTTCTCAATGGATATCCTATTGTATTTCTACTGAAAGGTGTTAAAATTATTTGTTTCTGCCAGACTTTGGGGAAAGTGATATTAAATCGCCATCGTTTTAACATTCACAAATGGGTTCCCAGCGTTTATTATTTGCAAAGTGTCGAAAGTTCTCAACACCTCTACTCACGCAAACGATAGAAATAAATTTATCACAATTTTGTCTAGGAACGTCTGTTATTGTCAAAATAGTCGTAAAGTGGCGCGTCGCATGTTAAATGTAGTTCAACTCTTATCGATTACATCGAAGGACGATGACCTTCGAAAACTTTGACAATATAAACTTACTAGCCGTCCCCTGTGGTTTCACACTATGTAAATTACCTTATAATGTTATTCTAGTTTCGAAGCTACCTATACAAACAGCCCGTTAACGTGTGTAAACCTATCCTATCCTGTAGAGCCTAGTGCAGCGGTATGAGTGTTACCCCTGCAAAATGCTTTTCTCTGCTGGATTCGCAACCAGCGCGCTTATTACGAACAGCAGTAGAAGTGTGGAAAGCGTTTAATTGCTTTATGTCTGCTGTCAAACGGCATACTACCGGGGTGGTATTACGAACATGCAATCGTGTAACAATAAAATTAAAATAAAAAAAAAAACAAAGCAGTAAAATTTGCTGTCAAACGTCATTTTTTGTATGCCGTTTGACAGCAAATTTTACTGCTATCCACACTTCTGTTGCGTCCGTAATAAGGGGGCAGGATTCCTTGCTTTGCAGCTATACTCTTCGAATTGGTTTAGTATAGCGAGAAGAGAAAGAAACAAAAGTTCTAACAAACTTAACTTTCTCATTTCTAATATTAGTGGCGATCCCCGGCCACCTGATAATTCTTGCAATTTCACAAAAGATACCCCCACACAAAGCCAGTTATGTTTTTTAAGTTCCATGTAATAGTGAGCCCTATTATCATCTACCGAGGGTCTTATGCTCAGCAGTAACGCTTGAGACCACTATACAAAAGAATCAGAGTTAGTTATTTGCATCATCCGTCAAACTAAACAACTTGCAAAAAAAGTGTTACGAAATTAGCAATAAACGTTTTCGACTTCTCATACAAATATTCCTTTCTTTCTTAATTAAACTTTCGCGATTCGAACACATACTCAGGCAGTACATCATACATACATAGTTCAGTCACTTGTTCAGTAGTTCTAAAGGCTTTTCGTGACCACGGCTGTTGCAACTCGGTCGAAACGTCGAGGTGAATAATAAATGTATTAAACGCGATTAAATCCCGTCTCTTTCATAAAGTATTTAATCCATTTTTGTATGGGAAGTCGACATTTTTTTTTCTAATTTCGCCATTCTTTCTTTTGAAAGTTGTTCATTTTGATGGGAAAATGCACCCTCTTAAATATTACTACACCTTAACACGTTGTATAAAATGATGTTTGAATTTCAGAAAGAGATATAGTACAAAAGAATCCCAACATTAGATGGGATGACATAGCAGATCTGGCTGAAGCCAAGCGGTTGTTAGAAGAAGCAGTGGTCTTACCCATGTGGATGCCTGATTTCTTTAAAGTAAGTCGATTTTATAAAACAATAGCAGTGTCCTTTGGTTTCACTTGCTAAAATACTCTATGTTTACAACCTATCATCATCCTTCTAACTCAAAAAAATTTATTAAAATTGGTCACAATCTGACACTTTTGCACGTCAATGATGGGAGAAGCCACTGGTCCCTGAAATACAGTTTTTAACTAGTTCGGGGACCTATGGATTCATACAATAAAGCTGTAACATTTATGTCAATAAATAAATAAATGAAGATAAACAGTAATGAATCTACCGTGCGTTCGGAAAGATACCTCTACAAGAAGAACGCACAAGAAACTTGTAGGGCTTAATTTTTTCAACTGATTGTTTTACAATATTTGGTTTGGTTACATTCGTTTGTTTGGAAGATGCCGCGTGGTGGCTATGTAGAAGTTTCCAGGGATCTTTGTACTGATTGACTTTATAGTAAGCCTTCTTTAGTAAAGTAGATTTTATATAGGTTTTTAATTTACCCTCTGAGAGCCCAGTTATCTCTTTTGGCATTTTATCCCCTGATTATGTGGTCGGTACAGCACATCTTCTGCTTTCGTTCTTGCCGCATTATGCCTTAACGTAATTTAGTAAGGTATCAGAGACTTTTTAAGGCGCCCTCTGCCCACATGCCCTCAGCATTACTGGCCACATAACCTTTCTTCTTAAAATGCCTGCCCAATCGATTCAATAGTATTTTTGTAGAAGTAACAAACACACTCCATACACAACTCATCACTACTTTCGCATTTATAATTTATTAAGTGAGATCAAAATACTTAATATATAATATGGGAAAACTTCCATACACGATCATAATATTTTTGCGAGGATTATAATACTGATAAGAAATACGGAAACAGTTTTAGTTGCTCATATTTTTATGAGATCTGAGTAGTTGATATCAATTTCATCTCGATACCTCCACGCGTTCCCGTTAAAAAGTGTCATGACAGACGGACAAACAGACAAACAGACAACAAATTGATCCCATAAGGGTGCCGTATCTCAAAAGGAAAAGGACCCATATTAAACCCAAAAAACTTATTCCAATTTTCCCTTGCAGGGTATCCGAAGGCCATGGAAAGGTGTCCTGATGGTGGGTCCCCCGGGCACCGGTAAGACCATGCTCGCTAAAGCGGTCGCCACCGAGTGCGGGACAACTTTCTTCAACGTGTCCTCATCTACGCTCACTTCCAAGTACAGGGGCGAGTCTGAGAAACTAGTCCGGTTACTATTTGAAATGGTAAGTGTACAATTTTTATGTTAACAATTTTCCGAACGAACTAAACTTTAAATTATTCACTTTCTTGTTAAATGTTTTCATATTTTCATACAGCTTTTCATGCAGGGTTCTCTTCTGGAAGGCTTTTTATTTTTAATTATAACTTTGTGTATAAGGTTTATTATAAGCATGTATCTTATGCATATATAGCATGGTTACATGATCCGTGACAAGCAAAATAAATGGAGCACAATTGTATCAGACTGGTACCCCAGGGATGGGAAACGCAACAAAGGACGACAACAAATGAGATGGGAAGATGACCTAAAACTGACAGCGGGTCATCATTGGAGAAGAGTGGCAAGAGACAGAACTCAGTGGAAAATGTTAGAGGAGGCCTATGCCAAGAGGCACGCTGAACTGCGAGACATTTTATAATGAAATCAAAACAAATTTATATTTAACACAGTTCAGAATAAAGGGCTTTATTATTATTATTATTATAAGCATGTATATCATTATGTGAATTGGTTGGTTTGATGGTACTAAATTAAAAAATATATAAGCTAGACTAGATGGAAATCTAGGAGGCCTATATACGGCATTGGACTTCAGTTGATGATAATGAAGTTATTTGTGAGTGGCCAATATTATCATTTGTCACTATAAATTCGGCATTGTGTAATTTCTTGCCATTACGAATAATTCTCATAATCTTAAATTTGCATATTTCTCATCAAATCCATATATTGCCATTTTGTCAATAAGTATCCACTATTTTGAAATCACGTGGACAGACGATCTGATAAGTACGGCAGGAGCACGCTGGATGCAGGCCGCTTACAACCGGACTGGATGGAAATCTAAGGGGGAGGCCTATGTTCAGCAGTGGACGTCCTATGGCTGATATGATGATGATGATATGATGATTTTTAAATTCTTATGAATCCACCATTTTCTAATACTTGTGATAATTATTATTATGAATCTATGAAATACTTTTTGAATCCGCCATCTTATATTCATTTTAAACAAGTTTCCACCAATTTGTAATACTTGTCACCATGAATCCGCCATCTTAAAAATCTTTTTGTTCCGCCATCTCGAAATAGCCGTCATCAGCCATGCTGAAATAACCTTATTCGTATTCCAGGCGCGGTTCTACGCACCATCGACAATATTTATAGACGAGATAGACTCGTTATGTTCGCGGCGCGGCTCCGACAGTGAACATGAAGCCTCGCGTCGGGTCAAATCTGAACTGTTGGTTCAAATGGATGGACTGGGGTCCATGTCTGATGAACCTGCTAAGGTAATAATCCTAATAATATTATTAATCTCAAATCTCAGTACATTGTAGAAAAGTTACCTTTTTAAAGCGCGGTCCTAAGCAAATTCGCCCTCTCGCTCACACGTACCCACATTTTTGAAGATATAAAAAATACAACATGTAATTACTTAAAATAAAGACAACTAGGAACTAGAAAATAACAATACAAAGATTCGGTATAAAATTCAATTTAATCCAAATGGGGTTTTCATGTATATAAACCTGCACAAAGAAAAATAAAAACCTGCACAAAGAAAAAAATCTTAGAAAAAAAAAAGTCACTGAAAATTTGTTTGTATTAAATTGGATATTTCAATCCAATTTACAAGTACTTTGGACTAAAATATGATAAAAAATGCTTAGAACCTAGATAAGAAGTGTCTCAGTCCGAATAATGTCATTAAATGTTGGAAATATGCTCTGATTTCAAAACTACGTTTATATCGGGAAATCAATGGTCGCCGCCCCGTTAAGTTACTCCATATTCCCACTTGTCGAATGTTCTTTTTCTGTACTTCGTCAGACGACAAATAAGTTCCCTATGTGTTTTTCCAGGGTCTTAAGTCGTATGCTATCCACATACCGAATTTCAGCCCTATCGATGCAGTTGTTTTGGCGTATAAAAGTAACAAACAAACATCCATTCATCCATCCATCGTCGCAAACTTCGCATTAATAATATTTCGCTTTACAGATAGTAATGGTCCTAGCGGCTACAAACTTCCCATGGGACATCGACGAGGCGTTACGAAGACGTCTGGAGAAGCGCATCTACATCCCTCTACCCACGCAGGAAGGAAGAGAGGCTCTACTGCATATTAACCTTAAGGAAGTGAAGGTCGACGCCGAAGTGGACCTCAGGTTGATCGCCAAGAAGCTGGATGGGTACTCCGGCGCTGATATTACTAACGTTTGCAGGTATGTGGGAACACACTTCAACAAATGTTCTGTATTATATCTTACTAATATTATAAACCTCAAATCTCAGTAAAAAGTAAAAAAGTTACTGTTGTAACAGGTAAACAAAACTAGTGTTCTAGCTCGACCCCAGCGCCTTTCAGCTATGTTTTATTTGGTGTGTATATTTGTGTCCACTCTTGGCCACTAACGAGCAGTATGCTCGCAAAAAGACAATAATACAAAAAAATCTGTCTTTTCTAACAAACATTTTTCATTTATTATTTTTGTAGCCAGCCAAAAGATAAAAAACAATATTTTCAGTTAGATTAGCTTTTGACTAAGATAATATGAGTCATCATGACAGTTTTTATTTCTCAATAGCACTTGGAACCTATGGAGTTTGAGGAAAAAAGGTTGGTCATACTTGACAAGTTCTCCATTGACAAACGAATAAAAAGTTTTTGGTTGAAGTGAAGTATGTTGGAATGGCGGAACATTTTCGAATAGTAACTCAGATAATGTCGTTTTACATTTAATTTTAAGATATTTTCGGTTACTAATTTTGTGATACATAATATTAACGGTTAAAAAGTGTTATATTAATTAATTATTAATATTGATATATACGTCACAAGTCTGTTCATTCGTTGCCGAAGGCTCATAGAAAGAGGACAAAAGCCTTTGGTATGTAAATATCTTAGATCCTGGGATAACACACAGGGTACTTTTATCCCGATATTCCCGCGGGAACGAAGACTACACGGTTGAAACCGTGGGGCACAGTTAGTATCATAGAGATTTGTTGATATCTAATAGTGTATTTCTTGCAGAGATGCGTCAATGATGTCGATGCGCCGCAAGATCACCGGCCTCAAGCCGGAACAGATCAAGCAGCTGGCCAAGGAGGAACTGGACCTGCCCGTCACGAAACAAGACTTCATGGAAGCATTGTCCAAGTGTAACAAATCTGTCTCCAAGGGTGACATACAGAAATATCTGTCTTGGATGGCAGAGTTTGGCTCTTCCTGATTGTAACCGATACATAGAGCAGCGCTCTTTTAACTGATAAAGAAGACTTGCTGTAGCATTGGTGATTAATGCTGGTATTTTTGATCTGTGGTTAAAGGTCACACACATCTATCCGAGCTGAACGAAATGAATTTTAGAATTATTTATATAAATCCTATTAAACTTCGCACATCTGTCAGATTTGACCCGGACAAGTGTGCAAGGTTTCATGGGATTTCATATTATAAATAATTCTAAAAATCGTTTCATTCGGCTCGGATAGATGTGCATCCACCTTAAGTCGACCAATGGTTAAAACATAGTTGAAGTTCAACGTTCGTTTTTTAATTCGTAGTTTAGATTTTTCTTTACAAACAACCAACACAAGTTAACCATTGTATAGGAATTGCAACTTTAATTAATACAGCTAACATAGCTCTCGATCAAAAAAACCGCCCCTTGTGGCTTTTTGGACGCTCAGTGCCACGTCCACATATGTGTGTAAATATAACCCAATTTTACACCAGCGACAAAAAAGCTGCGTTTTGGACGTTGAAAACAACAGAAAATCGTATAGATAAAGCAAAATCGCCGACGCTAAAAAGAGCAAGTCTACTTTAACATCAAACACATTGTTGTAAAATGGCCTTATTTATTGTAAATGCAACGTTTGGACTGTTACAGTATTAAAAATAACAAAACCATAGTGGCATATCGGAATTTTTGTTTGAGCAGTGAGTGATAAAACATTCCTTGTATGGATGTAAATAATGCGAATCTTCTCAATGCTGTCGATATTTGTAGCACAATAATGATTGAGTATATAGCAGTAAGGAATGGCACAACGCTAATTCAAGTACTTTGACAAGTTTCCGAGAGGTGAAGTAAACAGATACATCCAACGATATTAATGTTCTACGTACTAGATTTCGCTTTCCAAACACTCTAAAGTGCACTTCAATCCGTGCACCTTACTTTAGTGTAGCTTCGACATCCATGCAGTGTGAACGTGTACAGAGCTGTGCTAATATTACGGGGAAAAAATCGAGTGTTTATTTTTCGTTTGATTTGATTACAAACTGTTGTTAACGTATTTGACCTTAAAGAAACGCAACTTTAATGAACTAAGTAACAGAATTTGAGCAAATATTTTTTAAGAACGTTTCTGTCTATCGTGGAATATAATACGTTATTGGGTACAGCACACTTAGGTACATAATCACGCAAACAAATTCAGTAAATTGATATAAAGGGAAGATGTGATACGTTCTCTCAGCGCTTACTCAACTGAACTACACGAAAAAATACACGCTCACATTTAAATTTCCAAGCAAATTGCACTAGATTGCACAGTGCAACATAATTAACTACAAAGATGGAAAGATGTACCTAAGGCTGAAGTGCGACCGAGAAAACAATATTAGTCGCTAGTACGACCACACTAAACAAATTTCGAATAATTTTAATGCTAGCTCTTTTCACGCAGTTATGTTTCATATATTTTTATCTGCAAATGGTGAAATAAAGCAGAAGAATACAAAGAAAATTTAAAGTTTTGATGTGCTTACGAGTGAATATTCAAGCTTTTTGGGCTTTGTTTTTTGTTGAGGAACTGTTTATACACCTAGTAAACGAACAAGAGGGCATCGCTGTAGTCTTTTAGTTAATAAATCACACAAAAGTACGTCGTAGCAAGCACGTGTAACATGAACGCCGGTCCGACTATGACTGGGTGGGTGAGCCTCGCATTAGGTGCAATTCACCTAATTTGAGCGTTCCATTTTCGAGAAGTCAGTACTTCATCTTCTCTTTTTATTTATATTTATGAGTAAACCTTGTCGGGGGTTGCGCATGTTTATGATAACGTATATGGCCTACTTCGCACCATATTGCCAGCAGACACTTCCTTATTGCCATATATTCACCAATAATATTATAGTTAAACTGTAAATACTTTATTACAAAACGATGCTTAATATTTTACGAGATCTGTCATCACATAATTAATTGTTTTACATGGTGATCCTCTGTACTTAATTTAGGTTAATTTTGAGATTTATAGTTTATTGAATAATATTTTTTATGCCATAACTACATAATTTAGAAGTACTTTTTATAGATTTTTTTATTATTAAATATTATGTTACTGGCCTGTTTTAGGAATTTATTTGGCATTTATATTTTAGTATTACGCTCAATTAAAATTAATAGGCATGTGTTCATGTGGTAACGCTTCGTTTACAATAATTATTTCAATGCAACTCTGTTTATCACGGTATTTATCCACCTAAATGCAGATCTACCATAACTAATAATTTTAATAATTACTTAATTTTATAGTCATACAATTAGCAATAGATTTTAATAATTAGTTCAAAAATAAATTGATAATGCAAATTATCCTTTGGACGTCTTAACACTGTAAAGATAAAATATTTTTGCATCAAAAATTTAACAAATCTTGTAATGAAGACATGAAATAAATCAATTTTAAAGAATTTACAATTTTGTTTTATTACTTGGTAGAGGTAAAACGAAGGTTAGTACTTTAGTACTATTATTTATTAATAGGTTTTATTATGAAAAAAATCCCTACTTGCCGGCTTACGGCGTTTTTTAAATTGTATGCCATTTTTATCATCGCACATCACAGCAGATGATGCGTATCACGTACACAGAATATAACAGCAGTTGTTACGAACGCGCAGGGCATGAACCTAGAAAAAAGGACGGAGTCATAAAAAACAAAAAGTGAAGCACCTTAGTAAGCCAGCTCAATTTGCTCTGTTATTTGTAAGTGATCCAGAGTTATCCACTTGACTCTAACTAAGACTGCTTGGGGCTCGAGACTCGAGACCGTGTCTCCTGTCGAAGCCTCGACCTGAGCCGGGTCTCGGCGTGCGCGGTTTTGGGTGGGCTTTGTTCTGGGGATGCTATCTGTTGATGAGTGGCAACATGAACCATTCATATCTTTTTGGTGGGAAATCGAATAAGCTGATAGTAAATTTTTACCAATTTACTAGAGGTGTGACTTTTAACTCGTTAATTTGACTTTACTAGAACTTAAATATTCAAGATATAAAACTTATCAATTACACACTGGCAATACATACGTGTGGGTCTATGAAAGAAGAAAAAGCAAAGGCAAAGGCCGTATCGCCATTAGCCAGGATGGCATTGTGTGTCATTTACACGATACAAGAAAGATTTAAAACTATAATTTCACTGCAATTACGGTTTTGTAAGAAATATTGACATTGGCAATTTTTCTTCAATAATTCAAAATTGTAAGCTCTGCAGCTTAGGCGGTTTATAAAATTAGACAACTAACAGATATAGCCACGGCGAGATTAGTATACTTTGCATATTTCCATAGCTTGATGTTACCCCTCGTCCACATCTAAAGTTTTAATTAACACAATAATTATCGGAAGAAAATTGCCTTTAAGAATTCTGTTGTCTAAAACTTTAATCAGAGAGAATAGACGATTTAGTGTTCACACAAACCAAGCAGTGTTTGTGTAGTGTTGCCAGCACAACGCCTTTTTATCTACATGGACCGGAAGTTGATTATAGAAGGGCCCAGTTGCATTAGTTCAGAAATCGAGTTGTAGTCAGCGACTTACACTTAATACGTAACAAAACTGAATGGAAATCTGTGGGGGGGCCTATGTTTAGCAGTGGACGTCCTATGGCTGAGATGATAATGAGATGACGAAGTAGTAGGTAGAATAGTTGTGGAAAATGCTTTCGGAATAATGTCTTGTAGTGGTAGGCCTCTTTTGCAGGAGGCCGCCTGGGGAAGTACCACACCTTTGCCAGTTATTCATCCGCCAAGCAATAATGTCCAAACAGTACTGTGTTCCGGTATGAAGGGCAATGTTACTCATATCTCAGGGTGATAGGCGCAGTGCAGTGCCGCGCAGAATTTTGAATTTTAAAATACTGGGTGGCACTGTGTCTGATATGGGCAATCATGATGCTTACCTAAAGGCATCTGATGAGCTCGTCTTGTCACTCACTATCATAAAAATAAGTCTGCCCTTTTTCATGTACTCCATAAACCAATACCGTTACTTCCAAACAAAATTCGTCTATTGAGCTGCCTATATGACTTTGCATCATCGGGAGACTGCAATCGTAGCAAGCGTCGCTCAGCCATGAGGTTCATGGTGTGATCGGACAATTTTTGAGGTCTATTTGTACGGCGGAGTTTATAGAACTTAGAGCTTTAGATTAATTTATGTTATCTATGAATTTAAGACAGAGAAAATATAATAAAATCAAAGAGTATATATAATAAGTATTTATTTTAAAAAGGCAACTGCCATTTCAAAAGTTGAAAATACTTTAAGACTAGGAATTGAACAAAAAATAAATAAAAATTTCAAACATTATCCCATCTTATTGTGTACCTCATTAAAGTAAAGCTAGAACTACATCTGGCACACGTGTGCTACGTACGCCGATCTGGCCGCGTCGGAGCCCATACATTTTGTATGGCGACTAGCTGTTTAGAGCTACATTAGATCCACGCCTCCACGCTTCTAGCTTAAAAACTATAATATTATGTATATTATCATTGTTTTTTTAATGTTTTAGGTGTTTCAAAATCATTCTGATAGAAGAATCGCTATAGAGAGAGTAAAAAATAACGGAGAATTCGGAACTCCTGCAAAACACAGAAAAGTCCGGCCAAAATACAGTTATACGATTTTGACAAGTGCGCCATTCGGCAAAAAAATCATTATTTATATGCTGTGAAGAAAGAGATCCCTACACTCTCTATATTATGGAGTGTATTACGAGACGATATTTTTTACGGTGGAAGCAGAGAGCATTTACGAAACATTTTATAAGAAATTGGGATTATTCTCCTAAAAATGTTTTATTTTTATATACAATTTAGTTCAGTTAAAAACGTTTTATTTCAGTATACAGTTTAATAGATTATGAATATTATATAATTAAGAAGATATCAAGTTAAAAAACACAATACCGGTAATACATAGCTCGCGCGCGAACCATACTAAATGTACTTGTATTTTTTTTATAAATTTTATAGTAATCAAAAAAAGTTCTTACAAAATGCTTTGTTAAAATAAAAATACTTTTATGAAAGAACAGTTCTTTGATATTTTTTAATTATTAGAAGAAAAAAATCTGGGCAGTGGCTTTTATTCCTTATAGACTAAACAATACAGCTACCTTCTTACAATCTATCTACCTTATCTAAATACACAATGCTAAAGAACACTTCGAAAATCCATAGGCCGACATGTGAAACTATAGGAAATCCAAGTGCTCTAAAACCACTAAAGTAATAAAACATAACGTTAAGTCTTTTTCTCATGTAATAGGGGGTGATACTATTGCCATCAACCAGGCACAAATCCAGACTGAGAAAATTCGTAGCAGTAGCGCTTGCGCTCTCTATTGAGGATATTACCAATTCTTATGCTGATCCTAATTTTTATGAAATAGGATTCCAAGTTCGATTTGTTATTTATTGACTATAATTTCTAGATGAACGAGTTATATAGACCCCTTTTTTCGTCGGGTAGTAGTTACTTGTATCCATGTCTACTACCAGAGAGGTAAAACTATAGAAAATAAATTAAAATTGCAAAGTATCAAAATCGTTTATAAGTAACAAAGTATTTTTTTTTATGATAGTGAGTGACAAGACGGTGCCTGATGGTAAGCATCATGATTGCCCATATCAGACACAGTGCCACCCAGTGTTTTAAAGTTCTAAATTCAGCGCGGCACCGCACTGCGCCTGTCACCCTGAGATATGAGTTGTTGAATCTCGTCATGCTCAGTAATTTCGCTGGTAACATTGCCCTTCAGACCCGAACACAGTAATGTATTGCCATAAATAGAGCAAGTGGCGCCCTCAATTATATTAGCCCTCAATTAATTTCTACCCGTTCCGGTACACACCCACAGTGAAAAATTTTTTATTCAGCTATGCCCCCGGCCGAGACGCTCCCACTGTAAAACAACCGTATTATTATGTGTAAAAACGATAACAAGGCTATAGGGCCCTGTTCCCGTAGAGGTAGGCAGAGACTATTTCTGCCATAATTTTGCCTATAGAACTTTACTAAACTTGAAAATTAGTTTAATTTGACACTGGGAAATACTTTTAACGTGTGAATTTAATTGAGAAGAAAGAAAAAAGCAGGCTACTGTCTATGGCAGCACCGGAAGTCAGTCAATGTGAACACTATTCTGGCCGAAACACAGGGACCGGATCGAGGAATTTAAATGGGGCATAATTAATAATATTGATCGTATTCTCACCCAAACTTATTATATAGTAAATTTAAGTTTCTGTGTGAGACGAAGAGGTAAGCTTGATTAAACCAAGTTTAGTTTATGTATGTTTGGATTTGGTGCTGTTACATAAAGTCATTCTCGAATAATTAATAATTTGTTACACCTTTTTGTACCAGACTATGTACCACCAAAGGTACATAGTAAATTGAAATAGATGAGAATCGGTAAATCTGTTTTTACCCATGATTTGGCCGCCCCCGTGTTATATGCAGCCGGGGCCATTACCCCCCGGTTTGCCTTAATGCAGATCTGGGTCAACAGCATAATTCTAGGCATAATTATGGTGTTAATTAAAACTTTATATGTGGAGGCACCTCTGTTGTGGGGGTCAGCCGCAGATATAGAAACTATCTTTATACTACAAAAACGTGCGATTCGTGCCATCTATGAGATGCGTCCACGCGAATCCCTGAGGGAATTGTTATTTAAAGAAATATCTGACCCTACCATCCTTATACATTTATGAGAGCATCATGTATGTGCGTAAAAATTTACATAAATTAAAATTAAATAGTGACCTTCATACGTTTCTATAATAAAATCCCAAAAGAGATAACTGGGCTCTCAGAGGGTAAATTCAAAACCTATATAAAATCTACTTTACTAAAGAAGGCTTATTATAAAGTCAACCAGTACATAGAGGACAAAGATGCCTGGAAACTTCTGCATTGCCCCCTCTCGGCACCTTCAAAGAAAACGAATGTAACCAAACCAAATATTGTGAAACTATCTGTTGAAAAAATTACCTACAAGTTTCTTGTGCGTTCTTCTTGGAGTGGTATCTTTCCGAACGCACGGTAGACTCAGTACTGTTTATCTTCATTGACGTGCAAACGTTTCAGATTATGACTTATTTGAATAAATCTGTTTGAGTTTGAGTTTGTAGTTTTTGCCGCTTTCCGAGCAGAATATCAACCTTACTTTTTAATACTCATGATCTCGTAGAAAGTCACGTAGGTACATTATGAAAATGTATAGTAATTCCCCAATAATCTGGACTAAACTAATAATAATATTATCATGGGCGTGCATACAAAGTTTTTTTTGTAACTAATAACTAGTCTGGCTCAAAAAGTACTGAAAAGTGCGGCAAATTAAAAAAAAATTACTTTGGCAACATCAAAATTACTATGATATTTATTTATTGTTAAGGACTCCCAACGGGGGATACACAAAGATACATTATTCTTAAGACTAGGGAATTAAGGAGCCACAGCATGCACAACTAAACATTAAACTTATAGGTAGGTATAGTAATTTACATAACTAGTCGGTCTACCGTGCACATTCTAAAAATGAATAAGGTACTTTATCTAACTAAAATAATTCTTCTTTTATAAGCAACAACATAATATAAACGTAACTTCTATAATAAAGATAAAAGAGATATGTACTGTGCCCGGTAGATGGCAATAGGCTCGCCCCCCTATTACATGGGACCATGGGACCAATAACATACTGGCAAAATGTGGGTGTATCTACTATGGCACTGAGTCCTGGGTACACCTCTGCCTACCCCTTCGGGAAAAAGGCGTGAATGAATGTTATGTTTTTATGTTTGAGATATGTACCTAACATTGACTACAAATAAAAAAGTTTCAGCAGATTTAGTTAGGTACATTAAAATTATGATAATATTTATAGGTTTTAGATTTTTTTTTTATTTTGAAATAGGTCAGTAATGTCTAAATCGTAATTTTTGGATAGCGAATTGTAATTTCTGCAAAGACGCGAGATGGTGACGTTAAATCCAAGATTAGTGCTACTGTATGGTACAGTTACATACGTAAGTAAGAACCTATTTTGATGCTTGGTAATTACCAAGATTGGATTGCAAAATTGGATTAATTAAACCACACTATTATCATAAATGCAAGTTTGTTTGTTCATTTTTAAATTTGTAGGCTTTTTCAGTACTTTCATGAGCCAGACTCTATCTCCGCCATATTTGGCCGTTCGCCATATTTTCCTCTCTGTTCTGTGGTTCGCCATATTCGATTATGAATGAAGTCACTCAGTAATCATAATGCATTTTCATCAAAATTAAACGGGTGTATACACGCAATGACGTTGAATATACACGTTTAATTTTCTCAATAATTCAATCTCAATCGGTTGAGGCTGCTTTTATATACTTTTGTTGTGTTTTCTTTGTAAAGCAGTTATTTAACAATATTAACGTTATTTATGTAGTTAGGGTAGATAGTAAGTAGGTAGCTCTATTGTTTAGTCTTTTTTCAATAAAGGCACTATGCCAGTTTATTTCGTCCTAAATTAATATCCTTTCCGCTATAAAATAAATAAAGTTCCTTTTCTTCCTTCTAAACAATATAAGATCGCTACAGTTTCATTATTTTATATTATATTTTATTTTGACAGCCTCGTTGGCCCAGATGGTAGTAACTCTGCTTTCTGTGCCGCAGGGCCCGGGTTCGATCCCCGGCCAGGTCAAACATTTTGTGTGCATGAACATGTCTGTTTGATCTGTGTCTGGGTGTTATAAGCGTATATAAGTATGTATATCAGTCATCTGGTTACCGTAGTACAGGCTTCTAGCCTAGTTTGGGACCAGATGACCGTGTGTGGAAGTAGTCCATTATTATTATTATTATTATTATTATTTTAATGAGGAATTAAGCTAGAACTACATCTGGCACACGTGTGCCACGTACGCCGATCTGGGCGCGTCGGAGCCCATACATCTTGTATGGCGACTAGTCGTTTAGAGCTACATTACATACACGCCTAATGCGTGTGCCAGATGTAGCTTTAAACAGCTGCTAGGTCGCCATACAAAGGCTCCGGCGTACGTGGCACACGTGTGCTAGATATAGTTCTAGCTTTACCTGCTTAATGCACAACTCGTGTCAAGTGTCATATTAAAAAATATTCCAAACAATTTTTTTAACATTAAGAACCTCTTTGTTTTAAATAGAATTATTTATTGTCTGTGAAAGTTGTTTCATCTGTGTAGCTTTTGTGTTATTATGTTGGTGCTTTGCCGGAAATGTGATAAATGTTTGACAGTTATGACGGCAATTTTTTTATTATTACAATCAATAACCCTGCTTTAAATATTTATTAAGTAACAAAAAACTATTAACTATTATAATCATTTCTGCTTAGTGATTTTCATAATTAAAACAGCCTTAGAAAATATTTATCTCTAAACACTACAGTGAAGTTAGCCTTGTAAAAGTTGGCGCCAGCGGAACTTTTTCCGTTTGTATCCCCTAATGTTGGTACAACTGCAGTAACTACGTGGTCGTGACAGTATACAAAAATGTAAACACTCGCTTGTATTTCAAAATATTTTTACTAAATAATGTGAAAATGTATCAGAACCTATTAACCACATCATAAATGCAGGAAACTTCATACAGAAGTTATTCATTTTTTAAGAAATTAACCTGCTACATGTTTTTGTTACCGAAGTGAACATAGGCAAAAGCGTCGTAGACAAGCGCTCACTGCAGAATTTTCAAGTCCGTAATGGCGGACGCTAATAATTTTGGAACATTCGTGACTGTATAGTTCAGTGCTCGAGATTCTACGTGGATTACTGTTTTGGGAATGTGTATTACTTTAAGTAGACATATTAATAGTGTTAAAACGTGATAGTGATACGAAATATTGTTTAAACATGACAAAAGCGCTCGCTAGCTATGTAACCTTTTCCATAACCTCGTTTACGCCAAGGGAGTAGATATTATGTGATCGATGTGTGTGCTTCGGTGAACGATATTTCGTCCGGTTCGCGTTTAAAAGTAGTGCCTGATTTATCGTTAAATAGTGATGGAAGTGTCCGCGTCGCGGTTTTGCAATCCGACGCCCGATTTCGATGTAACGTAAGCGAGCCGGTCGATCGCTATAGCGAGTGTGCAGGGACGGCCGTTGTCAGCCGAACATGGCTGCGACGCAGGCAGAGTCTCAGCGAAACGAAGTGAACGTCGAGCAGAATCCATCCGAGCAGCTCACTGAATCTCGGAACGCTTTGTTGCAAAACGGCACCGACAAGTCCGTCGGGCGCGTTCCGCCCGATGGCGTCTTAAATACAAAGAGTAAATCGCCGATGTCGGCCGATCCGGGCCAGCCGCGCGACGGTGGCGAGGCGCCCGGTCACGACCGGCCCGGAGAGAGGCCGGTTTCCGACCAGTACGCCCCGTATAGATATCCGGAGGGCACGGATCCGTATTATGCGCAGAGGCCGGGGTTTCCGGGCAAACCGAGACCGCCGGGACCTCAGCAAGCGCGTTTATTCCCCGGGCAGCCGGCGTCTCAGGCGCCGGGGCACACGCCCACACTCAACTCCTTGCTGCAGTCGGGCGGCGCGCCACCGCACCGGTATCCGAACAGCTATGACCAGCCACCGGCGGGCTATGGCCCGGCGCCGGGCTGGCCGCCGCAAAGACCTATGCCTCCATATAATCCACAAGGAAATCCTTATAGAAATTCACCGGTGAGTTTGCCATTGTTATTATTGGTACAACTGCTAAAAAAATTAAATTAGAGTGGAATGCTGTAGTAGGTTGATTGTATCAAAGCATAAAAAAAACCTGGAACATACATTATATTCATAGCCTTGTGAATTTAATTGTAAATGTAGTGATCAATTATAAGAAAATGCCACTGAGATATGAAAATGCTTTGTAAAATTCTGGTAAACACCACCAAGTTGATATGCAAGAACTTTTAATATACCTACAAAAAATATATTAGAGGAGTAATAAATAGATCTGAGACTAGTTTTTAAGAAAAACAGGTCGTATTAGTCATGTGTGTAGGATTCCAAATACATTTTGTTTTGTCATTGTGCTTATCCAATGTCTAAAAGTTTGATGAGGTGGTGAAAAGCCAAGCACCTGGGAATGGAGAATTTCTATACATACATAATAAAGCACTCACTATAGGTACCTGAATTTTACCTGTATGGCCATGAGCGGCAAAAAATAATTCTTTGTATTGAAATATATTAAAAACATGCCCACTAGACGCTTTCATGACAGTTGCATACTGTGTGTGCACTGTGTGTTGACTGCCTCAGTGGCGTAGTGGGCGCATGCTCAACTGCCAATCAAGAGGTCCCAGGTTCGATCCCCAGATCAGGCATAGTGTTAAATATTGGATTTTTCCATTAGGAATTATCTCAATAACTGCCTGGATTCTGGAACTGTGCCCGGTAGATGGCAATAGGCTGGCCCCCTATTACATGGGAGCAATAACATACTGGCGAAATGTGGGTGTATCTACTATGGGACTGAGTCCTGGGTACACCTCTGCCTACCCCTTCGGGAAAAAGGCGTGAATGTATGTTATGCATACTGTGCATGGTAGGTTAGCTCTGCGTCAACAATTTCTATGACAATGGGGTAAGTATTGAGTATGTTATACCTAAGTAGGCAAGTGATCCCCTATCCATTGCCTTATGGAACATGTTTATACAATAGTCCCAAAAATACCTGTATAACTGGCATACAACTTAAATTCCTGGAATCATGTAGGTTTATTTGAAGTCATCAGATCACAAATTTTTAATTTCAAATTGATGCAATATGACCAAATCTGAGTAGGTATGGAAAAGAGGGCTTTCTATAAAGGTATTTAAGGTAAAAACCAAAAAAGGCTTCTCAAAAATGGCAAGCTCAAATTAGGTCCCATTAAGTTCACATACGTCAGTAAAGTAAGGTCATATGAGGGAATAATATTGTCTCGGTCGCACTTTGGTCTTAGGTACGTCTTTCTATCTTTGTAGTTCATTATATTATGTCACTGTGCAAAGTTTACACTGAGCAAATTGCACATGCCATTTATTGAGTAAGCACGAGGAGAATGTACCCTATCTCCCCTTTTCTTTATATCAATGGATAGAATAGACAAAGGGATGATTTCATTGATTTTCCATTAATGATGTTAGGACATTAGTAGTTGGAGCTGGCACTCTATTGCTTAGCACTATAAATAGATTAAATGGGCTATTCTCACTGGTCCATACCGTTCAGGTCCCTTCTGGTGACAACTGGAATTCTTTTGATGATTTAGTCCCCGCTTGTTGTCACTGATGTTAGAATAATTATTAAGAATGTGTCCCGCTTGTCACCACTGCTGATATTCTCTGGTGACATCAGGCAATTGCCTCTCCCTTTAACATTTAGGGACTCGCAAATTAATTAGTAAGACCCCCTACTGGGTCCCCTGGACCCAGTATAATAGGTATCATCAGTTTATTCGAAAACTACTTAATAAAAGTGAGTGTTTATTTTTTTATAAGGATTATTTGTAAATAAAGAAAAACAATATGTAATAAATCCTTAAATTTATAGTTTTAACTTAATGAAAGTCTACAAAAATTAAAGGAATTTTACCATACTTTTATGACAAGATTAAGTTTAATTGTTATAATATCTGTAATTACTTAAAATAAACAAAATCTTCTATATCTTCTTAAACTACTATATTGTACTTGCTTAGACAAAATCACAATGAGGGATCAATCATTATAGAAGAAAACAAAACCAACTTTGAAAATTAACGAAATGTCTTCTTTGGGATAAAATCACATCTCAACATTGTTCAGTCTCTTTCTACATCAAGATCAAGTTAAAACTATTTAAACAAACATGCTTTGTGTTCTCCACAGTTAATTATATTGCATTTGACGCATAAAACTTTGGTTTTCCCATCCTTTTTCCAATTACATAGGCCACACACTTCATGCACTCATTGGTGGGGTGGGTTGGATGCCGCAGTTGGTTCTTCTTCTGGTATTATATTTCAGATGTGGTTTTTGATATGCTGTGGAATGTTTGTGATAGAAATTATTCATGAAGGTGTGGTTGAATCAGAAAGAGCCAAATTTTTTGTGAAATCTTCATGTGAAGTTAGCAGAAAGTACTGTGGCCTTCTGAATGATGTAAGTGTTTAGTCTGCCAATATTCAATAACCCAGAATATATATAAAGTGGCCATCTTTGAGTTTGTCTTGACATAGAATATATGGGCGTTTCTCTGTAAGCTCGTACAGGTCCCATACAAATGCTGTCCTGGCAATTTTTTTTAACATTTGGCAAAAAACCGAGTTCTATTTCAAAGAATATTAATTATTTTTTTAGTTAGATAAGAAGGCGCACTGAATTTATACGTATATTCCGAGTTATTAGCGATTTTCCAAAAAATCATGACAGGGGACTGTTTGAGGTATCAGGGGACTGTTTTAATCGTGACAGGGGACTATTGCACTTAGAAAAAATCATTTTACATTGATTAATCATTTATTATTTTTATGGCATATTTGCGCATGAATAATCAACAACATTTTCTTTAGAAAATATAAACAAATAACTTTCTTTAAACATATCGAAAATTAAGCTTAAGTGCTAAAACATTTTGTACTCACTGAGATCAATATAGAGTATATATTGAAACACTTACTATTATTAATATATATTTATTAGAAAACAGTCTTATCTCTTAAATATGTGATTCTACTGAGATGTGCAATCAAATCCTAATGATTTTTCGTAATCATATAAAGCACATAATAATAATATATAAATAAAATAAAAAGTTGTTTATTGCCTCCGTTGACAAACAGGAAAAAAGAAATTAACACCAAGTAAGAAACAATCTAACAAACAATTAAATATTACCAAATACCCGTAACAATCGTGTGTGTCTAACATAATAAAATTTAATCACAATGAACTTAACATTTAAAAAATTAGCGCTCGAAAACGTCTATCTGAGTAGAAAATATTCTTTTGCCCTTTACAATCAAGTCAGGATTATCCAACTTTTGGATAACTTGATCAAATGATACGTCTGAAATGTCCTTATCATCTATTATCAGAAAAGTAACACGTAAGTCGTTTTCATACTCTACATTTTTAACAGGAAATTTCACAAGAACGTAATCTCCAGTATTGTAATATGAATTCCGAGTGGCAGTCGTCCCTGCTATATCATCATCCAATCTTTGAGGGGATTTATTTGGTTTAGGTGTCAATTCAAGTTCAACAGATTCAAGATCTTCGGACTTAATTCGGGAATTCAAGAGGTTCGGACTCTGTAAACACTTCTTCTACTGTCCATCTAGGTTTTAGAGCGAAGTTGATGCTGGCAATCTTATAGTCCTCACAAGATCCGCTTTCTTTCTTCTTTTGGTATTTTAACTTCTCCTTTTCTCTAATTTCCTCTCTCATTTAAGGGTCATTTTTTCTACTTTGGTATCATAGTCGCTTTACTTCTCTCTTTTTCTGTAGCAATTCTTCTCGGGATAACTTTTTCTTTTTAGGAGCCAAATCATGTGTGTTCGATCAGCCTGTGTAAAATAATTTAAGTTTATAAAGGAAATAATGTGAAGCAATGATACTTTGATGATTCTTACATTAATAAAACAGACTAGCGGATAAATTTTCACAAACAATACATAAAAGTAATAACCAATACGCAAAATACACAGTCCCCTGTTGTGTAGAACAGTCCCCTGCTGCTTTTTCAGGCAGAGGACTGTTGCCAGGGGACTGTGTATTTCGGTTAAATTTCATAATGTTTACTAAATTGATGTAAAATAGTTTTATAAGAACCTACCGATCAATTTAGACATAAATAATAAACCAATAAATTATATACAGAAATAATTAAAGTTATTAACATAAATATAATTACTTACCAGAGGACTGTGTATAGTAGCGGTCCAAACGCGTGTTCACCTCACAAATGACGCCCTGACACTAAACAAAATAGCGTCTCGCCGACGCATTCGGCTTGGTAGCCAACTTCACAATAATTGAGATTTGTTTTACTCAAAAGAACGTATGTAAACATTACAGTTTTTTTTTATTATGGCTTAAAATTTTTGGCAGGGGACTGTATAGAAATTCTGGGGACAAAGATTATAGGACTTTACTTAATAAATAAAATAGGTAATGAGACCTTGTGTTACGAAAATAATATAATTTAATTATTTTACTTTGTGATATTAACTGCCAAATGTATTTAGTTTCAATAACTTCTTCGCAAATCTCATTTCTAGGGAATACAGTGATGGGGACTGTGTTTTTAGAGCTTTTCTCACGTCTAGAAAAAAACTTAAAATAGTTATGATTCTAAAAACAATGGGCCCGCTTAGTTTCGGGGTTAAAGTATCATTAGAAGCGATTTTTTTTTAAATAATTAAATTACTTTTTTAAAAAAAAGGTTTGGACAGCCGATTACCAGCTTACAGAGAATCGCCCATATAACAGTCATGTGGTGACTACATGGACTCCACATTTCAAGGTATTATTACAGTTGGTTATCTTTTCAGGTTTCTTTAGGAAATAAAAAAAACAGTAGGTAAATAAATTGTAATAATATGATGGAAAAAACACTTACGTATTTAGTTTACCGGGTCCAGTGAACCCATACACATCTTTTACGTCCACAGCACTCACACGAAGCGCGCTAACTGATGAATAAAATCATAATTTTCTGTTCTTTTTTTATGATAGTGACAAGATGAGCGAATCAGGTGCCTGATGGTAAGCATCATGATTACCCATATCAGACACAGTGCCACCCAGTGTTTTAAAATTCTAAATTCTGCGTGGCCCTGAGATATTAGTTGTTGAAACTTGTCATGCCAGTAATTTCGCTGGTAACATTGCATTATAGGTATTTCATACTTAATGTTAAAAGATTTCTTGAAGTAAACAAACAAAAGTTCTATCTGTTATATTATGAATAAATAAAAAAGAAGCTCTAAATAAATAAGCAATTTTTTTTTAATTTTCCTTGAAGTTTTAGTTAAGATTCTTATAAACTGACATCAATGTGCTTCAAACATATTCAACAGAGTTTACAATACGATGGATTAATTTCCCTATATTATATAAGGTGTCACAGAATCCTATATGTACATGATGTTAGAAAAGCGTAGTAATAATAATTGTTAAGGATTATACCTATATAATATACTTGCTGTGCCCCGCGGTTTCACCCACTTAGTCTCAGTTCTCGTGGGAATATCTGCATAAAAAGTACCCTATTTATTGTTATTCCAGGGTCTAAGCTATTTACATACGAAATTTCAGCTCAATCGGTTCAGTTGTTATTTATTTCCCATAAAAACCTACACCCCCCCTTTTGCCCCCCTCAAAGGATGATATCTGGAATAAAAAATTATCCATTTCCGGGACTCAAATTATCTCTATACCAAATTTCATCCAAATCGTTTCATAGGTTTAAGAGTTAAGAGGTAGACAGACAGACACACTTTCGTATTTATAATATTAGTATGGATCTATCAAACTGAACAACCTAACTGACTGAACCAATTTTGATGATTGTTTGCGATAATAAAGCCTGAAGGGGTAAAATAAGGGACGAAAGTTAGTAAGGACAGATGACAGATGACCATGCAGACGGAGACGCGTGCTCCAGCTAGTAGGAAATGAATAAAATAACACAACATACACTGACTGGTGAAAATCATATAGGTTCCTACTTTCTAAATTTTGTATCGAGTTTAAAATCAGCCAAAAGTGACAAATATTTAATACATGAAACTGAAAATTTATCTGAAAAAAGAAAACAAAGGATGTGTATCAGAAGATTAGACTGGACAATTAAATTGGGATGTATTTAATAGCACTCAATTTTCATTTCAAATCAAATAATCTTTAAAATGCAAACTAAAGTGCCTTGAATGGCTGCTTACATATGAAGATTCTGAAATACTCATTAAATAAAATAATTACCAACATCTATCGCTCTATCTATCAATCACCAAACATACTCAACACACATCACCAAACACACTCAAACACTCTTTCATTCTACTCGCACATCCCCTCTGTGCTCTTACAAGGCTGGTGTCATGGAGAGGGACTTACACACATCACTCACCCCCACTCACACACATTCATATATACACAACTTAGACCCCGGTTAACACATACTTTGAATACTTTGTATCCCGATATTTCCAAGGTAACGAAGACTGCGGGTGAAACCGCGGGGCACAGTAAGGTTTATGTAAGCATAGGTATAATATACAATATATCTAAGCATATGAAGTTGTAAACCCCATCTTTATCATCCATCAGGTGAGATGACCATGAAATCCAAATCCATGAAACATTGCATGGCTGGTTGGTTAATCATGCTGTTCCTGATATGTAATAATAAGAGTACGAATAGACGATCGAACTTTGTACGGCCGTACCATTGTACTACCTAATCTGTGATCCGAACATCTTCTGGCGCACTGTCCGGCGAACATTATAATTATTACCTGGTACGGTGGTACGGTCACTTGCACATCAAAGCGGTTCGATCGTGTGTCCGAACGGTTTGGGTTACAGATTGAGTAGTACAGTAGTACGGCCGAACCATGTTCGATCGTCTTTTCGTAGTATAAGCAGGCCTCCGTCACTCGTTCAAGGTCACGCGCTTATGTACCTGCGGCTCGCGTTCGCCCGAGTGAACAAATGAATGTCGGTTGCCACGCGGTCGCTTGAGTGTATGTACCGCATCCGCATCTTTAATAATAATAATAATAAAAACCTTTATTGCCAATATAAACATTAAAACTTAATCTAACATTCACTTACAATTTATTAGTGATAATTTACTAACTAGTAAATAAACTAGCTTCAAGGTAGCTAACTAGGTGACACCGTCATTGGCTTGCTTTCCAGCATAGGCCTCCCCAAGAGAGAGATTTCCATATCGGTCTATTGTCTATCTTTCTTTTCCATGTATTTCCCGCTATTCTTTTAATATCATCCGCGTCTATAGTAACGGCTAAATCTCGATTATATTTTAGGTAGGTAGTGTAGACGCAAATGACACTGCGTAGTATCGCACTGTTGCCTTCACTTCCAAATACGGGAAACGTGAAACGAGCCAAATCAGCTACTTTTTTATCGAATGCTAAAATGTTTTTTTGGTATGAAATAGCAAGTTGTGTGACGTCATAATGTAGTAGTTTGTCTTGATATAATAATATACAGGCTGAGTATTTTAAAAGGGTCTTCAAGGTCATCTACGAAACTACCATGAATTTGGAAAAACGCTGCCGATTTAAAAACTAAAATAGCATTTTTGAAAAAATTATTACCTGTGCCGGAAATCGAACAAAGCTAAATTAAAAAATCACACTGTATTATTACACCATATGTTAGTGCCATTAATAAGGATCAAGTTTTGGAACTGGAAAGTTATGCGACAAACTGTCACCCGTGCCGGGAATCAAATGAGTTAATTTAAAAAAAAAATATATTAACCTGTATTTTTGCATCATCTGATAGTTTCATTAATAAAATTAACTCGTTTTTAGTCATCCATTCTTTTATGTAATGATTTCGTAGCATAGACAACCCTACCGTTGCGTTCAATAACGTACGCAATCGCTCAAGACCACGGCAGAAGACTTAATATGTGCTCTCGGGTGTCCACGTAAGGTACATTTTATCATGTACGAAGGTCTTTTATATTATTGTAGGTAGTGTAACGAGAGGTATTTATTTATCTTTTCCAAGGGAGTGAAGTATCTGTTCTGTAAGGAACTATCAGTTAATCTGTGGTATAAGGTCTTCAACAATTTTCTTAATTTCTTAGCCAGTATTACAATCAATCAATTTTCTGGTTCCTTCTAACTGATCCATAACTTACGTGCATCAGTTGGACCAATGTGGATTAAGATTAGTGCAACAGATGAATAATTATAGCTTCTTAGGTTCTGTGATGTGATCGTGTTTTCGCAGTGCAATAGTAACATTCATATAAAAAAGAAAGTGCACAGATCAGAGACCGGACCAATGTCGGGAACATTGGTCACAGCAGTTTGTCGGCCGTCTGATGCAAAAAAAAAGAAAGAAAACACACTGGAGGAACAACAAAGCCGGCTCGCCGCCGCGCCGTTAGCAGCAGATATAAAAACGAAAGCGTAAACCGATAGTGAAAGTTTGATGTGTAGGCAAATATTCCTCGCTTCCAGGCGGAGATTCGTGCGTTCGTGGGTTCTGAAACGGGGCACAGGGTAGTGCGCCGCTAAGCTACGCCGCCGTTCCCTGGTACATAGCCACATACATTATGTACAGTCGACGGCGGGACGTGCGTTTGATGGTATCAACCTGAACGGAACTAGACAACCGACACGTGTATCTACATTGATGAGAATTTTCGCTTTTCTGTTTCCCCTCTTCACGTTTTACTGTTCAGCATTTTCAAATATACCATATACGGGAAATGTTCAGTATAACTCGTAACGAAACATTGCAAGTAAACGTCTTCGTGCCACACGCAAATACAATTATTATTGTCCTATCTCTTATTTTAATAGTTTAAAGCCGGTCATGCACGCTTGCATAGACTTAGTATATTGTACGCTAGTGTGTACTTGACAGGTTTACCTGTACAGTTCAACTGTTAAGCGGAGTGTGTATGTCGTATTGAAATCCGCGCAGGTTTAGGTTAGTTAAGGTCTCTTCTGACCCGATCTATCTGAGCCGAACGAAACTAATTGTTTAAAGGAAATCCTATGAACTTTCGTACTCATCTTTCGAATCGGACGAGGCGAGCGCGAAGTTACATAGAATTTCATATATAAAATTCGTTTCCTTCGGCTTGGATAGGTGTGCGTTTAGCTTTAAAGGATATTCGCACTAACAAAAAAATCTCGCACTGATTAATTAATGCCAGACGCCCCTTTTAAAAATCAGCTATGGAATGGCACGATGCGCTTCAAGTGTAGTGCGACCTTTTTGTCCGTCTGTACAAATCTCTGAAACGGTTAGACCGATTTTGGTGGGACTTTATCTGGCAGATAGCTGATATTCTAAGAAGTAACTCAGCTATATCTGTACACTGCAAATAAACGATCAAACATGGTTCGGCCGTAACACCGTACCCTTCGGTACGGTGTGAACTCGAGCTGCTTTGATGTGTAAGCGACCATACCACCCTACCAAGAAATAATAACAATAATGTTCGCCAGACGATCGAACATAGTATGGTGGCGATCCAAGTTCGTGGTACGGCCGTAACATATTCGATGATCTATACGTTTGAGATAATTTTAATTAGGGTTCCGTATAGGTCTGCCGATCAGGAAGTCCCGGGTCGATCCCTAGGTCATGTTAAATATTGGATATTTCCATTAGGAATAATTTCAATAACTGGATGGAGTCTGGAGCTGTGCCCTGTAGATGGAAATATGCTCGCCCCTATAACATGGGCCTAATAACATACTGACAAAATGTGGGTGTGCCTACTATGGGAGGAGTCCTGGGTACACCTCTGCCTACAAGAAAGGCGAGATTGTAAGTCAATAATAATAATAAGGGACAATTTCCACACACGGTCATCTGGTCCCAAGCTAAGCTAGAAGCCTGTACTTTGGCATCCAGATGACTGATATACAAACTTATATAAGCTTATAACACCCAGACACAGATCAAGCAGATATGTTCGTGCACACAAATGTTTGACCTGGCCGGGGATAGAACCCAGGGTCTGCGGCACAGAAAGCTAAGTCACTAACTACCATCTGAGCTATCGAGGCTGTCAATGTCCGTATAAAAATTTAAATCCACGGGTAGTAACGGGTAACTGCTACTGTGAAAATATAATAAAGAAATATTTGGAATCGATAATTCAAGTCTTTATTCGATAAAAGAATCTGTGTTGTGCCAATGGCCAACACTATGCAGTGTCAGCAAATATTTGTATCACGTAAATGTAAAATTTGTAAAATTTTTAAACCTAACGACTAGGAAGCTTTCTGTTGAGGACAAAGTTGCGTTCGTCGTAAGTCGCCCATGAACCGTTTTAATCTCGCGAGTTGTTTGCGGTGTTCCACAACTGGCGGCCATAAAACAATGCATCGAGCACGTGCTTGTATACACTTTCGAGTTCACATTCAAGGTCGTATACGCATTTGTAAGGATGTATCCGTAGGCCGGCCGGCGAACAAATACCGGTTACGTAACAATGTCCCACTTCCCACGATATACCTAGCTACACTTCTGTGCGTCCGTCCGTCCGTTCGGCGCATTTGTTACGCTCGATCCTATTGTTAATTTCACACCGATTACGATCAAGGATTGAAAACCAATCAATAGCTGACTCTGATACTAATTGCACAACATCAAAGTGCTTGAGTATTTTGATGCGTGGATTCTGTTGCTGAAATTGTATCGACGCACCTCTAGTGTTTCTCAGTAATTGGAGATGAGGTAACATCGACTCCGATTGGAAGGCACAATTATTGTGTAGCGGGCGGGCATTGTAATCGAAATTGCTATGACGCGACGTTACGCTGATTATTTATGAATGGCTCAAATAGGCGAGCGTTATGGAATTAGTCATTTATCTCGGCATGTTGTTTACCCACAATCGTGTTAGATAGTTGTCGATAAGGAGACACGTGGTTTCGGGGTCGTCGACCCGACATACTCGAGCTCGCCGACAGCTCGGTAATAATAATAAAATGTTTCCGTGCGACTGGTTCAAGGGCGAGCCGCTGATATCGGCGCCCGCTATATTTAGATTTAGCTGTGTGTGTCGATGTGTGTGTGCTTGTCTACCTACACAATTGTCTTGCATCTGGGTGGTATCCTCCATTTATTCAAATTGCTTTCGCTACCTCCTTCGATCTTTCTCCGGCGCTGCGTTTCATTCAGAAACTGAACTCTCGCTACTTTGTTTAACTTTGCACACGATGTCTTTCAATGTAAGATTTAAAAGTACGAATTTAATAATAGTGTTATACTACGACAGAACACAGATACGGCCGTACCATGTTCGATCGTCTATTCTTAGTATTATACTTTTCTGCAGCTGAAGTCGAGTAGTCAGTATACCTGGCAGCTACTGGTTTTTTGAGAGTCGACATCGTAAAGATCAGATTATCAGATAGGTGCTGGTAGCAACTGCGGTACTACCGTAAAAGCTTCGACACATCAGTAGCACAATCTACACTACTACACCTTCCCGCCGCCTCCCAAGCCAATAGTAACGAATGACAACTCGTGAACTTACCATCCGTCTGTTCTATCACTGAATTTATATTTCAAGCAATTCTAGGTAACCTAGTATTGTGTGTAGTGCAGTCTGAGCAAATTTCGCTCTCACTTTCGTATCGCAATAGCGATGGTGTGTACATGAAAACGAGATGAATGGGCCGACGGAGGCCGTT
Source organism: Hemistola chrysoprasaria (assembly GCA_947063395.1). NCBI lineage: Eukaryota > Metazoa > Arthropoda > Insecta > Lepidoptera > Geometridae > Hemistola > Hemistola chrysoprasaria. The sequence continues at coordinate 5,397,272 of OX346727.1, read as the reverse complement.
CATTTTGAGTCCGTGGTGTGGATTTCGTAAAATCAATGCGAGCCGCCTCGGACCCGCTGCCCGCCAGATAATCGTGTCATTGTGCCTTGCTTGGGTAATGGTTCCGACCTCGATCGTCTCCCTCATCGGGTCACTCACCGACTGAAACCTATTATAATTTGACATGATTTTTATGCTGATTAATCTATCTCTAGTCTCTACGATATTAGTTTTATTTTTGCATCCAATTTGTCTGTATTTAGTTGGTCATACGTGGCTTATTTACATCTTAATCTAATATAGGTAGAAAAATATAAACCAATAATGTCCAAAGTCACATATGGTATCAACCAATGGTCGCTTCTAATACCGCATCATGTCTAATATATAGAGAACACATGTGATTTTTTAAAGTTTGCAAGTGTCAAAAATTCATGAAACGAAGCCCCTTGAAATTCATGAAATTCAAATAATCGAAGCCCCTTCATTACAAAGACCTTAACTACCACTACTACTTCTTCCACACCTTACCACGGCTCACTCACTTGTGAACACTAAATGAAACCAAATAAAAAAGATTTCAACGTGACACAAACCGCGGGCGTTTCGACGTCATCACGCGCATCTTGAAAATGCGGTCAGGCCGCACCACCTTACATCACAACAGCAAGTATTGGCGAACAAAAACGTCACTCGTCACGCGGCCTGCACTCATTCATACTATATAATATGTTGAATGTTGTAATGGGGTCGTTAAACTGTGGTGACGTCACGTAATTGCCGGCTCCCTTCGCCAGTCTCGCCAGTTCAAATCAAAACGTCAGATTTATAACAAGGGAGCTCTCTAGGTCAAGCTCTTTATCATTGTTGTTGGCCTCACTGATAACAATGTTTGTGATAACGTTGGTAACACATATTAAGTTTTTGCCCATTGAATCTGATAATCATTTAGATGTACCTAAATCCTACTAATATTATCAAAATTCAAAAGTTTGTCTTATTTATTTTGTTTATTATATTTCCACGCTTAAGTGGCTTATCCGATTTCTCTGAGATTTGTTAGGTATAGAATAATACAAAGGATAGTTTTCAGCAAGTGAACCCGCGGATAAATCACAGCGTAGTATGTATTCTATATGTGTACGAAGTTCCTATATTTGGCTTATAAAAAAAAACCTCATATTGCTTCCATAAACACGCCAATAAATTTACACTTATTACAATCATTGACTGCCTCGGTGGTGGAGTAAAAGTCGCAAGCGCTCTTGCCGATTAAAAGTTCCCGGGTTCTCTCCCCAGATCAGACAAAAGTTGTCATTTGATTTTCCCATTACGAATTTTCTCAATGACAGCCTGAAGGCTGGAACTGGGCACGGTGAAAATAGGCTCGCTACTAAAGTGGCAAAGTGGGTGCATACTATGAGACGGGGGTCCTGGGTACACTTCTGCCTACCCATTTGTGGAGAATAGGCGTGATGATATGTTATGGGGAGCCTAGTATAAGATCAGATGACCGTGTGTGGAAGTGGTCCCATATAAAAAAAAAAGAAGATACATTGAAAACTATTAACAATGTTTCATTTTTATATTAAAACGATGCGGCACATTATAATAATACAAACAATGTTACGTAACAAGCAATGAAGTCGATAAAATGTAAGCATACGTTTCTATAGTATGTATAGAATATAGAGGCCATTGCCAAGGACTTGAGCGCGAAGGTAAATGACTTCTATTAAAGTAATATTATTATTAAGCATTACGTTTATATTAATGTAAAGTAGAAGGTATAGATAAACTTGTGTAATCTGTATTTTATAGCAAAAGCGGGCTTAAACAACACAGTATTAGCTTTGCTATTCGTTTGTATCCAGAGATCAGGTTGTGTTTGCGGCGCAATTTATCCCAGGATAGATCTGCGGATAACGTGAGCGTTGTGTGTCGTGATAACTTTTTTACAATACCAAGTGCAGGCGGTTGGAGGAAGTGCTCGCACTTCCGCGTTATTTAGTCTTCTCGTGACCACGTTTAATACGACAGCCGAAATGTCGAGGTAAATAAATTAATTTATGTTTTAAGCGGCGTTTAAGCCCAAGAATAAAGGGTGTTATACCTATTTATTTTAATAAATCATCCATATAAGAACTAGGAATAGCTCTACATATTTTTTAAGCGAACGTTGTGGTGGTAGTGCCACACCTTTGCCATTTATTCATCCGCCAAGCAGTAATGTGCAAACATTACTGTGTTCCGGTCTGAAGGGCAATGTTGCCAGCGAAATTACGAGTTTCAACAACTAATCTCCAGAATTTTTAATTTTAAAACACTGGTGGCACTGTGTCTGATATGGGCAATCATGATGCTTACCATCAGGCACCTGATTTGCTCGTCTTGTCCACTATCATAAAAAAGTCATTTATGTGTGTATTCAGTGTGATTTTACAGGATATTATTTAATCCAATAACCTTCATGTGTTATTCGTGTAGAAAACAAGTGTTTTAACTTGCCAGTGGCAACATTATCAAGTTGAATAACGTAATAAAGGGTTACTTTTGTTTCCCCGCAAAACCAGATTTGTTAGGTAGCTCGTAGGTTCGTACTTATTACATGCCTACCTACACCTAAAAGGAGTTCTCTAATGAATCCAGGTTGGGTGGAAAGGGGTCGCTTTATTAGGTCAGTAACACTCGAGATCTTTGTTTACATTCCTCACTGACTTTTCCTTGTTTGTGATTTGTGGTGTAACTCTTTTGGTCCCGGATTCAATATTTCGGCATTATGCCTAGGTGACACAGTGCGAGTTAGCGTATTAGTGAGTCTGCCGAGTAACTAACCTGCAGTAACTCTCACCGCTTGGACGTAACTTACGTGTAACTCGTACGTCAGAGTCGGTCGGTCGGTAGCGCGCATCCGAGTTACTTTAACATTTTTTGTTTTTACTCGCCTCTCGCCCGGTAGTAACTCAAAAATGACAGTAGCTTGTTCATCACTCGCATCGTTTGGTCGCGTTCAACAGTAGCTCGTTGTAGACAGCTAAGACGAGCCGAGCTACTGGCGTACGATAGACAAGCCGAGTAGCTGTCTACTGGCAAGGCAGTAGCTTGCACTGTGTAAACTACGAGTAAGGCATTAGAAGGTAACTTCGAAGTTGTATCAGAAGTTTATCATGGAGGTAATATTTCTTGTTAGTATGGGCATTAATAGCCCGCACTAGCTGTCATCGCTTGATAGCTCATCCGCTCATCTATACTAATATTATAAAGAGAGAAACTTTGTTTTTTTTTTTTTTTTTTTTGTTTTTTTGTTTGTAACGAATAGGCTCCGAAACTACTGGACCGATTTTAAAAATTCTTTCACATGTGGATAGCTTAATTCAGTGTGAGTGACATAGGCTATATGAGATTTTGAAAAAAAATAGGGATCCGTAAGAAAACTGCAATATTGTGAACCAAGGTGTCACATAATATAATTATCATATTCATAAACTTGCGTGCGCTGTGAAATCCATTGATGGTAGAATAATATAATGTACTAGGGGTTTGTAGTACTTATCAATATCTACAAAATAGTCCACGGAAATTTTATCCATCTATTTTGGTTTAGTCACAATAATCGAAACAGACATTATATGCATGCGCTGTGAAAAGTATTGGTGGTAGAATAAAGTAATGTACTAGGGGTTTGAAGTAATTATCAATGCTTACAAAACAGTATAGGTACATAGATTATATCCATCTTTTTTGGTTCAGTCAAAATAATCGAAGCAGTTCTCCTCTGTAAGGTGATGGAGCGCGTGGTCAACCACCAGCTCCTAGGATACCTGGAGGAGCACCAGCTCATTAGTGACCGCCAGTACGGTTTCCGACACGGCCGATCAGCTGGTGATCTTCTAGTGTACCTCACTCACCGCTGGGCTGAAGCCGTGGAGAGTAGAGGGGAGGCACTTGCGGTTAGTCTGGATATTGCCAAGGCCTTTGATCGGGTGTGGCATAGGGCGTTACTTTCCAAGCTTCCATCTTACGGCCTACCTGAAGGGTTGTGCGAATGGGTCACCAGCTTCTTATCTGACCGGAGCATCAAGGTCGTTGTCGACGGTTCTTGCTCCGACAGTAAGCGTATCAATGCTGGTGTCCCACAAGGTTCTGTGTTATCGCCGACGCTATTCATTCTGCATATTAATGATATGCTACATACCAGTGGCATGCACTGCTATGCGGATGATAGCACAGGCGATGCACAGTATACTGGTCGTACCAACGCCCCTCGCTCCGAAGTGGAAGAGTGCAGGAGCAAACTTGTGTCTGAAGTTGAGGCCTCTCTCCAGCAGGTCTCGGATTGGGGTGTACTAAACTTAGTCCAATTCAACCCAACGAAGACACAAGTTTGTGCGTTTACCGCAAAAAAGGCCCCATTTCTTGTAGCCCCTCGGTTCCAGAACACTCCTCTCAAGGTTTCGGAGAGCATCGGAATTTTAGGCGTCGATATTTCTGTAAATGTACAGTTCCGTGGTCATATTGCAAGCAAGGCCAAGCTAGCATCTAAAAAACTTGGTGTGCTGAATAAGGCGAAGCGGTACTTTACGGCGAGCCAGCGACTGTTGCTTTACAAAGCGCAAGTTCGCCCTCACGTTGAGTACTGCTCCCATCTTTGGAACGGAGCACCCAAGTACCAGCTTGACCCGCTAGATGCTTTACAGCGTAGAGCTGTCAGAATAGTCGACGACCCCAAGCTTACCGAACACCTAGAACCACTCAATATGCGTAGAGACATCGGGTCTCTTAGTGTTTTTTACCGCATTTACAACGGGGAGTGTTCTGAAGAACTTTTCAATCTAATACCGGCGTCACGGTTCTATCACCGTACTAGCCGCCATCGCTTGAGAGCTCATCCGCACATAATCGATACGTGGACGTCGCACACTGCGCGATTTTCTCGTTCTTTTCTTCCGCATACGTGCAAACTGTGGAATGATCTCCCTGCTGCAGTCTTTCCGTTGAGCTACAACATGGGGCTCTTCAAAAGGAGAGTTAATAAAGTCTTGAAGGGTCGGCAACATACTGGCAATACCCTTGGTGTTGCAGGTATCCATAGGCGGCGGTGACCGCTTAACATCAGGCGGCCCGTCTGCTTGTTTGCCACCTATGGCATAAAAAAAAAAAAAAAAAAAAAAAGTGATTATTTTTCATGCGGTGTGAAAACTATTGGTGGTAGAGTAAAGTAATGTACAAGGGGTTTGTAGTACTTATCAATACCTACAAAACATATACATAGATTATATCCATCTTTTTTGGTTTAGTCACAATAATGGAAGCAGTGATTATTTTTAATGCAGTGTGTAAACTATTGGTGGTAGAGTAAAGTAATGTACTAAGGGTTTGTAGGAATTATCAATACCTACAAAACAGTATACATAGATCATATCCACCTTTTTTGGTGTAGTCAAAATAATCGAAGCAGTGATTATTTTTCATGCGGTGTGAAAACTATCGGTGGTAGATTAAAGTAATGTACTAGAGGTTTGTAGTAATTATCAATACCTACAAAACAGTATACATAGATTATATCCATCTTTTTTGGTTTAGTCACAATAATGGAAGCAGTGATTATTTTTCATGCGGTGTGAAAACTATTGGTGGTAGAGTAAAGTAATGTACTAGGGGTTTGTAGTACTTATCAATACCTACAAAACAGTATACATAGATTATATCCATCTTTTTTGGTTTAGTCACAATAATCGAAGCAACGATTATTTTTCATGCGGTGTGAAAACTATCGGTGGTAGATTAAAGTAATGTACTAGAGGTTTGTAGTAATTATCAATATATACAAAACAGTATACATAGATTATATCCATCTTTTTTGGTTTAGTCACAATAATCGAAGCAGTGGATATTTTTCATGCGATGTGAAAACTATTGGTGGTAGAGTAAAGTAATGTACTAGGGGTTTGTAGTACTTATCAATATCTTAAAAATAGCCCACGATAAATTTATACATGTGTTAAGGTTTGGTCATTGTAACAGAAATAGTCATTAATTTGCGTGCGCTGCGTAAACCATTAGGATTATATCTATTAAAATACAATGTATCACGAATTTACTCCTGTTAAACGTTCACTATACCTACTTCTGCTACCGTGCGAAGCCGGGGCGGGCCGCTAGTAATATTATATTATTATATACGTGAACATCCCACTTTGTGCGATTCTCACGTGCTTTGACGCACACGTTATAAAATGTGGAGTAAGCTTCCATCCGTGGTGTTTCTGTTGAGCTACATCAAAGGGCTAGTCAATAAAATTGAAAACTATTGTGCCTTTAGGGATCGGCAACGTTGGACAGCAACCAGCAATAATACCACTGTTGTTGCAAATATGTATCCCAAAATATATGAACAACTAGCTGCTCCCCGCGGTTTCACCCGCGTAGTCTTTGTTCCCGTGGGAATATCGGGATAAAAAGTACCCTATGTGTTATTCCAGGGTCTAAACTATGTATATTTTTATATATGCAACAACAGTTGCAGTTGGTCTGTCTTTACACTACCATCTTAGACCAGACCTTACCACCCTCAGCATCTTACTTACCAACGTCGTTACCTTGTTTGCTATTGCCATATCAATGGTATAAAAATGTTTTTTGTATGAGTTGATAATATTATACTGAACACTAGCAAGACACTAGCAGACAGTGTTAGAGTGCTAGATTGTAGTAACATAATAACGGCCTTCGGAGCGGACTAGGCTACGCAGTCATTGGAATTATAATTCATAGTTGCATTACCAGTGGGTCGTTTGTTTGTCAGCCCGGAGACGGTTGTGCAAGGCACCTGTTGCCTAACCACTGCGCCTAGTTAGCGATACCGCGAGCTTGACATTCACGGAACCTCGTGACGGCACAGACCGAAATAACTTGCCGTAACCGACCGCATAACACGACGTAATGCTCTTTCTATTTATAGTATCTTATAATTAAATACATTTGTATGTTTACTTTCTGCTAGGCGATGACGTGTCGTGCGCCGGATTGATTATGCGGCAGGGCCACAAAAGCGCTCCGTTCTTGACGATTACCTATCGATCTAGAATATATATATTTTTAAATATCTCCTTCTTAGCAGTCAGGTAATTAATGTATGTGGATTTTTGTAGTGGTAGGCCTCTTATGCAGGGGGCCGTTTGGGGAAGTACCACACCTTTGCCAGTTATTCATCCGCCAAGCAGTAATTTGCAAACATTACTGTGTTCCGGTCTGAAGGGCAATGTTACCAGCGAAATTACTGGGCATGACGAGGTTCAACAACTTATATCTCAGGGCAGGCTTATATGACAGGCGCAGTGCAGTGCCACGTAGGATTTTGAATTTTAGAACACTGGGTGGCACTTTGTCTGATATGAGCATGATCATGATGCTTACCATCAGGCACCTGATTTGCTTATCTTAAAAACTTCGTCTTTCTTTCATAAAAAAATATAGTCTCTGTCACCGTGTTTCTCTATTCCCTATTCTCTACCGATGAAAGTTATCATGATTTTGACAGAAAGCTGCTGGTTTAGAAATAATAATATCTAATCACAACAATAATTAAAACTATAAATTATATAATAAATTATAAATAGTCAATAGCCGAGATACAATATTATCCATTTCCAAAAATAACTCGTGCACACATAGATAAAAATAACGTATTCGATAATGGACTACACGTCGTAAAAGTCTTCAATGTTTACTCATTCATTAATAGTGTTACACAATCGTATTATATAATACATAGTAGGTAGGTACAAACATAACTAGTAATAATAATAAAAGGTAGAAGCTCATTGATGTTGGAAACGGTTCGTATGTACCTACCCACTGTTATTCGTGGCACGTGGCGTCTCGGAAGTCGAAACAGATGATTCAATGAATACGTTTTACGTGCCATTGTTGATACTCAATACATAAAAAGTAAAACCGGTCAGTGGGCCTTTATCGTTTCACAGGAGCTCGATGAGACGAACGCAACGGGATAATAATAGCAATAACAGTCAATCTCATTCATTCTCTCGTTCTGGTTACAACTATAGCTAGGTAGTTATAGCTCGACTTTTTTGTAAAGATACGCAAAGGGATAGCCCGACGGCGGCGTTTAATATGTAAAGGAAGGCAAGGTTACACTCACACATTTGCGGCGTGTCGGTGTAAGATGCGTTTGTTTGTAGTAGAGGGAATCCCCAACTTTTTACAAACACAATCAAAGTTATGTAATGTTTGCTCGTATCCGTCGACGCACACCAACTGCCACTGTTTGTACGAATGCCAATGTTATACATTAAAGGCCTTGGTATTAGTCATAAGCATAGGTCATTAACACCGCTAATCTATAATGTATACCTACTTAGGTATGTATGTGACCTCTGTCTATATGTAATTGTAGTATATAATATTATACACATATAAAAACAGAACGAGATTAAGTGTGTTTAGTGTCGAGGCAAAGATCAGATTCAAGAGAAGCAATGCTCGTTTAGCATTAAGTTTCAAGGAATATTTTAGCCAAGTAGCAATTTTAAATTTAATCTTTTAATTCTTGATTCTACTCAAAATTTTACAATGTACCTAGTTCTCTCAAAATGTGTTAATTCAAAATTAATACAAACAAAGTAACATGATTCTCGAACACTTGAAAATGCGGTTGGCGGTGAAGCACAACTCAAACTGAAAAGTTGACTAAACTGCTAAAATTTAAAAAATATCTGTCTTCATATAACATCGCCCAAGGCAAACAATTGAATTGTGATTTAACGATTATTCCAAAAACAGCTGCGGGTACATAGTCATATGTTATTGATGAACTATTAGGTAACAGCACAAAACGCCGTCCTATCTCATGGACCTTGAGAGCTGAAAGGTGATTTCAGATTTTCAGTATCGACATTATTTATAAAATTCAATAAGCTAATTGTTCTACTAGAATTCGAACACGGGTCGCAATAATAAAAAAATACTCCTAATAAACTTCACATTTTTCGTATCTTATTATGCAAAAGTTCGTGAGGATGGATGGATGGATGGATGGATGTTTGTTACTCTTTCACGCCAAAACTACAGAACCGATTGGGCTTAAATTCACTATATATCTATAGATAGTTTAGACCCTGGAATAACATAAAAAGTACTTTTTTTTATCCCAATCACGAGAACGAAGACTACACGCGTGAAACCGTGGGGCACAGATAGTAATATTATGAATCCGAAAGTTTGTAAGGATGGATAGTTCAGTAGTTTAGACCGTGAAATAACACATAGCCATGTGTACTTTTACAACCCGATATTCTCACGGGAACGAAGACTTCGTGGGTGAAACCGCGGGGCACAACTAGTCTACCTATATATTAGTGGGCTACTTTATTTAGGAGTATTATTAAGAATAATATCAATTACCCGACAATATATGGTACACAATATAAAATTTATCTAGGGCAAGTTTACTTGTAAATCATGTCCTTTGTCACATGTGTGTCATTATGATGTAGACAAGAATGATAAGGGAATATAGAAACTCCCAATTGAACGAAGTCGGTATTATTCTAGTTACGCACATAATATAATTTAGAAAGGAAGAGCTTGGTCAGGAGTGAGGACCCTATTAGCAGTTTGTAGGCTTGTAGGACTAAATGTCCTGACTTCCAAAGGGCGCAGAAAACTTCCATCATGCAATGCACAATACACATCATTTATTGCTCGTGATTCGTGATGGTTCTACCTTCTAGATGTAGTAGGTGTGCACAATCAATTTTTTCAAAAAATAAAATCTCCAACCAGCTACGGACTCATCTTCAATATACACGAATTAATTATTAAGTACAATAATATCAACCGCTTAAAATACCACAAACCGGCGTTATACCACCAGTCTTATAAGTCCTAATGCTTCAAATCAATAATCACTACCAGATGGCAGCGATTCCAAGATGCTAGCGGCATTGCCTCGTTGAATGGCAATATTGAATAGGTTGGGTCGGAATGCCAACATTTTGGACACGAGTCAGTTTAATATAAAGAATGAAGCGCTTTCTTAACAGGATACAGGACCTCTTAGCAGTTTGACACAATCAACACATTTTTGACAAATGTTTTGTATTCCCCTGTTTCCTCCGAATACAGTATTACCTTCTATTTGATATATTTATATCCTGATATTTTAGAGGTGAAGTAAAGTATGTCCCTATCGTTTTATTTTTTTGTTTATAAACTCTACTTTTTTTTCTAGTGAACATCCAATCACGCGAGTTAAACTGCGATTTTTGGAAGTTCACTATGAAAAAACCAAGGGTTTACAACAAAAATTTAAATGACAAGGACATACTTCACTATAAGAATATCAGGATATAAATTTATAGAATGGGTCAGTTCTATATTCGGAGGAAAAACGGGAATACAAAACATCTATTTGGTAAATTTTTCATAGGATTGTGTCAAATTCCAAGAAGGCCATGTTCGCTCTTAAGTTTTTACCCAGCAATTGCTTTGAAAAAAACACACTGAAACGACGTGTTTTGCAATCGGTGTCCGAATGATATATTTATTGTAGTAGAAGACAAGGTTAATGTTTCAGTAATAATAGTAATGACATAATATTGATAATCGATAGAAGTGGGTGAATGCAATCGTGTCGTCGCTTGGGGATTAGTAGTTAGGATTCCAGTCGCATTCCTAACGGCACCTATGCTTGCCCTATCGCAACACGCTTGTAAATCTATCGTAAATCGTAATACATACATAATTTCATTTAATTCAGTGTATTGGTACCATCGGAATTCTTGCTCCGAAATCGACAGTAGATACTCGTATATATATATTTTTTTTATTATAGTGAGTGACGAGACGAGCAAATCAGGTGCCTAATGGTAAGCATCATGATTGCCCATATCAGACACAGTGCCACCCAGTGTTTTAAAATTCAAAATTCTGCGCGGCACTGCACTGCGCCTGTCACCCTGAGATATGAGTTGAAACTCATCATGCCCAGTAATTTCGCTGGAACATTTCCCTTCAGACCGGAACACAGTAATGTTTGCACATTACTGCTTGGCGGATGAATAACTGGCAAAGGTGTGGTACTTCCCCAGGCGGCCCCCTGCAAAAGAGGCTTAACACTACAATTTCATATATTCCTATATATAATATATAGTATTATATACAGAGGTACCAACGGAAGACCAGTGCAGGTTGTTCTTCAACCTGCTTATGCTGAGTTGGTACCGTTTCGCAACACACGCAATGTTAGCATTATTAGGCTAATATTTGTGTACGTGTGTTGTTTGTAAATTTTTTTTTTTCATAATATATTTACAATGCGACGACTTTGCATTGGACTCGACTTTGTGTCCAAACTTGGCTCAAATTGGAAATTGCTAATAATTAACTCAATCTCTGCCCTCTGCACCACACAATGACTAATACGAACACCGTGTCCAAGGATTGATCCACAATCCACACATAGGTGTATTAACAATATACATTGGTGCAAATGTAGCCATTATACCTATAACAAAAATATTATTCTGATTGAAAAATGTTGAAAACACAGTAGATAAGCATCTAAACCTTCGTAGATGAGGCGTATTTCAATATTATTAAGAAGAATTAGGTGTGTTTATAGCAGGATAAATGTATTAACCGAATTATTGCTAAAATCTAGGACGATTCGCAAAAGACTGGATTATTGGAAACGAAGCAAGGTTTTCTCGGTCTTCCTCGGACCATATTTACATATTTTAGGGACATTGCAAAAACATAGTGAACCCTAGAATAATCGCGACCTCATCACTTAATCATCATTGATTGGCTGATAATCTGGACGGATGCGCTGATCGGCGAAAATCGCTAGAAGTAAACTTAGTTGGTTAGGTATTTTATATTAGCCAATCTGCATTCTGGTTTGACTGCAATTGACCATTGGATTTTTGTAAAGGTCCTTAAAAATAGCCAGGAATATTCTCGTTTTCAATTATCCTGTTTTTTTTTTTGCAATCGTCCTAAGGTTTTCGCAATGATTCTGATACATCGTAACTTACTATGTGTAGGGTAGCTAAACTACGTAGAATATTCAGGTCAAGTCAAGATTAACCATACATAGGCCATTCGCCATTAAGGCGATATAGTTTCATCGCTTCACCTAGACTCTAGACGAGCACTTTCAAATGTAGCTGAAATAGCAGAAAATTACTATTTTGGGGTGTCAGGTCTGTAGAATGCCATCAGCCATCCAATACCGAAATACCGTTATATTTCATCACGTTCTTTAAGATGTCTCTCGGTTTCCCCTCCAGTAGATACGAGGCCCGTCTCAACGTCTCTAGTTCTGGCCGGAAAACTCGCTGAGGTATCGCAGGGTCGGATGATTACTTATTAACGTAGGTGGAGGATGGTTGGCGCGGGCGGGCCGCCCGGAGCTCGTCGCGCGATCGATGCCGCTTCGGCCAATGGCGCGCTGCCGCCCCCGCTGCCTGCACCCTGCGCAACCCTCACCGCTCCACCCCGCGCTAACCGCACCCCGCAACACCCGCCCCATAAATCATTGAATCCGCCATAAAACACACCAATGTTCGTAAAAATGTAACTCTAATTGGCGGACACGCAGTCTGATCCCACCAAGTCACACTACATCCGGAACTCTTCAGAACGAGGCTGTAGTTTGAAGACGTAAAACATTGATCAAAGTGTAATAGCAATAGCGCTTCCCTGTCGCTCGTTTCCAACGTCGCATCGGAGCGGGGCTCGTACGAATAATTGAATTTCCATCATAGAACAAAATGAAAACTGAAAACTGAAGCGGGCGACTTTGTTGGCACAGCGAATTATTTCGGACGTCAATTATTTAGACACGATATCTACCTGCCTGATAATTTATATTTACTGTAAAAGCGTAAAAGCTTTGCTGTTTTTGTTTTCTAAAATAAACTTTGTTATTGAGTAAGAGTAGTAAAGAGTTTATGATATTAAGTTGATATCAGCTTACCTGTTATGATAATTTCTATTATAGGATTTCACACTGCGAAAATTCCATACATTCTATAGTTCATGGGAGGTATTTGTGAGATAAAATAAACATTCTATTGTCCATCCGATTCCGCGAGGACAATAGCTACTTCTAAATGACAATAGGAAGGATAACTCATCTTGTTTTTCAAACATTGTAAAAATAATATTTAAAATTCTACTTAGAAATTTCTTTTTAGAATTACATAGGGTCTTATGGAGTTAGGAGTTAGGGGTTATATTATGGGATTATACTTAATGTTAACAATATTATAGGTATTAGGTAGGTTGTCGGGAGCAGACGTCACTCCATGTCGGAGCTTTGTGAGAGGACCCTTGAAGTTTTAGGTAGACAAGATTCATTGTCTCCCTAAAACTGCAACATTTGGATTATACGTTGACTACACTACTCACAGCCCATGATGGCTTGTTTCAAGCAGCATATTGGGAAAACCTGTTCTGTTAGAGTATAATAATAAATATACAATTTTTATTTAATGCTGCCACTTTAGAGGCGCTCTTTGCTTAAAAGTGGAACAGGAGATATAATAAATACCACTGTAATATAGGCACCTGGAAACATGTAACTGGAGATATCTTCCTCCGAAAATGTTATCGCAGAATGGCACACAAAATGAAAAAAAAAATGTTCAGAATTAATTTCTTATTGTCAAACACCAAATAGGTACTATTACATTTTCTGAATTGATTCACTTTGTTTCAGCCGCCACGGGGTTACGGTGGGCCCCCTTACGGAGCGGGAGCCCCAGGCGGGCCCCAGCAACCTCCAGGTGGGTACGGTCCTCCAGGGTCGTACGGTCAGAGGTACCCACCGCCACCTGGACCACCAGGCGCGCCCAACACAAGGCCTCCCTTCTCACATCAGGTAATAATTCGCTCATATACGGATATATATACATACAGGGTTCGTTCCAGGTGTGCTACACCGTTCCGAAACACATTTTCTGAATAACATGTTTCCGAAACACGTTTTCCGAATACAATGTTTCAGAAAGTTTACATTACATCCGAAAAATATCGCATCGAATGTCCACCAGCGAAAATATGAATTGAGTTTGTATCAATTCGCTGCTGAAAACATTCGGTGGAACATTATTTGGTGCTGTAAACTTTCGATACGTACTACATTTTTCGGAAACATGTTATTCGGACACATTCGATCTTCTGGTGGACATTCGATGCGATAATATTATTCGTTGCGATATTTTTCGGATATGTAATGTAAACTTTCAGAAGCATGGTATTCGGAAAACGTGTTTCGGAACCGTGTAGCACAACCCAAAAACTCAAATTGACGTCAATGATTGGCGTGACAAACTATAATGGAGCAGCGACATAAACTGAATGTCCACTTCTGAAATAGGGAGATATCATTCTTGCCCCATTAGCATGGGACGGGGATATATTTTGTTGTGGTTTTACATTGGGCTGTTTGATCTAGGTACGTCGATATATACCTGCCATGCCTTTATTCTTCATATGTTTCAAAACTGTTGACCTTGGTTTGTTAGGACTCGAGCTCTAACAAACTAGATTATTTTAGATCACTAGACATCAAGACGAAGCGGTCAAATAAACAATGTCTATGCTATACTAGCTGTGCCCCGCGGTTTCGTTCCCGTGGGAATATCGAGATAAAAAAAATTCTGTGTTATTCCAGGGTCTAAACTATCTATAAACCGAACTTCAGGCCAATCGATTCAGTAGTTTTAGCGTGAAAACGGATCAAACGTCCATCCATCTAATCAAAACCGCGCTAGATGGCGTTGGAGTTGAGTTAGAACTCGCTAGCGTTTTATTCAACTGTTACAAACGTAACTTTTTTACATTGTACTGAGATTTGAGATTTATAATATAAGTAGGATGAATATGGGAAGAAAAAATAATTACCTACGAGCGGGATTCGAACCACGCACCTTTCGCACCAATCCGCGTGCATATAGTAGTATTTCAAGCGAATAGACCGTTTAGTCTATAAAAATATGAAATACTAGCTGTGCCGCGCGGTTTCACCCGCGTAGACGTTCCCGTGGGAATATCGGGGAAAAAGTACTCCATGTGTTATTCCAGGGTATAAGCTACCTATATATAGTTCGACACAAAAGAGTAGAAAATAATGGGGGCGCCACTGTCTTTTACAAAAGTAAAAACAATTTCATCAACACATACACTTTAAATTAGTTCCGTGTTTCTACTCTTTTGTGTTCGAACTAAACCAAATTTCAGCCCACTCTGTTCAGTAGTTCAGTAGTTTGATGGCGCTGGAGGTGAGTCAGATCTCGCAAGCGTTTTGTTCACCTGTTCAAAACGTTAGTTTTTTACATTGTACTGAAATTTGAGATTTATTATATTAGTAGGATAATGTCTATGATACTGAAATTAGTTTTAAAGATTTTTATTTCTCATAAAGACAGGAGTCATATGACATTAAATGAAAATAAGGCAAATTTTCATAGCCTAGAACAGTTATTAACAAAATACTTCAATATGTTTTTACCGTACATCTCTCTTAGAAAAAAATAGGGATTCGTGAGAAAATAGTAAAATAGCAATATTGTAAACCAAGTTGACAAATAATTAATCATTAATTTGCGTGAAAACTATAAATGGTAGAATATAATAATGAACTAGGGGTTTGTATAACTTATGAATATCTTAAAAATAGTCCGCGGATAATAATATCCATCTATTTTGGTTTAGTCTCAATAATCGAAACAGTATTAGCATGCGCTGTGAAAAACTATTGGTGGTAGAATAAAGTTATTTATTTAGGGGTTTGTAATCCTTATCAATATCTACAAAATGGTCTGCGGACAGTATATCCATCTATTTATTCAATTCAAAGAAATATTAAAAAGTAACACACAAAACACTATTTATAAAACTCACTACCTACACTATTTATATTTTATATACAAAACCTTACTTATTAAATTAAATCTATTAAACCCTTGGAGGAAGGGTAGGTGGCCAGAATGCTGGCGGCATTGCCCCGTTGGATGCAGATGCTTATCCTCTGGGCAAAATACAGGCCAGCATTCTGGTCACCCGATGCCTCCACCAAGCGCTTAGCTAGCTCCTTGTACAGTTCCAGAGCGGAAGGCCCCCACGGACCCATAGTCTCTACCCCAAACGGCACAAACATGTAAACCTTGTCTAAGTTTACATACTTGTGCCGCTTGAGGTTTTCAGCCTTAAAAGCGGCTGCACCAGCCTGTGAAGTTGTTCCTGGAAAGTGGGAAGGAGCCAGAGTATCCACACATGTGGCGTCCCACACCAGGGGTTTTCCCAGCTTCCAGGGAACAAGGGTCATACCGTCGGGTCTCCTGCCGTCGTCCCTCATTAGTCCGTTGGGTTCCAACACTGATGGGGCGCCGGCACTAATAAAGGCCCGACGGATGATATCGTTCAGGCTGGCGTGTCGTGGGATGCGTCCAGCACTTCTCGAGCAGGATAATCCGTGGTGGCCGAATCGGTCTACAGATTCTCCGCAATCACAGCGGTGAGGAACTGTACAAGGAGCGCCAATCCTTAAGGATGCCGCCAATCTAAAAGTATCATTATCTAATAGGTTGCCAATATTACGGGATGGTAAAACATGCAGCCAAAGCCCCGATTCCCATCGGGCAACAGCAAGTAAGCGAGCACGCTCTGTAGAAGAACTTGATGAATTCATCAGGTTGTTAAATTCTAATCTACAGAGCGGCTCGTCCCACTGTCTTTGGGATATGGGAGTTTTGGGCAGAGATTCCGTTGGGCAGGCTCTTTTCCAACTTTCTGTAGCTTCTGTAAAATAACTTAGTTGACAAAAGTTTGCACCTGAGTGTGACAGAATAGCGTGCACTAGTTTAGTAGTGCTGTATATGGACGAACAGAAAGCTGGCAGAGAAATACTAGAAATTTTGCGAATGCCAAGGCCTCCAAACCTTATAGGCAGGGAGGCCTGGCGCCAAGTGCGGTCGTCAAAAGGTGTGTTTAGTATGGTGGTGAGTGTATCTCTTATAATATTGTCAAGCTGTTGTGTAAGCAAGGGGTGATTCCAAAGCTGACAACATCTAAGATGATACATAAATTTTGGTACAAACAGGCATCTATTTTGGTTTGTCACCATCATCATCATCATCTAATCCATAGGACGTCCACTGCTGAATATAGGTTATTTCTATTTTGGTTAAGTCACAATAATTGAAACAGTGAAACATTCATTATTGGTATGGGCTCTGAAAACTCTTGGTGATAGAAGTTATGTACTAGGGGTTTGTAAGTAATGTACTTATCAAAATCTACAAAATAGTCCGCGGACAATTTATTGATTTATCTTATAATATATATAATTAATTTATCTGTTAAGGTTTGGTCATTGTAACAGAAATAGTCATTAATCTGTGTGCGCTGCGTAAACCAACCAATCAATTCTCATACAAAAGTCGCGATATAACTACCTGCTACACAGCGCGCAACTGGCACACATGGAGTTGTGTACACGCGCAAGAGTGTGAGTGTGAGTGTGAGGTCTCTTCCGAGCTCAAGGAGGGCTCGTCTAGAGCTCAATCTCGCTCACGGAGTGATGAAGGCCCGATTGGTGGGCGGATAACAGTGTCCATTCTGTACTTAGTATTATTATCTGTTCTGTGCCATTAGGGATCTATAGAAATAAAATGTATCACGAATTTACTCCTCTTAAAACGTTCACTATTATTTCTATATTATTTAAGGGTCGGCAACGCACCGACAACACTCCTGGTGCTGCAGGTGTCAATAGGTGACGGTAACTGCTTTACATCAAGCAGGCCGTCCGCTTGTTTGCCACTCATCGCATACAAAAAAATTAAAAAAAAACTATACACCTATGCTTTCAGCTACCCGTGCGAAGCCGGGGCGGGCCACTAGTAGATAAATAATAAAACTGGAACAGTAAATTTATAATAATATTTAAATGATCGCCGCATACCTGTATAATTATGGATTTCATTTCGTTTACACAAACCGCATTCGCCAATTACGCGTATAAACGTAGATAGATGTGCATACGACCGCAGATTAATTCTGATTGATGACTAAGATAATGTAGAAGGGTCATTGTCCTCTGTGTACATGGTCACATATTAATACATAATAGGTATGTATGACACCGCGTGGAAAATAGCCGTGATTATTATTATTATGTTTAATTTTTATTCCATTGTATTCACTGGTTACGAAAAGATCTTACAATTATTTACTTACTTTGAAAACATATTTTTGAATGAATTATTACAATGTTTGATGCAAAACATTTTTTTGTACATTTTCTTAATGAATCATATTATTATAATAATAAATGAATCATATATTATAATATTCCTTCATCAACGCTATAGAAACTTATTACACGGATAAATTAAATGAATAACACGTATGCTATAGATCCCCCACGAGATGTCTTCTGAGAAATGTATGCTTAAAGCTCCGTCGCTAGTCGCCGTGTTATAGGTACAATTCATATTCAAGTCCCAAACTAGAGAAGCAACTCGAACGTTTCCCAGAATCGTTGAGCCGGCGGCGGCGCGGCGCGTCGGAGCCTCATCTACTCACGTGAACATAAACGTTCTATCATACTTATAGACCCTGCGTAAGAACATGCTCCTAAAAACCATGGCAGTAAGTTCTAAGTTGGCCTGGGGCCTGCAGACACGCTCGAATGACGTAAGCCGCTCTGCGCGCTCGCTGACGTAAGCTCGTTGTGCAACGGAGCCAGAGGTACGCTTGAAGCGTGGCTCTTGAAGCGAATTGGTGTAGAAATTTTTAAGAAATAATAGTTCTTTGATGAAGCAGGTTATTTATTATTAAATACTATAGGAAATAACCATTAATAAATGAACGCGTCTGCCTATTTTACACAACTTTTTAGATATGTTTTCAGATAAGTGTGACATAGATTTAAAAAAATTAGTTTTATATAATTCATAAAAAAACATACATTCACGCCTTTTTCTCGAAGGGGTAGGCAGAGGTGTACCCAGGACTCAGTCCCATAGTAGATACACCCACATTTCGCTAGTGAATAGGGGGCGAGCCTATTGCCATCTACCGGGCACAGTTCCAGACTCCAGGCAGTTATTGAGATAATTCATTTTACGTTATAGTGTAATATGGAGACTAACACAAGAGAACTTTTTAGCCCACTCTAAATTTTTTGATACATTTGAAAGTGGTTATACTGAAGAATTGCCTCGATGGCGTAGAGGGCGCATGCTCGACTGCCAATCAAGAGGTCCCGGGTTCGATCCCCAGGTCAGGCAGTGTTAAATATTGGATTTTTCCATTAGGAATTATGTCAATAACTGCCTGGAGTCTGGAACTGTGCCCGGTATATGGCAATAGGCTCGCCCCCTATTACATGGGACCAATAACATACTGGCGAAATGTGGGTGTATCTACTATGGGACTGAGTCCTGGGTACACCTCTGCCTACCCCTTCGGGAAAAAGGCGTTATATTCACGCTTTTTTCCCGAATTTTTGCTATGTTATGTTATATTAAAACTAGCTGTGGCCCGCGGTTTCACACGCGAATCTTCGCTCCAGTAGGAATTTCGAGATAAAAAGTACCCTATGTGTTATTCCAGGATCTAAACTATCTACATACCGAATTTCACAATACATTCCGGACTGCCTCGGTGGCGTAGAGGGCGCATGCTCGACTGCCGATCATGAGGACCCGGGTTTGAGCCCCAGGTCAGGCAGTGTTAAATATTGGATTTTTCCATTAGGAATTATCTCAATAACTGCCTGGAGTCTGGAACTGCGCCCGGTAGATGGCAATAGGCTCGCCCCCTATTACATGTGACCAATAACATCCTGGCGAAATGTGGGTGTATCTACTATGGGACTGAGTCCTGGGTACACCTCTGCCTACCCCTTCGGGAAAAAAAGGCTTGAATGTATGTTTTATGTTGAGTACCCAAGGAGGGTGTTATATATAAATTTAACATGTCTGTGGTATCGTATCTCTTAAACAAATGGACCGATTATGATGCAGTTTTTATGTTCGAAAACTGTCGTGATACTTAGCTATGTCATCTAAATTGGTGCAGATGTGTGAAGATTATCTATCTGTCTTTTATAGCGGCTGAGGTGGGATATGTGGGCTTATGAGAGCTATATCCAGTGGTCGGATCAATTCGAAATTTGGTATTTCTGTCACTTCATTAATATTGCAATGGTTGCCACTCTGCTTGTGAGTTAGCCGCGTCGCGCGTTTTTTAAAATATGTTTTTGTTATTTTTGCTACGATCAATCATTTTAAAACTACCCACAATCCGTATAACACATATATTTTATACTGTTGAGCTTACGGTTGTCGAAATAAAAGAACGAAGTAATGTATAAAATAATAACACTTAAAAGTAGTTTATTTTATCAATTCACAATATATTTATTTTAATATGTTTTAACCTATTTATGTATATCGGCGAGTGGGAACCTGGGAACAACCCTCAGGCTCAACGCCAAACCGGTTTCGAGTCAGCGGTGTCAGCGAAATTTGAACGCTCGCTGCACATGATAAGGTTCTATTTTTGTGTCAGCATAATTCAACATTCTTATACTCAAAAAGGTGATTTCATTGAGAGTGACTTTTCTGTATGTTAGCTATTATTTATTCTGAGACTATATTATTTTATATACTACGAATACACGATTGTACGGCCGTACCACTGTACTACTTTATATGTGATCCGAACTTGGTTCGCTACCATACCATGTTCGATCGTTTGGCGCACTATCCGGGAAACATTATTATTATTACTTGGTACGGTGGTAAGTCGCTTGTACATCAAAGCGTTTCGATCGTGTGGCGTGAACACCGTACCGAACGGCACGGGTCACAGATTAAGGAGTACAGTGGTACGACCGTACCATGTTCGATCGCCTATTCGTAGAATTAAACTAAACATATACGTACGTTCCTATTAAACTGTATTTAAAATTTCATGGCTAGGAATTAGCTACTGTTTTCAAAAGTAGGTTCTTGTTGGGTCTTATTCGTGCTATTTTTATTGACTAGGTTATATTCTATTGACACACCACTGACATTTCGTCGACGCCCAATTGAGACTATTGAACTTGGAAAAGTTGTCGAGACTGTTATGATACGCGATATCTCGGCGCGGCGAAGGGGCTTGGCCGTGAGGAGTTAGTAGGGTTCTATATAGCATCTTGAGTTCTCGATGGCTCCTCCGAGATACGGCCCGCATACGGGTGCAATGAATGCGACGACATTTTCAAGGACGCGCCTCAGGTGATGACGTACGCGAACCCCAACCCCCTCTGACTCCCGCGGGTGTTCCGGCACCCACCTAATAATGCACGTCTACGCTCTGTCTACGGAGTCCGCACTCGTTGCAACCTTGAGTGCTAAGGGGACACCCCTATTCGCACCTAGGGTTAAACTTGAGACCGTATAAACCAGCAAGAGAAAAAAGATTTACTCGCTGTGTAACCTCAGAAGGTATAACCGTTCGAATTTATACTTCATGCATTCTCCTCACAAAATTGCTGCAAGTATGTATCCCACTAATTTATACATAGGTAGGTATTGATGAAGTTTATATGTATCATAACAATATCGACCGAGTGAGAACTTGTGGACATTGCTAGCAGTGGGACCACAATGAGATAGTACCTGTATTTAAAATAATATAAAGTTATGGACTGCCTCGGTGGCGTAGAGAGCGTATGCTCGACTGCCAATCAAGAGGTCCCGGGTTCGATCCCCAGGTCAGGCAGTGTTAAATATTGGATTTTTCCATAAGGAATTATCTCAATAACTGCCTGGAGTCTGGAACTGTGCCCGGTAGATGGCAATAGGCTCGCCCCCTATTACATGGGACCAATAACATACTGGCGAAATGTGGGTGTATCTACTATGGGACTGAGTCCTGGGTACACCTCTGCCTACCCCTTCGGGAAAAAGGCGTGAATGTATGTTATGTTTATAAAGTTATGGCTCTCTAATTATCGTAATAATAGTGGAGGTGTGATGCACTAGTGGGGTGGCGGCCCCGTCAGCTGAGCGAAAACGAAAGTAAACAGAACTCGGTCAAAGGGTTTGTACCACCTACCCGCAATATTTATGTGGGTACGAGGGGGTGGTACCCCACACCCGTTTCAGTCGCCCTCCTTTGATGGATTGGTTGGCGACTAGCGCGGATGCTCTACTAAACTCAGCTCAACTCGGCTGCCAGGCATTAGTCTCGATTTCCTGCTGCTCCCTACTCCGCCAAACTTTTACCGCGAAATTATTATTCAGTGAAAGTTCACGAGATTCTTTGTATTTTGTTTTCGGCACAGGCGACCTACCGCCTTCCACCCCTCGAACTCGAAACGTTGCCCGCCTTGAAAAGTTTTTCTGAATTCGGGATTGCTAAAATTATTTCAAGTACCAAAATATTAACTTTACAACAATATTTTCAATATATTTATTTGTTCTTGAAACTCGTTTAGGTGGTTGCGTTTGCCTACCCTTTGCCAATTCTGAAATGACAAGCCGACTGTCCATCAAGTTCTATAAACTCATAATCCTACTAGAAGTATTGCTGGGCCGATGGGTGCCGTCAGGTATTGGACAGGTTTCGGCTCACGGACTAATGAGGCGCAACATATCCAATTACGACGCAGCAGAGTGAACCGGACGCGGCCCTCACTCGGTACTCGGACACCATTGACCATTACCGTACACCCAACTAAGCTGATTAAGACTCTTATGTAATCAAATACCTGTATCCTCGCTTTTAAGCTCATCAGAATTTCGTATCTATCATATAATTTATTAAATAATCAAGTTATTTAACTGCAAGGCCGCGTGTGCATAGAATAAGGTATTTAATGTTCATATTGGTTCGTTATCAAGAACAATACAGCGTACTGGGGAGGCCGTGAACTAATGACGTCACAGTTATTCAATTATCGTCAGCTGGCAGGGGGAAAACATTAAAAGTGAATGACTTCTCTTGACCTGGATTAGTAAATATCAAGTCTGCTTTTATCTACAGCCTTGAATCGTGACGCGGAAACTGGCTGCTCAGTGCTCAGTGAAAGCATGATCGAGTAGTGCGGGCCTGTTTGCTATTATTTATTACAGGGAAATGGACGTCAGTTATGTTAAAATAAAATGCTTTGTCTTGAATCAGAACACAGGCCAATCGACTTGACGTAGTTTATTTATACGGTATGTTCCTTTAATGTAGATGTTTAGAAAGAAATTGTGACGTAGCTATAAATATCGCTAGATACTTTTGATAGTCAAAAAGAAACAAAACTTCAAATAGGTATGCCTATACTTTGAAGGAAATAAACTAAATGGTCTTAGAAAACAGCCGATAGCATATTATAGAGAACGGTTGCACGAGGCACGCAATGCAGCAGCACTTAGGTACCGATTGTACCTAACAGGTTACATTACACACTTATTTTACAAAGGTAGGTCTTTGTAGGCGTAGATGCGTTGTAGTGCACTCGTTTGCAAGTAAACTGGTGTGCATAATGGATACACGGTCAAGGCCATTCGTGGCCACCGACCCGTGCTTGCACGTGCCCGATTGTTCTATACTTTATACGAACTTGGTGCCTCACTATATCTATTACCTATACTATGTACCTATATGTACTACGTGTGCTCTGTAAAGTAAAGGATTTTGGTTCTGATATTTTTCGTACTGCACATCCTTAAACGATCTAATACATCGTCGACTAAAACTTCTCGGTACACCTGAAGCATTCAGGCGTAGTCAAGTAGGTAGTCGGTAATGCTTCATGAACTAATAATATTTGCTCTGTAAAGGCAGCGCCGAACTTGTTTAAAATCTCAGAAGTATGCAAGCACATACTCAGTTTTGAGTGATAAGTTGGTCAAATATGCTGCAAACTCCAAACGCCAATCTTGAACACAGAAGCATTTAGTCATGGCAAGTAACAACAACAATTCAGACTGGTGTTCTGATAATATCCTCTAATGATGATCACTGATGATCGCCCTGATGACGAGAATGCGAGGCAGTTCCAATAGACTACTAGCGGTTTAGGTAGACCGATTTGACGGACCCATCATGAGTCATCATCTAGGCGTGCATGATGCTTGTTGCTCTAGTGCTAAGTGATGGGTTTATTAATTTTAGTCAGATTTTTTAGTTTTATTATTTTTTGTGTAGTGTAGCTACTAACATAGATAAAGTCTTCAGGTTGTATAGATTAAACCGTGATTGTATACTAACACAATGGACTCTGTCCGAAATAAATTTATTTGAATTTGAATATATTATAAGGAGGCTTCAATTCTTTACTAGGAGAACCTTGTATTTAATAGCTTCTCCATCAAAGAAGTCCCTAAAATTGTTCAACATTTAAAATCTCGATATAATTTTTGATATAATGGGTAAATGTTCTACATAAGTCTGGAAAGTGTTATTGGATTTTTCCATTAGGAATTTCTCCATACCTTTCACTGAAGTCTGGATTTGTGCTAGGTTTGACACCTAGAGATTCACCTACATGGGACATAAAACATACTGGCAAAATTTGAGTGTGCATAACACAAAATGTGTTAGCCTTTTTTTCACCCGAAGGGTTGAGATGTACGTCCATTCCAATATGTAATAGGGGCTACATGGGACTCAGGTCTTAAACTAAGCAAAAATCCAGACTTGCTGTTATCTAGAAACTCCTGATGGAAAGATTCAATATAATGTTTGTCTAATCTTACGAATCGAACTCAGCACCAACACGCTCAGCAGCAGTGTATTCCACCACGACACTCACAAGTCACAAGGCAATTTAGAAATGGGATGTTGTGTAATATGTGTAAATGATATGAAGTAATGATGAAGGATGATGTTCCTCCAAGGGGTACGAGCGCGGCGGGTCCCCTCAGCCTCCGAGCCAGCCGCCGGGCGCGGCCAGCCCCGGCGCGGCGCAGAGCGCTCCCGGACCTATGTCTCCCACTCAGGACTCGCAGCACCCGCATATGCCGCCGCATGGGGCGCAGCCTCCGCCACATCAGGTAACACGCTGCCAAATATTTCACTGTGGAAACACTAAAAAATACTTTTACTCTCTATTGATCGATAACTTAGATTAGGATTGCTTAGATGGTTTGGACATGTGGAGAGGATGGACGAAAAGAGATTGACAAAAGAGATTTATAAGGCTAGTGTGAATGGTCAAGTCGGTAGGGGTCGACCTAGGCGTACCTTTCATGAACAAGTTGATGTTATCTTAAGGAAAGGCCAGGTCAAAAGTACCAACAACCGACGAGCATGCATGAAGAATGTGATGAAAGTGGAAGAAGCGAAAGTTGTATGTCAGGATCGTAGCAAGTCTCTGCCTACCCCAACGGGAACAAGGCGTGACTGTATGTATGTATGATCGATAACTTAAACAGTTTATATTATCTATACTAATATTATAAAGAGAAAACACTTTTTTAGTTTGTTTGTATCGAATAAACTTCGAAACTACTGGATAGATTAAAAAAAATTCTATCACTTATGGAAAGCTTAATTCAGTGTGAGTTACATAAGGGCGTTATTAGATTTTGAAAATCTCCGTAAAACTGCAATATTGTACACCAAGGTGTCAAATAATTGCCAAAAAATTTCACTCATTTGCGTGCCCTGTGATTATTGATGATATAATTAAATAATGCACTAAGGTAAGTTTATTTTACTTGTCAATATCAACAAAACATCTGTTTTGGTTTAGTCACATTAATCGAAACAGTCATTATTAGCATCAATATCATCATCATTTTTTTTCACGATATTTCCATGGGAACGATAACAACGCGGGTGAAACCACGGGGCACAGCTAGTAGATAAATATACCTTGTACAAGTATTTGTCAGGTTTCCGTTATGATGTAGAACAGGAATTCCAGAAATTTCCACAGGAACGAAGTCGTGGCAATTAGGCTAGTTTATTATAATATTAGTTAATTAGGTAGTTAATCTTACATTTATAATACAATATTTTATTATTACCATATACCTAGTATCTATATTCACTTATGTTGCTGAAATTCCTGTCCAACCGCTACACCGGCAAACAACTTTGTTTTAACGCGACGGACCGAAATATTCACTGATGAAAAGGACTGTTTAAATTTCTCATAAATTATACATATTATATACATCGGTACATATAGTTAGTGTTTAGTTATAAATCATCTTTAGAACGAAAATAATATATTCCTGTAGGTTTTTAACATTTATTATAATCGGAATTTGTTAACCAAAAATAGATGGTAATTGTGTGATGAAAATAACAAAACATTATAAGGATTATTTATATTCACTATCATTCTGAGTTTCTTACTAAATTAGTATAATAATTGGTTGTACTCAAGTGAAATTATGTTTGCATTTCGTTT
Source organism: Hemistola chrysoprasaria (assembly GCA_947063395.1). Lineage (NCBI taxonomy): Eukaryota > Metazoa > Arthropoda > Insecta > Lepidoptera > Geometridae > Hemistola > Hemistola chrysoprasaria. The sequence continues at coordinate 5,370,844 of OX346727.1, read as the reverse complement.
ATCTGAGTGTCGCGTAGCTCGCCGGCGCCGAGCGGCGGAAATTTTCGATAATTCCACTCTATTGGACTACTTCGCGATTGATACCACGTTCACCGTTCATCCAGAGATAACTACTGCGAGGAAAAATAAATGACTGCTTTTCTGACTTATCGAATTGGTTCTCTTAAAAAAATGCAGACAATTTTCTGAGTTGGCATTGATTCTATAGATAATTATTCAAGAGCATGTGTAGTTTGTGTAAGGTTTCGGAGTTGTAATGAGTATTCAAATGGAAAGGATTCTGGGAATTGAATGAGTCAAGCCCGTTTTTATTAACGAGACTCCTAAATCTGCGACCGCAGCTCTTAGAAATGTTATTCAAGAAAATACAATAGGTAGATTCTCTGTAGTAAAAATATCTTGGGCGAATTGTTTAGTAGTATTATATCTGAAAATTGCGTCGGCACCGACGTAGCTCCGCGTAGTAGATACGAATCTGTATAGCTTTAACGAAATTGAACACACTCTATATGGAAAGTATAGTAATCAAGGGTGCTCGGCGGATGGAACTTTGGCTATGAACTTTACTGATATCGCTACGCATTAAACTGCTGCCGAATGTACGGAACCCCTCGTTGTTAGCAATTTTTTAAAATTACCTTATCCGACCATAACTATTTCAAGAAACCGTCTATGGTCATACCATACCCCTCGTAATGGACGACTTTTACTTTCGTTATGTTTGTTTTCCTGTTTCTTCTGCGCTCTTTATTTTTACTATTATTGTAATCATTGAAGAATATGGGCTTTGTTTTCTTTGTCATTAACTATAATTTAGTAGGATAGTACTAAGCAGTTGCTTTTACGAAATTTACATGATCATTTCTTTACTGTTGAGTCTAGTAGGGACGCTAAGACTAGTATTATCATTATCTTTATAATATTACTGAAGATCTTGATCACTAGTTGGTCCGATCATCGAGTACAGATGAAACTTCTCTTGCTGTTTTTGTCGGCAACCATACTTTCTACTCCTGGCATCTGGTCGAACTCCTTTCTTTTTTGTCGGTATGTCCAAGTCCAATTTGGCACCCGACTTTGGATAAACTTTTTTGTTTTTCGAAAGGTTTCGCTGACAGTAAAACTATTTTTTGTTTGTCCACCTAGTCGTGGACCTCAGTCTCAGGCTTGGTAATCTAACTCGACCCTTCTTCAGCTCTCCATGTTATCGCCGCTTCACTATGTTGTCCTCTGTTCTTGCTATTTGGCCGAAGTAAGTAAGGATATGACGTAATGCAGATAGTGGATAAACCTTGTTAACCATCTTCACAAGCTATAGTATCACGAAGAGTTTCTTTAAATATCACAGTTAGCGAAACGCCCTTTACAGCTTTTACGAGACACTGTACAAGTTGTACACTGCTGCTCATAGATAGGTCTAAGCTATGTACACATCAAATTTCAGCCCTATCGGTTCAGAATGGCGAAATGCATAAACCCAGAAAACATAGATACTAGCAAACTTTCGCATTCATAATATTTGTAGTATTATGATATGTACGAGGGGAGGTCAAAAAGTTCGCGGAATGGAGGGTTTAGAGAGGGAAGGGGGTAGTTATTTTTACCTGTCGCTACTTGTTGACTCAATACAATTATAAATACTAAGTTTCAGCCCAATCGGTTCATAAACCTTTGAGATATCGCTGGATAAACAAGTCAATCGGGTAGAAAATATCAACTATGGAGAAAATTGAGTATCGTGCCGTGATTAAGTTTCTCACTAAGCAAGGAAAAACGCCTCAGAACATTATGGAAGAAATGTCATCAGTTTACGGGGACTCCTGCCCTGGAAAAACAATGATTTACAAGTGGCATAGTCTTTTCAAGCAAGGCAGAGACTCAATTGAAGACGATCAGCGCTCAGGTCGGCCAATTGAAGCAACGTCCTCAGACATTGTTGAAAAAGTTGAAAAACTTGTTCTAGAAGATGCACGCCTAAAGAAGAAACAAATCGCAGAAATGACTGGAGTATCATCTACGACCATTTTGAATATTCTCCATGACCATCTTGGCATGTCTAAGGTCAGTGCAAGATGGGTACCGAGAATGCTCACAGCGCTTCAAAAACAGCAGCGCGTCGAGTGTTCGCGCGAGTTTTTGGAGCTGTGTAGTGAAAACAGGGTTGAATTTCTGAACCGAATTGTGACTGGAGATGAAACTTGGGTTCATCACTATGAACCTGAGTCGAAGCAGGAGTCAATGCAGTGGCACAAAAAAGGCGCAGCACCGCCCAAGTAGTTTAAGGTGTCACAATCGGCCGGAAAGATTATGGCTACAGTTTTTTGGGATTCCAAGGGGATTTTATTGATCGATTATAAAGATAAAGGTGTCAATATCACGGGGAAGTACTACGCTACACTACTGGAAAAATTAAAAGTAGCAATTAAAGAAAAAAGAAGGGGAAAATGGTCTCGAGGTGTGCTCCTTTTGCACGACAACGAACCCGTTCACAAGAGTCATGTTGCGATGGTTGCCTTACACAAGTGCGGCTTCGAAACTTTAAACCACCCTCCCTATAGTCCAGATTTGGCCCCTTGTGATTATTATTTGTTCCCAAACATGAAAAAAGAGCTTCGTGGAAAGAAATTTACGGATGACGATGAAGTGAAGTCGGCAATATCTGCTTATTTTGAAGGCCTTGACGAATCATTTTTTTTCGAAGGTATAAATAAGTTATTTGAAAGGTCTGAAAAGTGTATTAGGGTTAATGTAGAATATATTGAAAAGGAATAATAATTTTATGTTTAAATTCACCCCCCTTCCTTTTCATTCCGCGAACTTTTTGACCTCCCCTCGTAGCATCAACCATAATTGATAATAACGCTAGTATACCCTCTATCATCCCTCTATCATGAACTTTATGATGTATAGTAGTAGTACTATACGTCATAAAGTTCATGACCAAAGCGTCAACGTCGTGTCGTGTACACAGTTCGTCATAAGTTAGTCACCGTTCAACAACGATCAGAATTCATCTTCCAACGTTGAATTCCGATTTTGGCGTGCTCGGCTTAGCGATTTGCATATTTCAATGTAGTGATGTATAGAGTATAAGACTGCACGTGGCGAGCTTGGTATTGGCGACTCCATAATGAAGATGTATTGTACAATTGATTGAGAGTACGATATTATGTCTACACATTTTCATTCCGATTCAGAATATACTCGTAGACTACCTTTCAAGTTCGCTAGCTCTCGAAGAACGTTATCCAATCCCTCATTTCCATAGTTTACAGTTTTATTGGTTGAGAGGTTGTGTTGGTTGTTTACTTGTTCACACGAAAACGAATGAATGACTTATCTGGCTGAAGATATGTAGTAGTTTCGACTCTAAAATAACACAGGGTACTTTTGGGAGGTTGAAACCGTAGAAGTCACATCACAGCAGTCTAGTATTATACATCTGTAGACTGTAAAAAGCACAGAATACCGATAACCTACAATTATATATACATATTGAAAGCAGTTTTTTGAACCAAATAAAATTATGAGACAGTTTTTCAATATCTCCTTCATATGATTCTCAGAAATTATATTTTTATAGTTCATTGTTATCAAAATTTTGTGAGTTAACCTATTATGTAACTAATCCAATACTTGATAATTAAATAAACAATTTTAAAGTATATGTTTACTAGACCTAAATGCTTACACACCCCTAATGTAATTGTGCGATAAACTCGTCACTTAGAAAATTAACAAGTACTCTTTTAGGGTGGAACAAATGGGGTATGTAGAGCACTTATAATTTCTGATCTATCATGAAATGGTGAGAAAATTTAATGAACATAAAAAGAATACCAAAAACAACTCCTTAGAAGTGACGATCATAATCAGGGAACTTTTTTTTTGTGATAGTGACAAGACGAGTAAATCAAGTGCCTGATGGTAAGCATCATAATTGCCCATGTTAGATACTACAGCGCCACCCAGTGTTTTAAAATTCTTAATTCTGCGCGGCACTGCACTGCACGGGCTTGTATAAAAATAATAAAAAACTTAAATGTTATCCAACTTTTTTTTCGTCCAAACAGATAAAACTAGGTCCAATTCTCAGCACTTAATATATTATTTATACATACAATTTAACTAAATTAAGACTAACACATTGCTAATGTTAATGTCGGCTATGACACAATCTTCTCTATTAAACTAAAAGACGTATAAAATGCCTTCGTACAAATATGTATGTAATTCTATTTGCATCAAAGAAACTTTTATCATAAGAAAAAACAGCAATTCGACCAAACACATTGCAAAAATTAAACGTCAATAAGGTATTAAACGTTCGACAGAGTAGAACAGTCTAAACTCGGGAGTAGGGAGCGAGGTTCTTCTGTCGATGTTATACAACACGTCTCTGACTGGAAGTAACCACGGACAAGCCAAGCGAGGCTAAAATTTATGCTAACATAAACCCGACCGGCTTCAGCGTTCGTATTCGGTACCAACTCTACCGAAGCGACTTCGCTAGCTGCGCCGTACAGCTTTATGCCTTTAGTCTCATTCCACTCGCTGCTCTACAACGCAAGCGTTTGCCGCTCTAAAAGGAATTCTTGTTTCCAATCAAACCTGAGAACGTTTGTAATTAAAATGCTTATGTTCATTCCATTTGTGTTTTTTATCTGGTATATTGGTTAAGCCATCTGCTGAATAATGAGATCATGATAAAGTTTTGTGTTTTTCGAAAAAATACACCTAGGTGCGTAATATTTCTAAAATCTCTTTCAAAATTAACGGCAAACGAACGCTGCTCACGTTAGGTTAATACCCAGCGACGTCGGTAGAGAATTTCGAGAGTCAAGGGCCATTCTAGCATCGTGATCGCTCAAGAGTCGTACAGAGTACGGTCGAAATGAAACGTCGTATCTTATTTTATGATTAGCGGCTCGAAAGCGCTTTGTAATTTTGTTAGTTCCGCCTTTCTGGTGCTGGGGGCTGAGCGCAGAGAGTGGAGATCGATGCGAGCGCTCCACGCGAGTGCGAGTGGAAGAGATTGACTCCGCGCTAGCTCCATCTTTCTCACACGAACCGCCTACCAGGCAGCCATGTTGCGCTCGACCTGCGCTCGCCCGACCGCCATTGTAGCATTCGTTGTCGCTGCTAGTGATGTGCATCACATCTCTCGATATTTTTGTATTTTTAGTGTCATATTATAAGGCTCGTATTCTCGATGGTACCATGTACTATAACTATCTAGTATAGTGTCTGCGACTGGGATAATATTCACCCCACGTTTATTTAATGATTCACGTAGATTAGCTCCTACATCCATTTGGATAAGTTCTAGTCTATTATCTACAAGCTTTGAAACTAATTGCCTAAAATGTACCTACTTTGAAACAAATGCTACGAATGCTATAAAGGAAATTAAATCAATTATTCTGAAAAGAATGTCCAAAAATATTATTATAACATAATAATTTTACAAACTCGAAGCTGCCACTAGAGATTAAAATCGCATTGAATAATAGAATAGTTCTTCGTTGCAAATAGAGAAGCGCTTACGAATGTCGATAAAAATTGTCGATAGCAAAGGCATGCAGTGGACTTATAGCCGCGGCTCCGGAATTAAAATGTCAGACGTGCGGCAGCGTGGGGGCTCACAGGGGCCGCGAGGTGGTGTACGGGGGGGTGGGAGAGCAACGGGCGCCTGCCGTTATTAATAACCATAAGCCAGCAGACGCACGAACGTCCAGAGGGGCCACGCCAGCCGCGCAGTAATGAGGAATCACTAATTATATTTTACTGGACTTTTGTATAAAAGCAACATAAAATACAAACATAGACATGTTTTTAATGAACGCTCACCTCTACGCCATGCGATATTATATCAACTCTGACAGGCAATTTCAATCCATTAGGTACAGTTTCGAAGCGTTCTTCCATACACAGCGTAAACATTGGCGATTTTTATAACTCTCTATCAGATATTGAAGTCTGGAAGTGGAACAAAATGACAAGATAATATAATGATACGGCAGGCGAGGCACCGTCGACTCCCATTTAATATTCCCCCACAGTAGGCGCACCGCTTGCTCAAGACAGCTCTCTACCCGTTCGCTAGCCGACGTTCGCTGTGCTAGTAAAAACTCTGTATTACATATTTTATTGTAAAGGAAATTTATTTGTCAAATGTGATGATATAAATTGCTTGAATTCTTTTAATTATGACTTTAGAAAGAGTGAGTTTTAGAAATATGATCCGGTTGAAAGAAATGCATTGGTAAACGTTGATTGGGTAAAAGAAGGAAAAATAATCTCTTGTTTCTTCTTACACCTTGTAAAGTTATATTTTCGAGTATTTAGCTTGAACAGTTTAAATTGCAATCGCTACCAAGAAAACTGTGTTGCTCCGCAACGCGACAGTGTTCTTGTTTTTGCTCGGTACTCTACACAAAGAGCAAGTTATCGCCGGCAGCACTCCAAGTAGGCTCTCGCAATAACAAACTGCAAAATGCTCCGGATTCCACGAACTTTACAGTGGCAGTCCCGCTCTCTACTGGAAACCTCTAAAGCGCTGACTGGGGCGCGCATTCCCTCCTGCGGCGGAGTCACGCCAGGGCTGTCGAGAATTGCCGACTTGGATAAATTATGCCGCTCGCCCCCCTTTTGCAATCTCCGCAAAATAATGCAATCCAATTGTGCGGAGAAGAGAAACTGACATTTGTCTTGTTCTTTGTATTCCTTCTACTTTAGCTGCGTTATTAAGATGATGGTGAATGATTAAGACCATTTTGATAGGCTTGGAACTTGGCACTGTCGAGTGGTCGACGGTTCCTTGATTCAGTTTTAATTCCCCTAAATATAAATCAGTCTAGATGCTCCTCTGAAATTCCCATAAACTTTAGATAGACGACCGGACCCCGTGCTGATAGGGAGATATCATTGGGGACTCCGCTTGGGGTTGTTTGCAATTCATTATAAGTTTGAAAAGGACTTACCTTTGCCAGTGTGCACTTTCCGAGTCCGCTGCTATTTCCGACTAAACGCAATGCTCCACAGTCCGCACTAGGTATTACGCTATTAATCTCTTTGGACCTTTCCAACTTAGCTTTAAAAGTAAATTATACGAGTATGTCGCTAAGGATTCATGTCGTGCACTATCACATGTTCTGATATTATTATTTTTTATACTAAATAAACTACCTATATAATATAATTTACTATAGGAAGTAAGAACTATATATATTATTATATAGCCCCGTTACTCCTATTAAAAATTATGAAAGAAAACGTGTTAGGACTTCCTTTCTTGTTCCTTTTAATGGTGACTTGGATTTGTTAGGACTGTCTTACCATCTCTCAAGCTGAATGGCTCAGTTTGTTACAGGTTAGTCGATGTACTTACAGGAAGATTTTTCTGTAAATGAGAGGCATAAGTCGTGTGAGGGCACAATAATAACTCGCCCATAACTGGCTATCAGGCTTTACCCTCGATTTTCCGCCTAACTTCATACTCTATTATGAGAGACAACATCATTAATATGCGACGTTCGGGCCATTTCGCGAGTCATAAAGCCCGTAAGGCCCGTCCAGAATCGAGGTCCGTTTATAAATAAACTCCTGAAATCTTTTGCTAGAGATATTTCTCGCCCGTTTTGATACAGAGATATAGCCACTTTTAGCTTAAACTGACTCCGACTGTGCAGCCGAATTATGTGCTAAAACATAATATAGAGGCTAAGTAAAATGTTATTTGTAGATACAATTGTAAATTATAAGAATGCAAATGTGGGCAAAGCTTACCAAGCGATTCATGGTTATTGACAGAGCAAGAAAAGCGTCTCAGTTTCAGGATTGGCCAAAAATGCTTTTGTCCCTCTGTCAGTCAGTCAGTCAGTCTGTCAATCTGTTCTCGCCTACAGGTCGCATTTTTCAATCGATTTTGACGAAAATTGGCACACAAGTACTTTGTTTTTTTTTTTTATCATCTCGATTTTTGATTAGGGGTGAAAAGGAGGCAATTTTGCTGTAGTTTGCTGTTATTTGTCGATGTATTTCAATCAAATTTGAGAGGTACACTAAGTACATTAATTTTTCCCGTTTTTCCCGAAGGGGTAGGCAGAGGTGTACCCAGGACTCAGTCCCATAGTAGGTACACCCACAAGACGGGACAATTTATTGGATTTTTTATAATGAATTTCTTATTAGCAGCTGGAACCTGTATTGGTGCCCGGTTGTTGGTAAAAGGCTCGTTTCGCTATTACATGAAACTTGAAAAAAAAAAAACTTCTGGCTAATTTTTTTTTATGTTTCATTTAACCTTACGGGGAAACAATGCGTCATGTTATGTTATTACCTTGTATAACCATTGCAGGAAATAGATAGGTTTTACCATTCCGCCATGTCTCTCACCAATTTCATCCAGCTGCTTTCCGATACTCTGCGTGTATTTATGCCAATTAATCTGTTCTATTTGAAATGATCTTTCTTTAGAATTTCAAGTCTTTCATCAGATAGATAGAGTTTAGGTTTAACCTATACATCCATTCCGATCGTAGTTCGTTGTGAACTATTGCTGTGTCATTGTACAAGATTTGAAGCAGCAAAGACTGGCAATTCTCAACGAACGGAACTCCGGGTTAAGGCTCGCGACTTGCAAACTTTTTGTCATAGTCGCGCTCGTTCAAATTGGTATTTAATTCGAACTGCCGCAGTCTCGACTTGGACTTAACCAATTTGAGCCCGACTCATTCAAAAGTTACGTTTCTGTTCTTAATAGTTTTGGATTTAATTTCCGGCTGAGTATCTTAGTGCTTTTTACGTGACTGTCTAAGAAGGAGTTTACTGTAGCCTGATAAGTTTGACATTTGTATTCGGAATAGGCTTTTCAAAGATATCGATGTTCAAATGTCAATCCCTCCAGAAAACTATACCTTATTTCTCTTAAGCCGTGTCTACAGCTAAATGTTAGTAACAAAACGTTGTTATCTAACCGTGTTATATAACAGCCCGTCCACAGCGACTTGACATCGAAAAAGTATGTGTTAGCAGTTATCATTTTCTAAAATAAGCTCCGTACAAGGGCAAGTGTTTTCATGTTTAAAATCCATTGATTCCGACTCACGATATGCTACAGTCTCTAAATAATAGAAAATTGCTAAATATTGTATGCTACAAAAGGAGATTATTATTTTCAATTATTCAGCAGAGATGTTAACGGCACGAGCGCTAACAAAAAATGAACTACGAACCCCCCCCCGCAGGCGAAATCGGGTGATGTTTTCCATCCGCGACAGATAACGTGTTAGCGTGTTATATAACAATATTTTGTTATATTACACCAAAGCCACGCCCACTTTTGATGTTATTGTGTTAGCTAACACAAAAACATGCCGCTGCGGACCCGGCTTTACATATCAAACAGGTTGTTTCGTAAGAGAGCATGGATCATTTCTCACTCTAAAGAAGGATAAGATTTATTTTAGTAACATAATCACTTGCAGAGATCCCACACAGTTAATAATGCCAAGGTACATACGGACGATACGGATCTACAAAAAATATCTCGCAATAATAGGAAATTACCGAACAGGCAATTTAAGGCAAAACTACATAAGTGGCTGGTAGAGAAATCGTAAATGACATCAAGCAATTTTTAAATTTTAGCTAAATTATCGCTGATTATGTATAAATGCTTTTGATTATGTTATGATTATAATTTTAAATTATTGTATCTGTTGTATTCCTATATTAAATTCATCTAATATAAAAAGTATTATAATTTCATTTATACCGTATTTCTCTAGTTTCTTCGTTTTAATTTTTGACATAACTATATGAAAATTGTATAAGATAGAAAACTAGGATATTTTGACTCATTAACTTTTGTTTATTACAGGGTTATCCACCACCACCCAGGCCCTCGCAGCCGTCCACACCTAACGCCCACGATCCAGATTCGGTAAGTCCATATTTTATTATATTTAATCTCAATAAAAATTTGACTGCCTCGGTGGCGTAGAGGGCGCATGCTCGACTGCCAATCAAGAGGTCTCGGGTTCGATCCCCAGGTCAGGCAATGTTGAATATTGGATTTTTCCATTAGGAGTTATCTCAATAACTGCCTGGAGTCTGGAACTGTGCCCGGTAGATGGCAATAGGCTCGCCCCCTATTACATGGGACCAATAACATACTGGCGAAATGTGGGTGTATCTACTGTGGGACTGAGTCCTGGGTACACCTCTGGCTACCCCTTCGGGAAAAAGGCGTGAATGTATGTTATTTTAAAAATTTCGGACACAACTTTCTTTTTAACTTTCGGGCTCCGGAAGAAAGGTTCAATTTTCAATTTAATACTTACTTCTGAGAGGTTAAACTTTACAAAAACAATACAGGTGTATAAAAAAAATTAATGAGTTTCAAACAATCGTCAACAGCCCACGTAAGCTCGTGTGGCATTACACTCGCCGGTATACAAAAGTATACGCCAGAATTCGTCTTGCAATTGATCGATAAAAACATTGTTTTTCGGTCGTGATTCATTGCGTTCTCGCTCATACTGGCAGTGATAATTTTTTAATGCCAGCATACCTTGCCACTTGCCGGTACTTGTAGTTGTTGTAATGTACAATCAATCAGAACTGTCGGTTACGATGAGTCAAGCGAAAATCCGCCTATTAAAAAGCTATCAGCCGTCGACTAGTCATCCAGCCCCTACTCTGTAACCAAACTCTTGTGCAAATCACCTGAGTCCCTGCCTGAGATAAAAATACGTAACTCATATATACATTTGTACTAAGTTACCGCACTTGAACTATAGCGATTCTAAGTCCAGCCACCTTATTACGGACGCAACAGAAGTGTGGAAAGCGTTTAAATTGCTAAATGTCTGCTGTCAAATGTCATTTTTTGTATACATTTTGACAGCAGACATTAAGCAATTAAACGCTTTCCACACTTCTGTTGCGTCCGTAATAAGGGGGCAGTTTTCATATTTCTGGGTACCCGGGAATTAATAAAAACAGAATCCATTTTTCTGAGAAAAATTTTCTGAGGATTGATCAAACTTAACAGTTCCGTTAGTTATTGTAGATTAAGACAGTGATATCCTACGGGACCAAATCACTGTATTAATCATCCAATCGTAAAACATCACATCTCGCCTTTTTCACAAAGAGGTAGGCAGAGGTGTACCCACAAGACCCAGCCCCATAGTAGGTATACACATAGGTATGTTTTGTATGCGGGCACAATTCCAGACTCCCAAGCTCTATCATTTAAAACTAATATAATCAACTGTCCATTCATAATTTAAACAATCGTTTTACATACTTTCCATTAATTGAACTTGTAATTGTTAACTAGCCATGAAACTGTTTCAAATCAAATAACACTAAACACGCATATAATAATTATGATTAAATGTTATCTCGCAAAACCAGTTTGCATTATAAACGCACCTATAACTACTTCTCTGCTTACGTCATACGACGTCGATATGACGTCTACGATACACAGGCAACTCAAACTAAGACACCGTTTTTATGAGTTTAGACGTTTTTGTATGAACACAGTATCGCCAATATCGGGGATGTATTGGATCATTTGACCTTTCGTTTGAATTGTCTGTGGATCAGCCTTAGCTATTTAATTGGGTCCTAAAGCATCCCATAGTTTCAACTGGGGCCTTCCCATAAAAGTAGGTATATACAATATGAAGCAGAAAATACACAAATAAGCAAACGTGTTCATGCCATGTGCAAAAATTGAGTCCAATGAGAATAAAAAGGGGCAGGGCCGTTTGTTTATGCAGTCCCACTGCATAACTTTACGATTTCGAACGGACGTTTTCAGTTTTTACGTCTGCCACTGAATATAAGCCTTCGTTAAAACCAGATTTTCCAAATAATAAAAAATACCCAAGGACTGCACTGTTACATTAATGGCTGAATAATGTTCACAGCAAGACGCGTAAGGAACTCATTCCCACGCGCAATATATATAGCTTCATTCGGTTTATATCTCGACGGAGATTATCCTTTATTTTTACAACATTACTATAATAAAATAATTTCTCATATAACGTATTACATTACAGAATTTCTCGTGGGTTATTCCTGAACTAGACGTTACTTTGCACAATATTCATTTTGCACGTTAGAAATGTCGTGAGCGCGTATCTAATTACAGCACTTTTCGTTTTTATCACATATAATGCCTCGTCAGCCACATGTCGCTTTGTAGTGGTACTCGTAAAGAAAATTACTTACTATTACAAACTATTATTTCCTTATTGATTGGTTACGATTAAATTAGAGACGTCGTTTAACGCATAATTCTTTACTGTCACCGGCCTAACCTTTATAGTTAACACGTGCTACATTTATTATTCTCTGTAGTAACGGGTATGAAAATTATGTATGAAGATTATCATAAAAGTGGTGTGTCTTCCCTAGCGTACACGGTGCACATGTGCCCGCTAAGGCCAGCCGCGCCCGGGTCTATTTGTAGACTGGCACTCCATATTCAGCCAGCAAACCGGGCGCGCCGCGACACTCCACAATAAGCTTGCTTGCTAAATTGTCCTGACCTTTAAAAACCTGCTCACCGCGTACCCGATAAACGTAAAATTGTTTACACTACTGTTTCCATGAGAAATGAAAGCAATTTCCTATTCGATAACACAACAAGAGGAGGAAATTGAAGTGTCTTTACGTCGATGTCTGTTTATTTGAATTAGAGTAACGCGTTTGATTCAGTTTATGCCTTCTAGAAAATATGATCCCAGACAATCTCGAGGCGTTTGTATGGGGGTACAAGTTACAACGTTATAAGCATAAGGGTGGGTATAGCTTGAATTTTAGGGTTCCGTACCTAATAAGGAAAAAAAGGATCCCTTATGCCTTATAGGATCACTTCGTTGTCCGTATGTCGGACAGACAGACCTGCCTATCCGTCTGTCAAGACCCCTTTTCTTGGAAACGCGTTGGTTGAGGTATCAAGTTGAAACTCTGTCAACAGCTCAAGTCCACGGTCCATTGCTGCTGTAACTTAAAAAATGGTATCAATAGATACGACAATTTTACCGCACAATTCCATACTTTGCATAACGGGCTAAAAACCTCTAGGGTACTTCCCGTTGGCCTAGCATCATGAAATTTGGCAAGAAACCAGGAAAGGAAAAAATCCCAAAATTGTTACTAACATGTTTCCGGTACACTAAGCATACCTTAACAATTTAATTATTTACAATGCAGCATTTGGTATTCCTAAATGTACCTCACAAACAACCCTTAAAACATCGACATTATGTATAGTGAGAGTCGGGGCTGTTTGATGTTGATTGATACCGTTACACTGCTCGTATTGTCTGCCGCCGGCCCGCACCGCCCGGGGGAACCCAAATGAGTGGAATTATTAAACGGGGCCCCGTCCGGAGTCCCGCGATGTGACGCTTTTTGTAATGAATGTACCGAATTCGAGGGGAACCCGCGCCAGGCCCTCTCACGTCAATTGAACCGACGAATACGGCCCTGGATTCCACCCTGGCTTTATTGTCAAAGCTCTATTAAAGGAATTTGAAATTGTAAGTTGCGATCTTTTTATTCATTTATGTTCATGCCAGCTGTTCGGGTGACGGTTCACGTCCTTTCATGGATTTAAATAAATAAAATTATCTTTAATATTTACAACAGTGTAATTTTTCACGTTTGATAAAATGAAGTGTTCTATGGAGTTTTCCAAAAATTGTACGAGTTATTGCTACTACCCCTTGATGAGATTTTTCCTAAAACAATGACACCAGATCTCCTATATCGCTGAAGGCAAGTGCAGCAAACATGTTGTAAACCAAATTTATACAAAAAAGACTCACTAACTGATAGCTGATCTCAGAAGATGATCAAGCAAATTAAAAAAAAATTGATTAGGGTTCCATATAAAAACGAGGGGTAACAGTTAGCAGCAACTTGTATTGTTAAGATAAGCGTATAAAATATAAATTTTATCACGTATGCACAGTGCACAGACGTAGAGCATAAAAGCCAACTAAGAAATGGTTCCCTTAGTATTTCAAGTCAAGCATTGTGAAAGGTTTCATTTCAATTTATTTATTAATAATATATCTTCACCCTCAGAGAATGATGCCTTATACCTTATTTTAAATGCTGAGTCTTTAAGTTCCGTGCTGGCGAAGATTTATAAAAGTAACCATGGTAATTTTATTACCAGCTATACAATTTTAAAATACCCTCCTAAAGTGTAAAAAGACAATGATATTAATATATTAGACATGTCTTTTTTAATATGCTCTTGTGAGTGAATTGGGTATCGAATTTTGATCCGTTTCTCCTGTGTACAGGTAAAAATGTTGCTTTTGTTTCAAAAGAAAATGCAAATGAAAACACCGGGAAATATTCAATTAGAGACATACTTAGCAAAAAAGCGACGTCATCTCACATGCACTAGTTATCTAGCATTCAGTAAAGGGACTCTCGACTATAACAATGTAAAAGTAATGCCTGAGACGAAATATTCAAATGCAAAAAGAGAGGCAGTGTGCACGTTCCATAATAAACGAGATTGAGTGGAGCGGTCTACAGCAGACACAAATGAATGACGGTAACAGTGTGCAACGTAATCAGCCGACGGGCGACGTGCGTTCGCATGTAAAAACAAAGCAAATACCATTTTACCCTGAAATTTTCAGGCGAAATACTCATGGAACGACGAACGCTTAATGAATGGAGTAATATAATATTCAGTTAGTCTTATATTTCAGTTTCTATGTCATTAATTCATGCAACATCAAAGGTAAATGTAGACTTTTATGTACATTATGATAACATAATATTCAATAGAGTAGGATATGACAGCCTCGTTGCGCAGACGGTAGTAACTCTGCTTTCTGTGCCGCAGGCCCCGGGTTCGATCCCCGGCCAGGTCAAACATTTGTGTGCATGAACATGTCTGTTTGATCTGTGTCTGGGTGTTATAAGCGTATTTAAGTATGTATATCAGTCATCTGATTACCATAGTACAGGCTTTTAGCCTAGTTTGGGACCAGATGACCGTGTGTGGAAGTTGTCCCATAAGAAAAAAAATAAAAAAAATATTATGTTAAAAATACGAGTTATACATACATTTTTGAAGAAAGCTACAATCTGACTGCAAATATGCAGTTTGAATGCAGTTAATACGACTGCAATAAAACTACAAACTAATCGTGCAAACTGTTGCAGTTGGTGTGCAGTTGGCTGCAGTCGTTTGCAGTTAGATGCACATTTTCATGCAGTCGTACTAAATGCAAAATTGCAGTCGGATTTCAGTCTAAATGCAGTCCGTCTTTGTAGACCAAGTTGTCAAATACATAATCTATCGTCAGTGGACATTCTTTTCGGGTCGCTCTTTTTTTGCAATATTCTACTAATAAACTTCTTTTGCATAGTCAGTTTTTAAACTGGGTGTTTTACGCGCTTCGTTTATTACATCTTCATATTCGTTATTTTAGAGTGGTAGGAAACATTAGAACTTTCGAGGCAGTTAATTATCCTTCTTTTTCCATATACTCTACCGTGTACCTATAGAGTAAGTACACGGAAACACTTTCAGGATTTAGCCCGATCCCTATCCCATCGCAAATCTCATTTAACAAACAGAAACTGTTCCAACAAAATTGTGATCATCCAGGCAGATGCAGGCGGGAGGAGCTGTGCGCGAGTACGTTTCGTTTTTAATTGAATAAGCAGAGGGTGCTACATAATCCTGTACTCGGTACTGGCGCAACCCGAGCACCAAAATTCACGTCAACTCCGTTTGTTTTTGTTCCAGTCTTTGAACTACTCTTTTGTCACTGCTTTCTCTCGTTCGCTACAATGTATCCGGTCTGGTTTTCCAACGGATTTATCGCTCGAAATTATTTCAGCCATCGAATACGAAACCTCCCACTTATACGAGAGTAGGTTTTATTTAATTTTATTACTGATTGAAATGTGTTATTTGAGTTTCGCATTTTAATTAAACGCTCGCTAGTTTCAGTGAGCGAATAATGTATTTTCCATGATGATAAAATTTTATCTCGAACGCGTATATTTTATTTAGTCGTTTGGACAGATGGATGGAGTGGCCGCATTCGGCTCGAATGTAATTATTGCGGTCCGATTTCGATAATGCGCCGCGAGGTCGTTCGTGAACAAAATGTGGTCGGCCACTCGTTTTGTTGCATTTTCATAATTTATATTATACTGCACCGGAGCTGACAGAGCCTTTCCGTGTTATTTCAATTTTGAATTATGTGTTCAAATTTCATGTTCCATTTTGTTGATAAAATCTATCAAACGTCATTGGGATGGACAAATTGGTTTATTAATTAGTGATTCCTTGCATAATGAACGCTATTTCCATTGAATTAAATATTTCTCTAGAATCGAAAGATTCAAAAGTTGCATGAAATAGAAATATTTTCATGCAACATTTGAATCATTTCTCGTATACATCAAGATCCAAGAATCGCTCATTTACAGTCCTTGACTTATACTGTTGATGTTCAAGGAAATATACGTAGTTCATCAATGAACCCCATTCTCAATGAATTTGCTTCAAGCAACAACAATGTAACGGAAACTATTGGCAAGCCGAACAAGGCGGATTAATCATTTGAGTGTTACAGACGACGATAACGATACCGTGACAATCGCAGGAAATACCTGAATGCGATCTGCTTAAAACGAAGATACATACATACAGTCACGCCTTGTTCCAGGTGGGGTAGGAAGAGATTATTTCTTTCCAACAAAGAATCAACATCTATAAAACAAAGATGAATGGCACAAGAGGGAGAAAGCCTATGCCCAATAGTGGGATGATGCGGGCTAATGATGATGATGATATCTCTTTGTATCTAATAAACTTATCTGATTCAGATCCATTCTTGCAAAATGATAGAAATGTAAAGCGGATACACTTAAACTTTCACATATCGTTATTTATTTGCATACTACTAAGAGTAAAGAAAATGTTCAAGTAAAATAAACAAGACGGGAGCATCATATAGAAAGGTGCTTTACCGAATACCGAACTCTTTCTCCGACTTCATACATCGATGTGAGCGTAACTACGCTTGTCCCCAGTCAATAGAATACTTGAATAACAATAACTGCAGTACGTATCGTATCGTAGACCTTTACCGGATCGTTATTACGTTAGAATATGCGGATATATGCTGTAGATGTTGTCGTAAAAGCGACCGTGTCGTTTTATGGCAAGGAACGGGGTCGAACCGACGGGTTCGTTCCTACAGCGCAATCCGCCTCGTCGCCTCGCTCCGGTACACTGGGTGGTCGTAATATAACCTGAGACCACCCTTCTCGGATGTTTATGAATTTTCACCAACTAAACAATATTACGGACTGTGTAACCCGTTTCGGAGAAAGTTTATCCACTTTGTAGAAGTCGAACGCTGACTCACTGTCGTTGAATGGAGTTTCCCAACTTGGAGAATGCCTAATTATATCACGGGATGAGTCAGTGGGATGCGGAATTGTTAAACTATTTCATTTTCTTTTAAAGACAATTACAGTAACTGAATGAAAAGCCATCAATTCAATCGACAAAACGTGTTCGTGAAATAAGATGGTCCGCGGTAAAATGTGGAACGATTCTACGCTAGTCGGCTCAAACCTAGGCTCAAACTAGTCTAGGATGAAATTATTATTACATCCTAGTAACCCGCAGTGGTTTATTGTGATCGTGACGGCATTGACCCCGCGACCCCCGGTGTCTATGACGCAACCAGTGTCACCGCAACCATCAATCACTGCCTCCTTTATGACATTGTGACGTTGTGCGACCTGTCACACTCGAAATCCTCTTAGGCTGACACAGGAGGTACAGGTCTCCCCTTCATGTGATTTGTGATCAATTACAAATAACTTATATGGATAGTCAAACTAAATTGTTGAATCGATTTGCTGTACTCGTAAAAGTTTAAGTCGACGAGTTTGCGTGTCCTGGATATTTAGAATGAAAAGCGGGTTTCTACGATTATTTGTTGGACTCAACACTGTTGCATCGAGGGTTATGGGTTTGGATCGGAGTACTCATACATACATAGTGCGGCAGAGAATGATGTCATCTGATTGCGATGGGCGGGTACGCCGCGGCCTCCGATTCGTGACCAACTCCGCCAGCTACTTGTGCATACCTAGCCTAGTAGACATGCGTACGTTCTTAGAAGCTTCGAATTCGATGGTTTTTATTTTTTATGCTTCGACATGGCCGGTGTCCATCATCAATCATACCTGTGCAATGTGCCCGATATGATATGCTTTGGTTAAATGAGAATGAATTCTACCAAGCACATGTTAATGACAGACTTACAATCGACCTTCGATCTACGCCGCTCCGCGCATTATTATTCTGAATTTATTTAAAGGTGGCTCCTTCCTGTTGGCTGCCATCCAACGGGGTATCCCCAACGTTTACCAGACGATTTAATAATTATGGACTTTTATGTGGGTTAATGTATGTTGACTTTTGTTTGTTTGTGTTATTCATTCATATTATTATCTAGGAAGAGCCTTTCTCTTGCGTAGTGGTGTCATGAAAATATTTTTTCAATCATCATACTAATCTCAAATCTCAGTAAAATGTAAGAAAGTTACGTTTACTTAACTCCAGCGCCATCTAGATAACAAAAAAAAAACAGCGCTAGCACTGTTTTTTTGTGTGAATGTTTGTTCCGTTTTCACGCTTAAACTACTGGACCGATTGGGCTGAAATTCGGTATAATATAATACTTATAGATAGTTTAGACTCTCGAATAACATAAAAAGTATTTTTATCCCGATATTCCCACGGGAACGAAGACTACGCGGGTGAAACCGCGGGGTGCAGCTAGTATTCATTCATTAGCGATTTTAATTAGAATTATGAATATTAGCTTACAACCGGACTGAATGGAAATCCATGGGGGAGGCCTATGTTCAGCAGTGGACGTCCTGTGGCTGAGATGATGATGATGATGATGAATATTGAGATAGTTCTAGTGGCGGTGCTTGTCATGATTGTGAATCGATTCAATACCTACTAACTTTTGGTATCGATAAGAAGAACAACTCTACTCGACTACCAAATAAATACAATAATTATGTTTACAAAAAGCAGCATTTGTAACTATTTTAATAGTAAGTATAGGTATGGCTTAACATAAATCCTCGCCGAATGTTTCATGTTTCTTGTTAGAAAGCGAGAGTAGGTACCAAGTTTCTGAAGAGAACGCTTTGTGTCGTCGAATGGGATTTGTAGGAATTGTGGGATATTGCGCTATCCTTTCACTCTTCAATTTAACTTCGGCTTTACTTTCAAAATGTTTACTCGAGGTTATTATTTCTCTTACCTTACGAAGTTTATTTAAAACATAATTATATTTACACCAGTCTCGAGTCAAGAGTGTATCTTCATTCGATTCATATGTGAAATAATTTTATCAATATGCTAGGTACGAAAATTACAAAATGAACAGCCGTATTTATATACAGTCGCATTAGCTAAGTAGATAATACGTAGTAATGTTTCTTGTAACGTCACAGCTCTACGTAGAACAACTAATCACTTTCCCGTGTTTTGATAAAAGACCTTCATATTATTGTTGGATGCCAGTTTATCTGCAACACAGATAATTTTATACTAATGCGGAATGAGTTTCGTCACTCAATGCGATAGGTCACCGTAGCGATAAATCGTCAGCTGAGCGAAGTTGATATCACAATGTTTTTGTGAAATGCTGTAGTACCTACCGACTTACAAACTATAGGTACATTGATCTAAATCCTGTGTTACCTTTCGTTATGCTATATTGTAAGCAAATGCTGCTGTTTCCGAGTACGCAAGGTTTTTATATTTAAGTGTGATTTAGATTGTTTTAAACGTTATCGAGGAATTTCGTTGTGTAGAATGTAGACGTTGAAGACCGGCGTCTCGTTGTTCGGTAACGGGGGATGACTTCAGATAATAAATAACAAGTGCAACGATTGCGACCGCCGCGCCGGCCCGGGATAAGGGGGGTCCGGGAGGGCTCAACCATTTTAATGTCCCGGCGCCAGACTTTATATTAAACATTCGACCTTGGCAGTGGCCTACATCGACACCGGGACACGCACACACGCCTACTCCTCTCGTCACGAAAAGAAAAGTTCATTCAGTGTTTCGGCGGTTGTCGACGCTATAAATAATAACCGTGACGTGTTTACTCATCTAGCACGCTATTTAAAACCTTATCTTTGTCGTGTAACGTTGACACTGGTGAAGGACTTGGTATTGTTATTTGCAACTACTATTGCGACCGTTGGTATGTTATTATTGCCGGTTGATTTTATCTACTTGTGTAATTGTGGACCCACGTTACATGTTTCATCACCTGACTCATGTTGTTGTATACAATTTAAGTTACATGGTCACGTTCAAATTGTCTGTAATATCTGTATTCACATGAGGCTAACAGCATCCATACTTATCCATTTCATTCCTTCCTGAATCATTCTTGGTCTTCTAGTGTTATTTTCCCAAATGAGCATTAATTTGTGATTATTGATCACCCCAGAAAGAACCAATCTCACTTCTGTTAGATGTATAGAGGCTTATTGTTTCCTATAAAAACTATGAGAGGCCAACAAGTGTTTTAGGAGATTCAAGTGCTTAGTAGAAAGAACATGGACACAGCACGGATGCACTAAATACATAATACATTATGTATATTCTAAAACAAATTATCTTAGATATTATGCAGCCAGAGTCAGTCACTAGACAAAATACAGAACCAACCAACTTTGAATCAACCGTCTCGATCACGAATCACGATAGCTATGTTTTGTTTCGCTCAAGTGGAAAGTGTAACGTAATCACTTCCAGTTGCAAATTATGTAATAAATTACCGTTATTGTTATTGCGTGGAACGAGTGAGTAATGTGGGTCAGTGACGAGAACCGTGGCAGGGTCGAGATGCCATTGACGCGTCTTTACGTCTTGGTCTTACGTAACGTAGGTATTGTTTTGCCAAACAAGGACACCGGGGATGCATGCTGCATGATGCACACATCTCCATACAAATGCTCTTTAAACCGGCTATTGGCAAATCACTATCTCAGACATTGCGCCTCAGAAGGATTCTTATTCTTGTATGATGAACTAGCTTTGACTAGAACTCGTTAGTTTACGTTTTGATCCCTACTGAGGTCTTGTCAATAAGACCTGGCAATTTTGATTGGGTTCTACAGGAATTCATAGAGCTTTTCTATTTCCCCATTTATAAGGTTACAGTTTCATATCAGAATAACTAACTGTAAGCAATGTTTTTTTTTTTTTTCATTTTATATATTATTTCTCTTATTTCTCTCATTATAATAGTGTAGGATCCTCTTTCATAATTTTATTTGACAATTCTGTTCTGAGACAATTTTAAGTTAACGTATGATGTTTAAAATTCCTTCTCTTTCTAATTTATCGAATCGATTGATACTACGGCTTATGGTATATTTAATATTATGATTTCCTCTATAAACCAAGCCTTTAAAGTTTAGAGTTCAAAGTGAATTCTCTATAAACTCTGCGAATTCTTTGTATTTTTTTTACAAGTTGAGTAGAATTGCCTTTATAATATTATGTTCAAAACACGCGCTAGCAGTTCTGACTACGTGCTTGCAGGTGTTCTGTATCACTTGGAAACTGGTTGGGCATCCGGTCCACACTAAGACCAACTTCCGCCGACAGATGGCGCCACACGTATTTTATACCAACGTTGTCTATATTTTATACTTTGTTAAAATGGTAAATGGACCGTTGGAGGATATTTATACATTTTCTTAGTCTTGCGTTGATAATATCATCATTATCATTATCATCGTCGTCTTGTACATCTTAACAATACCCACGATTGAGAATTGGCTTCCTCCCCTCATTTAATATTAGAGATAGTATCCTGAAATTTGATCTCATGCGAACTGTCACAAGATACGTAGTATTATCTATACTAATATTATAAAGAGAGAAACTTTGTTTTTTTGTTTTTTTGTTTGTAACGAATAGGCTCCGAAACTACTGGACCGATTTTAAAAATTCTTTCACTTATGGATAGCTTAATTCAGTGTGAGTGCCATAGGCTATATGAGATTTTGAAAAAAAATGGGGATCCGTAAGAAAACTGCAATATTGTGAACCAAGGTGTTACATAATATAATTACCATATTCATAAATTTGCGTGCGCTGTGAAATGCATTGATGGTAGAATAATATAATGTACTAGGGGTTTGTAGTACTTATCAATACCTACAAAACAGTATACATAGATTATATCCATCTTTTTTGGTTTAGTCACAATAATCGAAAAAGTGATTATTTTCATGCGGTGTGAAAACTATTGGCGGTAGAGTAAAGTAATGTACTAGGGGTTTGTAGTACTTATCAATACCTACAAAACAGTACACATAGATTATATCTATCTTTTTTGGTTTAGTCACAATAATCGAAAAAGTGATTATTTTTCATGCGGTTAGAAAACTATTGGTGGTAGAGTAAAGTAATGTACTAGGGGTTTGTAGTACTTATCAATACCTACAAAACAGTATACATAGATTATATCCATCTTTTTTGGTTTAGTCACAATAATCGAAAAAGTGATTATTTTTCATGCGGTGTGAAAACTATTGGTGGTAGAGTAAAGTAATGTACTAGGGGTTTGTAGTACTTATCAATACCTACAAAACAGTATACATAGATTATATCCATCTTTTTTGGTTTAGTCACAATAATCGAAAAAGTGATTATTTTTCATGCGGTGTGAAAACTATTGGTGGTAGAGTAAAGTAATGTACTAGGGGTTTGTAGTACTTATCAATACCTACAAAACAGTATACATAGATTATATCCATCTTTTTTGGTTTAGTCACAATAATCGAAAAAGTGATTATTTTTCATGCGGTGTGAAAACTATTGGTGGTAGAGTAAAGTAATGTACTAGGGGTTTGTAGTACTTATCAATACCTACAAAACAGTATACATAGATTATATCCATCTTTTTTTGGTTTAGTCACAATAATCGAAAAAGTGATTATTTTTCATGCGGTGTGAAAACTATTGGTGGTAGAGTAAAGTAATGTACTAGGGGTTTGTAGTACTTATCAATACCTACAAAACAGTATACATAGATTATATCCATCTTTTTTGGTTTAGTCACAATAATCGAAAAAGTGATTATTTTTCATGCGGTGTGAAAACTATTGGTGGTAGAGTAAAGTAATGTACTAGGGGTTTGTAGTACTTATCAATACCTACAAAACAGTATACATAGATTATATCCATCTTTTTTGGTTTAGTCACAATAATCGAAAAAGTGATTATTTTTCATGCGGTGTGAAAACTATTGGTGGTAGAGTAAAGTAATGTACTAGGGGTTTGTAGTACTTATCAATACCTACAAAACAGTATACATAGATTATATCCATCTTTTTTGGTTTAGTCACAATAATCGAAGCAGTGATTATTTTTCATGCGGTGTGAAAACTATCGGTGGTAGATTAAAGTAATGTACTAGGGGATTGTATTAATTATCAATACCTACAAAACAGTATACATAGATTATATCCATATTTTCTGGTTTAGTCACAATAATCGAAGCAGTGATTATTTTTCATGTGGTGTGAAAAGTATTGGTGGTAGAATAAAGTAATGTACTAGGGGTTTGTAGTACTCATCAATATCTTCAAAATAGCCCACGATAAATTATAACATGTGTTAAGGTTTGGTCATTGTAACAGAAATAGTCATTAATTTGCGTGCGCTGCGTAAACCATTAGGGTTATATTTATTAAAATACAATGTATCACGAATTGACTCCTGATAAACGTCCACTATACCTACTTCTGCTACCCGTGCGAAGCCGGGGCGGGTCGCTAGTAATATTATATAGATATATAGATAATTATTGTATAAGTTTTTACGATCATCAACTCAAAGACAAATTGGCTAATTACGAGCTTGTCCTGGCAGGTTATGTAACAAATGGAGGTATAATCATTCCCGCGGAATCCGATCGTAAACACGCTCGCTAACCCACTAAAACATATTTCTTTTATTTTGCCGGGCGCTGCCTTCGTGCCTCGGAATTTACTCTTGCCTGCCACGTTACGGAACAGGTTTCAGTATGCCGACAGTGCTGCCACTGCTCACATTATATTTGTATTATTCAGAATTCATATCCACAATCATCCGCAATTTCTTCGAAACTTTGTGTTCTTTTACAATCTCATTACCAATCTCTTTATCTCTGATCGTTTAGATCTCAGTCCCATAGTAGATACACCCACATTTCGCAAGTATGTTGTTGGTCCCATGTAAAAGTGGCGAGCCTATTGCCATCTACCGGGCACAGTTCCATACTCCAGGCTGTCAGATGCTAAGATAATGCCTAATGGAAAAATCCAATAACACTGCCTGACCTGGTGATTAAACCCGGGACCTCTTGATCGGCAGTCGAGCTTGCGTCCACTTCGCATCCCAGGCAGTCATAATGTTTTTTTAATTAATTTAAAGTCTTAAAATCTACGAAGATCAATACGTATTCTCGTTGAATTTCGAAAAATGTTATAATCGTCAATTCCTTTCTGCATATTATAGCATATTATTTATTTAGTCTTCTCCGGCAAACTAGAATTGAACCATAAATCCTTTACGAAACTCTACTCCCCTCCGCATATTTTCCTGCGTCTCTTGTCTCGACTCGAGTGAATAGCTTACGTTTTCAAAATGTTCCGTCGTGCATTACTTACATCGCTCATTTTGGAGAATCCAAATAATTTTAATGAGATGTATGTAAGTTGCAATATGATGTAATTTGGAGAATCCAAATAATTTTAATGAGATGTATGTAAGTTGCAATCTGATGTCATTTGATAAAGCAACGGAAAATGTTATTCTCTACAATACATTATTTTCTAATAATATTGCTTGTCGCTGTTTTATGTTTAACCATTCTTCCAAACATGATACATGTGGCAGTATCATATCCGTAATAATTTATATTTATACTAGCTGTGACCCGCGGTTTCACCCGCGTAGTCTTCGTTCCCGTGGGAATATCGGGATAAAAAGTACCCTATGTGTTATTCCAGGGTCTAAGCTACTTACGTACCAAATTTCAGCCCAATCGGTTCAGTAGTTTTGGCGTGAAAGAGTAACAAACATCCATACATACATCCATACTTACAAACTTTCGCCTTTATAATAGTATATAGGAAGGATTAGGATTATATTTTTCTCCTATGCAGGTAGCAGGGTTGATAAAAATCATGATTGTTTTGTTTCTGACAGATTTAATTTAAAAAAAAAACAAATAAATCATGATTTTTTTTTATTTCTTACCGGAAATGGTGGGTTTGACTTATTAACAACTCAACTGATAATTCTCATAGTGGTTTTAACAGAATCTTTTCCTCTACAATGAGTATTTTTGGCTCTTCAACGCGTTCAGTTTAACCGAAATGGTAAGGGTTTTTGTAGGGAACATTGGATTTTATTAAGGGGCATTTTAAAAGGAATCCCTTTGGACTATATTTTCAGCATATTTTTATTTCCAACGGTGCCGAATTATTTTTTTTTTCAAAATCTACATTTAATTCCCTAGAAAGTTGTCGCATAAGATGGCTGATTAGACACTTATCTAACAACTGACACTAGGTACTTTGTATGTAATTGTATCCTCCTCTATGTAATTGTCTCCTTATATTCCTTCCTTGGTTTCGATGGATTTGTGAATAAACACTGCACACTAGTAAATATCTATCTTTTCTATCTCATAATATTCTCATTTTAAATAAACGTTTTTTTATGGAAAAAGTAAAGTTTGATTTAAATCCAAGCCAGGCAGATAGAGGAGGAGAAACAGTTTTATTTATTATGCAGTTTTAAACCCATTACGAACAGTCCTGATTCTTCCTACTATACTACTAATATTATAAATGCGAAAGCTTGTGATAGATAGATGGATGTTTGTTACTCTTTCACGCCAAAACTACTGAACCGATTGGGCTGAAATTCAGTATGTAGATACATTTGACCCTGGAATAACACATAGGGTATTTTTGTCTCGATATTCCTACGGGAACGATTTCTACGCGGGTGAAACCGTAGGACACTGCTAGTAACTCATAAATACTACAGAATTCTTGAATTCACCAAGCGGCGTTCATAAAATTTTTTATAGGATTAAATCGTTAAGGCGACTATTGCAGTCAAATATTCCATCTCGCTCTATTTTCTAGTACATAGGCATTGAGTTTCCAAAAATCATATGCTGTATTTCATAATCTAAAGATAAACAAATGCAACATTTATTTTATGGAAATTCACATTTAGTGATTTTTTATCTTCAATAATTATACATTGCGCAAGCGAGATGGAAGGTTTGGCTGCTACAGGCGTCTTAAACAAACGTTGATGAACATCAGGCTTTATGGTCTTAACTCTTACTAAAATGAAAATAAATGTTTACTAATTAAACTAATGCAACATTACATTTTATTTTATCCTTTTGATATGAAGATAAGCAGCATCGCAGTTGACAAAGTGATCACAGTGCGCATATGCGTTGACCTGTATTTCCAATAGGCCATGAATGTTTGCAATGCGACAGTAATGAGACCCTATATTCATGATAATATAACTATTGGTTCGCAACCACGATCAATATCGCCTAATGAAATAGTTGTTATACGTGCCGTTTAGAATTCAACTAACTGGCAATACTCAATTGATGTAATATCATTACGAGAACATATCTACTGGTTATTGTTTTCTACTACTATCTCTATGTCATATGCACTATTCTGTTTCGCAGATTATTTAAGTGTTTGAATTTCCAATATGTGGTTGTACTGGTATTTATTATCGTTCTACACTCTACAGTGTATATGTGTATTCACTATAGCGTTTATGATTGGTTCGTTTGTGTGCGTGCATTAGTAATTTTATTTTACACGGTTATCAATCAACACGACCTTGAGATTATACTTTGTTTATTTACTTTATAGTAAGATTATGAGTAACTTTATCACAATCGTCAAAGAAGCTGTACATCAGAAGTTAAGTTACTAGGGCTGTTTTATCAATCTATGGATGGATGGATAATGGATATAGTCTTGTGCCGATAAAATAACTGGTCGAGTTGAGTAGTTGGTAGAATGCGTGCAGCTCGATGCGACTTGCGACCCCCCGCTCGCTGTGCCCTCGCTCGTTGCTTGTTCGTAGTCGTAGCTATACTACACTATACATAATAATATGGGTCGGAGCGAGCGGCGTGCCGTCGCAATATCAGCTCGGTGAAATCGCTCGCCCGCCCGCTTCGTCGCACCACACGCCTCGCCTGCGCCAGTCGCCGTGCGCCAACTGAAACGCGCACACTTCTAGCGCAATCGAATTCATAATATTCTCCTCTCTCAAGTCTTCGTTCCACGGTTTGCCTTCTTCGCCGGGTTCTGTTCGTTCCCCTTTACCCCGGTGTCGCTCACTGTTTAAGATCCCCTTTTTGAAATCATATCAAATCCGAAACTGTCTACCGTTGTGTGTGTGAAGTGCACGTACGAGACTCACCCGTAACCGCTTTGGCGTCGCCGTTTCGGAAAAGGGTAGAGACGGCTGTCATCATAAGGCTGCCTGCGAATATAGTAAGTATCGCGTCGATACGACCGCATGACTCAATGTAAAATGGGACGATTCTTATCTAGTGTCTAAGTGTGTGTGTGGGTGTGCTGACACATAGTTTGGCTGTGTGTGTCGGCTGACATCCGACCGACCGCCTCCGTGCAGCTGTGTGAGTTGGCTCAATACTTGATTCTATTTTGTGGTGGAGCTGGAGCCAGCTAAATGTTTGTTTTTATTATCATATGACCGCCGACTGCTGTAACTTGAAAGCACTACAGTTATTGTCGACAGACCACAGTCCACGGTATTTTAGTATAATTTATATACTGAAAGTGAAATAATATGACTTCACCCAAGAATTCTGTGTTCTTCTGTGAACTTGAAGTTCCTAAATTCTCGTCCGTACCTTTTATGATCTAACTCAGATCTTTTAACGTTCCTTCTCATAATATTGTCTGCTGACTGTTTATAAAATATTATATCTTCAACCAATGATAGTCAATGGTAGCGCCTGCAAAGAATTTATTGAACCTCTGACATCACTGTTATACCTTAAGCAAGTCCTTAGCAGTCTTCATTCTATAGTTTTATTTTTTGTTATTTTCACATAATATTTAGACGCATAGTAGTATCTACAATAGTAGTAACGAGTTCTTCATTCAGCAACTCTACTTTTATAGGAATTAGGATTATTCACTTTTTTATGACATTTAATAATATATATACACCTTAACTAGGGTGAACGCGACTAAAGCGACTTCGTTCCCGTGGGAATTTCAAGAATACCTTTCTGAATCCTATCTACCTATAACATAATTTAAAAAATCATACAAAATATAAATTTTCTAAGTTTAAGGATAAGACTGGGGGCGTCAAGGAATGAATTTTTCAGACAGTAAGGACTTCGTTTAAAAGAGGTTCGTATATGGGATCGCTGGTGTGTCCAAAAATCTGTATACGAATTTATTATATGTATTTCTGATTAATAATATTAATATGGGACAACTTCCACACACGGTCATCTAGTCCCAAACTAGGCTAGAAGCCTGTACTATGGTAACCAGCTGACTGATATACATACTTATATTATAAGCTTATAACACCCAGACACAGATCAACACAGACATGTTCATACACACAAATGTTTGACCTGGCCGGGATCGAACCCGGGGCCTGCGGCACAGAAAGCAGAGTTACTACCATCTAAGCCAACGAGGCTGTCAATCGAGTCGAGGATTATGTGATTTATACAAAAAATATTGTATGTATGTGTAATAATATTTTTAAATTTTAATGCATGAAGTGAAAGATCGTTTCAATTATGATCTAATATATGAGCTTTTTTATATTAATAATTAATTTTGATTAATCGAACTCAAACCAGCAACTGTTTTGTAAATTTTTGCTGTAAGTGGTTTAGAAATATTACGTATTTTTAAATCGTTTTGACGTCTTACTGGCATTGAAAATATGGGTACAATGCATTGTTGTTAACGTCTTCTTTACAATACATCACTTTTTACCACTTACATAAAATTTCTTAGTTAAAAAAATATCCCAGCGGATTAGCAAGTTGAAGTGGCAATGGGCAGGGCCCATAGCACGTAGACTTATGGCCGATGGGGCTGTAAAATTCTCGAATGTAGACCACGGACCGCCAAGCGCAGCGTAGGACGTCCACCCACAAGGTGGACAGACGATCTGATAGGGGCGGCAGGAACATGCTGGATGCGGGCCGCTTACAACCAGACTGGATGGAAATCCATGGCGAGCCCTATGTTCAGCAGTGGATGTCCTATGGCTGAGATTATGATGATGAAAAAATATCAAACTTACTTTTAGAGAAAATAGGTACAGAGAATTGCGTTTGATTTCGGCTACTATGTACGAAATCATATTTATAAAATTTAATACCACAGAAATAAACTTTAGTACGAAATCAATCTTTAGGTATTCCCTGAAAATAAAATTCGACTATATAAAAAAAATTCTCTTAAAAATCTTTAAAAGTACTTTAGACACAGATTTTTGGACAGACCAGAGATCCCGTTAACGGTCTCTTAATGTTTATATTTCCACAAATATGTTTGAAGTTTATGTCAATCCAACCATGTTAATACAACAACTCCATGCTTCACTAATGTTAATATATATTTTAGAAAAAAATTGGTGATTTTTCCTTTTAAAGTGCAGTTTATGTAAACTCAAAAACATTGTTATCGTAGTTTGCACATGTGTTTGTATAAGTTTCTGATTATATAATACGACCTCACGCTCGACAAGTCTAATTGAATAATGTCCTAACAGGCTGCACCGACACGGATGAATCGACGATTTTATTTGTCAAGGCGTAAAAACTATAATGCGGGAGAAAACGGCGCCGTATCGCGCATTCCTCATCCATCGGTGGCTTCATACAAATTATACGATGTGTGTTACGTATAGCTAGGTAGGTGGGCCGTCATTATTTATGTTCTCTAACAGTCGGCTCAGTGGTGTGGGTTAAAATCGGAGCAGTCAGCTGATCGTTTCTCGGTGTGAGTGCGTTCTTCGGGAAACACCTTTCGATGACGTGTTCGAGCTCCGTTTAATTGGACATTCACATTGTTCACTCGTGGTTTTTTTCTTATCATTATTGATATTATGCATAAAAAGATAATATAGTAATGTTTAATAGTACGGCATAATCAATACAAGTTATGCTATTATTGGACTCGTGATTTAAGATTCATATATTATAGTCTCAAATCAGATTAGTAATACTTAACGTCTGTGACTTAATTAAATGACTTTCAAATCTTTCTATCTTAACTCGTGGCACAAGGACCCAAACTACATACATTAGAAACTAGTGTAAGTCCAGCGACTTTGCCCGCTCGCAATTATGAAATATGAGAATTTTACTCCAAAACTTTGACAACCTCTTTAGACCCATTAGTTAAGTCTAAGGAAGTGTTCCCAAGGAAGTGTTTTGAGCCTCCTTCTCGATATTTATGCAAATGATTAACCTTGACCACGATAAATGAAGCGCATCATTTTTCCTACAAGCTACAGTAAAACACAAAGGAGGAGAAGCAGAATTGTAATCAGCGCTGAGCCTTTGAGATCTTGGAATTTTGAATATGAGGCTAAATATTTCTGAAGCAACCGCCAAAGTATTGCATCTTTGGACGAAAACCTGAAGTGCTTAAACAGCCTTCGCATCGATAGGCTTTTAAACCTATAAGATACAAACAAATGCCGTAGATAAAACAATGTCCCAATCCTAATGATTGCTTAGTAACTTACCAGTGCTTTTCATCATTCATAGCAAACTAACAAATTTGCTTGCAACAATAAATGACAAATTATGTACCTGTATAGTGTTAATTGGAGATTCTGGTGTCAAAGTTTCTTTACATCGTTCTGGTGTGTTTCCGTGACGTTAATTAATTCGTCGTTCCATGTCATGTTACAATCGAACAATAGTAGAATAATTGTCGGCGAAAGTTGTTCTCCGTCGCTCCATCCACCCTTCCCCCTCGACCCCCTTCGTCACGAATAAATAAGCCAGTGCCGACATCCGACAACAATAATAATAATTCGTTTGGGCTTGATCAGCTGTTTTGTCGACACAGACCCGAGTAACAGGTGGCCTATAAAGACATTCAATAAAGTGTACCACTTGCCTTCGTTGCGGAACCGTCTATTTTACACAAATACACTCAACCGCCCACCCACACATACACCCCTGATACACAGTCACGACTTGTGACCTCATGATTAGGTATACACTTTTTATCAGATCATAATATTTTCAGTGTTCGAATATCTATGATGAATCATCCTCGTCAAAGGTTATCTTAATTAAGTTCTTGTTGTTCAACTATAAAATAACAAGAAACATAAAATAGCAATAAAATATGTTTAAAATGAATAGGCAACTAGAGGAAATGTTAATATTCTAGATTAAAGCATGGATCTCTAAGCTAACGAAATCACTTGGGAACAACTCTGAATAAAGAACGCGTGTGGGTAGCTGTTGATAATAGAGATCTAGAGACTAGAATTATGTTTGTAAGATCAGGGGGAAGAGGGTGGGTGAGGGTTAGCGACCTTTAGTCCCCCGACCACGTGGTACTTGTACAAAATTATCCGAGTTTGTAAGTATACTTGTTCGTATAATTTAACCCGGCTTCGTCACAGGCACCCAGAATGCCTCTGGGCACCCCTCATGTTTACCTTTCATTTTTTTGTAGTAATGCTTACAGATCTCTTTTGATTTATAAAATCAAAGGAGATCTGTAAGCATCGACGAACCGTTTTGATCACGTTTGACTGTTTTATTGTTATCAATTGCGTTTGCGCGAAACAACGCCTCATTTTTAGGGGGACATTGTTTTTGATAGGCAAACCTTCGGCATTTCTGTTAGAATAAATTATTGACTTCCTCCAAATATTGTTGAACTGAAATAAATAAGGATGCGACTGTTACTAACGCTTATCGGATTAATTTTGTAGTAAGTCTTAAGTGCAACAGTCAGTACTTCGGTTTTAATAGCGCGCAGTCTCCGATATGACGGGCCGGTTATGTAATGTAAATGTTTACGTACCTACTACACGTGCCTGCCACCACGTGTGCCCAACTCAGAACACTAGCCTTGTGAATTATTTATTTACGACAACATTTTCGCACGCCGGTCGTCGAACTCGCGAATAATCTTGGAACACATTACGTCAATTATATTAAACTCATCTCAACTCGTCGCATATTACGCTATACGTTTTCCCTGTTTACTTCCAGACGTTTAGTGGTATTCTCAGTTCTGTCATACGAGACTGGATGATGAATGTTGCAAGATAACTGAGTTCTTTACATTTCTGCGACAGCTTCTATGAGCGGATGGCATGACGATACCGATACGAAACGTAGAAATTGTCTGTCCTTTTGGCAACTGCTATCACCAAGACCAGTTACTTTGGTCTTCTGACAAGTGTTTGTAGAAGTAATAACAATAAAATAATTACAGTATACAGAACTGTTGGTTTCGTAGTGTATTGTTCTAGGCTGTTCAGCTATTATAAATTACATATCACTAGATGGAATTTCCAACAAAATATCAGAGTTAAATACTGCACACACGTCCAGGGTTGCCTCTACTTGCAGGGGATTTGCGGTTATTTAGATGAGCCGTACCTAACACTCGTCAGGTCTCTATTTATAGATGCAAATACTCTTAAGCGTTGCCCTCGTGCCACTGACCTAGCCCTCCAGTTTGTGCTGATCTATAATGTAGTCGATTCCTTGCATCGGATCGTGGTTCTACAAAAACATCGTAAATAGGAGCACCTCTCTTAAATTACGATATCCGTGGAATGGCCCTACGAGTAAAACACTGATGAACTGCGTGACAGAGGAAATACTTAAAAAGAGGTGAGCGCAGAGTAGAAGGATGATGAAGAAAGAAGAATGGTAGAAGACGTGAATGAGTGAGGAGTACGCGTTGTATAAGGGCAGGGACAAGATGAAGACAGTATCTGTAAAATCTGAGCATTATTAAGCATACCTAGTCAAGTTTTTACATTCTCTCGTTGGTTGTATTGGCCTTAGCATTTGGCGTACCTACGCACAATGAACATAATATTGACAAACTATATGTACCTACTTATACAGAGTTACCTGTATACAGGGTAGACTAGACTAGTACAAAGAGAAGCTAAACAGATTTGGTTTATTTGCTTCGGGATTTGGGCCAAGTGCACTCGGTCAATTGGAGTCGATCTCGGCAGTCGGCCCAAAACCACAGAATAAGTAATACTAACTGGTACTAATACAAATAACAACTAGTACTAGAGTACTAACGTACCAATACTCGGTAGGCTCGCAGGCGTTATAGTAATTTCTAAGCAAATGTGGTAATATCACAACCAACAGCTGACTAGCTGGTACTGGTTTTATATCCATTAACATAGAACAAGTGATATCAATTCAATAGTAGAGAATGTAGAGTCGGGTTTTAAAAGTCAATACCGAAGCGCCTTGTTTCGGCAGACAATAAACAGGTGGCAGACTTGTTAGATACTGACTCATATTGTGGTTTAAGTTTTATTTTTAAAATATTATTTTTATAACTGAACTGAAATTAGTTTTTGGGATATTGCAACCAGCGACATATTATAAGGTTTATCAAAGGAGTCAAGAAGGAGAAAGCTACCCACTAAACATAAAAAGAAAGGGCTCTTGCATAGTTGAATCAAAAGAGCAAAGGCTTTTTTGGGTTCGGCGAAACCTTACTCTAAATAGCCTCTATTTTAAGACTCCAACACTATTTAGAGAACTAGGTACCTACGCTGCGGCTGCCTGAACGACAGCTTCCAACAATAATAATTAATTGACTCGTCCGTTCGTTATCGTGCTTTTATATTGACGTTCCCGAGCGAGCGAGCCGGGCGAGGCGCATTTGGAATGAAATTTCCATAAAAACTTTTGTGCTCCGACGGACGTTGCGAGCGTACGTTAAAATCGTCGGCTGG
The DNA here is from genome assembly GCA_947063395.1 of Hemistola chrysoprasaria. Lineage (NCBI taxonomy): Eukaryota > Metazoa > Arthropoda > Insecta > Lepidoptera > Geometridae > Hemistola > Hemistola chrysoprasaria. Next base: position 5,336,661 of record OX346727.1, on the reverse strand, counting down.
CAATAAAACAGCGGCCGGTGCGGCGAGGCGCGACGAACCGAACAGCGAGTGCGAGAGAGACGGACTTACAGATAATGGACTCTGTTCGAAATGAAGAACGCGCCCGGTGCGCCGAGCGAGCGAGCCGGAGCACAGCAAAAACATAGCCGCAGTTATCTCACCGCCCGCCCCGCGCCTCGACCCGCACCCGCCTCGCCCGCCAACCGGACTCGTCTGATCGACGCCGGAGCCTCTCGCAGGCAAGCTAACCTCGACAGCGGGGGGTCGTAAGTCGCTTCGGCGCTCCACGATCGAGCTCCAAGCTCCGAACGTTCACAACGCAACGCTTTGCCGACGACTTTGTTAATACGACTCGGTTTTAACTTTGAAAAGCTCTACATTTACGAGTGCGTTTGACATTTCGTGCTCTCGGCGACTCTATCTAACCACGGTTACAGTCCTTGCTGCTCGTAATCGAAAGGGATCGCCTATACCTTATTACGTACAGTAAACATCGACTGCTTTGACACGGTACGTACTCTGTTATCATATTATAGTATATTTACATTTACCTTATCGAGATTGGCTTTATTGTGCTGATTATAATATTATGTGCATCTCATTGATTATATTGTCATATAATGATTGATGATTATCATGTAACTTGGTATAGAATCTAGATAAGAAGTATTGCTTAATACTAATTAAGTACAAATGTTGTGAGTTTACTTACGATATTATGCTTATGTTTTATAGGTAACGGTTTGTTAATACAGTCTCCGTGAATCTTCTTGTCCTTATTCAAACGATACGTGCGGTTGGCACATGAGCACGTCATCTTCTTTCCAAAAGGCGCATCATCTTTGGAAAACACTTCTTCTCTGACGCAGTTTTTCAAATCATCTTATGTGGTACTCCATTATTATTGTCATAATAATAATAGTATGGGACAACTTCCACACACGGTCATCTGGTCCCAAACTAGCCTAGAATGCCTACTAGATAAGCTTACAACACCCAGACACATATCAAACAGACATGTTCATGCACACATATGTTTGACCTGGCCTGCGGCACTGCCTGCGGACCGAACCCGGGGCCTGCGGCATAGAAATAATTATAATAATAATAATTTTTGGCCAAGAGTTTATCCTCATACACACCTGATTTTTATTATCTTCTCTCTAATATTATATGATCATCGATAATGACTAGTGTCTGTTCTTTACCTCTATTGTCAGTAACTAGTCGATTTGTTGATGTTGCAATGTCAAGGTTCTCCTTGGTAACTGGTAACCAAGTGCTTATTGCTAACTTGAGAATGCATTACGTTTATAGCAGTTTATGTCCGAGCCTTTATGTAAATTCTCGGAATTATTTGCCGTAGGCTTATTGCCATGTGATTTGGTTTATCATTAAGTTTTATTGGTGCATAGACAACGTTAATTACCATAATATTTTATTAGCAACTTCTGTTGAAATGGTTCATAGTAATAACAGTTTGTTTGAGGCTATTTAGTATAGGCTTATTAACTTATTACGTATATTATTTAGATTTTGATCTCAATTATTTCATTGTCTTTAAACTGTCAATGTGCTCTCCATGTTGGAGGAATTCACCTTCATCATCGTCAGCACTCATTATCATCCCACTGCTGAGCATAGGGCTCCCCCTCTTGGGCCAATTTTGTAGGAGGAATACACCTTGGCGGCCGAAAACTCAGACGTAATAATATTATGTGTGATGTGAGGTCATCTGATGATTCTAACAGCGCGCATTCGAGAAATCAGTTGTTTCACGTTGTAGTCAAATACTACATACATATTGAAGAGCTTGAGGTTAAGGACAGGTGACCAGGCCCACCGTTTCTTATCCGTTCAGTGTCGAATACGGTCCTATTGCGTACCAATCTACTAGGCAGACACAGCTTTCAGCTTAATAGTAACTAGATAGATTTGATAGTCAACTCGACCGCAATAAACTCGACCACTCAGTGTCAGCTATACTAACTACTATTATTATTATTATTTACATTATCATGAATTTTTTTTTAGAGGGCATAGTGCCTTTATTGAAAAAAGACTAAACAATAGAGCTACCTTCTTACTATCTACCCTAACTAAATACACTATACCATAGAACACTTCGAAAATCCACAGGCCGACATGTCAGCCTGTAGAAAATCCAAGTGTTCTAAACCACTGTCAGATGGCAGCGTACCCAAGGTACTGGCGGCATTGCCTGAAATAAATGAATTTATTATTATTGCCACGTTGAATAGCAATGCTTATACGTTGAGCCAGATAAACGCCAGCATTTTGATCAAGCGTCGCCTCGAAATGGAATAAATATGTACTTCAAGAAACTTCAAGAAACCTAGAAAGTATAAAATCGAGAGTTCCATGATCCATTATCTCTACCTACCGTAATTAGCACGTTCGTTGACCGAATGAGCGAAGTCTTAAGAATCAACTGGGACAAGTCTGGTTTTTTATTATTGTTTGTCGATCGATAACTGCTCTGATCCGATATCCATATGATGTTTGTACTTGAGCTGATCAGGTAGTCTGGAAGAAATCGCTTATTTTCTGTGTCTTGTATGTTGTTTCTTTGTTTGTGGTGTACAATAATTAACATAATATAACATACATTCACGCCTTTTTCCCGAAGAAGTAGGCAGAGGTGTACCCAGGACTCAGTCCCATATTAGATACACCCACATTTCGCCAGTATGTTATTGGTCCCATGTAATAGGGGGCGAGCCTATTGCCATCTAACGGGCACAGTTCCAGACTCTAGGCAGTTATTGAGATAATTCCTAATGGAAAAATCCAATATTTAACACATTGCCTGACCTGGGGATCGAACCCGGGACCTCTTGATTGGCAGTCGAGCATGCGCCCTCTATGCCACCGAGGTGTACAATAAAGTTTTATCTATCTATGAAATTGAAAGGAAAAAAGGAACCCTTATAGGACCACTTTGTTGTCCGTCTGTCTGTCTGTCTGTCCTTCTGTCAAGACACTTTTTAATGGGAACGAGTGGAGGTATCAAGTTGAAATTGATTGACCCTTGTGGCTGTAAAAAACATACTTCCAAGTTAACGCAATCAAAAGTTATAGCCATGTTACTGCATATTTACATACTTTGCTCAATTAACTAATAGATGGCGCTGTATGTTCTTGGTATCTAGATATGTATCCCTACTTTATGCATACATACGTATGCCTTAACAGTTTATTTTTAAATTGGATATGAGCTAAATGTAAAAGGGAGTTGCAGAGATTTGTGAAATCTCAGTTTACTGTGAACTAGGTAGACATTATCATTTAATATTATTATGTTTTGTATGACAGGATCTGACCGGACAGAACAGCAATGATTCGGGCGGCAGCGGGAGCGCGGGGCGCGCCACCACACCGCACCTGAGGCCGACACCTAGCCCCACAGGCTCCAGTGGATCACGATCCATGTCACCGGCTGTCGGTAAGCTCCTCAATAACTTCTTAAGGTGGATGCACATCTCTGAGCCGGACGCGGACAGGTATGCGAGGTTTCATATTATGATTTCATATAAAGAATCTTAAAATTCGTTTTTTTCGGCGCGATTGGCGTGTTCGGATCGGATAGATATGCGTTCACCTTTGATTTACTCTACCATCTATTTTAATTAACAATTATATATGTATTGTCTCATACGACAGTCTCTCAATATATTGTTGCTTCTCAATGTATACATTGTTTCCCCGCTGGTCTCGATTCTCGATAAGACGTTTCTTGAGACGCCAGTCTTAAGAGACACCGAAATCCAATATGATCATAAAATGTTGGGTCCTTGAACATTCATTAAACAGTTGATCATTGCTATAAAGCAAAGTTTTGAGATTTCACTACTACACACTCGAATGCTGAAGACAAAACCAACTGATAGTAGGATACCTTGCGCACAATAAATTCCTTTGGTAGCGCAGATTGAACCTTACAGCGGTGGTTTTAGAGGTGAGAATGTTGAGGAGGGTCTGTCGCATCCTTTGATTTGTGACGGGTGTGTTGATCAGATTCGTTGTGCATACTCCGTCACCGGTAGACACGGGCTTTCCCGACATTGACCCACATAGAGCGGGCGCCCAGAGTACGCCGTATTTTGCCCCTTTTGCGGGCGCGAACCACCCCATTCACCCACCTTATGTACGAGTTGGGGTGGTCGCGGTATATAGGGCCTCGTGAAAAACTTACCCCCCCACCTTTGGTCTGAGCACGCAAAACAGGACTCTCCACCCCTGTAGCCCAACAAACCGCTCTTATATGCCTGACCGCCCGACACTCCGAGACCTTCCAACTATACTCGTAATAATATGTATAACTATGTACCACCCACCGCCCACCTCAATGTCATTGTCCCTAAGTCCTATCCTTCTAATCATGAAATTGTACCAATCTCTGCGCACGTAGGTAACAGCATCAACGTGTGACCAGTTTTCCGGAATGCACCAACATAGGATGTATTTTTTTTTTTTTACGATTTTTGCAATCACGTAATGTATTAATACAATTTAGTTATGTAGCACAAATAATAGTTTATTATGGTAGATTCAGAATTCGGAATGATATCGCAATTGCGGACCAATCTTTCACTCATTACATGATAAGTCATGGTTAAGGGCTGACGTCACATCTACAATAAAATCTAATGTGAAGAATTCTATAACACCCTTGTCTCAGGTTTCCCTCGGGCTGATCGTGACGAGGTCGCCCTTCGTTCTACTCTCTACCGCATCTTGTATTGTACTCATTGTGAATTGGGGGGCCGATTTCTTTGGAATATACAAGTGTTTACGTTGACTATTTTATCTGTTTTGATAACATTATTATAACTTGCTAAAACTAAACTCTTCATAGTAGTTGTTAAGTACCAATAAACGAAATATACAAAAATCTGTATATGGGGTTCACGATGTGATGACACGTGGAGAGGATGGACGAAAGGAGATTTATAAGGCTAGTGTGAATAGTCAAGTCGGTAGGGGTCGACCTAGGCGTCGTACCTTTCATGAACAAGTTGATGTTATCTTAAGGAAAGGTCAGGTCAAAAGTACCAACAACCGACGAGCATGCATGAAGAATGTGATGAGAGAGGAAGAGGCGAAAGTTGTATGTCAGGATCGTAGCTAGTCTCTGCCTACCCCAACGGGAACAAGGCGTGACTGTATGTATGTATGTGATGATTTTATATCGTATTAGTGTAATTTCCGCTACTTCGTTCCCGTGGCATATGTAGGCCTTGTCTACATACATCATAATGGAAACATATATGCATAATTTCAGCTCTCTAGGTCAAAGGGTTGAGGCTGGACATTGATAAATGAGTGTATCGGTCAGTCAAGAGTTTGATTTTTATAAATAGAGAAGATTAAAATGTAAGTCTGAAAAGTTTTAAGGTCGCACAGTAAACGAGTCACGCTGCAAGTTGGCATATAGATATGTTAGTTAGATATGTTGTCAGTTTTCACCAAAGCGCAGAAGCAGCAGAAGATCATTTCACAAGGGACTAGAAAATAATATACTTAACTCGAGTCTTAAAACTGAATGACCGTAATTGTAATAGAAACCTGCGGTGCTAAAGTTTAATCCCTTAGTATTGGCTCGTTTTGCAACCATTACAACAGCAATGTAATCCAACCACCACCCCGTTTCAATTGTCATAAAAAACAATTTGCCGTTTTGCCTTTAACTGGCTGTAACGAACGGTCTACCGCAAAAGCAATCGTGTTTTGTTAACGTCGCGTCGTCTCTTGCCGAACGGCCGAACATGGCTTTCTCAAAACATCGGAGTGTCGACCGGCTGAGCGGCCGACTGCGCCGCACCACTCGAATACCGGTTATATGACCGCAATACACCCTCGCTTTATACCTCCAGTGGACGGCAGCACAAACACGCAATGCCGTCGAATGCCGGCCGAGCTCCACACAATCACCAACTGTACCAACTCAACCGGCGATGTATACGATTACAGCTATAGATTGTCACGAGCAGCTCCACTGGTGGAAGTTTTACATGACTACATGACGTCAACGGTTTGGCTTGTCAGTCAACTCTCCACAAACACTCGCTTCTGCGGGTAGGTATGTGAAGTCGCGCGCTAGAAAATGGTAGAGACTTATTGAGGAAAAATTTTAGGAGCGGTAAGCGGATATGACTCATGTTTCAAACTTGAAAATATCTTGGATAAGAAACAGAAACTTGTGATTAGAGGAATAAATAATTTTATTATGAATTGGTTCATAGATGGTTTTATAAACCAGTTTTTTTGCTATGCCATTGCTGTGCAAAGCAATCTTTCCCACTCCTTTCATGATTACAGATACGTAATTATGTATTCCTTAACCTTATCAGAACAATATTAAAATTTCTGTTGATCGACCAGCACCAAGTCACTTCCAAGTTCCAATAGTCGTTTCATCGTTATTGAACACAATGAAGCCGCAATACCGCAACCCGACGCGTTCGAAGGTGAATTGCGTATTGTTTGACGCCCGCATGCAACGTGACTTTCGAAAACGACTTTAATTTTCGACTAATAAGGTTTCTTTTGCGCAAAGTGAGTATGGTATAGGTCGCTATTCAATTTTCAACCATGTTGGCTATTGTATAAGGCAGTATTGTGTTAAATTGAATGTGTTGTTAGAGTATACGGGCGTTAAAAGCGTTTCGCAGTCGTCCGTCGTGCGTATCGGCGGCCGAGCAGTGGAATGCCATCAACTAAGATAAGACTCGCTCTTGGGACCGAGGCGAATGCTGCCTGCCGCTCGTTTCGCCGTGACATTTGAAACCTATATTTACTTGTATATCGTGCAATCTCCTTCTGGAAGTCCTGTCTCTCTTTGAATAGCACTGTGATACCGGATTAAATTCTTAATAAGAATTGCTTTGAACTCATAATCTGATAATGTTACAAATCAATATGTAATGTCGTCGATAAAGTAAAACAGAAACGCAGCGGAAATGAATAAATCTGAATCAGTAATAATAACAATAATGTTATGCGCATATACAACTTTGAGGAGGCTTTTTCGTATGTCCAGTTTTTTCGTCAAACAAATTCTTTTGTTTAAGAAGGCCACGTGCATTCGCGTCCTTGGCAAGGCCAACGACCTCATACTTGAAAAAACCTCTAACAGTTTTTGCCCCATCTGGATCCAGGCGTACTGTTTGTTTTGATCGTTTTCACGTAAACGATCGGATCCGTCCTGGCTTGTTTTGAATTATTTTTTTGTTTGCACTATGATCGATGATATATTATTTACGGTGTCTCCAACAGTAACATCCCTATTTACTCTTAGAAATGATAGGTAAACGAGTAAACACTACGTGTAGGTACTCGAGACTCCTCGTAAAGGTAGCTGATATACTCCCAGTTTGTTGTAAAATGAACAATATTCGTACTATATTACTGTCTTAGTGTGGGAAATGATAACAGGTAATCGAGACTTTGACTAGGGCGCGTTTCCCAACCAGACTGCCACATGCCAAAGTAGGGTGTACACAGGAGAATTCTTTTAAATAGGGTGACCTGTTGCATCTTGCGGTCCCACTCACTGCCCATCGCCTAATTGTATTCAGATTACCCCGGAAAAGTGATAAATCTCGTGAAGTCAAGGTCGACGGAGGGTTCGACAGCTCATTCACCCCGTTCGTCTGCCCCCTCGGCTAATGGTGCGGACATTCTTTCCCCAACCTTGCTCAGACTTACCCGGTTTACTATACACATTCAGTTACTCAACAAACCTACCCCCGCAACCGACCGCCCGATAAGTACGCATCTCGCAAACCTAACTGCCACCCACCCCATTTTTGGTCCACGAAATTGTTTTAAGATTAAAAGAAAATAAGAGTTCTTCTATTTTCTTAATCATATCCGATAAATGGTATTTTTTGTAACATAGGAAAATATTTTTTTACTGTAATATATATAACTCAGTCAATATATTATAAAAATTATAATCACCAAAATATTTGCGAATTTCGCAACTCTTTCTTTTGCAAATTGTTCAGGTTGACGGATAGATGTACCCTATATCTTTATGTAACACTTATAGCGTATTTCGGTTCGATCCCATGGAGAGATACCGTGGAAATTGGGAATCACTTTTATCACTCTTCATTGAAATATTTAACTATTTCCCTGCCTCGAACTCTTATCATATCATATACTAAGCTAATAACTAAAAGACGACTACAAAATGTAGTTAGTGTATGCTGTGCAACCCGCACCATAACAACTACACCATTGTACCAATATTTTCACACCATTTTTTTTTTCAAATTTCCAGTTCCGGCGCTACGGGCATAAAGCGTCAACATAAAAGTGAGAAATTTAATATACAACGTGTGACCTCAGAGTAAGGATACCAAAGAGAACCAGTCGTGCAAAAATCTGTTCCAAGCCGCGAGTCTGGTACCGCCACAATATAGTCTGGTACTATGTGGTTAGTTGCATGGCAACCGTAGGCCAACCGCGTGATGCCAGTGTTAGGTAAAAAGCTAACCGAATAACAACAGATACGTGCGTGAAAGCGATAGCTTTTCATAATTTAGGCATGTATTTACAATAATTTTAGGAATTTATGTATCCACATTGCGTGTTTCTATTTTATTTTAATTTTTTAAACACAATAAAATGGACAACAGCGCTTTGTTCGAATGGAAAAATATGAAGTCGATTATATTTTAAATATTTTTGCATAATATTATCCGAACATAAACATATATTTTTTTACATAAATTAAGGTTTGGCATTAATTACCTAGTGCATTGAAAACATTTTAAACATTGAATTAAATATTTGTTTTATTTTATCTCAATAACGCACTGTGCATTATAATATTATACTTTTTGTTTCTAATTGGTTTACATTGCATAGTCCTCGTTAATTTTACAATTTATGTTAATATTTTAATATTTTTGTGACTTTCGACTATTTATTAAGAGTATAAAAGTAATCATATCACGTAACAATTTAGAATAATATCATCTAAGACCCTTTCTACGTGCTAGAATCAAGCCCACGAACCTGTACTCACTATTAAACCGAGATTCTATCATGTAACTTAATTATCTTTACAAACATAAATACATTTTAATTTTAAAACTTTTTGACCCTTTTAAATTTTATTTCTTGTAATATATATTTATAAAAGTTAAAAAGTATAAGTGTGATTAATTTATTTAAAAAAATTAAATATTTAAATCACTAAATATTTTAGTATATTTATAAAAGTTAAAAAGTATAAGTGTGATTAATTTATTTAAAAAAATTAAATATTTAAATCACTAAATATTTTAGTGCATATAAGTCTACTCCAATGCTCCTATGTTCGCCCGCGTCGCTTAGTGTCAAATGTAACATTGAACTTCATAGGGTGAAAAATCGTTCAATCCAAATTAGGCTTTATAACAATCAAGTAAATAGAGTTTAAATTCAAATAATAGAAATTCAGTAGATGTCAAAGCGCGTAATTGTCAGTGATGGACACCTTTTTGCGAAGCTTGTTCAGGGATTGTGTGTCTGTAGAAGGAAGCGATTCAACGTCATTGCGTGTGACACATATTTAAGGAGGTGTATCAATCAACCCGTCAAACTATTCAATAAAAAAAAAAAAAAGAATTTCGCAAAAAATGAACGACTTTCCATTCAAATTTGACGATCAGCTGTGATCCATTTACTACCTTTTTGTAACAGTCGTAAGTCGTAAGTCGTAACCTTTGAAGAAAAATACTTTGGTGAAGTTTCACGAATTATATTTACTTTGACATAGCTAAAATTGATTGATACCTTCATACAGTTAGGTAAGTTGAAGTTAAGTTTGAGTTTGTGACTCCCACCGTGTTAAGCAAAGTCTTGGCAGCTGGTAACTGTGCCATGTCGGTGTGGAGTGTGGTGGTGATCAAGTTAAATGGGTCGACAAACATCGCCGGCTGCATGACGCCAACGTTGCTCTCAACTAGGCCGCTCTTGTTAACGCTATTGTCTCTGTTCTCTGTTTGTAAATATAGCTGCAAACATTATATTTGGTCGTCGCTAGCCTCTACCTTTGCCTCTGCTCTTAACATTTTATATACAGTCACGCCTTCCCATTAGTATGCAGATAATATATCTTTCCATTTTTATGATCCCGATACATGGCTTTCAATTCTTCTACTTTAATCACATTCTTGTGGCTACTTTGACCTGGCCTTTCCTAGGACTTTATCGACTTGTTGATCAAACCCATCTGTTATGATTTCGGATCCGGTCTGGGTAGCATTTAATTTAAGAGCGTATCCTAGCTACAATCCTATTGAAAATTTACCAAATCGACGTTTTGTATTCCCTGTTTCCTCCGAATATTATTAACCGATTCCATAAATTTATATCTTGATAACTTTAATGTGAAGTAAACTGTGTCCCTGTCATTGTAGTTTCTCTTATAAATTTCTCTCGGTATTTCATAGTGAACTTCTATAAATCCCAGTTTTACTCGCATGATTAGTTTATTATGTTATTAGTTTATTATGATTATTAGTTCACTACAAAAAAATTAAGAGTTTATAAACAAAAATAAAAGAATACGAACATACGAACATATCTTTAAAATATCTAAATATATAAATATACCAAATAAGTTTACTATAGGATATTCGGAGAAAACAGGGGAATACAAAACGTCGATTTGATGAATATTACATAGGATTGTGTCAAATTGTTAAGAGGTTCAAAAACTACAGAAATATCCAAACGTCGAAATGGTCTATGAAGTTGCCTAGTTGCGACAACATGGAAAACCCATTTTAGCGTCCATTTATCAGACATAATAAATGTCGTGAAGTATCTGTTAGTTCGGTGACCGGTGTTACTGTTAACGCACTGCTGTGGATCGCTATGTTAAACTCAATTTTGAGCATACCAAAGCAATTCAAACATCACAAACGTCTTCCGGTTTCATAAACAAGGAAAACAACCAAACAGTTTCTACTGCCCACTGGAATATTTAACTTTCATCTCTATGTGATAACTATGTGGTCAATAGCACGACGAAACACTCCCAAATTTCGAGGTCCAGTCTCATTTGGCTTATTGGTCGGCATCGAGTCGTTAGTGTGCGGTATCGGTCTGGTTAGTGCGGGCCGCGTGGGTGCGATTGGTGATCGGATTCGCGGAATGTCGAGCCATCCAAGCCATCTTTACTTGAGTGCTTTCAAACCAGTATCTGAACTCGTGGATTATATATCCCTCTGTTAATAGTCAAATAACTTCTACTTTTAGATAATTTTCTTCTCTTGTCTTTGTTACTTCAAAGTTCTATGATCTACGTAATAAGTATGGCATATAGCGCACATAGCTGAAACTGCAGAACTTTATGTAGTTTTTTATGTAGTGGTAGGCCTCTTGCAGGGGGCCGCCTGGGGAAGTACCACTGTGTTGCCAATCCATCCGCCAAGCAGTAATGTGAAAAAATAGCATTTCTAATGAACTGATTCGACGTTTACACAGAAACTATCGACTAAGCTATATATGCATATATTCTATGCAAAGTTCACTTAAGAGTTATTACAGCTATGTAATGTTGGTTAGCATTCACGTACGACACATTTGTCGCGTGCTCGTGGTCACGTACCTGTTTTCTACGCAATGTTACTTAGTGTTACGTACTCTTTCATCGTAGAAAACTAAACCAATAAAGACTAACCAAGAACAAACCAAGAAAGAGTATATTCCGAGAAAATCGATAAATAATATTCACATTTCGGACGAAGTTTACAAAAGAGGTTGTATCTGTGCCGACAGTATTAAATTAAGGGGGTTACACGTGCTACGGCTGTGGCTGTGATAATAACGTCAGTTGGAAAGTAAAGACCTCGGTTTGGCGTTGCGTTACGCACGCGGCTTAGCTCGGCCTGTGGAGCTGTGGTGACGGGCGCTGCCCTTGACTTGCAGAGCTGGTTCGGATCTGTACCACCGACTTGACTCGTGAATGTTATTTCCCAATTGGTATCACAGAAGGATATCGAGGCGGTTCGTGTTGACTTGCATTGAGGAAAAAACAATCATAGTTGCATGTTGTCTTCAGTTGTACAATTATCCAATACTTAATTTGGTATTGGCCCGCTCACAAATTGAATCGGGTTAAGTGATAACATTTAGGCGCTACCGTGCTTTGGATTGGTAAATCCTAACAAAGTCCTAAAATAGGATTGGTAATAAACGTTTTTTTATTCATTCTCATCATCTCTCTTATTCGTCACCAATTATCGTTTGTTTTTTAATTATCTGTAATGTACGTTTAACGTCGGTGCAATATAAACTAAGCTCCGTCAGTTTGTTTTCCTCTATTCTTAGAAGTTGTTGCCTGCTCATTGGATCGAAATTCATCACAGTTTTCATGTAGAAGGGAAATGCTCAACTGTTTATTCGTCGTGAGTAATGGGTTCAGTATGTTACTAATTCTACGCGTGCTGCGCTATTTTTACGAGACATTGGTCGGATGTGGGCCGGTGGGCTGGGACGACCCCATTACCGTGGCACTACTCATTAAAGGTCGCCGTATACAAATACATAGATAATATAATATAGGTGGGCGCGTGTGCGCTGTTATCTATGATTCACTGGCGCCTAGCCGTCTGTCGGCCGTCTGATCGTACCGACACAATATAATGCCTCGATAATAGTCGATTGATGAGATTTTACCGGCGACCCTCGCAGGCAAATCGCACGTGTTCGTGCCCACACGCAGTTTCAGACATCACACACCTGCTCAAGGATCTGGCCGATTCCGTCTTTCACAAAAAAGGCGAATTAGTCTCTCGATTAGTGCACCTCCAACGACTACGTACTGAGAATAGACTGTGTAACACTTGCATTAACGTTCTCACGTAACACTAACACATAACATAACCGAGCCCAAATCGACCTACATTAAAGTTGCAATACCACTTTCGTCGTCGCAAATCAGTGCCGCTCGTATCTCGGCCTCGGTCAATGCGTTGTGTGCATGTCGTATGCACATATACGGATGTAATAAAATGCAAGCGAGAATTCGCAGGCTAGCGGTGCATGCCGCTCACGTGCCTATGGAAAACGAAAGTGATCGGATGCGTCTCTCCGTCGACGATTGATGCGAACACTGCCATCGCACCGCACCGCAGCTACGCCGCGGCCAGCTTAGAGCCGAGCCCTCGTTAACCGTGTTATTCAAATTGTGTACCCGCCTGTACCACCGCCACGCCTCGTGCCTCCACGATCGATCCCACTCTCTAATGTTTGCCGCTTGCACTCTCGAATACGATTTAATTGAAACATCTAACGCTAAACTACGCTTTGCATAATTTATGTTTCGCTCGTGTCACTGTGGATCTATGATTAGATACGGTTGTTTACTATGTCCTCCAATCCAGGGCAGGGTTACCTCTGGGCTTTTACTACCGTTATAATATCACCTCATCGCTATTTTCTAATTAATATAAGTATTTAAGAGAGAAATGGTCTGCCTGCTGCCTACCCCAACGGGATCAAAGCGTGACTGTATTCTTATGGCTTTGTGTGGGCCAATTGGATGTCTGAGTTTTTAGTAAAAAACTGTCGTCAATGACTTACAGCCTCAGGAGCTAGCCTTTGAAACGATATTACGCCTTAGCAAGCACGAAAGCATTATACCGTATATCATGTATTGGCAGAAGGCAACGAATGTGGATGTAAACATGGCAAGAAATGAGTATAAAAGATTGAAGGATGTGGCAAATGAGGTTGCGAGAAGAATGAAAGAGCACGATAGAGATGAATTTGACAGGAGGTTATCTGATGACTTTCAGAACAACATTAAGTTTTTCTGGAAGTCCGTAAGATCAGCTAGAGGGAATCTTACCACCTCACAGCTGGACAAGATCGGAGACCAGGATGGAAGTTTTCTGAATGGAGAGGAAAGGGTGCTAAACAGATGGAAGGAATATTTTGAAAGTTTATTTGAGAAGGAGAATTTGCAAGTACAGGCCCCATCCGGGGATACGAATGAAAGTCATGATGAAAATGGTGTAAGCATGAAAGAGATTGTGGAAGCGTTGAAAAGTATGAAAACGGGTAAGGCTGCAGGGTATGATAGAGTTTCAGCCGAGATGCTTAAAGCTGGACAGGGTGTGGTAGCTAGTCAGCTGTACCGCCTTTTCAACCTTTGCTGGAGGAGCGGCAGAGTACCAGGAGACTGGTGCAAGGCCGTTATCGTACCGCTATACAAAGGAAAAGGGTCGCAGCAAGACTGTAAAAACTACCGGGGCATTAGCTTATTAAGCATCGTTGGCAAACTATATGCAAAGATTTTGATTAAAAGAGTGATGAATGAAACTGATGAAAAGATTTGGGATGTGCAAGCGGGATTTAGGAGAGGGATGGGATGCATGGATCAGATCTTTTCCTTACGGAGCATAGCCGAAAAATTCTTGGCTCATAGCCAAAAGGTCTATTGCGCATTCGTAGACTTGGAAAAGGCCTATGACAGAGTGGTGAGGGATGAACTGTGGTCAACATTGTCTGTGTATGGGGTGAGCGCCAACTTGATACGAGCGCTGAAATCACTCTATGAGGGTTCCAGTGCTTGTGTCAGGGTAGACGGAGCTTACACAGACTGGTTTAACATCGAAAAAGGTGTTAGACAGGGATGTGTAGCTTCGCCATGGCTGTTCAACTTATTCATAGACAATTGTCTGAAAGATTTGAAAGAAAGTGCGTATGGTTTAAGAATGAATGAGTTGACCGTCAAATGCCTCCTATACGCTGATGACCAGGTCATACTGGCATCATCAGAGAAGGAGTTGCAAGCGATGGTTAATTTGACGAATGCTGCTTTAACAAGCAAAGGGATGAAAGTGAATGTAAGCAAGACGAAAGTAATGGTTATTGAAAGAGAAGAATGTATGACAATTTGCAAGATTCTGATTGATGGAGAAATAGTGGAACAAGTAAAAGAGTTTGTATATCTGGGTTCAAAGTTTACAAGTGATGGAAAGTATGACTGTGATATTGAAAGAAGAGTTTTGGCAGGAAATCAGGTGAATGGGGCGTTGCATACTTTTATGAACAGTCAGAAAGTGTCTAAAAAGGCACGACTGGCTGTGCATAGAGGGGTGCTTATCCCCACACTTACGTATGGTAGTGAATGTTGGGTCTGGCAGAAGAAGCATGAAAGTAAGATTAATGCTGTGGAAATGAGAAGTTTGAGAAGTATGACTGGAGTGACCTTGATGGACAAAGTGAGGAACAGTGTGATAAGGGAACGCTGTGGCGTGTTAGAAGATGTAGTGACAAAGATAGAGAAAGGATTGCTTAGATGGTTCGGACATGTGGAGAGGATGGACGAAAAGAGATTGACAAAGAAGATTTATAAGGCTAGTGTGAATGGTCAAGTCGGTAGGGGTCGACCTAGGCGTACCTTTCATGAACAAGTTGATGTTATCTTAAGGAAAGGCCAGGTCAAAAGTACCAACAACCGACGAGCATGCATGAAGAATATGATGAAAGTGGAAGAAGCGAAAGTTGTATGTCAGGATCGTAGCAAGTGGAAAGAAATAGTCTCTGCCTACCCCAACGGGAACAAGGCGTGACTGTATGTATGTATGTATGTATGTATTGGGTATACGATGTAGTGAGCTGTGGACGATGATAATTGTTTAACTTGATGTGTGTATTGTGTGTTGCAGGCACGCAGAACGTGACGATGCCGCCACGAACATCGTCGTCGCTGCCGGACGGCAGCACAGCGCCGCGGCATGGCGGCCCGGGCCAGCCCCCGCCGGGCGCGCCGCCCCCGCCGGGCATGGTCCCGCAGCCCTACCCGCACCATCCCTCCTACAAGTCGCCACATTACCCGCCGCAGCCCTACGTCTACCCGCCGAGGAACCACCATCCATACCCATACGGGTACAGACCGCCGCCGCCGCATCCGTCGCAACACTATCCACCGCCCATGAAGGTTTGCACTTTGTTTCTTTACTATTTGGCTGGCTGTCATTTAATGAAGTGACATTTCTTGATCTATCATCAATCATCATCTTATGTTCGTCCACTGTTCGACATACTTCACTACTATGGCACTCCGCTCGACTCGATCTGCCGTTCTGTGAGCCCAGTTCGATTTTATTGACAATCGCAATCGTATTGAATTCGATCGTCAACTGTCAAGAATAGTCAAGAAGAAGTGGGATTTGACATACCTGTGATACCAGCCGTGAATTCGATACGATTGCCATTGTCGAAAAATTCTTGCTAGGTAGCACTGTTCCATTCAACGTTGCGTTCAAATTCAAATATATTTCATTCATAATAAAACCGTGCGTTCATAAAGATGCCTCTATAAGAATAATGCAACAGAAACGTTAGGGCTTAATTTTTTCTGCTGTCACTTTCCAATATTTGATTTGGAATGTTCGTTTGTTTGGGAGGTGCTATGTGGTGGCTCTGCAGAAGTTTCCATGTTCCTCGGAGTATCATCATTAGCTTCCTGCCACTAGGTGGGGTCTTCTTCTGACATTTCAATCCATTATCTGCGTTCATTCACACATTCACACAGTTCATCCAGGTCTCTTTAAGACATCCCACATACTAATTGCGACCTTGCTTATGACCTACATGTACCCTCTTATTGATAAACGTTGACTATAACTAATCCGAGGTTTAAATATGGAGTTTTTATAGGAAATTGTAGGAAATATGTAAGAACATAGGAAATTCCTATGGAAACTCCTTATTACCGATTTAATCCTCAGCATGAATTACACACTATGGTGCTTCACTTTTGACGTGACAACGTCTTATAATTCGATAGAGCCGGCTGCACACACGAAAAAATATGACTCATGCGGCGTTACCTCGCTCTGAGGCGTTCCATGTAAGGCTTGAAGTGCAAGCGAGAGCGCGGAACGAGCGACAAAGAAGCACAATCGGCCTTTGCGTTCGGCAGCGTTCGACATCCGTCTCTCTCCTACTTGAGTGAGCGCGTTGTCACGTTCAACTATCGTCAGAAAACCGACTTTACAGACAACCAATTTTTTTTTTGTTTTAGAAGAATCAGTCCGCCTATTTTTCTAGGTTCATGATCCTCGGAGTAATATTAGTCAGTAGTCAGCGTTTATATACGCTGCTATAGGTACTGCAATTCAGTTGTGGTCGTACCACCTGCCTGTAACTAGTAATGTCCTACGCATATACCTAGTAGTAGTTCAACTGAGCGTCTAGGCGGAGCAACGATGGGGTGCGGTATGACAGAGAGCGAAGCCCTTCTTTCTCCCCCTGTCCGCAATGCTGAGGTAGGTCCGGTCGGCTTCAATTGCGCCCCGGTAAGGCGTAAGAATTAACAGCCGCTTAGGTATTCTGACGTTTCTTATTCTTCTTTTATGGACCCACACGAATGTATTGCCAGTGTCAAGGTTTGTATTTATAGCCTGCTCACACGGGACATTCATGGACAAATGTCAAGTTATATAAATTTTCAAGTTAATATGGCCAATTAGTCAATTCAGAGTCAGGGCAAGCCCAATCAAGTCACAGCTCTAGTAAAGTGGTTGTCTTTACAAGAAGCTACTGGAATTTTGGTGGGAACACGAAAAGTCACATTTCAACTCTCGCATCACTTGCCAAGAGACTTGTGTATCTTCGTAAACACCCAACACGTAATATTCCACCATTAATACACGTTAAACACTCGAAAATGCACCTATAATTGATAATGATGCGGGAGCCAAACTGTACTCTTCGGCTTCCCGCCAAAACTCCTATTCTGACGTTTATCGGAGGGGATGACATACTCTATAATAGAGTTATTATTATGGTGTGGTACTGTGTTATTGCAGCAGCAGCAGCAGCAGCAGCAGCAGCAGCAGCAGCAGCAGGGGGGCCAGCGGCACATGGGCCCGCCGGGCGCCCCGGGCGGGCCAGTGGGCGCGGACGGCGGCATGCCCCCGCCCACGGCGCCGGCGGACGCGCACGACAACGGGCCCGCGCCGCCCGCCACCGCGCTCGTCACCACCGGGCCCGACGGCGCGCCGCTCGACGAGGGCAGCCAGCAGAGCACCGTCAGCAACGCCTCCGCAGGTCCGCACATCACGCACGTCACGCACCTACTATATCTAAGAGCTCTGCCTCATTAAGACGCCATGGCGACGTCGCCGGCTACGTATCCAAACATTTAGTGTGGATTGGCGACGTTTCCAAATGTGGCCACATGAGGGAACTACTATAATATTTTGATATAACTGTTTGGACACAGTAAAAAAATTCCCAAAACCGAAAAATTTTACTAAATAAAAATGAGAATCTTACATGTTTGCAATAGGTATGGAACCTATTGGATACCTAGTGTACATAGTTGCCAGGGTTTGGTTAACAATTTATTTCATAGAATTCATCCCATTTATCCCTCTGGGGGTTTATAACGTTTTTTATCACATTAAAATAATTGCAATAATTTCACCGGTGACATTAAGACTGCCTCGTTGGTCTAGTGGTCCAGGTCGGGCAAAAAGTAATAGGGCATTTCCACTAAGAATTTCTCCATAATGGCCTGGATCCTGAATTATAATAATAATAATATGGGACAACTTCCACACACTGTCATCTGGTCCCATACTAGGCTAGAAGCCTATACTATGATAACCAGATGACTGATATATATGCTTATTACACACCCAGACACAGTTCAAACAGACATGTTCATGCACACAAATGTTTGACCTGGCCGTGGATTGAACCCGTGGCCTGCAATAGTCTGCAATAGTCTCTCTCCTGTATGATCTTTGAGGATGTTGTAGATTGAAAGAGAGAGTAAGGGTATAATATATTGTTAAATTGTTTAATATTCTAAATGAGTCGCGTGTGAATGATGATATGATTAATTGCGAACTGGTGAATTTAGGCCGCGGCAGTACGATTTGCAGCCGCAACAAAACGCAGGGTTCAATGTTCAGTTTGACCGTACACGGAGTATCTACTGTAGAAATTGGTAAACTTCTAACAAACCCTGCCTGTATGGACATGTAAAACCAGTGTATATAATTTGTCTGCAGCGTCAGGCGAGGACACATGTGCATCAGGGTCAGGCTCGGGCAAGGGCCGCAAGGAGTACGGCAGCGCGGCGCCCTCGCCCTCCCCGGGGGGCGGCTCACACTCGTCCCTACACGACGAATATGACGCCGCGCCTTCCCCCTCGCCCTGGCCACGACCTCCTTCCAGCCCTGTCAGTATAACATATACTAACTGTGACGATATTACCATGTCACTGGTTGTTTCTAACCAGCTCTACATTGATTTTAAGAAATGGGGAGATGAGGTACTACTGGCTTCTCAAAAATAGGTAGCTCATATTAGGTCCACGTGAAGTGGGGTTGTACTAGCGACTAATATTGTTATCTCGGTCGCACTTCGGTCATAGGTACGTCCTCTAATTTTTGTTGTTCATTACATATCACTGCCAGTAAACGCCAGTTCACGTGCCCAGTAAACGCTAGGAGAACGTACCCTATCTCCCCTTTTCTATAAATCAAAGCTCTAATTTACTGGAGAGAAAAATTACGAACGGGATTCGAACCTGTGTGGAAGGTGTGGGTTCAAATCCCGCTCGCGGGTGAATATTTTCTTCCCATTAAATATTGTATTTCAAAATAAAGCTTAGTCTATAAAAATATAAAATAAACTGTACTATAAGACTTTGAAGACGATAGCTCAATAGAGTGTACCGGGTGGCTGGCTGGCCAGGATGGCCCGATCTGAACCGCCTCGCCTAGTGCGGTTAATATTCTTTATTATGGTACTCCTATGGATATGTGCTCCATATATCAAACTCCGTAGCGTCACCGGATCGTCTCGCTCGGATGATAGAAGTCCATAATATAAAGAGTAGTAACAGCACGAGGCGAGGCGGTGAGGATTCAGGGTGGCTCTAATGAGCTAAAACCTTTAAATTTGCTAATAATTATATGCCATAAATGCTTGATAAGAAGAATATCACTTGGCAAATTGAAAAAATGTCAGTCACGATGGTTTTAATCAATAATACTCAAAATATTATGGTTGTAATATGACAAGCATTAATATGTGGAACAGTTATGTACCTCTCAGGTTCGTGAAGCGCCTGTTTTATTAACGCGCATTTACAACTACACGTTAATATAGTGAATACAATAAGTTACCTCTGTATTTTCTTAGAAAAATCATCGCTAGAGATGTGATTTGTTTTTATGATGGAGGGAGGCATTGCATTTTGTCATACATTTCAGGTATTTAACAGTCACATACCGCCGGAGTCCTTCAGATCCAAGGTTTATATCAAGTTAAACGTCATAAGCATGTGTAGAGCTCGATGCGATTAATGTTTCCAAACAAATAACAGTATTAAAGGCTTCGCCAAACGGAATGCGTACTTCAGCGCGTACGCCATCTATTAGAAATTCACAATCCTATGAATAATTTACCAAATCGATGTTTAGTATTCCCCTGTTTCTTCCAAGTACCGGCGTCACGGTTCTACCACCGTACTAGTCGCCATCGCCTGAGAGTTCATCCGCACATAAAAGATACGTAAACGTCCGCACACTGTGCGATTTTCCCGTTCTTTTATGCCGCTTTCGTGCAAACTGTGGAATGATCTCCCTGCTGCGGTCTCACCGTTGAGCTACAACATGGGGCTCTTCCAAAGGAGAGTGAATAGAGTGTTGGTCGGGTCGGCAACATACTGGCAACAACTCCCCTGGTGTCATGGTGTTGCAGGTATCCATAGGCGGCGGTAATCACTCACCATCAGAAGGCGTGTCTGCTTGTTTGCCGCCAGTGGCATAAAAAAAAAAGTAATATTAACCCATTCCATAAATTTGCATGATAGATCCTCATATTTTTAAGATTAAGTAACAAAACATTTTGTGGTTTTGTCTCTCTTAATTTTGTTGTAGTGAACGTCTATTCACGCGATTAAAATTGATTTTTAAATATTCACTAGAAAAAAAAACGAAGAGCATAAATTTTATTAAAAGTTTTTGCTTCATCTCAAAAATATCAGGATAATATAAATTTATCGAATGGGGAATTATTTGATGAAGAAACAGTGGCTTACAAAACATTGTTTGGTATTTTTGTCATAGGATCGTGTCATATTGCTAAAAGAGGTCTCTTGATGCGTACGCTCTTGACGCTTAGAGCGCTAGCCTGACGCTATAGCGACAAAATATACGTACGTTTACTGAGAAATAGTCCTGACTGTTAGAGCGCTCTGTTGGCCATGTTGGCACGTCATAGTTCAATAATGAGGCGTTATGACAGTCAGGCTTACGTTCTAACACGCACGCGCTAAGTAGGCGTTCTATTTGGAAAAGCCTTAAATCTTCGCAAACGTATCAAAGGCGATATCGCATTATTCCTTTTTGTCATACATTGACCCTTCACACTGGGCAAGCGAGGCGATGCTGATGTGACAATAGGGAACAATAAAATAAACCTACCGATACACAAATTCCTGATCGAGCCCAAAGCTATAAACAAAGATTGTCAAATAAATATAAAAATGCTTTATCATAATAAGTATTATCTTTGTTTATTGTCAGTTTCGATCTACAAATTTGAGTATAATATTACGCTTCGCCTCGTATGCGAAGACTATAAAAGCTGCATGATGAGTCAGAGACTGACATGTAACGTTTGTTTGTAATGTAACACTCTCTATCTCTTCCAATCACTGCCAACCATAAAGAGATAGACAGTGTTACAATACAAACAAATGTTACAAGCTAGTCTCCGCCGTTAGTCGTTCTTTATTGCATTTAACATCAGCAATCGTTAGTTGCTTTTGGGATTTATTCCCATTCTCAGAATGAAGTAGTTTCGGCTTAAAGCATCCCAATTTCTTTGCGCTTTCCCGCTACTTTCTCTTATTTGGTGTTGGACTGTTGCTTCCCGATATCAAGAGCTGTAATTTTATAAAAGCGATTGGTCTTTATCAATTTGCGAACAGAGATTCCAGCGATTCATATTTCGTAGTTCTTATTCATGTTGGTTATTAGAACCAAAATAGTTTTATTCATCAAATTTTGGTGTCGTTTGTTTGTAACAAAATTGCTTCGTTGTTTATTTTTTGATTCAGTTAAAAGTAGTGCATGAAATGAAATATTCGGAACGCCTGCATCGTGCCTCAATAGCAAAATTTCAACAATCCGTTGATAAAACGGACGAGATAGTTTGAAAACTGCATTTATTAAGTAGTGCCGAAAAACTCCTTATTTATTATTTGATTCAGTTAACGTTTTGTCCGACTGTAAAAAAGTGTAAAATCATAGTTACTTTTGTGATACACACCTAAATTACTGGTTTCGATTTGATGACCAAAGTTTCATTAATTGATTGCAATTACACTGACTATATTTTTCGTAGTTATTTCTATATTTTATCCTCTTTATCTACTTTATTAATTGCCTGTTAAAAATAAGGAGTTTTAGTTATAACGGGGCTGACGAAAGCATGACGTAGCAAAGGTATAACGAATATAAAGGAACTACTACAATACGTTACTCGACATTTTGATTCTAGGCGGAAAACCAAAGGAAACGACGCGGAGATTCTTCGTCAGGCCCGGTAATGGACATTTCATCATAAATCTATAGCGCTTCATATATTTACTTGTATTTTTATATTCGCTTTAGATGTCTCGGAAGTAACAACAAAGGACGTTACACCCAATTACCTCGAAAGCCTGAATTTATCTAGATGTATCTGTATTTATTGCCCATTAGTCTTGGTATAAGGATAATCTAATATCAGATTTTCGCGAAAATCCTAAGGTTCGCGGCAGAAAAAATAGATGTTATATATTAGTTCTTTTTTTTTGCAGATTTATGAATTGATGTGCTCAAAAGACCTTAAGAAAAGAGTATCTTAAAAAAAGAGTAGGAATAATAAAGCATTGGATGACGAAAACTATAAATACACATTTCGCAATAACCCGGCGCGGTGGTTCACTAAAATCCTAGGTTTTCCCGAAAATCCTATTTATATCAGATGTCCTGCGACATTTACCATATTATAATATCCTTAATATGTCAATAATATTATAGAATAGAGTAGCAGCTATGTATTTAGTATATAAAAATTATACAATAGCTTGAAATGCATTCATAATATAACTGAGACTATACTATAAATGTAAAAGTAAAGAAGATAGTACAATCTACGTACACACGTGGTACCAATTTGAAGTACCTATCTAGATGATAAAGATAAGGCTTGAGATGTGCACCACCCGATTGTGGCCGGGTTTGGTCGCTTACAAAATTTCCCCATTGCATGACAACTTTGTTGTTATTTCCGAGTATAGTACGTATAAACTTCTCGTACAAACCTGAGCCCGGATTTCACGCTAAATCTTAAGCCAATGTTTAAAATGTGAAACTAAATTCGGCGGTGGTAACGAAATCATGGTAATGATTGAATTAGTAGTAAGTAGTTGGGTGCATTGGATAAAGATTTGTGGCAGCTTTTCTTAATGAAGGTCAAGAAAAGAACACTGTCTTGAGAATTTGTGAAAGGGAGACGCAATATTGTAGTAATGCTAAACACTAGTCATTGATTTCAGTAGACCATAATGTTCATGGTACAAGAGATACAACGGTGTTTCATTTGTCACCGTCAATGAAACAACTCCAATGGTACAACTGACCCTACGCCATCATGTCATGTCATTCTAAGTTTTTAATAGTGGGCCAACAAATTTTTAATAAGTTAGTTCCTTGGGTCACTGCGACTCTCGTTCAATGTCCGGGTTGATTATGACTTGATTAAAAAGAACTCACGACATTATATTAATTTGAATTTATACTCTAACAGAACGGGTTACCCCAATTACACTGCTCGAGTCAGTTCATATGGGTATAAGGCCTCCCGACATGACGACAGCCCCCTACATATCTTATAGGAAACAGCCGGGACCTACAGTTTAACATGCCATCCGAAACACGATAGCGCCCAGGCGAAAAGTCCACATGATGAGATTCGATCCAGGGACTCCGGAATTAAAGCAGGGCATGTTCTCGCTGGACCACGGACGCTACATTAACATAATGTAAAGAATTCCAAATCGCACAAAGCTCATCGGGTAGATAGTCAGAAAAATAAGTAATGCAGTGAAAATGCCGCCTAGTTTAGCTTCATTAGAGTCTCGCGTGAAATCCGGCGTGCGCTCTATAGTGTATGATGTGTAACGGTATGCGCCAGAAGTCGGACTCGCTGGGCAAGCTGTACGAGATGGACGACGCCCCCGAGCGTCGCGGGTGGGTGGAGAGGTTGCTAGCCTTCATGGAGGAGAGGCGCACGCCCATCGCCGCCTGCCCCACCATCTCCAAGCAACCGCTCGACCTCTACAGGCTGTACTTACTGGTCAGGGATCGTGGAGGATTCGTTGAGGTATTTATTTTATTTTATATTATTAATTTTAGGAAGACTTACAGCTAGTATACAAATAGGAAGAGACACAGGTACAGAAGGCCAATTACAAGTTTTCACTTATGGTATGTTTTTTAAACAACATACATTCACGCCTTTTTCCCGAAGGGGTAGGCAGAGGTGTACCCAGGACTCAGTCCCATTGTAGATACACCCATTAAATAGGGGGCAGCCTATTGCCATCTACCGGGCACAGTTCCAGACTCCAGGTAGTTATTGAGATAATTCCTAATGGAAAAATCCAATATTTAACACTGCCTGACCTGAGGATCGAACCCGGGACTTTTGATCTCTACCTATATATCTAGACAGCCTCGTTGGCTCAGATGGTAGTAACTCTGGTTTCTGTGCCGCAGGCCCCGGGTTCGATCTCCGGCCAGGTCAAACATTTGTGTGCATGAATGAACCTGTCTGTTTGATCTTTGTCTGGGTGTTATAAGCTTATATAGGTATATGTATATCAGTCATCTGGTTACCATAGTACAGGCTTCTAGCCTAGTTTGGGACCAGATGACCGTGTGTGGAAGTTGTCCCATATTTTATATTATTGTTATTATTATATCTGTTATCTGTAGTAATACTTAAGTGAGTTTATGTTATGCCATATAGGCATAACATTTTGCCCGAAGAGTTACAAAGTATTATAGCACTTCGCCAGTTATGGGGAAATATGGAAACCCTGGGTGTCTGATACGGGCAAACATGATGCTTACGATCAGGCACCTGATTAGCTCGTCTTGTCACTTACTATCATAAAAAAAAGTTAGGTAAGTCCCATGTGATAGAGAGGGCATTGCACCGTTCCAGACTGGTTATTGAAATCAAAACTGAACTGCTAGCTGGACAAATTTTAAAATTCAAGAAAAAATTTAACTTCTATACAAATTGACTGATCAGCTGATTGATTTTGTGTACATTTTGAAGAATGTTTTTTTTAATTAACGCAATATTTCGGGTAGTTACACCCTAACACATTCAATTTTGTAACACCATGTCCAAACAAAGACCTGAGTGACATACTTATCAAAGCCTAGGCTTTAAACCCTAGGAAGCTAAAAATTTGCTCGTCGTTCATTATAATGTAAGGTCACAGAAAGGAATTCCCGAAATACCCACGGGATCGAATTCTTGGGATTATTTTTTTATTCCCCTTTGGCTTCCGGGGGTTTATACGGTCAGCATAAAAAGTCAATGACCACATCTAGATTTTCAAAATAGCTGAACACGATATTATTATACCATAATATTATATTGATATAGTGTTCAGTTAATTTTAACTGAACGTCATTAAAGTTTAAAATGAACTGAACACTACTTGGTGTTCATCGAATTTTGATGCTGACTGTACTTAAGCACCACGGCCGCCTTATATTAACTATACGCCCGTCCATAATTAAAATAACTATATGTACCAGTGTTAGTTAACACCGCAGTTTTACGCAAGACTGCATTGCTCTCATCCTCGGACAAAAGTCGTTAAGTTTCGTATCCAAAGTAATTTCACTGGACACTTTGATCTTCCTAATTTCATGGATTTGTGTCGATACATAACAATGTAGTACAAGCAAGCGCCATGTCTCATAACGATGACGACATCAAAAGCCATTTTTATAGTTTGAGTGATCCTAATAAGTTACAAATTATACTTAATCAAAATACAGGTAAAAAATACAGCAAACTGTAGCTCATTAAAAATCCGTTGCCATTATGGCAATTGAAATCAGCGAGCCTAATGCAGTTTTCCATGTTTCGAGCGATACAGCACTCGGGCGGCACCATTAAGCTTCTAGTATTTCCATGAGTTTTACACTTTATCAGAAATATGTCAAGGCTCGACCATTGTTAGTAGAAATAATATGCACGTTTTTACACATACGCGTGCAAATATAATATCACATCACCGGCCCGCAGCTGGGAACGTTTCATATGCGAACGTAAAGACGCCATATATTCTAGGCACCTATAAAATCCAGACGTTAAAACGAACATAGTAAGAATAACGGTACGCGTAAACATAAGTGCGATTCAATTCAGTTTTACAGTTTCCAACGTGAGCGTTTGCAAACATTTGTATTCTCGAGTATCACTTTAGCGGCGTCAGTAATATCGGCGCGCGGCGTTCTATGCAATCGAGCCTAATAGACTTCACGTAGGATTTATGTCAGTGCATGCTCCGCGCTTTATGTGCGCGGGCGCAGTAAACCCGGCACGCATTTAACGATGGTTAATAAATTTTTATCATCGAGAGTCGCGACAATGTAGCGCGCGCTTCGTACATCGGCGCGGGCCCGCGTGTGCGCCGGTCGTGCGCCGTCTTATCGCGTCCTTTCAATTAGAGATTCGTCGGAATGGTGAGGTTTCAACTCGTGAACGGCGCGAGTCGCTAAATCTTCGCGTTTTATACGAGGTTCGCGTTCCGTTTCCAGGTGACTAAGAACAAAACGTGGAAGGATATCGCGGGTCTGCTCGGCATCGGCGCGTCGTCGTCAGCTGCGTACACGTTGCGGAAACATTACACTAAGAATCTGCTCGCGTACGAGTGCCACTTCGACCGCGGCGGGATCGATCCGCAACCGATCATCAACCAGGTCGAAGCTTCCACCAAGAAGAAGAGTGGCAAATCAAATAGTACGTCCAGTGCAGGTGAGTTTCGTTTGATTTTATATCTAGTATCTAATCAATTAATACAGTCAGTATAAGTGAACCAAGTCAAATATATTTTTTCTATTTTTTATACAGGGTGGATTTATTATTTTGAAATTAGCTTTAAAATCTCACCAAATTGATTTTTGAAATTAAATCAATCAATTTGACCTGTTTTGATTAATTAATTGAAGTTTG
Source organism: Hemistola chrysoprasaria (assembly GCA_947063395.1). Lineage (NCBI taxonomy): Eukaryota > Metazoa > Arthropoda > Insecta > Lepidoptera > Geometridae > Hemistola > Hemistola chrysoprasaria. The sequence continues at coordinate 5,309,343 of OX346727.1, read as the reverse complement.
AGTTGTACATTAGATTGTTCGACCCCAAACCATAATAATAAAAGTTTAAACTACCTGTTGCCATGATAATGTACGTATCACAAGCGTACCAAACAATCAAAGTCACTAAAAGCATGTAACTTGCTCGCGGTAGATAAGCAGAATATCGCGTTACAATTTCTTTGTAAGCTTATCTACCTATTCGTAATATAACGTGTGGCATACATTCATAATATATCATATAATAATCCGATAACGGACGCGTTGGTTTCTGCAACGCTTGCGTTTCATTGCTTGTTCCTAGTAACAACAATGCATGTGGGAAATATATAATCGTTTGTCAGGGTCTCGAAGTTATATATGTAGTTATCGATGCCCAGTAACAGTAAAAGGCTGTGAATCCGTTTAAATTTGACTGAAAGCAGAGCCCTGATTAATGTTATCCCTTAAAATTAACATTTAATTTCGTAGTACATTGCTTTCATATTGTATATGACTAACTAAAACTAACAACCAAGTTTGATCAAGGGAGTCTGAAAACCAGAAAATATGTCAGTATATAGACCTTGGGTCTTCATAGTTATAAGCTGAGTCTGCTCCTTTTGCAAATCATTAGTTTAAAGTAATAATAATTAAATTATTTGTTAAATAGCTACCTACCTATATACTAAGCTTTAGTTGTATCTAGCTACTTAAGGTTTTAATGATTGCGAAGTAAACTATTTTCTATTCTATTCATTCATATTATAAGTATTGGTTTACACGGCGCCCTCCAATAAGGCTCTCAGTCTATGTCTCTATCTCATGAAAATTAGTTCGCTTGTTATGAGTTTATCGCGAACACATAGACGCAGCGTTTGTTATTATATAGTATTTAGTTAATTATTCGGTATCATGGTACAAAGAATACTTAAGTCCTAAACGGATAGAAGGAACACTCCTTAAAATCAATTAAATAAATAGCGACTCTAGAGCGACATTAAAGTGCAATTTAGGTGGCACAGCACCTAGCTAATTATCATTATATTAACAAACAAGCTGCCTCTCTTTCTATCCCGTATCTCTATCTGTTCTCTCTGTCTAGCCCATAGAAATTTATCCGTCAAGACGGACGCCCCAGCTACTTATAGCTTCATACCTTTATTGCGGAGTTTCCTAGGCCTGGTATTTATAAAGAGTTATATATCTATTACACATGTAAACATCATTGTTCAGGGTCATCAAATTCCCAAGAATCATTCCCGGGCGGGGGCGCGCCGCCCGCCGCCACCAACATGGATGGATACCCGGCGCAGTACGCCGGATACCCGCCAACAAACCATTCACAAGGTAAACTATTCGCGCGCGTCTAATCCTACTATATATAACATAAATCTCAAAATTTATTTCAAGATCAATAATTGATTGCAACATTTAGTACATAAATATTTTACATTTAACATTGATTATGCAAATTATACAAGTTTTTTAGTACTCATAAATAATACAACCTAACACTAAGATATGTTTTGACCGACTCTACTGACTGCTGGTTCGGCTGTGGTTTCTTATATCTGACACCCGACCCGCGCCGCGGCCGCGTATGTGTGGATTCTTATCAGGTTAACGCAGACGTAGAGCAGTATATTGTCTTCCATATAGGCACAAGGAATTAGGCCCGCCGCACTACCGACCAGCCGTGTGTCCGTCCCGACCTTAACCTCCATTCAAGAACAATACTATGATGGTCCGAACGCATAGGACCGGTAAATCCAGTTGGAAATAATTGCCTGCCGTGAGGAACACAGTGAGAAATTACTTGGCAAAGTATCTTACATAAGTATTGTTCTTAATTTCAGGTGTTAGTGTATTCGTATCAGGCTATATGAATTATCAAATTCAATTCAATTCATGACTATTATCCCAGTCAATTTCGTGACTTAATACTGCCCTCTGACTTAGTAGTTTCAGGGCATTACACATATAAATTAACCTAAAAAGTTGGTTACGTCTTGTGTGCAAAGGGACTAAGTTCTGTGTGATCTCCTTAACACATTCTAAGTCAGCAGAGAAGTAGGTACCACGAATATGCGAACGGGTTACTTTTCAGTAAAAATGTTCGTTTTATTCACTTGCCTGCTCGTTTCCCAACCCACTTTCTTGCTCAAAGGCTCAATGTATGTAAATAATGCAATAGTCTGATGATTACACCAATAACTACGTTAAAACGTTTCCCCCTTTGCAACCTTCCTATACAGTGATTGAAACCAGGCTGAATCACTGAGTTTCTCCTCCGTAACTAGGCATTCATGAAATGAGAATTTTCCTTCGCTTTTAATATCTTATTGTGTATTTCGTTACGAGTTTAACATTCAATGCACGTTATTTCACATCGTGATTGCGTTTCCACTGAAGCACACAACAGATACTAACAGAAGGCGATGTGCATACAAACGGTTCAGAAACATACGCACACAGATGCATGTAGGTACTTTATGAGTGACGCGTCCTTTCCTCTATTGCTCTGGTAAAGTACGCGGGTACGTGTGTGTACATGCAACTCAATTTAAAAGACTACGCTAGGTTAGATAGTGACTGCCACGAAAAGGGCCCTTCAGTTCTCGATCGATTTAATGTTTGCACGTAATAATATGATACGTATCAGTATGACAAGTTTGAAGTCTGTACGATCCCTAACAGCTAGCGTAGCCCCCGCCAATTATTGACAATCTTGTTTGAGTACTAAAATTCATGAAAGCGGAGTGTTTTAGTTTGAATTGTCTGTGCGTTGTACACATAACCTTCTACCTTTATACTGTTTGTATATTGTAACTTTAAGTGTAAATTGTAAAATATATTTTTCACAAGTGGGAATGAAGTAAATAACGCTGTAAATGAGCTAGGTATCTTCGCTCGCTCGAACGAAGGTCGAGACACTAATGCACTTGTCGGGTGCTTGTTTTACTTTATTTGTGCTGTCACCACTAACTTTACCTAGTACATATAGTAAAAACCGTAAATCGAACCGAAATTTGTTCAAATGCTTTAAAGAACAACATTGTAACATTTATTTTCAAAGTTCACAATATTTGACAATAAATGCCAGTGTCGATCTACGGAATTGACTATTTTATGTTGCAATAAGGTACAAGTAATACTTAAACAGCTTGCATTTATCCTTCAAACAAAATGACACAAAACGTTTAGCAAAAATAATTTCCAGATTTGCTTATACAAAGTTTGTATGGGAATTCGAATTTATTTTTATTAATTATTTTTTTCAGTTTAATAGGTGAATTATCCTAAATAAGTATTACTATCCCTATTTGTAAAACCTCTTATAACAAAGTATAGTACGCGCAAAACGTTGTCCACCCACAAGGTGGACAGACGCTTACAACCGGACTGAATGGAAATCTATGGGGAGGCCTATGTTCAGCAGTGGACGTCCAATGGCTGAGATGATGATGATGAAAACGTTGTGACCTATGTGAAGTTTGCCGTTTTAGTTGCGCAGTACGCACGACACCTATAATATTCGCATTGCGCAGCCAAAACGGCTAACTTCACAGCCTACTATTATTATAAATGCAAAAGTTTGTGAGGATGGATGTTTGTTACTCTTTAACGCTAAAACTACTGAACTTATTGGGCTGAAATGCGGTATGTGGATAGTTTTAATCCCGATATTCCAACGGGAACGATGACACCGCGGGTGAAACCGCGGGGCACATGGTGGGACATAAAGTTTTGCGCGTCCTGTACCTAACCACTGTTCACTGAACGGTACAATCACTTACTAATCATGTATCATGTTTGCTTGTCACTAATTATGTCCTAAATAATCACCGAGGAAAACTACTGATTTAATGGACACTATATCCTTAAGGCGGTTTGATTTCACAAAGGAATTACACAAATATGTGTAGAAAGAAAGAATAATTTTCTACCCATTTGTTTGTGGTTGGCTCATAATTTAGCCTTTATAGGCGGCAAAACCTTTTTGGTTGAAGAAAACTGCATGGATAAAAAAATCATATATCATATGTTAAAATAACCTAAAAACTATTTTTTTAACAATTTTTATTAATATGAATAAACCATACGATTGTCTTTAACCAAATATTTTTTGCCGCAAAGGCCAGATCAAGAGCTAACGACAAACAATCATAGAATCAACAAGAAACCCCCTTAAGAAAAGATTGTACTGTTGGAAAAATTATGTTGGCAGAACCACCTTAAGGATGAATCTTTAAACGTTTACCTAACCTAGCTCATCAGGCCATAACTAACTAACCATTAACATTATTGAAAAACAATATCATTCTACGGAAATCGAAAAAGTTGATTATGAAAAATAAATCTCTTGAAGAAATAATACGGAGACATTATTCAGCAAACAATTTGTTTCTATGTGATTGTAGATTTAATTCAATAATTCCTCTATCCAAACATCTCGGACAATTATAAATCAGTAGTTTTCCCAATAAAGTGATTATTTGGGTGGTATAGTATAGTATAAGTCGTGGTGTTCGTAGGCGGCGGGCCGGGGGGTGACAATCTAGCCGCCTCTAACCCGTTCGACGAGCCGCCGGGGCCCAGGAGACCCCCAGGTACACATCTAACACTTTGCACCCCATTATTACACCCGCATGATCTCCGAAAACCTTTCTAAAGCTACCATTTCATTATCCAATTTTCTGCAGTGCGACATTAGGTCGCACTTTCTGCTTTCAAGCAATACGAATTTAACACGATAGTTCATCTGGCGCTCTGAAAATTGAATAATGTATTTAAATAATGGTCATAAATTCGCTTAGGACGTCTATTGTATGATATTACTTGCTTTTGTTAAGTGTTTTCTTGATTTTATTCTAAGCAAAATGCTTTTGGATGGTATTTCTTCTATTGCATTCAAAATAATAGTTATTTATTTCTTGCTATGCATTTATAAGCAAAGCTTTTTGGTCAAGTTGTTCTAACATTTGTGTGTAATTGCTGTATAAAATGCCCATTTATCTGGGGTCTTTGATAGTTACTGCTCACCATGATCAATTTATGGTTTATAGTCAGTCAATACTCATTTCACCATAATATCATGTTACATCAAACTATGTTTTTTTTTTTGTGCAATTGTTTCAGGGTTATTGTTATATTTGCCGAATTCTGCTTATATTTTTATGTTTGCAATGATTTGTAGCGTGGTACAAGAGTGTAGTCTGGGTATGCTTTATGCATATAAAAATAATTAAAACTCTATATCTTATAATTTTGTATGATGGTTTCAGGTTACCAACCGGGGTATGGCTACGAATATGGATCTCCCTATCAACAACCGACCAGGCCCGTTTACCCTCAGTACGGCCCTGAAGGAGATAGGTATGTGCACAATATTTGATAACGTATTGTATGTAAGCTATAGTTTGTTCCAAATGTAGAGAAAAAAATAGTAATACTATCGATACTTACTATAACGTTTGCACTATGCACCAAAACTAAACGACAGTATCGCTTCGGTTACTATCAGTTGAATCGAATTCTTGTCGTCTACCTGTTTATTACATTTCGTTGTACAGAGTAATGAGAACGTTAAGATCGCTCTACCTAGTACCACTGCATTTGGAATAGATTAATAGGCATAAAGCCAAGAAGTTTTATTTGTAAATTGCACTTTAATTAAATTGGATTCGTAGTGGCAGCATCGTCCTCTGCGTAAAACTATCGAAATTGGGAAAACCGCCCGCAATGGGGAAGGCCTCTGACCAGCAGTGGACTTCAACGGTTGAGATAATGATGAACCCGTAGAGCGTTGAGCATTGAAAGCACGATGTTTCAAAACGGAAGGAACTGTGGAGTGATGAGTGTTGTTACTATATTGCAGGGGTTACCGCGGCACGGAGTACCAATACGGCGGTTACGGCGGCGGGTCGACCCCGGGGTACCGCGGGGCGGCCCCGGGGGGCACCCCCCCGCCCGCCTCGTACCCCGAGTACTACCGGCCGCCCCACCCCGCCCCGCCCGCGCCCCAACACCAACCCCACCAGCAACACCAACCGCACCAACCTCATCAACCACCTATTGAGGTAACTCACTCCTGACTATTATATGTATGTACTTGGTTTGCACTATACTTTCAATGGAAGGCGAAAGATGAACACGGTGATATAATAGCAGACTCCACAAGTTTGCCAAATCTCGTGAAGCTTCTACAAATTCCAACGTGTAGAAGGCGTGTTTGTTTGATTAGACAAGCCAAATATCTGTAAGGCAACCATCTTTCGTCTTATCATAAACATATTTCTATTGCAAAAGATTGTCTCAACTGGTTTGAATGTCTTAACTCGTTTGAGGTTTAAAAATATTAATTTCAGAAAGAAACATTGAGTAACATCGGTTTGACCGTCTTTTGTGGTCTTCACTTTGTATGTGTGTCTTGTAATGTACATTACAAACACATGCAGAGCTTCGACATTTATAGATAGACATAAGTGACAGATTATTTTGAATCTAGATTATATGTAATTTCTAAAATGTTTGGCTCACATTTGAATTAAACGAATTATGCATGTTGTTTTATGGACTGAAATCTGAATCTGATCTCTATAGTATATGACTTCTCTTTCGTAGCTATTTAATTGATTGATAAAATTATTGGAATGTCTTCCATAGTATTGCCAGTAAAATGCTCGTAGTATGAACATGCATGAATGGAATGCAAGGAATATTATATTGTGTATGTTATGTAAACGATATTTCGCTTTGTTTGCACTCATGTTTGGATATTGTTCCACTTTAGAACGGTGTCCAAACACATATTGAAATCTATTTATATATTCAACTATAGTATTAGATTTGTTTTATTATTTTTACGTTTAGAGGTTTCAGATTTTCGTAGATGTTTTATATTTTAATTTTAATAAGTGATTGTAATGACAATGGGAAGTATTTCTAAATTATTATAGCGATTAAAACAAAGATACAAGTTCAAAAGTTATTTTTCATTCAAGTAGGCCCCAAAAAGAGTCTTTTGACCGTTTTATATATATAGTACCTGAGGAATCTACCGTGCGTTAGGAAAGATACATCTACACGAAGAACGCACAACAAACTTGTTGGGTTCAATGTTTTCTAGTTTGGTAAATTTTTTACATTAGGTTTGGTTACATTTGTGAACTAGTGAAAGTGGAGTGTTTAACAGGAAAGTTGACCTCTTAGCAGTTTGACATAATCCTATGAAAAATTTACCAAATCCATGTTTGGTATTCCCCTGTTTCCTCTGAAAGTAGTAAACCTATATTTAATATATTATATTTATATCCTGATATTTTGAAGATGAAGTAAAGTATGTCCCTATCATTTCATTTTATCTTATGAACTCTTCATTTTTTTGTAGCGAACGTCTAATCACGCGAGTACAACTAGGATTTTTAGAAGTTCACTATATAAAAACCGATAGTTTATAAGATAAACTAAAATGACAGGGACATTGTTTACCAAAAATATCAAGATGAAAATTTAAATGGGTTAATTATATTCGAAGGAAACAGGGGACTACAAAACACGATTTGTTTTTTTTTATAAGTTGTGTCAAACTTCTTGTAGCTAACCCAACTATTGCGAACACCAAGCCGTACAAGTGTGGTGATCACTGCAAAATCCCCCCATATGAATAGTTTATGGCGTTCTATGGGGGAAGCTTATGTTCAACAGCGGACGTCTTCCGGTTGATGATGATGATGATGATGTGTCACTCTTCTTGTAGCTTAGGATACGCTCATAATCCGTGGTTGAGATGTGACAGTGACGGCGTATCTGTTGATATAGATGTCCGGCTCAGGGCAGGCGGGGGGCGCGAGCGTCTCGGGTAGCCTAATGAGCTCGCAACTGGCGCGGCAACTGGTGGCGCCCCTGCCCCCGCACCAGAGACCATACGTACGGACGCCCCGTTTGTACCACGCACTCGACCGAACCGAACCGAAACACCGCTTCCCATCTCCGATTGGCGATACTCTAATCATTATCTCGACTACACTCACACTCGCACCCGCGCGGACATCGCTCACTAAGCCTCGGCCGATCATCGTCGCCGAACATTCATCGTATCACGATCATGTTCACTTTTTTCAAATGTGTTCTCGTTGACTGGAACTTTTTGTTCTGGACCAAGCCCAACTGAATTCGGATTTGTTTTTTTTTGTGATGGCGTGGCCCCCTGACAGTCACGTGTGAAACTCTTCTTTTACAAATTTAAACATCAACAGGTTTTGTAATTCATGTCAACACAATGCACAGCAAAAGAAACTATACAACCCATGCTTCAAAATTATCCAACTATTATGATCCAGTCGAATGGTTATATAATTTTGAAGCTTGGGTTGTACAGTTGTTTCTTTTGCTGTGCATTGTGTTGACATGAATTCAAAAATCTGTGTTTACATTTCATCACACGTGAATGATTACAATTAAATTCACTGTCCAGTAATAAGTGTGTAATTTTTCGAATCTTATATGAGGCAAATAGTACAAAGGAAACAATATATCTACGTATTATTGGCCATTTGATGCTGCTTTCTTTATATAAACTTTTTATAAATTTGTATAATTAGAGCAGATTGTGGGTTATCCACGTTTGATCTACCACAGATATTCCATACATATCTTTTGTAGCATTTATCATGATAGAAAATGAATAGTTCGCCAATGTTAACATTTTCTGATACGATTCAGAGATCCAATTCCTCTTTCGTATAGCCTAATATACAATATGTTATGAAAAGGTGTAGTAATAACTTAAGGGGAGCTATCCGTCGAACTGGAAAACGTGCAAACGAAAGTTTTGCGTTAAAGGTGATTCGTCTTCCATACAAAATGAAAATACACGAATATGAAGAACAACATAAAACATACATTCACGCCTTTTCCCCGAAGGGGTAGGAAAAGGTGTACCCAGGACTTAGTCCCATAGTAGATACACTCACGTTTCGCCAGTATGTTATTGGTCCCATGTAATAGGTGTAATATGAAGAAATGGGGAATAATTATACTTTTCCACTCAATTGTGGTTGACTCTTAATCTGGCCTTTATTACCGCCAAAAAATATTTGGTTAATGAAAACCTTACAGTTTCTTCGTATTTATGAAAATTGTATTAATTGTAATTGTAATAATTAACAAAAAGCCATACGGTTTTCTTTAACAAAACATGTTTTCGCGCAAAGCCAGATCCAGAGCCATCGACAAACAATTGAGTGGTAAATGGTTCTCTATATCTTCGTATTTGTGTATTTTCATTTTGTATGGAAGACGAATTACCTTAAGTAGAAAAAAAATCGACTTTCCATGCAAATTTGCTGCTCAGCTGATCAATTTTGTATGGCAAGTAAAGTTTTTTTTTCTCGAATTTCGCAATTAATTCTTTTGAAAGTACGATTGATGGGTAGGGAACCCTCATGAGTATTACTAGACTTTTTTGTAACATTTTATATAGATAGGGGAATAGAAGAGCGATGATCATCGGCACGAGTGTGATTCATCCGTGGTTTTTGGCTTCATTTTAATTATTATATCTCAAATAATATCACTCGCTTGACGGAATTATCAGCTATCACTGTTAATTGGTTTCTTCTATTTTTGTTAACAAAAGTTTTGGCTTGCGGTGTGATTAATTGGCTTATGAAAAACTACATTCGACAGTCGCTCCGGTCCAAGTCGGTCCGGCGACGTCACCGAACCGAAATCAAAATTTAACCACTTTATTATATGGAAGTTAAGGTTTAGAGTGTGTGGTGGTGGCTTTCTGACGAATATGTGGTCACTAAAATCATGTGCATGCATTATGTTCTTTCACAGATCATCGTAAGCTTAGCTGTAAGGTTGATCATGTCGCTTTGTTTATATGGCGACACGATTCCATCGTACCAATGTACCTCGATATCTCAGTATTCTGACCTTAGGTTCATTGGGACGATGCTCGTTAGAAATTTCATTAAAATACATCATTTGGGTGCACGGCCAAGTGTAACATTCAATATTATAATTTTATCGCTTTCTTGTCGATTTAAACTGCGATCGTATGTTTCTGCAATGTTTTAACGATATTAGTTTAATGTAAAATGTTGCAATGACAACGATTATCGCGCATTGCCCAGATTCAGGTTCTACCACGTTTTGTGGAGTCATTTTGTAAAACCGTAATCGACGATGACATAATCTCACAGACAGCACAACCTAAAGACGACGTTTTCGCCTTTTCGGGGGCTATGATTTCGCCAAAGTTATGCAGTGAGACACTGCACAACAGCCGACCTAGCCTCTTTTCATTTCTCATTAGATTCAATGATATTATGAAGAATGCAATATTTGTAGTCAAACAATCCAATTAAAACTTTTCGACCTCCCTCCGCACACCGCCAACAATTGTTTCCATACTAAAATTCACTAAAAACGGCATTTTTAGTTTGAATTGTCTTGTGTATATAATTCAATATTTTATATTATAATGTCTCAGGAAAAAACACTAAAGTTCCTCACTTTGAGATGTATTATTTTAAGAAGCAACCAACCATGTTTCCATACCTATCTGAGATCGCTGTCCGGGATCGTTGTCAAGCCACGCGACTCCACGAAACGTAGGGAACGGGTTCCGGGTCGAATAGAACAACTAGTAGATGTGAAAACATAGCGCTCTACCAACAGTACGGTGGGGGTAAGCCCGCGGCGCCGGCGGTGGCGGGGGCGGCGCCGGGCGCGGGGCCGGCGGGGGCCCCCCGGAGACACCCAGACTTCGCCAAGGAAGGCGCGTACACTGCCGGGGCGGCGGGCGGCGCGCCCGGGGCGCCGCGCTTCCCTCCCGCGTGGGGCGGCGCCTTCCCCCCGCGCGCGCCCCAGCCTGCGCCGCCCGCGCCCTGGCGGCCCTCCGCGCCCCCGCACCAACAACCGCAGTGGACGCACCAACCTTACCAACCGCAGGTACACAATACTGTCACGCATGAAGTGATTGAAATGTATGAGACGTTTCGAAAACGTCGCATCCCTTGCACGGGCCTAGCGCTCCGTCAACAATTTACTATGAAAATGTAAACCGCAAGTTACAATGTTCCGAATCCGTATTTTTTTTAATATGTTAAACGGTCTACAAAACTGGGCGTCTCAATAAACATAACACAGATAACCTAAAATCAAAATTTGGTATATGATCGACTTTCTGGATGTATAATGTATACTGTATACACAACATGTATTACAGGATTACTAATACGCTAGTAGTACTTTTACATTATAAAATATTATACATAATAATATATCCAGGTGAAGGGAAGTTTATATTCATATTATCCAAGTGAGAAAGGACCCTTGACGGTCCTATTACGTGACCAGTGGGCAGACAGTTTTCACGGAGTCATGACTCGAGCCGGTATTTGGCTGTCTTCCTAAAAATTTTACTTTTTTATAAATCAGTTCAATCAAAATCTCATGAAAATATCCAGTAATCCTGTATGTGCTTTTGACAGGTGGGGACGACAGCCCCCGGCGGTCTTAAGCGAGAATTATCGTTTCCTCCCGAGTGTGTGGAGGGCGCCGTCCCTTCGAACGATAAAAGGCGACGACTCACCAAACAAGACGTCGCGCCAGTTGACGCGTGGCGCATAGTCATGGCGCTCAAATCTGGGCTGCTGGCCGAGACTTGCTGGGCGTTAGATATACTCAATATATTGCTCTTCGATGACAACTGTATAGGTGAGTATCTCTTCGAAATATCCGTCGCTTCGTAATGATTATCGCAGCATTCATTGAAGATATCCACTGGATTCAAAGCATTGCGTGAAACGTTCTCGTTTTAATTTCCACAGGTTATTTCGGGCTCCAGCATATGCCGGGGCTCCTAGATCTGCTGCTAGAACACTTTCAAAAGGCGCTCGCGGACGTGTTCGACGCGCCCACGGACGAGGAGAGGCCGTGGTACGCGGAGCCGGCGGCGGAGCGGCCCGCCTCCCCCGCGCGGCGGCGCCCCGCCCCCTCCCCCGCGCCCGCCCCGGCCTGCTCGGGGCGCGCCGTGCGCCTGCTGTCCGGGGAGAACTACACGCTGCAGTCGCGGCGGCGACACCCCGTCACCCTGCGAGCGGACGAGGAGCCCCCCGCGCCGCCCGACCCCGACTCCGACCACGAGCGCGACGACCGCCCGCTCGAGCCGTGGCAGTTCGCCGCCGACGCGCCCGCCGCCGACCACATCGTGCCGTGCCTGCGCTCCGAGCACCTGCACCTGCCCTTCGTGCGCGTGCTGCCCTCGCGCCGCCCGCACGCCCCCGCGCCCCCCGCCCGCGCCGCCGCGCCCGCCTCCCCGCCCGCGCCCGCGCCGCCCGCCTCCCCGCCGCCGCACCCGCCCTCCCCCGCGCTCGCGCCCGCGCCCGCGCCCTCCTCCCCGCCGCCCCCCGACTCGGACAACCTCGAGGCGGAGCCGATGGAGCTGGAGCCGGAGCGGCGGCCGCAGCTGCAGGTGCGCGACCCCGCCGGCGTGCTGCGCCGCCGCAAGCTCGAGGACTACGAGGACGAGTGCTACACGCGCGACGAGCCCAGCCTCAACCTCGTGGACGAGACGCGCGAGCGGCTCGCGCGCCGCTGCATCGCGCTCTCGAACATCCTGCGCGGGCTGACGTTCGTGCCCGGCAACGAGGCGGAGTTCTCGCGGTCGGGCGCGTTCCTCGCGCTCGCCGGCAAGCTGCTGCTGCTGCACCACGAGCACGCGCCGCGGGCGGCCCGCGCGCGCGCCTACGAGCGCGCCGCCCGCGACGAGGCCGACGCGCGAGCGTGCTGCTCCAGCCTGCGCGGCGCCGCCGAGTGGTGGTGGGACACGCTGGGCGCGCTGCGCGAGGACGCGCTCGTGTGCTGCGCCAACATCGCGGGCGGGCTCGAGCTGCGGCACCAGCCGGAGGCGGTGGCGCGGCCGCTGCTGGACGGGCTGCTGCACTGGGCCGTGTGCCCGGCGGCCGTGGCGGGGGACGCGCCGCCCGCCGCCGCCGCCTCCTCGCCGCTGTCGCCGCGGCGGCTGGCGCTCGAGGCGCTGTGCAAGCTGTGCGTGACGGACGCCAACGTGGACCTGGTGGTGGCCACGCCGCCGCGCGCGCGCGTGGCGGCGCTGTGCGCGGGGCTGGCGCGCGACCTGTGCCGCCCCGAGCGGCCCGTGGTGCGCGAGTTCGCCGTCAACCTGCTGCACTACCTGGCGGGCGCGGGCGGCGGCGCGGCGCGCGAGGTGGCGGCGCACGCGCCCGCCGTGGGCGCGCTGGTCGCGTTCATCGAGCGCGCGGAGCACGCGGCGCTGGGCGTGGCCAACCAGCACGGCGTGGCGGCGCTGCGCGACAACCCGGACGCGATGGGCACCTCGCTGGACATGCTGCGGCGCGCGGCCGCCACGCTGCTGCGGCTGGCCGAGCGGCCGGAGAACAGGCCGCTGATCCGGCGGCACGAGCGCCGGCTGCTCTCGCTCGTCATGTCGCAGATCCTCGACCAGAAGGTGGCGCACGAGCTGGCCGACGTGCTGTACCAGTGCACGCAGGCGTCGGACGCGCCGCCCGACCTCGAGTAGTGCGCCGACTCGGACCCGCCCCTGTACATATTGATATAGTGTGACGCCGAAGTGTTCGCGCACGGACCCGCTCTGTTATTTATGTCCGCGACGTTTTCGTTCAAGAGGACTTTGATGTGCGCCGATCGCCGCGTTTCGATCGGGAAGTGAACGATTGTATTATACTATCTCGTAATTTTGATTTTTATAATAAAATGGGACTTGAATCTGTTTATTGGTTTTATGATGGAGATTTTATACCGAGTACCTTTAGCGCCTATCTGTAAGAGACCGTAGTCGAGAGTGTGAGGAGCTTATGTGGGTAATAAGATTAAATTAAGTTTAATGTGAATTATTACAATAATCTATAATATATTGAAATTGAATCTGAATTTTATTTTTTATCAATTGGCTTTTCTTAAGTTTATTTCCACACCTCCGAATTATTCACGTCAACGATTCACTAACTATAAATCGTAATGTTTATACAGCATAAATTACTGCTGGACACGTAGACAACCTAGCATTGTGTCTGGGTATATAGTAGGCCTCTGAAATAAATAACTATATAAATAGGTACAGTCACGTGACATATAAACGCCCACAGATTTTGAAATTCATGTCAATACAATGCACAGCAAAAGAAACTATACAACCCATGCTTCAAAATTAGCTAACTTAGTTATGTATACCATAATCGGTTTGTGTTTACATTTCAAGACACGTGACTGTACTACAGAGGTGTCTCATTTTATTAAATATAAGGCACTTTATGCGAGCAAAAAACTGATATAAATTGAGATAAAACCTCATAATTGAATCTTCTTCAATAATTCCATACAAATAATCTGGCAGTATCACTGTCAATACATTATTCTTTTTTCGATTCTGAAAATCTGTCAGTTCAAGACCTGTCCGCGTATGTTTTGGTTAAAAAAGTAAAAATTTCTATTTGTATTTACAAAAAATACTTTTTATACCAGCTTTTCAGTGATGAAGAATATTATTATAATCATTTAAATTTGTTGTACCGCGCTCTGTAAAGATATGGAGTGCCAATCGTGTGATAGCAAGAAATTATTCAAAGTATTTGATGCTTCTAAACGCAAGAGAACTAGGAAAAAGCGGGAAGGGATAGAGGATACCAATTCTGTGGCTACAGATGACTCCAACAACGTAAGTAACTTGGGTAGGCAGGTCTAACTACACATTACCTAATCATTTGTCCGTACCTACCTAAAGAAAAACTAGGTCTCAATTTCACCCAGTCAGTCGTGTAATTACCACAAGTATATCTCCATAGGTATACTAGACCGCCTTGACTAACGTATCTAAGAAATGCAGTACTAATTGCTAAACTTCTTGTCGAGTCGCTCTGAGCACAGATTACTATTGTCAATGACGACAGAAGAATCAAAGCTTAGTAGCGTCCAGATGTTTTTCGTTTATTGTGGCCTAGCACTGATCGGATGTTAATAATTATTATTTAGTTAGCTGGTTGAGTTACGTTACACGAGCGCTACTATATAGGGATATCTAGATACTGCAAATATGTTAGTAATAACAATTTAATTTGTAAAATTTTAGTCTGATATGAGTTTCAACTTGATATATCAACGCGTTCCCAAGAAAAAGTGTCTTGACAGATGGACAGACAGACAACGAAGTGCTCCTATCCTTATAGGAGGATCACTTCTTTGTAAAAAAGGAACCCTTGTCCCTTTTTTCCTTTTAAGGTACGGAACCCTATAAGTACTAAGTAGGTCCATTCAAGTTTGTATTTAACAGATAATAACTGAAATACAGGCGTGTCAAGCAAACCTGCGTAATATATCCGGTAAAGTGAGCTTGCAAGACTTGCCTTCACCAGAGACCGTTGATGGACACCAAAATGGTGACACTGCTGCAAGGTAATTTTGATCCTTACACCCCGTTGATTTATAAAAAAACTAAATAAAATTGTATATTATTTATTTTAGAGCGAGCAGTACTTCGGTGCGACGGGATGAACACCGCTCGCCTCGCCGCCATCGAAGATCGACGTATGTAGACTGTAGACGTAATGTAGGTAGTATCAAGGTACCTAGATTGTGCACGAAAGAATTAATAAATCTTATAACTAAAAGGTTAATTAGATAGTTAGAGAACACCTAGGTACTCAAATATGTATGTACTTAAGTACATATGTATTATAATATGTACTTAAATAGGTACATACAAATTGAGACGAGTTAATTTTGTGTGGCTGCGGGAGAGTATAGTTTAAAAGACCGAATTTTCTTAATAATTAGATTTAATCATATGATAGTTAACCTAATTCAACGAGGTGCGATACAACTCTGATTTTTTATAATAATTCATATTAATTCGAATTAAAACACCGTGGGATCTTATCAGTTGTAGGTATTCTTAGTAGCGAGCGGCGGTCGCCGTGCAGCTGTGGCCGGGATAGTCAGCAATTTCTCGATACTAGTGTTTGATGCGGGTTCGCCTGACAGTTTCTTTTGACGTATTTGAGTATAATAAATCGACGGTCGATCGATTGACTTGATAAATCACTAAGTAGGTAAACTACAATTTGAGGGGTAGGTATTTGAAATAAGTGTCTAATTAAATTAGGAATTCGCAATAGGTAGCTAGTAGCCAACTAATTACTTAGGTACCATAGTGAGTGAATTGATCTACACAAAATATCCTGTCTGTCTGTTTCGGAGCAGTAAGTAAGAATATGTAACTATCTACATGTCAAAACCAAAGTTGGATGGCTTTTGGATCTTCCAAGCTGTTTTCTTATTAAACTTATGCCAACATTATTAGTGTCCTGTCCATAATATTAATTAATAATGAATATGTGCAGGCGCGATAGCTTGTCGTTGGCATTGAAAGCCGCGTCGACTCCAAGATCGGTCACCCCGCCTCCGAACGGTGATGGGTGCAATGACTCGCCCGCGAGAGATCAAGACTCATTCATTTATGCCTTTTTGGAAGAAGCCATCAAACGGGATAAGAAGAAGTTAGTTATAGCATATCGTACATTATTCACACCCGTATTCCAGAACAATTATATGATGGTCCGAACGCTTAGGGCCGGTAAATCCAGGGCCGTCTTTACCAGGGGGTGCAAGGGGTGCGGAGCGCCCGGGGGCGCCTGTCGAGCGCTGAATTTTTGTATATTTCATTGAACTTAACGCTATTGCACAGTTTTATATACTTGTTACTTACGACAAATAAGTATGCGCAAGCAAAAAAAATAGTCATCAACAATAATATTTTTTTTACTTTTATTACGCTTTCGGCGCTTGTTATACCGCATTACTACACTACACAAATAACGATTTTATTTAATACAACACGCGCGCAGCAAATTTTCTAATCCAAAGAGAGTGTATGTATGTACGTTTGACACGTTGCCGCCCGGTCGCCCGCACTTGAAGCAAAATGATCTCTAAGTCAATAGAGTGTAAGTTCATTTGAAATGGGCGCGCGGCGCGGCACCTGTGAATCTGTCATAGGCGAGTAATTGCGCCCTTTGACATTGCCGCCCGGTCGCTCGCACTTGAAGCAAAATGATCTCTAATTCAATAAAGTGTAAGTTCATTCATTTGAAACGGGCGCGCGGCGCGGCACCTGTACGTCTGTTGCGTCCTTTGACATAGCCGTCCAGACGCTCGCACTTAATTGACTAGGCTAGATTGACTAGGACCCCTTTCATACTGCAGTGTGTCGTCGGTCGCGTGCCACGCTGCAGTGTAAACAAAACGAGGGCGCAGGCTGAGTCCCGCACCCCGGCGCAGAATAGACTTAAGACGGCCCTGGTTAAATCCAATAGGAATCAATTGACTGCCGTGATGAATGCGGTGAGAAATTCCTTAGCACAGTACCTTACATACTTAGGTACGTATTGTTCTCAAATACGGGTGTCAGACTGTGAACGCATAGTGGACGCAAGCTCTACTGCCGATTGCCGATCATGAGGTCCCGCGGGTTCGATCCCCAGGTCAAGCTGTGTTTATGATTTTTTCCATTAGGAATTATCTTAGTGAGTATAACTATGTCCGGTAGATGTCAATAAAAATGGTTTGCCCCCTACTACGTGGAACCAATAACATAACTGTCGAAGTGTAGGTGTACTTACTATGGGACTTGTTGCTGGGTACACCTCTGCCTATCATTTCAGGAATAGACGGGATTTTATGTTTACATTGTTCATTAGGTAGGTATCTACAGAATGACGGCTACACGCCTGCTACAAACCTCAAACAAGCTACCATTAACTGGGTCCAGAGTCCTAGACTATGCGCAGCAAACCCTCGAACAAAAGAGTGTTTGCGGCGCACAGTCTGGACCAGCTTTACATTATCCAATTTTTAGAGAGCTATAAATCAACAGTAACTAGCGTGCACCTAAGTATTATGTGCATACGACAGCAGATAAAAAAAGGAGATTTCGATAACCTTCGCCATAAAATACCCACGAGATATTTCAATATGGCTCACGATGGTGTACGCCTGTCCTCCTGCGATATATTCAGATTATATATGCGTTTATAACATAGACATCGTCACCGCCACCACGATGAGCATCGCAGCCGCGAGGGGTCGCCGCGTGAGCGACACCGCCATCGGAAGAAACGGGATGATGTGCCTTCTAGGGAACGGGACAAGTAAGAAATTGTACCTACCTATTTTCTTGGCTAATTTGATGATGGAAAGGCTAGGTCAAAAGTATTCATAATTAATTCACAATCACATATTTTTACCAAATCATGAAGTAGGTAATTAAGAATAATAATCGATAATTATTAATAATTTGTGTTGCAAGCGTGACGAAAAATTGTGTGGTTATAACAATGAATGTGGCCAGGGCTACGAGGGTGAACCCACAACCCCTTCCCTGCCTAAGTACCAACTTATAAATAAAAACAATTAGTGGGAGAGGCGCAAGTCGCAGGTATGTCAGGAATCTCATACGCACAGATACTCAGAAGATACCTAGATAATATATACCAACTGAATCAAAGAGCCATTCAATTCGGTCAGACTGAGTATTGGAATTCCAAATTTTGAAGTTAAGATAATATGAAAATATGAACGATGCGCGAAACAAGTCGTCAGATTGATGGGACCACGTGGTCTAAGAAAATGATTTCAAATTTTCAATAGTCCGATCAGTTAATCGAACCAACAGGAAAAAAAGGTCACTACCTATCGGTGAGAAAAGGCAGTCGGACCACATGGCCACAGCCGCGTAACTAAACTAGGTGCCTTTTTCCGGCTGTATACAGTGTTCCCTCATAATGTTCGCAGACATCGTAAAGACAAGAGTCCTCCCTCCCCGGTGATAGACCAGACCGTTCTTCTAGAGACTTTTGCGAAGCTCTGCGCTCAGATCAACAAAAAGTCGCCCAAGTATCCTGAAGTTGTAAGTAATAAGTGATCTTCTGTTAAGTTTAAGAAACACAAAGTTGCCTGGACACTTAAGCGTGAACACCACCTTAATGCCTTTCAAGCACTTGCAATCAAATCAAATGTAAGAAAGGCAGTTGTAAAAAATCAAATGATAATCTACCAGTTCCTTAATTATTGTGATGGTATATAGATATACTTATAGTATTTATAAAGAGATATCTTTATACGGATTAAGAGTAGATAGATAATACTTTATTGTACACCACTAAAAATAAAATAACATTACAGGACACAGAAACTAAACTCAAATGTACAAGCGGTGGTCTTATCGTATATTTCGTAGGTAGCTCCATGATTTGGAAACGTCATTTAAGGCTTATATGTATGTGCCATTGATTTTTGAGTCGAATGTGTGAATAGTGTGGATAAGGACAGGAAGATGATGACTTTAAATATTTTGTTTTCACAGAAAAACACCCATAGCCACAAGTCCCTACAAGGCGAAGTACATCGCCGTGATTCGTACAGTGCTAAAGTACGGCCAGAACCGAGTTACCACGACATTGAACCGGCTCGCATACGTAGCCACGAGAACTGCAGAAAGACTCGCTCACGAGAACTGCACGAGATACACCACGGTCACGAGACCCACCGCGCTCACGACAGACATGAGGACCCAGAACACGCATACTACGACGAACGACCCAAATACTCCAGCAAAATGGACTTTAAGGAACCCAAATACAGCAAAGTTGACATCTGTCGTTCTAGAATGCACCACGAAGAGTTTCGTAACTACCCTCCTGTTACGGTCGCTACGAGAACTTGCCTCGAGAATAGAGATTACAGGGAACGACCGCGCGAGAGCTATCGTGATTATGATAAGCGATATGAAGATGAAAGGCGGAGATATTGTGAGCAGAAAACAAGTAGAAGCTTCGAAGAGCATCGGAACTATTTAGAAGGAAGTAGACGGACCGCTAGGAGTGATAAAGACAAGTTTTATTCAGACAAGTTCTATGACAAACCTATTGAGGCGCAAGAGAGACATTTTGCTCACAAAGAGAGGAGAACGAGGCCTCAGTTTGAGAGGTTCGATAATAACTCTGTGACGTCGAGAGAAGACTATAGGGACAGAGATAGGCTCTCGGAAAGAGAAAGAGATTCAGGTCTGAGCGTGGCTGATGGTGCGAGCACAATAAGTGGTAGGAGCAATTATTTGAGGATTGTTAAGGTAAGATATTTGTAAATAAGCACATGGATAATAATAATCACACGGTCTAGGTAGTCTGGTGAATCTCATTGGTCTAGTGAGCATGCATATGTACAATTCAAACAAAAGACCGTTACGACAAAATGTCCCTTTCGCAATATTCTACGAAAGGGACACCTTTTTGTAACTCTTCTATAGCGCAGTTCTAGCGGGTTGACACTGTTAAATTTTAGTTGATCAACTGCTAAATCGCACAATTCCGTCTGAACAAACTTGCAATGAATTTTTCGTTCAAATCCACGAACAAAAATCAAATTAGTTTTCAAATTATAGTTGAACCACATTTGTTATGTCCGTTTGATCTGACTCTGGGTGTTATAAACGTATGTAAGTATGTCATAACATCAGTATTCTGATTACCATAGTACAAGCTCTGTCTAGTTTGGGACCAGATGACATTAAAATTGAATCGTGTGAACCCGCCATCCTACACGTGGTGTAAATGTATTGCAGCAAGAAATGGCGGAGCAGCGCGAGGCGATGGACAAGATGATGAAACTGTGGAAGGAACTGATGCGATGCTTCAAAGGCATGTCACAGTCGCAGATCAAGGACAACACTGTTCACGTGAGTTACTGTCTTACTGTGGCCTTTTTTTTACTGGGCTTGATGACATTTGGATAGTTTTTAGAATCCATTACCTACCTTGTTTTATTTAATCAATGCCAGCTGAATTCAGCCAAAAATAAATTTTTGGTTATATTTATATACCTAGGTGCCTATATAAAAACTATCTTATCGAGTATACTATAATATTAAACTGATAAATTAAGATAATTACCTTCTTAGAACTGAATTTAAGCATAGTACCTACCCTACATTAGTAGTTAGTGCACCTTTAGACCTCAGAATTACTCAATAACTGCCTGGAGTCTGGAACCCACGCGCGCCTTCTAATGGGACTGATTCCTGGGCACACCTCTACCTACTCCTTCGGGAAGAAAGTGTGATTATATGTTATGTTATTATTAGGAGAGTGCGTGCGAGAGTGTCCGCGAGAGTGCGGCGGCTCAACTCCGCTTGTGGCGAGAATGTATGCGGCGGTACGAGACCGTGGCGAGAGACGTGGGGGATACTGATGCCAGGCTTATGGTTACTTATATTTTTTTAACGTTGTTTGATAACTTTGCTGAAACAGGAGGGTTCCTTCTCGTAGAATTTAGTAATTTCTATATGGCGGTTCGGTTTTCATACAAAGTGGAGTTACTTACACATTATCTAGAAAGAGAGAATAATTTTCTACGGAATTGTTTGTGGTAAGCTCTCAATCTGGTTGTAAATTGCGGCAAAACATATGTTTTGACTAAAGAAAACCGTAGTGCTTTTTATATAAATTAAATGGAGAAAACCGTTTTTGTACCAAACTATGTTTTGGCGCCAATAAAGGTCAGATCAAGACCCCACCACAAACATTTGAGTGGAAAATTATTCTCTCTTCCTAATGTAATGGTGTACATAATTCTACAAAAAAGAAATGACTGTGAAAACAAGTAAGTCATCTCCGTGTCATGCTAGGCCTAATCAATGCATCTGTCTTTTTCTCACACTACTTCCCACTGCTTAAATACTGCCCATGACATAATAATGTTCGAAATACAATACGAATTTGGAAAGAAAAAATCATTACCTATTATAGATAAACACACGCCCCTATAGCTATATACCTATAGGCGTTAGGTAAATGGGATAGAAAAATCCGCCGCCGACTAGTACCTCCACGATAGCTCAAGTGGTAGAGTGCCCACCACGCGGAATGGTGCGGAGACTGCGTGGTTCGAATCCCGCCCGTTGTTGAAATTTTTCTTTCCATATTCGTATTGTATTTCAAGCGAATAGCTTAGTCTATAAAAATATAGTAATGGTCGCCGGACAGGGCGCCAGATGATGGAACATAGTATGGTGGCGAACCAAGTTCCGTGGTACGGCCTTAACATGTTTGCTTGTCTATTCGTAGTAGTAAGGTAAAGTCATTGTATCTTGTGTGCGTCCTCGTTGGCTCAGATGGTAGTAACTCAAATATTTGTGTGCATGAACATGTCTGTTTGATCTGTGTCTGGGTGTTATTAAAGTTAAGCTTATATAAGTATGTATATCAGTCATCTGGTTAACATAGTACAGGCTTTTAGCCTAGTTTGGGACCAGATGACCGTGTGTGGAAGTTGTCCCATATTATATTATCTACTAACTTCGTTGTAAGTTGAAACAGTTTGTAACATATTATTTAGTGCAGGAGGAGATCACGAAGCAGCGTTCAGAGATGACAGAGATGGCGACCATGTGGCAGGAATGTCTGCAGCGGTACAGGGACATGAGCAACGACTTCAACTCGCTCAAACAACAGGTATCTTGGTTATAACTACTTATATACTAACAGGTTACTCACATGGAAGGAGAAGATAGTTCATCATTAGTCAGAGGCCAGAAGAAATCCACTGCCGAACATAGGCACAGAATCCTACTAATATTATAGGTATATGCCAAAATTTTTGAGGATGGATGGATGTTTGTTATTCTTTCGCGATTTTTATTTGGGGAGAAAATATGGGGGAAGTTGTTTATCGATGGATTTCAATAAAATTTGAGAGGACTTAATTCTACACAAGATATTGCGAAAAGATTCCCAAAAGGGGGAAGTAGAGGTGGGAAAAGGGTGGAAATTTTCTGTAGGGTGGAAATGTTATATATGGATGCATTTTATTTTTAAATTTTTGTGAATTTGTGGAGAACCTATACCAATCAGACCACTGAGCAAGTAGGTAATCTTACGTTAAATCAAACTACACTTAGGTTAGTTTTTATAAGTAGGTATTGCAACAACAGTAATAGTGAGGATACGTCGACTGGATTGGTGGCGCTTTTCTTTTCAATTACGGCCGCGAGAGGCATAACGATAGATGGGTGTGCTGTGCAATGAATGAATAGTAACGCAGTGAACCTTAAAAAATAGGCGGATGGAGTCTTCTAAAACAAAAAACTAAGCACCATTCACCATAGTAAGCCAGCTCGTACACTTGTTTGGGAAGACGGAAGAAGTAGACGGAGAGGATTTTTGTACTAAAAGCTCGATCCGTAACCACTTAAGCTGCTTGGGTATGAGTGTGTAAGCTCATGTTTGTTTTAGCGAGCTGGCTTACTATACTGCATCACTTTTTTTTAGTAGACCGCCTTTTCTCCTAGGTTCATGCGTAACGTATTATAGACGTTACGATAACGGATCAATATGATCATATTCCAGCTAGTGACATCAGAGAGTCCGTCCCGCATGCCCGTGGCGCCGCCCCCGGGCGTCGCGGCGTGCGCGGAGGGCGAAGGCCCCTCGGCCGCGCAACTCTACCGCATGCCGCCGGCTTATCCTGTCAGTACCTAGTTATATATGGACTCATACCCTTTTATTAACAAACGTTGACTTTTATTCCGAGGAATAAAACGGGAATTACATTATAAGTCGCGCTTAGACGTCGGTAACTCATCCTTTTGTTCTGTGAAGTCATCTCTGAACCGGCTTAAATATACAGATCATATAATGTTTGTATCACCGAATCAGCTCAACCACAGAATACTAAAGAGACAGAAGAGACACTCCACAAAATCATAATAAATATCGACTCTAGCTCCGACGCAATAGTGAAATTCAGGACGCATATTGCCTAACTAATTGTCGTTCTATTAACATACAAGCTGCCTCTCTTTCTATCGCGTATCTCTATCTGTTCTCTCTGTCTAGCCCATAGAAATTTATCCGTCTGGCTCATCTATAGAGAGATTATTGGTGTCTTGCGCTTTATTTACTCATTACTGTCATTCCAAAAAAGAAAATACCGAATTCGGAGGAAACAGGGGACTACAAAACATCCATTTGGTAAATTTTCCATAGGATTGTGTCAAACTGCTTAGAAGTCCTCTTTCCAGTTAATGAATAGTCGTATATGTATACAGATCCCTCCAACGGCGAACCCAAGCCAGTACGCTGGGCCACAAGGCGCAGTGCTCCGCGGGCGCGCCCCCGCCCCCCCCGCCTGGTGGTGGGCCGAGCCCTCTCCTCGCGCGCACTCCTCGCGGAGATCCTCTCCCGACTCGCACTCGCACGACCGACACGACAGGGACAGGGAGAGGGACCGACGACACCGCCATAAGGACAACAGAGGTATACACACAAATACCAGTACAGCCTGAGATTAAGCCACACAATAAATAATAGTTATAACGTATAGAAACGTTTTCAAGTACCTATTCCAACTACTGCGATCCTCAAGCTGCCCGCCAAGCATTGTGATTACAGCAAAATCCCCCCTTATGAATAGTTTATGGCGTTCTATGGGGGAGGCTTATGTTCAGCAGTGGACATCTTCCGGCTGATGATGGTGAAGTGATGATGACAGCAGATCAGACACAGATCTTTTCCTCACTCTCGAGGAAAAGATCTGTGTAGGTATAAGAATATACCAACTCTTTGCACAATAAATTGAACTTCATCGTGTAACTCGAGCGTTCATATTTCGTTGAGCATCGACGACTATAATCCAGTTTGGCGTCGAACGATAGGGTTCCCACTAGCCGGTATACATATTTCGGTCAGTAAGTATTAAAATAAATCAATATAGATAACAGTGTGCTACCTAGCACACAATCACGCCTTTTTCCCGAAGGGGTAGGCAGAGCTATTATGACTCAGTCCCATAATACGTACACCCACATTTCGTATGGCGTTATCCTGGATTATCTGTGTAAGAGGTGTATAGTTTATGAGGTAGTGGAGGTAATAGGTAGACATTTTGCAAGTTGCCATGTCTTGTAAGTCACTAGATCACTTTCAGATACATGATGACAACTATTGACCTTTAATAATATGTACATACTAGATTTTTTATGATATTGAGTGACAAGTAGAGCAAATCAGGTGCCTGATGGTAAGCATCATGATTGCCCATATCAGACACAGTGCCACCCAGTGTTTTAAAATTCAAAATTCTTCGCGGCTCTGCACTGCGCCTGTCACCCTGAGATATTAGTTGTTGAAACTCGTCATGCCCAGTAATTTCGCTGGTAACATTGCCCTCCGGACCGGAACACAGTAATATTTGCACATTACTGCTTGGCGGATGAATAACTGGCAAAGGTGTGGTACTTCCCCAGGCGGCCCCCAGCAATAGAGGTCTACCACTACCAAACTAATATTTATATAACTCGAAAATCATATTTTTGAATCCTATTTTACGAGCCTTATAAATTCTCGGATGTTTGTTACAGATGAAGCTCGATACAAAGAGAAGCCCAGCAAGCCGAGCGCGGCGCGTTCCGACCATAGACGCAGGAAGAGATGACCACTACTCTATCATTAAAGCGAAAACCGGAAAAACACTAGTGGTCAAGAAAATATACGAGATCATAAACTTTTTCAAATTAATGTGTTTAGCACTAAATTGAGGTTGTTAATGAATTGTTTTTATTGTTGTTTTAATCATTTTTTTGTACGAAATTCAATAAAATCTTTTATAAAAATTAATAAGGTTTTTCTATTGTCTCTTAGCTCAGTCCTCGTGTGATTTTGTGCTTGATACCTACAATTAAATATTTATTCGTAGATATTATAGCCTATAAATAATTCTTTTCAATTTTGGATTTTAGGGTGGGTAGTTAGTTGGCAGTTGGGTAGGCAGGTCAAACCTTACGCTGAAGTCTGAAGCTTTACGTCAATAAAAAAGTTTTTTGTAAATAAATATATTTTTATAACATAGACTACATCATAATTAAGGTTTTTTGTTACATTTTTACTTATCTGCTATAATAATTTGTTTTACAGGCAGGCACACGTTTTTGGTTTTTCATGGGATATCTTACTTTGTTAGTAGGTACTTTGGTACTTATCTAATCATAGACTAGGGACTTGGCAAAAGAAGTTACATGTAGAAGAAAGCGATTCAACGTCATTGGTTACATGTTATTTCAATTGACTAGGACTAGGTTTACTATGTATCGAATTTTTAAAGGAATACCTATACCTAAATTAATTTAATAATCCATGATATTTTACTATACCTATATAAACACTTGATGAATAGTATAACATTAATCACAGAGTTTTCAAAGTCTTAAAATATACAGACATTTTTAAACTTTGTTAATCCAAGGATCAGCCTCGAGGTTTCAGAAATCAATGGTTTAGGCATTTTAATTCCATTTTATTCGAGTTTCTTCTCCAAAGAGACGATTTCTTCTGATAACTTCCACAGTTCCTCGGCCACGGCATCATCCTCAGCATGACGAGCGGGCTTCTTCTCTTGACAATCACCAAAATACTTGCCACTAACTCCCTCTAAATCCTTCGAAACTGCTAAATGTATCGTGGTCTGCGCTCCCTCATACGCCGTCTTGAAGAATAAACTTACAAACAATTTGACTATGAAATTCTTGTCTCGGAATATATCAGTATTGACGGCTCCAGGGTGCAAGGAATTCGCAGTCACTCCGGTGCCACTCAGCATCCCGCTCAATTTTCTCGTAAACAAAATATTAGCGAGTTTGGTATTGCTATACACGCGCATGTTTTCGAAAAACTGTGTAGCTTGTTTGTGGAACGTGTTAACGTCGATTTTCCCAAATTGATGCAGGAGCGATGACACGTTGATTATCCGACTCGGCGCTGAAGATTTCAGCAGCGGTAGAAGCGACACGGTCAGAAGAAACGGCGAGAAATGGTTCGTTTGCGGTTCTATAGGAATGTTGTCTCCGGTTAGAAAGTTGCCTATATTTCCTATACCGGCGTTGTTGATCAAAACATCCAGACGTGTTTCAGATTTCAAAATATCATCAGAAAATTCGCGGACTGACTTGAAGGATGTTAGATCTAGTTGTTTGTAAATAATGTTTTTATTTCCTGTGGACTGTATGATGAGGTCTCGAGCGGTGGTTCCTTTCTGGTCGTCTCTGCAAGCGAGGATGACCTTTGCTCCTCGCTTCGCGAGATCCATTGCCGTTTGGAAACCGATACCGGTATTAGAGCCGGTTATTATTACGACATTATTTTGCATCTGTTCTGTGCATTTGCACATGCCCGAGGAGAATTTGTGAAATATCTTGAATAGGCACACCACTGCGATGCCTGATATAGCCAGTAAATACATTGTAACCAGGCAGTTTCCAGATAATGTTATAAGATAATTAATATACCTAATACGCTTCTATTTTGAAAGCACTAATTCACTTCACATTCTTTGTAAATCCAAATCAATCCAAATTAAGTGAAGGATTAGGTATAGATATCACTGCAGTTCTTAACTCGTTAATTGCCGTGTTAATTATGATAAATACTAAATAATCGGACAATTATTTACTATCAACGCTCGAATCACAAAATCTTGACAAATAATAGGTACCACACATTTGGGCAGCTGCAGCTTTCAGTATATATAAAGTACTCTGTGAGCTACGACCACTGAGCAAGTCGCTACGACTTTTACGACTGTCATGCCGACATATTTTATCCTTGTGATCCGTGATCGTGACAGAAAACCACAGAGTGTATCGTTATAGCTCAGACGATATTAACTCGAGAACTGCTTTCGCTCGATTCTAGTTACAATTGACTCAATACTCGTCGTATATACCAATATCGAATCAACTCGGTTAGTAGCAGTTTTTTGCTTTTCACTTTCAGATAATATTAAAGCTCTTTGTATTTAGTAGTTCTACAATATTCTTTTCTCAGTCTTATGAAATTTGAAATCAAATTATTTGACTTCGACAAAAAAAAAAAAATGAAAAAAAAAATGTTTATTGCCTCCAATAACAGATAAGTAAAAAATAACGCCAAATAAACAACTTGAACAAAATTAAATATTTCCGAGTATACTTATGTGACAAGTTTTTATTAGTTTCTAGGTACTACAAAACGATAATACAAAACTTATTTACTGTATGTACCTACTTACTTATTTTATTATGATCATTTAGTAGTGATTTAGTACTTAGCAAAAAAAAAACATAGATAGAAAAAATGGCGGTTTCATGATTTACCACCCGCCATCCTGACGCACACCTACAAACATGGTGTGAATTTAGAGCCCGCGCGTACCGTCGACTATCGGAGCCGGACGTAAAATTCGTTTACATGAAATTCTAAGAATCCTAATAATGCTCCATCGCCGATTCGGACGATTCGACGCGGGCAGGCGTTCGGCTCGGATAAGTGTGCGTTCACCTTTAATATAATATAAATCACGTAGGTTGGCGACCTACCTACTCAATTTACCTTCCTACTGTCCGCCGTCCCCGCACGAGTCCCGACGAATATAGACGAATATTAACGATGATTGATGATATTATTAACGAACCCTATTAATTATTCCACTTTGCCCCACCAACCGCTCCCTAGTGGGCAAAGTGGAATGTCTGGAAATTTTCAGAGGTATATTGCCCCACTTACTCGTCTCGGTGATAATACACCCAGATTTCAAAGCAGAGGATTTTAGGGGAGGGAGAAGTGATACAATAGTATCACCTTAGCGTTTGTGTAAAATTGTTATGAAAGTATTAAATAAATTTAGCTTTACATAATATTACCCGGAGGACACACTTTAATTTGCATTAATTATTTTAAACTCAGTCATTGACCCCGAGGTCAAGGTGCTTTCGTAGTATGCTGTGGTTTTACTCTGTCCTATTATTCCCTAGGTGCTGTGGGGAAATATTACTCTGAACTTAGGATAGTGGAATCCGCCCCACCAGGTTGAGTAGTCGGACATATTCCACTGCCATATATCAGGCATTCCTCTTTGTTCCATTCTCAAGCTGCCTTTAGACTGTAACATTTAATTAATCCTACTAGTATTATAAATTAATGCGTCAGTTTGTCGGTTATAGTGTAGTGGTCGGTCGGATATAGTGTAAAAACTACTTTGAGTAGATTGTGCTGAAATTCGGTATTGTAGATTACTAGATTAATTAGACGCTGGAACAGATAGACAGATAGATAAACTCTTTATTGTTACACCACAAACAAGAAACCTTAAAACTAATAAACATTCATAAAACATAGTATAACAATAGGCAGCTTATCGCTAAGAGCAATCTGTTTCAGTCAACCCGTGTAGGGAGAGCACTGTATATAACATTTTTTTCAGTGGTGTGACAGAGACTGTAAATAAATACATACAAATGACTAAAATACATACCTTCATGGTCTATATACCTGTTATACATACATATACAACTTTTCAGTATGTGAAACAGCTAGTTATAAAATAACTCTGCTATGATGTGCTTTGAAATATAAATTAATTCTGTTATAAAATGTATTGTATATTGCACTGATACTTAAAATTAGCATAAAATCTAATTAATCACTTTCGCAATCAGAATAATCAGTATTCGAAGAATTTGATGTACTATCGTCACTCTCCTCTATTTTAATAGTGAAAGAGTCTACAACATTCTCCATAAGGCCATCCTTTTGCCAGTAATGTTCCTCTAACGCTAAAACATGTTTATCATATCCACACCAATCGGTATCTGTGACTTGCATGATTGCTTGTTCTGTAATCTCCTTCAGTCGTGTTTGACATTCATCAGAAGAAATGTTATTTTGCATCACAAGCCTTTTAATTTTCGCCCACGCCAGCTCTATTGGACTCAAGTCACACATGAAAGGCGGCAATTGCAGTACTTCGTGACCATTGGCTTTTAAGAGTTCATCCATTTTAATTGCCATTTTCTCAGGAGAATTCTGTTGAATTAAATCATACAAATCAGCTTTTCTCATACTGAGACAGGCATGTACTTTGTTCTCGGTGAGCCAATCTAACATTGCTTGTTTTGTACTAGATTCTGTGGGTACCTGATTTTTTAACACTTTGTGGTTTAGTTTGTAAGGAGCATGGTCCATTACTATGACACTATTAGTAGGTAGGTTTGGTAATAACAATTCTTGGGCCCATTTTTCAATGTTAACACTATTTATCTGATTATTACAGTTGCCGGTAACTGTGTCCGCTTTAAAGAGCAGTTTGGCTCCATTTAAAAAGCAGCTTTTAGATCCCGCATGGACTAAAAACAATTTATTCGAAGAGCTTGTATCTGTCAATATTGTGTTTACTTTATCATTTCGACAGCATTTTTTAAAAGTTAAATTGTTATCTATCCATGTTTCATCTAAGAAAAATATTTGGCGAACATTTTGTCTAAACTGAAGTATTTTTTTTAAATAAATTGATCGAGAGAACATAATATTTGGCCTCTCTATCAAAATTACCTTTTTGCTAATTTGACATTTGTGGAACTTATACCCCATCTGTCTCAACAATTTTCTCAAGCTAGTTACACCCCAAGGAAAGTCAATGATTTCCCGTAAAGCGAACAAAAGTTTTTTGCAAGTTGGGACGATTCTTTTATCCAAATAGAACTCTTCGATGCATCGATGAATAACTTGACGGTCAAAATGATCAACATTTAAATCATTCTTTCTTGGATATTTCTTACCTTTTCTACATGGCGCTTTTAATAAATGTCCTTGCGAATCAGTCGGTTCTTTTTTTATTTTACGTATCACACTTTTAGATAGACCTGTGTAATATGCTGCTCGTTCAAGTGACTGGTTAATAATAAACGTTAATTTGTTAGACCTTTTTTCTTCTTCACACATCGTAAGAACGCGTTTTGCCATTTCGCGGGCTTGCCTTCGAATCATAAACGATTTTTTTTTCGGCCCGTTGTCATTGCTCGTGCTGGCCATTATTTTTCCGTCCTAATAAAATATCTTAACACACACAAAACCCTAGCACAAGTACAAAATAAAATAATACTGCATATTACGTGCTCAGTGCTGCAACAAGTAGCAATTAATAACAAAACACAAAATCACAAAACTACAGCTTCCAGCTTCTGACTCTGACAGCCCAGTTTATATGTATTATCTATGCTGACAGCCGTCAGTCATCAGTAGCCCAGCTGACACAGTGGACAGTGACAGTTCTAGTTCTAGGGCCGAACAATTAACCATAACGATACAAAATTATCGACTCTGTATAGTAGTCGATAACATAGTTAGTCGACTCTGTATCTGTCTCTAAGTAGTCTCTGTAAACTTTATAAATATGATGAATATGATGATAAATATTTATTTTTTATTAACCATTACCGTTGTTTCGAAGCTCTCTTAATATTTTAGGCATTTGAAGTAAGGGAATTAATTATTAATTCTATTACTAATCTAAATATTAAACAAAAATTAAGTAGGTAGGTATACTAGAAAATTTTCTTCCGATTAAGTCTATTTTAAATCTCAGAACGAAGAAAGGAAGGGGTGTAATGAGTTTGACGTACACCTATCTATTGTATAATAAAGTCACAGCCGTTGATTTCGTTTGATAAGGATCGAAAAAACCGATTCTGATGCGTTATTTTGTTTGAAAACGTGATCGAGATAGAGCACGTGTTCTTAGCAATGGCTCATGAAAATCAGTTCAGCCCTTTGAACATTATCAATTCCTTTCTAGCAGCTAAATGGGTATTATAAGAATGCTTTCGACGACTACCTACGGTTGTGAGCGATGCGAAATTCGTAAACTAAAAATGTCGACTTTGATTCGACTTCTGATATAAAATGGACAGCTGATTGGTAAAACACAGTTTTTTAACACGATGTATATTGGAAGCAATAACGTTGCTTTAAATTGGAAGACTCAAATGTACTTATGTAAGTAATAAAACCAACTCAAACTTCACATACCATTTAATTGTAAAGAATAAATCCGTATTCAATGCTTTACATATTATTATAGTGCATATAAGTACCTATTAGGTGTCTTGTTATATATTCTAGAGGATCGTAGAAATTTGACATTTTACTATAGAAATTGGACATTTTATTGTAAAAATTGGACATTTTATTGAAAAAATAGGTTTCGTGTGCGTGTTTGACAGTGGCTTCAGCTTACGGAAGATGATCTGCAATTGCATTCTAAATGGTAGAATGAATATGTTTACTTTAAAATACTAGTGTACAACATAATATATATCTAGATATATTACGTTAGTCAATATTGACTATTAATTATTTATTTATTGACTATTATTAATGTTGATCTTATTATATAATAAGATCAACATTGGCATCTATTTAAGTAAATTTACTAATAGAGGCTTGGAATAGTATAAGCTCTTAAGAGACATGTAGGGTCTAGTTACCCCGTATATCTTTCATTTGGGCTCAGGTTAACATTAAGTAGGAAGGTACTTCAGGTAAAAAAAGAAGAAAACTATTTATTTTCCTTCTGTATTTATTATTTAAATGTTTATTTATTTATATATTATTGTAAGTACACTATAAATCTTGAAAATATAAGGAATAATTAATTATAGATTTTTTATACACCATAATTACCAAATTGAAACTGCACTTTGATTTCTATTCTAATTTCATATGGCATATGAAATTGAAATCTTGACCACTCGACACTATAATTTATTTTTCACACATACATACGTTCACGCCTTTTTCCCTAAGGGGTAGGCAGAGGTGTACCCAGGACTCAGTCCCATAGTAGAAACACCCACATTTCGCCAGTATGTTATTGGTCCCATGTAATAGGGGGCGAGCCTATTGCCATCTACCGGGCACAGTTCCAGACTCCAGGCAGTTATTGAGATAATTCCTCATTAGGAAAAATCCAATATTTAACATTTTGCCTGACCTGGGGATCGAACCCGGGACCTCTTGATTGGCAGTCGAGCATGCGCCCTCTACGCCACAGAGGCAGTCGAGGGGTATTTTTAGTAGGTACAAATTCATTTATTCATTTATTTTTACAATCCAATTCATTTATTTTTATTAAACATTTGAAATGTGTTAACATGTGTATAAGTGTATCAGTCTCTTTATTAAACTCTCAGTCATTCTGTTGCCCAAAGTGTTTCGGGAACGAAGACTTAAGTTTATTTCAACTGATTTATTGAATGGCAGGAAGATACGTAGATATTTTTATATGAAAAACACACATACTATATGACACACTTATACGATTGCTTTATTATAATTAATCATAATACCTAGGTAGGTAGTAGGTAAGTAATCAATTTTTCGAACACGAGCGTTATCTGTCAATTTATGGGCTATAAAGCGTTCATAATTAACATAACGGCGATACCTATGTATGCAGTTGTCAAAAAATTCGTGCTTGGGGTAGGTACTGAATACTTAATTAAAAACAGTATTACCCAGGAAATCTAAGCAAGGTTCTGCCATAGTCACTTAACTTATAAGCCTTATTTGACTTAAGTTGATCCTTAACAACTTAATGAATGAATGATAATAAGGTAGGTAGGTACTCAAAATGAAACGAGGGCCACCATGATTTTCACAGATCAGGATAAAAGAGATGATTTTGATTTTGATGTACTACCACGTTAGAGAATAAATAAATAAAGTGATTAGATAATTTTTGTCATATATAGGTACTTTTAAAATATTAATTTATTTAATTTCATCAATTAATTATAATTAAACCCAATAAGTTATTCATCCGCCAAGCAGTAATGTGCAAACATTACTGTGTTCCGGTCCGAAGGGTACTGATACCAGCGAAATTACTGGATGACATGTTTCTTTCAACAACTAATATCTCACGGTGACAAGCGCAGTGCAGTGCCGCTCAGAATTTAGAATTTTAAAACACTGGGTGGCACTGTTTCTAATAAGGGGAATCATGATGCTTACCATCAGGCACCTGATTTGCTCGTCTTGTCAAAAAGTAAATAACATGTTTATATACCCATATAAGCCCCTGTTTTCTTTTGAGTACATACTTAGTATAAACACAGAATAAATGATACAGAACACAGAATAAATACAAAATAAATACAGTATAAATAGTGCTTCGTATAAATTCGTATTAGTACAACTTAGGTTGTCACGTCGCTGGTAGGTACATACGTCGTATAAGTGCGTCCATATGTAAGGTAGTCTTAAGTCTTAAAACAGTTACAGTCTTATAACTAACATTATATTAACTTAATACTACTGACTTAATTAAGAATTGAGAAAAGAATGACTATAATTATTTTGAAAGGAACACGACAATTCGCTAAGTGGACAACGTTAACTATTATTTATATTTATTTATCTAGAAGTGCACGTTCATCACATTATTTTTTTTTATTATATTTAATACATAATAAGTAAAATAATATTTTTACCTAATAATTTTTGATAAGTACCTATTTATAGAAATAAAATTGGCTCCATATGAACAATATAGGGAAAATATATTAGGTATATTAAATATGTATGTATATTAAATATTATATATTAATAACACGTATGTTTTACGTGACAGGTCTATACATATTAGTTTCTATGTGTTACAATAAATATCTATTGAATTAATTTGAGTGTGCTACACGTATAAGTTGGCAGGCGCTGGTTTGTGGAACTAATTTCAACATCTCAAACTGTTAAACGTTCGTTTTGGGCACAGTGGCGCACTGGCACGCCATTTTGTATTTGCGTCACTATAATAAGTACTAAGTATATAATATCCCAAACAAATTTTTAAGGCATATGTATGTATGCATAGTGTAGAGTTCCATACCAAGATGCCAAGAACATACAGCGCCATCTTTTAGTTGCTTGCGCAAAGTATGGAAATATGGAGTAAAATGGCCATAACTAGATTGCGTTAACTTAGAAGTCTGATTTTTTTACAGCCACAAGAGATCGCAGATCTGAATAGTTGATATCAATTTCAACTTGATATCTTCACGCGTTCCCGGGAAAAAGTGTCTTGACAGACAGACAGACAGACAGACAGACAGACGAACAACAAAGTGATCCTATAAGGGTTCCGTTTCCTTTTGAGGTATGGAACCCTAAAAATCTAAATATGTGCAAAAAAGTAACAAATATATAAGACAAAGAAATACCTAAAAAAGTAACTCTTGAATTGTTTGATACCACCTGTCAGATAGTCGATAAGAGATAGAGCAATCATAGATTAAATTTGACATTCAGTCGATTAAGATTAAACGCATATAATATCAATAATATCCTAAACAAAACATAGGTAACTTGTTTATATTTTAAATTTAAAGTATTTACAAAACGAATAGTGTTCTTATTTCTAAGTTACATTAATTCATTCACAATAATATAATAAATACAGTTTATGATTTAAGATCATAATATACCTATATTGGATATATCTGCTAACACACTGTTTTGACTTGTTTCACTCTATATTTGCACAGGGTCCCTTGCTGGGTTTCAATATGCCTGAAACATTTGAACAAAACATTAAGTAAGTTATAGGTCAATTCAATATTATAACATAAATATAATATCAGCTAATTACTAATAACCCTGTATATGGGATTTTATATGGGACAAGTTCCACACACAATAACAAATTAAATTGACATAACATAACATACAATCACGCCTTTTCACGAAGTGTTAGTCAGATATGTAACCCAGGACTCAGTCCCATAGTAGATACACCCACATTTCGCCAGTATGTTATTGGTCCCATGTAATAGGGGGCGAGCCTATTGCCATCTATCGGGCACAGTTCCAGACTCCAGGCAATTACTGAGAAAATTCCTAATGGAAAAATCAAATATTTAACACTTTTCTTGGCTTGGGGATCGAACCCTGGACCTCCTGATCGGTAGTCGAGCTTGCCCACTACGCCACCGAGGCAGTCCATTAAATTGAAATGAAAACAAAATAATAGTAAGAACATCAACAGTGCTAATAAACCACAATTTGGTGTGTGAGCGTTTGTGAACGCATTGCGTTTTTTTTATGCTATAGGTTGCAAACAAGCAGACGGTGTGCCTGATGGTGAGCGGTTACCGCCGCCTATGGATGTCGACCCTTCAACACTATTCATTTTCCTTTTAAAGAGCCCGATGTTGTAGCTCAACGGTGAGACCGCAATAAGGAGATCATTCCACATAGTTTGCAGTTTGCACTATGCTGCATTAAAGAACTTGAAAATCGTGTAGTGTGCGACATCCACGGCAGTTGAGCTGATTTTCACAAAACGTAGTACGTAGGTGCCTTAAGTGGTGAATTAACATATAATGTGTCATAATAGTCTTCAGTATTATAATGTATCAGATGACAATAAGCTAAACTTAGAGGAAGCCTGCAAATTTCCTAGATTCAGGTTTTTCTTCCCTATTCAGGTATGGATATTTCTGAAACCATAAGTAATAAATAAATAAATAAATAATAAATTAGCCTTTTATTCAGATCTACATAATTCAGATAAACAAAATATTATTATTATTATAAATTTTTTGCTATGCATCAGTTGAACTTTATTGGTTTATTCGAGTATTTGTTTTTTCTTTATCTTCTGCAGATCTGTTTGCCAATCGGCAAAGGCCTCCTCCAACCTTTTCCATTCCTGTCTTTCTTGAGCCACTCTGTTCCATGTCACTCCTGCCACTTGTTTTATGTCGTCGTCCCATCTTTTCTGTGGTCTACCTCTTTTCCTTTTGTCTTCCCTAGGGTACCACCTGGTTACCAATTTGCTCCATTTGTCTCGTCCTCTTATCATGTGTCCTGCCCATCGCCATTTGAGTCTTTTTATTTTGGATGTTATGTCAGTGACCTTTGTCTTAGTTCTTATTAAGCAGTTTTGGATTCTATCAGACTTCTTTACATTCAACATACTTCTTTCCATTGCGTACTGGCATGTTGTAAGTTTACTTATAATGTTCCGTGATAGTGTCCATGTTTGGCTACCATACATAAGGACAGGTAATATGCAAGTATTGAATAGCTTGCTTTTTATATTTATATGAAGCTTTTTATCTTTCATAACCTCTTTCAGACTCCAATATCTCTTCCAACCATTAGTTATTCTTCTGTCTACTTCTTTGAGTACAGGGTTGTTTGGTGTCATAAGCTGTCCTAGGTAAATGTATTCTTCTGTGTACTCAATTTGTTTGTCTCCTAAATTTATGGCAGTTTTAACTCCATTTGTCATTACTCTTGTTTTATCCGGATTAAGTTTTAACCCAAACTTCTCACTTTCAGTTGCCAATTCGCTTATCATTTTCTCCACATCCTTTGGTGTTTCAGCAAATAATACTATGTCATCCGCGAATCTTAGATGCGTTAATGATACCCCGTCTATATTAATACCAAGATTTTCCCAATGGAGACCTCTAAAAATTGATTCCAGTACTGCCGAGAATAGCTTTGGAGATAGGGGGTCTCCTTGTCTGACACCTTTGCCTACTTTGAATGGTTCGCCTTTTTTCTCCAGTTGAATTCTTGCAGTACTGTGACTATAGACATTTTTTAATAAGCGAATGTATTTTTGTTCTATTCCTTGTTCCTTTAGTGTCTCCCATATCTTTTCATGAAACAAAGAGTCAAATGCTTTGCTGTAATCTATGAAGGCAATGTAGTATGTACGTTGGTATTCGTTGTATTTTTCTAATATCTGGCGTACTACATGAATGTGATCGATTACTGAGTAGTCTTTTCTAAACCCGGCCTGCTCAATAGGTTGATGTTGGTCTAATGTTCCTTCAATCCGTTTTAGTATAATTTTCGCAAAAATCTTGTATATATTAGACATAAGGCTAATAGGGCGGTAGTTGCCAATATCATTTTTATCCCCCTTTTTATACAACAAAATAATGTTAGATTCTGTCCATTGTTTTGGAATAATTTCAGTGTATATGATGTCATTAAATATTTCTGTGAGTGTTGGTATCATAATTTCTTTGGTTTTTCTTAGAATTTCGTTATTTATGCCGTCAGGTCCAGGTGCTTTGTCTCTTCTTTGTGTATCTATAGCTTTCTCAACTTCAACATGTAGTATGCTAGGAATGTTTGAGGTCTCTGTTAGATCAACTTTGCCTTGTAAAGTATTACAATCATATAGCTTTCTGTAGTAAGATGTGGCAATATTCATTATATCCGTTCTACTGTGACTCCATTTACTGTTATCACTCTTCATTTTTACGATCCAGTCTGTTGAATTAGTGAATTCCTTATGAGCTTTTTTGACACCTCCCGTTTTGATTATATACTTTTCAAAGGTTTCCATTTTACTTTTCTTCCTGTCGATTCTTATTGTTTCTTTAATTTCT
This sequence comes from Hemistola chrysoprasaria, assembly GCA_947063395.1. Taxonomy (NCBI): domain Eukaryota; kingdom Metazoa; phylum Arthropoda; class Insecta; order Lepidoptera; family Geometridae; genus Hemistola; species Hemistola chrysoprasaria. The sequence continues at coordinate 5,271,041 of OX346727.1, read as the reverse complement.
TTACTAACTTCTGCTATATGCTTTCTTCTGTTTTTTGTATCCCTTGCGTTGATTAAGTGGTTCCTTTGTTCTAGTAGTTTTATTGCTTTGATTGATAACGATTTTGTTGACCCATTTTTGATATTTTTAGTATGGTGTGTCTGAGTTTTAATCGTATTCTCTATCCAGTTGTATTTTTCTTGTGTCCCTAAACTCTTTGTTTCTTCTTTAAAGTGTTTGAATTTCTCTCGCAAAGTGGTCGCTAATTGTTCAATTTGATGTTTTTTAAGTGTACCATTCCCCAAGTCTTGTCTTGGTCTGGGTTTTCTTGGTTGTACTGTTCTTAGTTCTGCTCTGATCAGTCTGTGGTTTGTGTTGAAGTTGAATTTATTGATGACATCGAAATTGGTGAAATAATTGTTTCTATTGGTCATTATGAAATCAATTTCGTTTTTTATTTTACCATCCGGTGAAATCCAGGTCCACATTTTCTTTTTATTTTTCTTGTATACAGTGTTTAAAATTTTTAAGTTGTTTTCTAGTGCAAAATTAGTTATTCTTTCTCCATTTCTACTTCTATTTTTGTTATTGTATGTAAACGGTCCAAGTATTGTGTTTTCACCTAGGCGCTTTTCTCCAATTTGTCCGTTAAAGTCACCCATGACTATTAGATTTTTGTGGGCATGCTCTTTAATAGTTTTGTTTAGGTCCAGGTAAAATTTTTCTATTGTTTCTAAGTCAGATTTTTCTGTAGGCGAGTAAATCTGTAAAATGGACCATAAATCTTTATATCCTGGCAGTTTCAAATTCATCATTGCTATGCGCTCCGAGATTCCTATAAAGCCTTCTATGTATTTTAAAAACCATAAGTAATAAGAAATACAATTTTTAAGGTAATTTGTTTAAAAAAACTTTTTTGTCATGTGAGCTACCTGCACGCAAAGTTTTAAGTATAGCTTCTATCGATCTGTACTGAATACCATTGAGGTGTCATGATCCGGCAACCTATGAAGCCTTAATTTGGTATTGCGCCAGAATATTTCAACATCTTTGTCTGAGTTCTGCACATAAGTTTTAAAACTGTCGTCGTGTCGTGTTAGTTTTTCCATTTGTATTATAATACCCTACATACATGAGGGGTTGGGTGTGAGACTCATACCCCCGTAGGGAAGACTGGTCAAAAATAATATTATGTAATTTGTGTACCAACCTTTACTCCATACGCCATTTCATAGCCACCCTTACTCTGCATCTGGTTCTGCATGGAGTGCAGCAGCGACGGGGGGATGTCCACGTCACTCGACCCTGGAAATTACAATACGACTAGTTACTAACAAAGTCTAGGTCAAATGTACTATTTCTATAGGTTTTACGAAGTTTTGTAAGACTATAGCTATGGATTTGCTGATTCTATTGTTCATCCGCAATTAATGGAAAACGAGAAGTAAGATGCAGGAGAAGATAATATGCGAGAAATGGACTGCCACTGCGTTCTGACATAATAGTTTGAGTTGGTTACTTTTAATTGTTAGGAAGGTCGGACACGTGGATATGTCATGAAGATTTATCAGAATTCAAAAAGAAAACACGGGGAAAATGAGTTATCCCCGTGCCATGCTAGGCGGGCAGGAATAGGATTGCATTTCATGTCTGTAATTAGTAATTTTATAGGTAAATTAATCTGAATACATTTGTCTAATACATAAAGATGACCTCACCCAAAAATCCTAGAAAACAGTCACCATAAACAATGACAATAGTCGTATTTCGGCCACTAATCGGCCGCAGCACGCGAGGGAAGGTGCTGTGTTAATTAGTTAGAGTAAAGGTCGTTCGTAAACTGTTCTTTATTATGGCGAGGTTGGGAAACAACTATAATAAATCACAGATCTTTGCGAAAACAATGGTATGGTACTTGGTACTTAGGCTAATGCATTTAGAAAGGTTTTGTGAAAGAATAATTGAGCAAAATATGCTTTTAACTTTTAACAATACATTTTTCTGGACGTTTGGCTTCGGTGTATCTTCTACGGCTTCGCTTATCTCAGGTTCGATCAACAATCAGCAGGGAGGTGGAACTACAAAATACGTATAATATCAGCATGTCTGTTTGTATGAACTCTTTGGTTTGAATAGTCTAAACTAAAAGACAGTGTTCAGTGTGTGTAAGTTGACTCTTATTAAATTTGTTTTTGTTACTTGAACTAAAACAAATTGTATTATAACTTTTGAATTGTAACTAAGTTGAAATTAAATCAATTCAACTCCTGCACCAGGACAGCAGAAATAAGCTAGATGCAATCCGCTTACAACCGGACTAAATGATAATCTTTGTGGGAGGCCTATGTTCAGCAGTGGAAGTCCTACGGTTGAGATTATGATGACGATGAAGTAATTTCAGGCAGTTTTTGCACTATGTGTGAGACGTCGATCTGTAACACTACAAGGTAAACTATTATTAACAATGAAGTGGTCAAAAAGCCGTTTAAGGTTAAACGTCACCCATACAAAATGAAAATACACAGATATGAAAAACTAGGGAATAATGTTTCACTCAATTGATTGTTATGAATGGCTCTGGATCTGGCCTTTATATGCGCAAAAACATATTTTGTTAAAGAAAACCTTACATTTATACTGCTTCGTATTTATGAAATTTATAAAATACGTAGATTTAAGGTTATGTCAATGTTTTTTTAAATAGCAAAAAAACCATACGGTTTTTTTTTAACGAAACATGTTTTAGCGCAAATAAAGGTCAGATCCAGAGCCAACCACAAACAATAGAGTGGAAAATTATTCCCTCTTTCTTCATATAGGTACCTATGTGTATTTTAATTTTGTATGGGTTACGTTTAACCTTAAAGATTTCAAGAGCCTAACCACAGAATAGCTAATAATATAGGTAGATAAGATACACCTAATAACGTAGGTATAATGCCGCAATCGAGGTCTTTTGTAATGATACTTAAATAGTAGTAAAATGGTCTTATAAGTGCATATAAAGACTTCGTGGCTCATAGTTCAAGGTGGAGTTTCGGCGTTAACTGAACGACCTTAGGTTCCCTTGGTTATATCCGTGTTTAGACTCGTACGTTAGTAGCTCTAGTAATAGCTTTGTCACGCGATAATATGCTTGTAAATTCGAAAATAATGAATTCGAAATTATAAATTTGAAAATAATAAATTTGAAAATAATGTATTCAATAATGAGTTCGAAAATAATAAATTCGAAAATTAAATATTCAAAAATTAAATATTCAAAAATTAAACATTCCAAAATAATAAATACTTACGTATATTATAAATTCGAAAACCGAAAATTCGAAAAAATTTATTCGAAAAAAGTAAATTCGAAAATAATCTATTCGAAAATTAGAAATTAGAAAATAATTAATTCGAATATTAAAAATTCGGAAACTAAACATTCGAAATGACACGCATTATAACCTATACTTTTAATTCAAAACCTCGACTAGGTATGTCGTCATGTCAGCATTCAGTCTACACCGTTGACAATAAATAACTTGTAAGTAATCACTGAAATAAATATTATTAAGAAACATGGTTTGTGCCTAAAATAAAATAAAAAGGTCAAATACCCCAAACGGTTAGCGCAATAATTAAATTGAAAATGTTCAAAACACATGTGCGCAGGCGCTGGGTTAATCATACGGGTGTGACATATCAATTAAGTATGACAGAATTGCGTTATTGTACATGTGCAATACATATTTGACCGACAAAAAAAAGTTTCGGTACCTAATTAATAACACGAACAAATGTACTTTATCTGCTCGCCTGGTTGGTATTATTTATTTCAATTATTAACCCTAAATACGTGGGTAACACTGACTGTTTTTAGAATAGGTCAGCAAGAAAAGCAGCCGATGAAAAATGTTGATCCATTTTAACGCTTTGTTGCCAATTTGTAAAAACAAATGACATATGAATTTAATACACATTACAGATTCCCAAAGAGTTCCTAATTCGAAATTTATTATACCTATTCGGAATATAATGGCACTTATAGCATCTACAAATTATGAATGTTTTAAACTTAACGTGGCTTAAGTTTAAAACATTCACATTGTGTTGTACATTGTACATTGTACATTGTGTTGGTGTCCTAATAAAAAATAAATAAAATAAATTTAAATATATTTTTTATCGCCTGCTTTTCTTATTGGCCTATTCTATAAACTTTCAGTGTGACCCTTGTACTGACGTAAATGGTATCTACTAAGGCTGAATGTGAGGTGTTCATAATTCTTATCTCCTTCTGTGGAGTTTTGGCCGCATGTTGTGTAATTGCCAATTTCTAATAACGCCTCATTTTCCTGGTAGTGTCGACACACATATGGGTCCATTCTACTGTGTTTTATAGATTTTATATGACTATACAGATGATATTTCGCGCCCACCCACCGTCGCCAAGGCACGTAGTTGGTATACGGCCAGGCACATATTGGTTTTCTTAAAGTTAGTTGATGCAGCTCAATGCAAATAATGCCAATGGTTGGCCGCCGCATAAGAATATAATAAACACAATAAGGTTCAAGGACTTGGAAGGTTCAACTGAGTGAGTTGCACCCCATTTCACCTGCCCCTCATAACTGGCGTAACGTGACTCACTAGCTTGTACCTGTCTGAACCCTGAGGCACTTTACAAACGTATACCCTATATAATATTTTGTGTACCTACTTCTTTTTCGATGATTACATAACATAAAATCACGCCTTTTTCTCAAAAGGGTAGGCAGAGGTGTACCCAGGACCCAGTCCCATAGTAGGTACACCCAGGTGTCGCCAGTTATGGTTTTCGGTTCCATGTAAATAGGACTCGAGCTTATTGCCATCTACCGTACCCAGTTCCAGACTGTAATTGACAATACAAATCCAATGGTACAAAAAAAATGGATTCACTGATCACCTAAATGAGTGATCGTCTGTTTTCGTTTTTACGCTTAAACCACAACCAATTATGATGGATTTTGGTATAGTGATAGATTAAACCTTGGAAAAGGTCTATTCCTTCAGGAACGATGCTACGGGTTAAATCGTGGTGCAAAGCTAGACTATGATCCATTGTGTTAAAAATCCAAATTATATTACTTTCTCCCGAAGGGGTAAGCAGAGGTGTACCCAGGACCCAGAGTCCCATTACACACTTTCATTTTACCAGTATTATATTTATGTTTCATCATTATTCTAATGATGTCTCATGAAATTGCAAGATAAGTCACTGATAAGCTTTAAGTACTGCTGAGATGTTTGTTGTGAATCAAGAACCACATTTCATGTGGCAGAGCGCTGAGCACACGCAATTAATGTTTTTGCAAAACCGGATATCGTGATTACTTTAAAGACAACTGCGGTTATACTCGCTGGTTACGTATTTTATATAAATTGAACAAACAGTCCTAAGTTTTCATAATATTAAAATACCTAGAGTAACACGCATGTATGCAAGAACTCTATGTTATTACTAATCATAGTACTCAAGAATACTATGATGGCCCGAACGCATAGGGCTAGTAAATCCAATTGGTAACAATTACCTACCGTGACGAATGCGGTGTGAAATTCTTTAGCAGCACCAGTACCTTACATATTAATAAGTATTATTCTTAAATACGGATTTAAGAATAATACTTATTAATATGTAAGGTACTGGTGCTGCTAAAGAATAAGGTAAGTATTATTCTTAAATACGGATTTAAGAATAATACTTATTAATATGTAAGGTACTGGTGCTGCTAAAGAATTTCACACCGCATTCGTAGACTTACGCCCGTGCGTAAGTCTACTTCTTTATTATCTATCTATCTACGTTCTTGTGGAAATTTAGGGAATTCATGTCTTATTCCTTGTTCACATCTTGAACACAATGAAAACATTAAAGGGCAAATTTTCAGCCCTCTATATGCAAGGGTTAGGCCCTAGGGCTTGGCTTTGATTAGTCAATGTGTCAGTCAGTCAATCAGGTTACTGTGGTGTACTGTGTACTGTACAGAGCTTGACAGACTGAGGTATAGAAGGTGTTAAAAAAAGGTGAAGTAATACTTTTAAGGGGTTATTTACTCGTCTTACCTATACAACTTGCAAAAGAAAAATTGCACAATTCGCATAAAAAAATCGACTCTCCTTACAAAGCCGATCAGCTGATCCATTTTCTACGGGAAGTCGAAATTTATTTTTACACACTTACACCTTTTTTAACATGTCATATCATCATCATAATCATCTCAGCCATAGGACGTCCACTGCTGAACATAGGCCTCCCCCATAGATTTCCATCCTGTCCGGTTATATAAGCGGCATACATCCAGCGTAATCCTGCTGTCTTTATCAGATCGTCTGTACCTTGTGGGTTGACGTCCTACGCTATGCTTGCCAGTCCGTGTTCTCCATTCGAGAAATTTACGGCCCCATCGGCCATCAGTTCTACGTGCTATGTGCCCTGCCCATTGCCACTTCAACTTGCTAATCCGCTGGGCTATGTCGGTAACTTTCGTTCGTCTACGGATCTCCTCATTTCTGATTCGATCTCCACATTAGTATGCGTAACCCTCAAAAGTAGCACCAGATAAAATCGAGCTATCTTTTCGCTCAAATAAGCACTTATTATTTATTATTTTCATACCGAATGCTTACGTTGTGGGGAGATTTATATTTAGTAACTAAAAGGTAACTATTTAGTATTATTCAAACTCTAGGGACAAACCGGCAGCATTATCCTGTTCACATTGTAATGTCAACATGCCTTTATGTACTTACATACCTATGTATATTATAATTTAGTGTGCGTTTGAGATAAACAAGCACAAAAACTTAGCCAGTCACTCGGTACTATCAGAAAGAATATCGTTTTGATATTCAGTCATTCACGTATATTCCACGATAGATGTTCTTAAAAAATATTTGTTCATATTCTGTTACTTAGAAAATTAGTTATAAGTTAAATTCTGTTTCTGTTAAGGTTGTGTTTATTTATTAAGGTCGAATATGTTAACAATAGTTTGTAATCAAATCAAACGAAAAATAAGTAGTCGATTTGTTTTCCCGTAATATTAGCACAGCTCCGTACGCGTTCACACTGCGTGGATGTCGAAGCTATACTAAGTGAGGTGCACGGATTCAAGTGCACTATAGTCGAGCAAATTGAGTGTTGGGAACGCGAAATCTAGTATGTAGTACATTAATATCGTTGATTACAGTACTGTGATATTACAAGAAGGCTTATTATAAAGTCAACCAGTACATAGAGGACAAAGATGCTTGGAAACTTCTGCATAGCCGCCTCGCGGCACCTTCAAAGAAAACGTATGTAAGCAAACCAAATATTGTGAAACTACGAGTATCTGTTGAAAAAATTAAGCCCTACAAGTTTCTTGTGCGTTCTTCTTGTAGAGGTATCTTTCCGAACGCACGGTAGTCTCAGTACTGTTTATCTTCATTGACGTACAAAAGTGTCAGATTATGACCTATTTGAATAAAGCTGTTTTGAGTTTGAGTTTGAGACAAGAGATAGTATCGTCCCAGTTCCTTATGAAAAAATGGCTCTGGTTGGCGTGTAGCAGTCACGCACACACGCAAGGCCAACTTTATTTGGAAGGAGTTGTTGGTTTTTGGGCCACGTCTATCTTACATGATCGCTTTGATTTCATTTAATATCGTCATTAATTATAATGATATATGCAAATTTTCTACTACAACTACTTGTTTTGAATAAAGTGAGGTTATCACTTTATTCAAAACAAATTATAGATTGAATTGAATGAACGGCATTAATAAGATGGCTACTATATTTAGTAATATTATTGCGAATAACATTCTACCCGGCAATATAAGATTTTCTGGTCTAGTTTCCTTGTATTACAAGCCCATTTCCTTTTATTTCAAATGCAAATGGTGGATCTCATACTTATATACAATATATTACATAAAGATGAAATTATAATTAAGGGGGTGTATGTATGTAATATGTATCAAACGGAACAACTTTCGAAAGAATGAATTGGGAAATTTGCAAAAAAAATCCTACTTCGCATACGAAATGCATAGAGAAAGGAGTGTGGTTCAGACATGTGAAGAGGATGGACGAAAGGAGATTGACAAAGGAGATTTATAAGGCTAGTGTTAATGGTCAAGTCGGTAGGGGTCGACCTAGGCGTACCTTTCATGAACAAGTTGATATTATCTTAAGGAAAGGTCTCGTCAAAAGTACCAACAACCGACGAGCATGTTTGAATGTGATGAAAGAGGAAGAAGTGAAAGTTGTATGTCAGAATCGTAGCAAGTGGCAAGAAATAGTCTCTGCCTACCCCAAAGGGAACAAGGCGTGACTGTTTGTATGTATGTACGAGTATGATCGCCAATTTCGCGATACTTTCTTTCTTTGTATCAATAAATAGCATTTATACCAATAAAAGACAACAACATGCGTCTATTTTTGCACTAGTTTCATTATAAATGAAGTTTCATGGATTAGCCTCACGCTGTGAACTCTGAATCACCAGTTTCACACGCGGAGGGTGGAAGGAAGCCAGTCAAGCTTAAACCATTTATTAGTTAAATTAGTTAAATTACTCATTTTATGTGTCGTGTTAAATAATAATGGAACTTAATGAAGTTTTATCTTTTTCGATCACAATTTGAAAATAAATATGTACTCGTACATAGGATAGGCATACGTACACAGCGGTGACCAAAAGGCTGGCTACTACCTTGGCCAACGTATAAGTTTGGCCAACCAGAAAGGTAATGTAGCTAGTTTTTTGGGCACCTTACCTGCAGGAGGCGACCTTAATGATATTTTTTATTTATAGCTACGAAATTATTAAATTTCTAATTTGTGGTATGTTATTAGTTGAATTGTTTTAATAAAGTTTAGGATAGGCATAAACGAATATATAATGTCAAGATTGAGATTGATTAGTTCACGGATTGTCAAGTTATAGGATACAATTCCTGTGTCTAATCTCGACTCAAATCCACTAGGTGGCGCTGGATATCATTAACTCGCGCTGATTAGTGGAACGTTTACAATAATTTCATCATCTCCAATTTGAATCTATAAGAATAACAATTTGAAGTTGTCATTACGAATTTGTAATTAAAGTCTCAGACTCAGTCTCAGTAGTGTGGTCTCAGTTCGCGAGTTATTAGTGTACCTATACCTACGAGTACTTATAGTCAATGAAGACACTCGTACTATAGGAAAATGCGGAAATCTAGTTTATGTAACAGCCCTTGCATCCGATAATCCCAATGTTGTGTAAATACATTAGAATAGCATAACATTAGTAAATACAATGAGGGAAGCCATCTGCGCGCGACTGTACCGAGGAACATGTTTACATACCAATAGGGTTATCAACTATACCTTTTGCACAACACACTTTTTAACACAATAATACATTTTTTTAAAGTTGTAGTAATACTTAAGGGCTTTTACCATCAAACTGAACAAGTTTCAAAAGAAAATAAAGGAAATGTATGGGATCTCGAAATATTTTTACGAATTCCGCAATTCTTTCTTTTATAAGTTGCTTAGGTTGACAGGTGGATACAGCCTTTTTAGTATTAATACACCTTTTATAACATGTTGTATAATAATATTTCATATAGGTATATATTTGAAATAAGTACCTATCAGTCAGAATTCACAATGAAAAGCTATGTGTTAGTTCACCAAAATTTGTGCAATCTTTTTTCGTTCGATCTTTTTTTCAGTTGGTGAATTTGTATCCTTGCTGGTTATATCTTTTTTGTAAATTGCGTTTTTTATCATTCGTGGCGACGCTCGTTTCACGCAAACGCGCTTTACGGCGCCGCTGCCGTAGACTTTAAAAAATTACTAGTGTATTTGCGTTTCAATCATACCCTACCCTATATACCTACGCGCAGAATCTGCACGTGATTTGTGATAATTAAAACGCATTTGGTTACAATCATAAAATCACGCCTTTTTCCCGAAGGGGTGGGCAGAGGTGTACCCAGAACTCAGTGCCATAGTAGGTAACACCTACATTTCGCCAGTCCCATGTCTGGGGCAAGCTTATTGTCATCTACTGGGCACAGTTCCAGACTATTGAGACTATTGACTATTGACATTATTGAGATAATTCCTAATGGAAAAATCCAATAACACTTTGTCTGACCTGGGGATCGAACCCGGGACCTCATGATCGGCAGTCGAGCTTGCGCCCACTACGCCACCGAGGCAGTCCTACGAGGCAAGGGAGTTAATTGGGTTATATTTAGTTATGTATATTTTTAAAAACATATAACGGAATGGAAAGTGGTGTCACCCCTGGCAATGTTAGGATGAGTCAGTCTGCTCGGCCGCCGAACTCTCCGGCTATTTTAGAATCGCCACACAGACTTCATACATACTCGTACATAGGCAATACATAATAGGTATAATAGAAAACGTGAAGTCGCTATAACATCTCAAGTTTCAAGATCGTTTCCTTAATTCCTTGTTTGTTAATCTAATTGCTGACCTTAACGATTTTCAATGTATCATCTGTCTATAGTGTTAGTAGTAATATTCATTTACCTAGATTCATTTTCTATTTTATTTTATACTTTATTACATTATGCGATCCCATTTCCTAATCCAAGTTAATTACTATTAAATAGCTAATATTAGTGTATTTCATATCGAAATCATACAAAAGCTCCAACCTTCGTATTAATACGTTGACTAAAATTACTCCCAGGATTAAATCGGTAATAAGGAGTTTCCTAGTTTCTATAGACTGTGCCAACGAATTACTCAGTTCGTCACAGAGGCATTAATGAATATTTCCAATTGTATTTACAAGCCCTATGTGTTCGAGCCATCATATAGTATTGACCTTGAATACGGGTGATCGGTGATAGTGTTCTTTACTACTCCATCAACCATACACAAAGGTTTCTAAATGACCCACTGTTTTGCTATCCATACTCAGACTTCAGATGTCTCTCTTGAACTTCAGACTTCAGATGTCTCTCTCTCTTCAGATGAATCTACAGTCAACTTCAGTCTCAAATAATCTAAATAAATATAGGTAGGAAAGCTATAAGCAAAGACCGTCAAAGACGCATCACACTGCTCCAGAGCGCAAAGATTTTATTCTTCTTGTTAGATTTATGTCTGTAGAACACTTAGGCTTACTAATGCTGCTTCCTACTTCCTACCTATTATAATTTATAAGAAAGTTTGTGAAGATGAATGGATGGATGGATGTTTGTTTGTTACTCTTTCATTGGGCTGGAATTCAGTATGTAGATATTTTAGACCCTGAAATAACACATAAGGTACTTTTTATTCCAATATTCCCTCGGGAACGAAGACTATGCGGGCGAAACCGCGGGCATAGCTAGTAAATATATTAATATTGATTGGTGTGTCTGTGCGACCGAGCAGTGTACAATTTAATCTTCTCATTAGTATGCTACTGACGAACTCGTCAGTTTGTTTGTCCGGAGGCTTCAGCTACGAGCTCAGAAAACACGTTTATACGGTCCTCTTTACTTGACATGATCCGGTATTTCAACTGGACTATAAGTACTCGTTTAAGCCTCGTCAGGGCTGGTCCGCAAGTCCGCAACCTATCTATAGAAGGAAAACTCGAACAAACCCGGAATGGGGACTACGTCAGGACGAGTAGGATACAACCTGAAATAAATGCTCACCATAAGGTGGCCCGTCTGCTTGTTAGTCACCTATGGCATTAAAAATAAGTGGCAGTGTCCTGCAACCAAACGGACTCCGAAAGTATCGACATGTCGTTCCTGCTGATTCAGATAGTGAAAAAATCTTTACAATTAATAAATGAACAGGAAAAGTCCGAGTATGTATGTACCTACCATGTACCTAAGCATTCATAAATGATATTCATAAAGTAATCAAGTAAAAAGATTTGTTGATTACATAGTGATAAGGCCGCAACGCTTCGGACAGCACGTACTAGATTATAAATTGATATATAATCCATATTTGGATATTTGAATTGATTGCTAATTGATTAAAGATAAGCCATAATTAATTAACTTTCCGAAGATATAATGAATGAAAACGGCATAGCCATACCTATGACGTCGATCGCCATTTCAGGAAAAAAAATCTCTATGACTGGAGCTTGCAGTTTGGAACTGTGCCTGGGACATGGCAATAGGATCGCCCTTTATTATATAGGATTTAAAAAACATAGCTGTCTAAGTGTGGATGAAACAGCATTGCATTGCTAGTTTAATCAATATAAATTAATTTAGTCGTAAAAGGTACAAGTGCTTTAGGTTCTTATTAATACAGCACAAGGACTAAATTAGTTTCAACTACGAGTAGCTCTACAATCTACAACCCTACAACATAAGCTCGAAGCTATGACAACGTAAACATTGACTTAAGATACCCTCAGGCACAGATTAACTAATAGTGCCTTTAACTAATAGTTCCTTAAGGATCAGATACTTCACTTCCTCGGAAAAGATAAATACCTCTCGCTATAACTACCTACAAAGAAATTAAACGTGCTAAAATGTACCTTACGCGGACGCCCGTCAGTTCTAATATTTACTCTAATATTCTAATAATACGTCATTTTATAAATATGTATATTACAGCTAGAATAAAAAAAATGTAACATAGTATCACATAACTTCGTAATAAAGTTTAAATAAGATCCATTTAAAAGCCACAATGTAGCAGTATACATATATAAAAACCATGCCGACGCAGGCCGTCCATCTATCCTTTAAACCAAATTTGGATACCTCCACCTGCCTAGAATACAAAGTAATCTGTAATAAGCTTACTTTTTACTGGGAGAATACTTTGTGACTTGGAATAAGTTACATAAGAAACTAAGTGCTAAAACTAGTAGTCAGGTGAGCTAGAATTTCCTAACAGAAGCGCTACAGTTTATGGGTTCATAAACTTGACTCCAAGTTGAAATAGACAATTTGCTCTCAGCTTCTTTATCACGTACTAGCTGTGCCCCGCGGTTACACCCGCATAGGTTTCGTTCTCGTGCAATATTAGGATAAAAATTATCCTGTGCATGTCCTTTCCCGGACATAATATGTCCTTTTTAAACTAACATTTTGCCGTGGGGTCACCGGCTTTAGAATAGTACCTCACCTTCTCTACTCGTGGTTGCCGTAAGAGCCGGCTAAGGGCTATAGGATCCAGAGGACGGGCAGCAGCGTCCTCTGCGTAAAACCATCAAACTGCGCTCGCCAACCCACCTGCCAAGCGTGGCGAGTATTGGCAACAACCCCCTTTATGGGGGAGGCTTATGTTCAGCAGTGGACTTCCAACAGCGGGATGATGATCATGAAACTAACTTTATACCCAATTTCATCTACGATTCAGTGGTTTAAGCTTGACGAGGTAACAGACAGACACACTTTCGCATTTATAAAATTTGTATGTATGGATAGTATTGATTGGCCGACTCGTCACCAAGTGGGTGATTGCCTTGGACATTAAACGATGCTTTTAACCAATGTCATCATTGTCGCAAACACGTCCAATGTGTGGTTCTTCCATAATTATTGAACTTGTTGGCTATATCCCCTTTCATGCCATATAAAGCGGGTTTATAAGGCACTAAATTTTGCATGCGCATAGCTTTTTTGTGCATATACACATATTGGAATATGGATATAAAAACACCCTTAGGATAATAAATGTTTTCTTCTCTTTTTCCCAAATTCTGGTTCTTTTACATTTCTTACAAAAAGTCATTGCTATGAGAAAATTATCAAGGATAGAAATGTTCTACATGTAACTAGGTAATATTTAATAACATTTGACGAATCAAAAGATCGTGATATCTTTAAATATCGATATAAAATATATTGACTAAGTAGGTACTATATAATATATCAACTTTGTTTAGTAACTTGATCGAAACTGTGGAATTCTTCATTCTAACGTAGGAAAAGCTCTCTTGAGGTTCTCGTGAGGACTGTTACTTGTTTAGTGTGAACAGGCCCTCAGAATGTTTTTAAGAATGTTGACGGCAAGAGGGCAGACTAATCAGTAAATACTCGTTCCATTTCTCAGATGAAGTAGAAATATTTGCACATCAGTTTGTAATGCGATGATAAACGATGTAATTGCAGATAATTAGACTATAAATGATCTACATATTAGTATTAATCTAGTTTTAGTGCATGTCGTTATCTTATGTTCATAGCAATATTATCTTTTATTTGATTTTATTTTATACCCCAATCAATTTGTAATTTTAGAGAAATAAAAGTAGATTTCGCGAAGCAACGTTCAAAATGTGATATTTATTGCAGAATAGTTCAATTTTGTCGTTTTATTTCAATTAAGAAAGTACTTCTGTATTTAAGTGAATGTCTCTATTTAACTCACTTTCATTTTTAACAAACATCTTTTATTTTCTGATAATAAATTAAATATTCCACAATTAATCAAATGAAAAAAATTAACTTCGCATATTATTCGAAATTAACCGGCCCATTACTTCCTTTTCTATTCTGTGCTATTACGACAGTATCCCTATATAACGACGTAGCTCGTACGATAATATTCAATAATTTGTCTCAAAAAGTAATTAATTCTGCAACACAGTTACCTATCTCAGGAGATTATATATTAAGTATCTTAATATACTAATAATTCTACTATAAATTATAATATTATAAATACGAAAGTTTGTGAGGATGGATGGATGTTTGTTACTCTTTCACGCTAAAACTATCGAACCGATCGGGTTAAGATTTGGTATAGCTTAGCTTAGACCCTAGAATAAGACACAGGGTACTTTTTTCCGACGCGGGTGAAATCGCTAGACACGGCTAGTACATTATAAGTACCTAGGTTTTTTGTGTAGAGCCACCCTTATGCTTTCATACATTTAGCATGCAAAGCATACCTGCCGTCGTAACTAGGTTGTTCACCTTGTGTTTCTGGAAGGTTACGAGACATCAACCCTTCGATCATGGATTATTACACTGATCGCCCTGAAGTGCCACTCACTGATAACACTCGATTATAGATGTCGAGTTGTGAAGATTGCGATAGCTTTGTCCCGTTGCCATGAGCTTATCTCTTTTGAAGAAACCTACTTTTTTAGGATTGGCTGACTGGGGATTAGAAGCATTTGTTTTATTGTCAATTTTTGTTGGGCCGACATCATTTCACCATACAAACTTTTGAGGAACCAATGACCATGATAGAAGGAATAATATTGTAATGTAAAATCTACATTAGTGTTTTATTTGTAATTATAGCGAATAAAAAAAAATTAAACATAGTTTTCTCACGAATCTTATATATGATCTTCCCATTGTAATTATGTAATATTATCAATAATTGAGATGAATTTATTTTAGTAGGTAATATATAATTTTAAAATAATCTAAAGATATCTTACCAAAAATTATAAGGAAACTTAAAAAATAAATAAAAATTGTTTATTTTATTGTGTTTTATTTTTATTATAAAGTCGCATTTATCCAGTTTTACTACAAAAGATACGTTTTAAAACTACAAATAAGTAATTATCGGAATTCTCAAGGAATGACTTTAAATCGATACCTATTTGCAGTAATAAAACTTATTTTTGTAGTATAACTGAATAAATGCCAATAGCTTATTAACTAATTATTAGTTGTTACTTAAAGTAAAACATTAATGATGAAATTATATCTCTTCTATCATCGTCATTGGCTCCTCAAAGTTTTTAAGGGAAATGTTGTCGGCCCAACCACCTTAAACATTAGTTATTTTTGAAGTTAGTTGGTGCAAATCAGCCTTAAAAAGGTTGTTATTATTTATCGGCATAAATTAATACGAGAAAAAGTATATATTATTTAAAAGTTTTTGGTAACACACAATGTGCTTCAATAAGGTGTGAAATTGGCAATGAAAAAAAATAAGTTGACTTAAAAAAAAAAAAAAATTAAGCAAATAAAGTAATCATTTCATTTCCCATACAAAATGGATCAGCAGATCGGCAAATTTTTAAGGCATCGTTTTTGAGACTAGATGTTTTGTGACTATTTGCTCTGGTGACAATTTTGGGAATTCCTACTTATATGCCTCTATGAATATTATGGTCAAGTGGATCAGTGTGTACAGGCTGATATTGTCACTCACAGGACGAAGCCTATTTTTTATTATATAAGAGTGTGTGTAAGGTAAACTGATAGATTGTTTTGTCACAGCGGTGGTATTTTTTGTAGCGTCTGTGGTCCAGCGGGAATATGCCCGGCTTTAAATCCGGAGTCCCTGGATCGAACCGTATCGGAAACCGTATCAGAATGGACTTTTCGCCTGGGCGCTACCGTGTTTCGGATGTCACGTTAAACTGTAGGTCCTCTTATAGTTTCCTATAAGATATGTAGGGGTTAGTCGTTAGGTCATGTCGGAGGCTGCGTAGGAATCTGGGCGAGCTGAAACTCTGACAATATGGGTTGTCCACATAACTCATGAATTGACTCGAGAAGTGTAATTGGGGTAACCCGGGGTGGTATTACGAACATGCAATCGCGTAACAACAGCAGTAAATTTTGCTGTCAAACGTCATTTTTGTATGCCGTTTGACAGCAGACATTTAGCAATTTAAACGCTTTCCACCCTTCTGTTGCGTCCGTAATAAGGGGGCCGTTCTGTTACAGTATAAATCAATTTTATTATTATTACCTATTATGTGCCGTCAAACTGAACCACTTTCATAAGAAAGAATTACGAAATTAGCAAAAAAGAATTTCGACTTCCCATACAAAATAGATCAGCTGAACGGCTAATTTACATCGAAAATAGTTTTTTTTTTTTGCGAATTTAGCAATTTTTTATTTTGAAAGTTGTAAAGGGTGACGGGTAGATGTACCCCTTAAGTATTACTATATCTTTATGTAGACTATCCTACTTCCTACTAATCTACTAATATTATAAATGCGAAAGTTTGTGAGGATGGATGGATGGATGGATGTTTGTTACTCTTTCACGCCAAAACTACTGAACCGATTAGGCTGAAATTTGATATGTAGGTAGCTTAGACCCTGGAATAACACATGCGGTACTTTTTTCCCAATATTCCCATGGGAACGATGACAACGCGGGAGAAACCGCGGGGCACGCTAGTATGGAATTTATATATTTATTCTTAGACACGCAATAACTTTATAGAAACTAAGGAAACAGCTGTAAATAGAGCACGCTACATAAAATCAATTTATATTTGACTTAAAAACTTGTAGTAAATGGAGAAGCTCAAGAATTTTAATTATATGTAGTAACGTCTGAAGCCGGTCTCGTAGAAACTTTTTAGCTTGTCTTATCTAATTATCCGAGATTCTTGTTTTTATCTGTGGCTGTTATTTACTCAACATACGTACTAATTCTATTTTTAGTACATTCTCTACTAACTCATTCCTTGCTTACTTGGATTTATAATGTATCTAAGTAGGTATGTAGGTACTTATAAGGCGCACGCAACGTGAAACGCGAAACGCAAATAACTCTTAAAACACTTTTCTTCTTCAACAACTGTGTCTTGTTTTCATAAAATTTTAGGAATCCGAGCAAAGCGGAATTATTTGGTAGGTATTTTTCGAGGTGGTTGTAGTAATACTCGTATTAGAGAGGTGCATCTAACGAATTCGATTCTCGATGAAACTTTGACCTCCCATAATCCAAAACCTATCCAAAACGGACAATCTGACCGGTTTTGTATGGGAAGTCGAATTTTTGGTGCGAAAGTGCGAATCTTACAATTTATTTTAAGAGTTGTTCACTTTGACCTTCTTAGCACCTTCTCAAGGTTGATTACACATTTTGTAACATGAATGACTAATATTTTAGAAATAAATACGTTACCTATGTGTCCCGTGTGTTGGAAGTTGGTAGGAGCGCCGATCATAGAGCGGTCTATTCTCCGTCGCGTGCGCTGCGCCTGTGCAGCCGGCTGGTAACAGCACGCGAACCATTGCAGCCAAATTTCACCACCGGTACTCATTTCAACGTCCACACACGTCCACTTTTGACTTCAAGCTACAGTACCACGCACAAACGCGGTAACTTATTAAGTAAGCTCTGATGTTCTAGAGCTGATCGAACTTGTCCGATGCTCTCACTAACTATTCACTTCTATATAAAGGCTCGTATAATCTTGAATATCTTAACACGTCACAACTTCATAAGCAGGAGATCATCTCTGTACTGATAGCGTCGCATGATTTCTCGATATCTGGAACGAAAAGAAAACATCATTTAGTAACGAGAATAGAGATAACTAATCTGTTTGTTTATGCTCTGATGGAAGCGATTTAGTTAATGTTTATGATGTGTTTGGGACTATTAGTTTTAATGAGTCGGCATGAAGAATATTGTCATCTAAAACTTACGAAAGTTATTAGGTTATTATATACTTTTTGAATTATTTAACTAATAACTACCTACTTATGGATCTGTTTTCATGAAATTAAACCCAATGCGTTTCAGTATCTGCCAATGAAAATAGTTTAGAGATACACTATCAGATTAGTTGTAGATTGAGATAGGATTAAACTCTTTTTATGTGTGAAAATTACATGCAGATGTTGAATTCTTCTGTAGACTTGACCATTAAAACCAGTCCAAGCGAGAAAGTGAGATATGTGTTGAACTAGAAAATATAATTGCCTCGAGTAGAACTAGATGTAGGCCTATTATAATAATAAGTTATATGCGATGTAGGTAGTGAGGTAGTGTTTTTTCTGTATAAGTAGTTCGTTATCATTTCATGTTACCTAGAGCTGATTTAGAATGAATGTCGAAAAAATCTGAACTTCCTCATTTTATTTAAAACTCAGCATTCAATCTACTTATGCCCACTTGCATGTTCGTAGGTACGTAATTAAGCCGGTGTTAACTAGGACAGGGTTAAATAAAAATAAAAATAAAAATAAAAAACTAACTTAAAATTGAATATAGTTTTGCTTTAAAATATGGATGGCCAGATAAATTCTATATTTAACCCGAAGTTATTTATTAACACTGGCTTTATTATGATAACGCACGAACTTGCAAGAAAGGGGACCTCATAGCATTGACAAAACAAATTTGGAAAATTTACCAAATCGATGTTTTGTATTGCCCTGTTTCTATTTGATATATTTACCTATATATGATGAATTAAACTACGTCCCCATCTTTTTTTGTTGTTTAGAAACTAAAATGAAAGGAACAGGGAGTTTACTTCACTATAAAATAGCAGGATAAAAATTAATAGAATTGGTTAATTATATTCGGAGGAAAATGGGGAAATGATACAAAACATCGATTTGGTAATATTTTCATAGGATTGTGGAGGATTGTGCTACGAGAGTTCGTGGAATGCATGGAACCAACCTGATGCGCAGAATTCGGAAGCGCATGCGTGTTACGTCCTATTACAAGAACTTATCATCAATTGACATGAGATAGACAGATGATACTCTCGTGATGAGATAGCAAACATCTGTATCATTTCTTTGACATTGAACAGTATTTTACGGACGCAATAAGATAACAAGAGGCATACTATGTAGAGTTGTATCAACAAGGCCCCGAGATCTTTTGATATGGACATGTGCATTTTTTCAAAACACCACCCGCTAAAGAGTAAAGTTACTAGCCTTTATAAGTACTTAATATCTGTTTCTAGAGCCTAAGTTCTTCTAAGTTATTCAAAGTTCTAAAGTAGCTAGAGAGCGTAAACTACCTACACACGAAAACAATGCAGTCAGTTGAGTATTGTAACTATAAAGAGATATTTGATACATAAAAACTATTAAACTTGTAAATACCACAATTGTGTGTGGTGTACAATAAAGTTACCTATTATCTATCTATCTTGCGCGAGTGCATAACTCCATGTGTGCAGTGTCTGAGTAGTAGGTAGTAGATAGTTATAGCGCGGCTTTTGTATGTCACTGAGTCGATTGTCCGGGGCCGGGGTGGTATTACGAACATGCAATCGCGTCAAACATAAAACAGTAAATTATGCTGTCAAACGTCATTTTTTGTATGCCGTTTGACAGCAGACATTAAGCATTAAACGCTGTCCACATTTCTACTGATTTTCGTAATAAGGGGGCGGGAGTTCCGTTTTCACCCGGTCCGTTCTCCCCCGAATTAGGTAGGATAAATTTTATCAGCAATTTTTATTTATTAATTTATATTATTTATTTATTTTTTTATTTATTTAGATTTAAAGTACTGGCAGGTACAAAATTGTTCATTGTAATAAATGTTAGGTATACATAAATATAGGATGTTTGTTAATATGAATAATATGTAACTTTTTTTTATTATAGACTTCTTGAAATAAGAATAGACCAACTTCAAGCTTAAGCATAACCTCTCTTGTTTACATGGCCTTTATTTATCTACATGTTTTCGCACAATTGTCTTTACTACAATAACCTTCCAATCGTATCATGATTATTACGATAAAAATACCAAATCGAAAAAGGGTTCCGATTGTCTCAATAAGAATGGAGTGAAAGTGAATTAATAACTATTATCTAATCTGTGGCGGCACCATGGATCGATGGAGCAATGATTTCATGGGGAAAGTCGATCGGTGTCACCACTCAGCAGGTCTTAATTATGGACACCACCTGCGGTTTGAATGCGGCTCACAAAACACTTTTTCGCGTTATTTGTGTTGTTTTGTGGCGACGCGACGTTACCGCAAACTTCATTAACCCGTACAAGTTCGATAGATAGGTCTATCCTACTGTACTACTCATATAATATTAGAAATGTGAAAGTTTGTGAGGATGGATGTTTTTTTGTTACTCTTTCACTACTGAACCGATGGGCCGAAATTCGGTACGTTAGGTGGCATAGGCCCTGGAATGACACATAGGGTATTTTGTTTCCCAATATTCCCACGGGAACGATGCATACGCGGGTGAACATTATCTATCTTTATTCCTTTCTCAACAAAGAATTCAGTTTGCTTACTATTCCGAATTTATGTTCATATGTGGCGTGCAAAAAGGTTTTGTAACTTTGTCTTTAGAAATCAGTGTTTCTACAAAAAAATATTGCAATACGGCAACATTATGGGTTATAAGTAAATTACGTCATTCAGAATCTAGGCCCCAATTAGGTATATCAACCAGTTTTAAAATCTATTCCGTTGGTCAACCAATGTTGTCACGAGTCTCCTGCGGTGGCCTTCCGTCGATTATCTTTGTTTACTGCCGATAATCGATTCGATTCGATTCGATGATTCGCTTCGTTAAATCGGATTCGATTTCACGAACATACCTGTTGCCCTGTTGTGATATATTTTATTACGAAAGGTTTTTTAGGAATGCTGATATTATGTTTAATGAACGTGACGGGATTGTGTAATTTAATGCAGTTACTTAATTTTACTGAAATTGGTGTACCGCAAGTACCTAAGTACCTAGTACCTATAAACTTGTACATAAGAGCGTACATGGCCTTCTAGGAATTTGACACAATCTTATGAAAATTTACGAAATCGATGTTTTGTATTCCTCCGAATACGATAAACCTATTATATAAATTATATATATACCTATGTCCCTGTCATTTAAATTTTTCTTATAAACCCTTTGTCTTTTCATAGCGAACTTTTAAAAATCCAAGTTTTACTCGCGTGATTGGACGTTCACTACAAAAAAATGTAGAGTTTATAAACAAAAATAAAATGATAGGGACATACTTTACTTCAACTTTAAAATATCAGAATATGAGTATACCAAATAGGTTTACTGTGTTTGAAGGAAACAGGGGAATACAAAACATCGATTTAGTAAATTTTCCATAGGATTGTGTCAAACTGCTAAGAGGTCCTCATTCCTGTTAAGTATGTTTATAATAAGTACAATTCATAGGAGTAAGTGTCTGTTGAGCGTCGAAAGTCGAAATGCATTTGACTGCAGAAAATGAGATTTTTTTCAAATCACTTTTTTCATCGGCTGCTTTTCTTACTGGCCTACTCCGTTTTATTGAAGTCTATAAAAACTCTCAGTGGGTCACACTGAATCAATATACAATTATCACTTATCACCTTAACAATAGATTAAATAAATTAAAACAAGGAATAAAAGATGAGTTATGTATGCATCCATCATCATCATCATCATCTTCTCAGCCGTAGGACGTCCACTACTGAACATAGGCCTCCCCCATAGATTTACATCCAGTCCGGTTGTAAGCGGCCCGCCTCAAGCGTGTTCCTGCATGCATATCCATAATCACAATAATATGTACCTATGCACTGTAAACTTTATGACGTCAAAGACTAAAGACTAGTAAACAGATAGGACGTTGAGAGATGACACAGAATAAATAACATTCAGTAATAAATGGGACATCTATAATACTAGCTCCCGCAATTTTACCCGCGTAGAAATAGTTCCCGTGGGTATATCGGGTAACAAAGTTCCTTATGTGTTATTCCAAGTTATGTGTTGTTGTGTTAAGCTACCTCCATACCAATCTTCAGCTTAATCGGTTCAGTAGTTCGCGCGTGAAATAATAACAGACATCCATCCTCACTCAACTCAACTTTCGCATTTAATATTAGTAGGATATGGAACAACTTCCACACACGGTCATCTGGTCATAGGCAGTCTGTACTATGGTAACAAGATGACTGATATACATACTTATACGCTTATAACCACAGAGGAGCATCCTGATCTGTGCTTATAACACCCAGACACAGATCAATGTTTATATAGTTCGCAGCTGAGGGGATAATAAATAAGTTTTTGTAGTGGTAGGCCTCTTTTGCAGGAGGCCACCTGGGGAAGTACCACACCTTTGCCAGTTATTCATCCGCCAAGCAGTAATGTCCAAACATTACTGTGTTCCGGTATGAAGGGCAATGTTACCAGCGAAATTACTGGGCATGATGAGATTCAACAACTCATATCTCAGGGTGATAGGCGCAGTGCAGTGTCGCGCAGAATTTTGAATTTTAAAATACTGGGTGGCACTGTGTCTGATATGGGCAATAATGATGCTTACCATCAGGCATCTGATGAGCTCGTCTTGTCACTCACTAACATAAAAAAAAAAAAAAAAAAAAAAGTTAATAATAAAGCCCGTCACACACGCAGCTATAATATATATTAATATACCATACTATAATATATATTATAGCAAGCTACCACACACGGAGACGATGCTATAATATATATTTTAGCCTTCATTTCATTGATACAGTGGTTTATATTAATATGCAATAATATATATTCCGGTATATGTTGGTGACGTCATAGAAATATATATTATAGCTGCGTATATTATAGTGCGGTCAGTCGAATATTTGTATAGAAAATATATCGTAATATGCCTTGCTATGATTTATATTAATATATATATATATATATATATATTATAGCTACGTGTGTGACGGGCTTTATATTATGCGTTATATAATAATATATTTCATTCTACCTATTCCTCCTTTTAAAGGTATACCTACCTATACTACTAGTTAGGTAATTATTTTAAATTATGCAATTTTAATTTTTACACATATTACAGTCGTCGTTTTATTCGAAACCATTTCCTACCTAATTTACCCAAGTCAGGCAAAGTGTTGTCTTTGACGAATTGACCACTTG
Organism: Hemistola chrysoprasaria; assembly: GCA_947063395.1. Taxonomy (NCBI): domain Eukaryota; kingdom Metazoa; phylum Arthropoda; class Insecta; order Lepidoptera; family Geometridae; genus Hemistola; species Hemistola chrysoprasaria. Next base: position 5,247,443 of record OX346727.1, on the reverse strand, counting down.
GATTCTTCTATTAGGAATGATCTCTGTGACGGCCTGGAGCCTACCTTTTGCTGCCTTTATCTCACAATAAGTAGCTCTTCAGCTAGTAATAGTCTATTCGTTATCTCAGAATTGCAGAACTCATTTCGTTTTACTGATCCTTTCGTGTTCAGGTATCTCCTTTCACGCAGTTCATTTATTAGGTAATAAATATTTGACTTTTGTACCTAAATTCAAGCGACAGGTTTGGTGCACTGCATTTCAAATATACTGTGGTACAGCCGCGTAGAATAGTCTATTCCCGGGTTGTTATCTCCCGCTGCGACCTCTCTCAATGACAGTGACGTTGTGTGCAAGCGTATTTAACAATATTTTATGACAATTAATAGACTTTCTATAATAATCAGACAGATATTATAGCTGAAATGCAAGTTTAATACGGGTTTAATAGATCTAGAGGCTCTCTAAGCATATTGGCTCAGTAAGGGGAACTTATTAAAAGTTTTTTACTTTATTAGGTATAGAAAACGTCGCGTCGTGCAATAATCACGTGACTTTTAGCAACTTTGTAACCCCTCCTCCCCGCTTGGCTAAACGTGACAAGTTTTTATTTAGACTACCAATATGTTGGGGACAAAGTACCTATCTTAATATTTCGAGCCTCACTTGACTATTGCACAAACCCTAAGTATAATAAATGTAAAAGAAAACAGTAAATTATTATACCGTGTTTACTTTATGGGGGTCAAACGTGAGCATTGACAGAAAAACTCGCAAATAAAATAAAAAATTGTCAGAACGGAATAGATTCCGTTCTGATAACTGTTCTCTTGAGAGAGAGAGAGAGAGAGAGAGAAAAGCACAATAGAAATAAAAAGAAAACGAAAAGGTATAAAATTAAAAGACCAAAAAGAAAACATTTTTTTAAGAATGGTTTCACAACTTACAAACAACTAAAGTGGAAATGGACTGGACACATGATGAGGGAAAATAAGGAGAAATGGACAAGACCAATAACTGAATGGTGGACGACATCAGAAAAATAGTGGGCCCAACATGGACCCGTACAGCAAAGAGTTTATTTGTTTTACTTTATTTAAAACGGAAAAGTCCAATTACATTAAAATCTTTACGGAAAGTCTATGTCGTGCGATAAGCTGTACCTAATTAAGTAACATTTGCCGATGAAAATAACTGTTGTTTAGGCACATCAAATGTAAGAAAATATGTAAACACTTAAACAGCAATAAAGGCTTTTATTTTATATTATTTAATGTATTAAGTGTATATTTTTATTCTGTATCAGAGATAATCACCCAGGTAGTTTAATTGCGCCATAATTAATTATAATTAATCTAAATGTTGATATACGAATAATCTTGAATCGTTTGAAGTAACTGCCGTAACTTTGAAGTTCAGCAAAAAATCTAAAAGTTATACCTATAATAACAGACAATACCTAACTGCGAGATATATGCCTATGCAGACGATACTGCACTTATCATAAACGGAAACAGCTGGGTTGAGGCTACTATAAATGCTGAATATGCTCTCAAAAAACTCAAGGAGTGGTTAGCTGGCAACTTACTTACCCTCAACATTGAAAAGACTAAGTTGTTGCTTTTTCTACTAATACTTCTACTCAACCAGACCCAAATGCGTTGTCTATTGTTGCGCACATATGCAACGATACTGATAGTTGTAAATGTGCCCCTATCTCAAGGGTATATGATATCAAATACTTAGGAATACACATAGACTGTTTTCTCAATTGGAAACTTCATATAAATAACCTAGTAACACGAGCTAGGCGACTAATATATATTTTCAAAAATATCAGATCTTCGGCAGACATAGACACTTTAAAGGTTGTTTACTATTCCTTGGCACAGTCTATCTTATCCTACTGCGATACTGTTTGGGGAGGTGCTGGAATATCCAGCATGATCCACCTAGAACGCGCGCAAAGAGCAATATTAAAAGTAATGTTAAAAAAACCAATTCGATATCCTACTGTTACACTTTATCAAGATACAAAGGTCCACACAGTGAGACAACTTTTTATATTGCATACAATATTACGCAGACATAGGAAATTGATATATTATTCATGCTCTCATAACAGACGAAGGCATAGATATCAAGTTTGTCCTTATGTTAGTTATCGTACGGCTATTGCTGGAGACTGCCTCGGTGGCGTAGTGGGCGCATGCTCGACTGCCAATCAAGAGGTCCCGGGTTCGATCCCCAGGCCAGGCAAAGTGTTAAAAATTAGATTTTTCCATTAGGAATTATATCAATAGCTGCCTGGAGTCTGGAACTGTGCCCGGTAGATGGCAATAGGCTCGCCCCCTATTACATGGGACCAATAACATACTGGCGAAATGTGGGTGTATCTACTATGGGACTGAGTCCTGGGTACACCTCTGCCTACCCCTTCGGGAAAAAGGCGTGAATATATGTTATGTTATTGCTGGACATTTTGAGGTAGTAAGCCAACGACTATATAACAAAGCTAACAAAACACTGAACATCTACCCACTAACATATCGAAACGTCAAAATTTGTGTCGCTGAGTGGCTACAGAAATTAAATTTCAGAGAGACAGAGGATCTTATACATAGAACTGTAATGCAGTAACAGTAAAATAATAACATATACACAAACATGCATACATACGAACACCCCCCCACACACACCCCTTCATTCTACTCACACATTCCCTCCATGCCCAACTCTTACGAGGCTCGTGTCATGGAGAGGGACTTACACACACACTCACCCTCACTCACACACAACATACATAGATACAAACATTTAAATTTAGCACGAATGAAATAATTGTAATATATCTGTCTGGCAATTTTGAATTTTTAATATTATAAAGAATTAATTTTAATGTAATAAAGATCTTTTGAGTTGATTTTATAAATTATAATGTAAATGTAATTAAGTTATTCTAATTGATATAAATTTTTTATTTTTATTTTTATATACATATATATTTTTGTTCACTCATATCCTATTTTTAGTACCTAGGAATGAGTTTAATATCAAATTTAACGATGTATATTTGTCTAATTAATACTTACAACCTATACAATAATATTAAAATATTTAATTAAAGAAGAAACTCAAGCGGGGGGCTCTGGTGTCTGTAGCTCAGTTTAAATACTATTACAGATACCAACGGTCCTACCTACCTACCCTGTTATATTTGTTTATATACACATTATTTGTAAGTACCTAAAGGCATGTATTCATAATGGTCAATAAAGATTTTTTAATTTAATTTAATTTAATAAGGCCTCTTTTGTTATCTTACTCGTAATGTTGTCTGTTTCAAGTTTTCGTATAAGAAAGTAGGATTAGTAATATACTCATTTATGTTCGTTTTATGTGTATTTGTTATGATTTCCTTGCAGGATTTTGGAACATAATAAATGACACAATGTATGTTGCAATTTAACCCGACATACTGAACTGTTACGCCTAAAGTTGCGACTATAATGTTTTAATAGCATCGTAATATCGTAAGACAATCGCCAAAGTACATAGTTTTGAATAAATTCACTATTGTCTAAGATCAGCAAGCATTTTATGGCATCTATGCGATTAGCATAATAAAACGTTGCTTCTAAAATAGATACCGGTAGCCTTATGGCTGTTTTCTGTCGTCTGTTCCATAGATAATGTTCACGAATAGACCAGAAGCCACATTGGTTCATTATCTATATCATTAGGTACCTACATGTAAGTACAAATCAAAGTGCTGACCCAACTGTATCATTAACCCCTAAAACTAAGACAGCTAATAAATTTCATGTTTTGTAATGTAACTGTAATGTAAATGTAATGTTTGTAATGTAAGAAATTTATTTTACAATAATCCATCCAGATTTTAGAGCTGTGGAACACGGCTCGCACCGAATTGACTTAGTGGGGCTTATTCAACTGAAAAATTTAAGAAATTCATTATTGTTTAATGCTCGCCCCCTATTACATGGGACCAATAACATACTGGCGAAATGTGGGTGTATCTACTATGGGACTGTGTCCTGGGTACATACATCTCTGCCTATCCCTTCGGGAAAAAGGCGTGAAAGTATGTTATGTTATGTTTAATGAAACTTCTAATGAGAAGATTTCCCTTGGGGCGAATTGGAACAATTCAGAAATAATTCCCTCATCACGTCGTTATAAATAAGATCGAAGATAATGATAGCATTAGAAAAGTATGCTAAGTGGGAAAGAGAGGCACGATATTCTATAAGACGTAAAAGTCTGACCATTCAAAAACCAAGTCACTGACATCCCCTTTACTGATAGTTAATATTCAAAAACCCGCATACAATTTTGTTGTAATCGCAATCGACTTCGATTGATAATCTGAGTGTGACGGGAGATTGTTTTTGGTAGAACCCCTATATTAGTGAAATAGCCGTTTGGGGTGAATCAATTAAAATAACAGCTATTTGGGTAGGGTTTTATATTTGAGGTCGGTAAAAACACAGATGACATAAAAGTAGACATTAGATACATACTTAGGTAAAAAAATCGAAATATCAAGGTTATATATTACATCCGCATCTGTACGCACATAATTGTCAAAATCAATTAGTCAACATAACATGTAAATGTCCAATCATCAGTAAAACTACCAATATTAAATATCTCGGGGTTACGATTGATGAGACTCTATCTTTTAAGCAACACATTGGAAATGTAACTAACAGGCTTCGCAAAATAATATATGTTTTTAAAACACTCCGAACAATAGCAGAGTCAAAACTAATCATGCAAATCTATTTAGCCTTATGTCAATCCATAATCCAGTACTGTATAACCTCCTGGGGTGGAGCTCTAAAAACGACTATTCTACCCCTTGAACGTGCTCAAAGGGCAATCCTCAAAGTAGCCCACTACAAACCATTCTTCTATCCTACACACCTTTTATATAAAAACTGCAACGTGTTAACTGTGCGCCAACTTTTCATCTTCCACTTAATATTAGCACAACATCGGAGGCTTGCTTATAACACAAATGTGACTAACAAGAGACGGAAAGATACATTCTGTCCTACAGCAGCGAGCTCGAAGCATATATTTATAAATAGATTCTTTTCGTTTCTAGGTCCTTTCCTTTATAATAAAATAAATAGAACTTTAAATATATATGAACTAAATAATTTTTGTTGTAAGAAAAATGTATATAGATATTTACAAACCCTGTCTTACAAACAGACAGAGGACTTACTTTTAGTGTGTAAATAAGTAATTTGTTTTAAGTATTATTTTTTATGTTTACCTAAAATAATTTGACTTAGTACTTAAGCAATACGTAGGTTATCTATCGTTAATTTATTTGTATCCCATTGTAGTTATAAGCCAATTTTTGCCTGAAATACAGGTTTGTTGAACCTAGTTCAGGCTATCTTCATATTAGGTCTAAGTTTTTACAATTTATTATTTAATTATCAAAAATGTATAGCACTTATGAAGAAATAAACGATATTTGAATATTTGAATGAATGAAAGGTAACGGCCATTTATCACCTATTTCCATACCTCGTGCATATATATAGCAAAACCTATAACTGGTGGGTGCTTCCTGTTGACCTAGAAATGTAAAATTTGACAAAAAAACTAGATCTAACAACAGTGTATAAAAGAAAAACTATAAGATCGTAAATTTGTAGTCACAGAAAAAGGTACAGTTATAATAATAATATGGGACAACTGCCACACACGGTCATCCGGTCCCAAACTAGGCTAGAAGCCAGCTATGGTAACCAGATGACTGATATACATACTTATATAAACTTTTAACACCCAGACACAGATCAAACAGACATGTTCATGCACAAAAATGTTTGACCCGGCCGGGGAGCGAACCCGGGGCCTGCGGCACAGAAAACAGAGTTACTACCATCTATGCCAACGAGGCTGTCAAAATTGTAAATTATTGTGCGAATAAAATTCTCTACCCGGCAATAAAGAATAGAGACACTTCTTTGGCACAAGCCCATTCCATCCATCCTTTGTAGTTACAGAAAATGGTATAATTAGAAGGGAAAGTATCAGTCATAAATAATAAAATGGCGTTAAAGTTAAGTATATAACAGAATAGATTGTGTAAGCTAACCGTGAGAGGTATTATACCTATTATATCGCTTGCCCTTAATCTACGCCAATCAACTTGGTTTGCATTCAGATAATGACTAGTTGTTGAGTAAACTTTATCTACTCTCACTTCTGTTTCTCTAACAAAAGGTTCTAATGGAAGTGATTCCATTAGAACCTTTTGTTCTAATGGAATCTAATTCTAATTATATCTTTAAACTAGTCATTCCACTAGACATGGTTCGATTACCTCGCAAAACCCTAAATTTTTTTTGCGTATGATAAAAGAATTATACGCGCAATCAAAAATAGTGTTTAACTTTATTATAATACTAGCTGTGACCCGCGGTTTCACCCGCGTAGTCTTCGTTCCCGTGGGAATATCGGGATAAAAAGTACCCTATATGTTATTCCAGGGTCTAAGCTACTTACGTACCAAATTTCAGCCCAATCGGTTCAGTAGTTTTGGCGTGAAAGAGTAACAAACATCCATACATACATCCATACTTACAAACTTTCGCCTTTATAATAGTATTAGGATAGGATATTAGGAATTAGGATTAGGATAGGATTTGTTTCAAATTATAATTTTATGGTAATTTTAAATATGTAGGTACCTACATAATATTATGTTACTATTTTTTAGGGTTCCATACCTCAAAAAGGACAAACGAACTCTTATAGGATCACTTTGTTGTCTGTCTGTCTGTCTGTCCATTTGTCAAGACACTTTTTTACGGGAACGCGTGGAGGTATCAAGTTGAAATTGCAACTACTCTGATGCGGTCCCTTGTGGCTGTACAAAATCATACTTCGCAATCAAGTTAACGCAATCGTTATAATTGCCATTTTACTGCATATTTCCATACTTTGCGCAAGGAACTAATAGATGGCGCTGCATGTTCTTGGTATCTAGATAAGGAACCCTACACTATGCATACATACGTATGCCTTAACAATTTATTTTAATAGATATTTACTTTTCTACAGAATAAGTGTAGAATACTTATTTTCTAAGATAATTTAATTGCTTATATTTACTTGTTACCATACCTCGGTGGCGTAGTCGTTGTATTATTATCAAATATGTTCCGTGGCGTTGTGGTCGCAAGAGCTACAGCCGATCATGAGGTCCCGAGTTCGATCCCCAGGTCAGGCAAACGTGTTAATTGATTTTTTCTTTATGTTTTTTTATGAATATTCAGTGAACTTAAAAAACATAACTGGCGAAGTGTGTCGACTATTCTCTTTTAGGAAAAGGCATGGTTTTATGTTTTGTGCTATGTTACTATTTTACTTTCATTTGCATTATCAAGTTAAGTTGTAGTGGTAGGCCTCTTTTGCAGGGGGCCGCCTGGGGAAGTACCACACCTTTGCCAGTTATTCATCCGCCAAGCAGTAAAGTGCAAACATTACTGAGTTCCGGTCTGAAGGCAATGTTACCAGCGAAATTACTGGGCATGACGAGTTTCAACTACTAATATCTCAGGGTGACAGGCGCAGTGCCGTGCCGCGCAGAATTTTGAATTTTAAAACACTGGGTCAACTAGGTGGTTTTGTTTTTTTTATGGGCAATCGTGATGGTCACCTTATTTGCTCGTATTGTTACTATCATAAAAACTCAAGTTTGAGCATTACTTATACTTATATATGTATAAGTACCTACTTATTCTATTACCTAATTAAATTGTTTACATTAATTATAGCTAATTAACAGAATTTTATTTATTATAATAATAATAATATGGGACAACTTCCACACACGGTCATCTGGTCCCAAACTAGGCTAGAAGCCTGTACTATGGTAACCAGATGACTGATATACATACTTATATAAGCTTATAACACCCAAACACAGATCAAACAGACATGTTCATGCACACAAATGTTTGACCTGGCCGGGGATCGAATCCGGGCCCTGCGGCGCAGAAAGCAGAGTTACTACCATCTGTGCCAACTAGGCTGTATTTATGCATTTAAAGTTAACGCACAAGTTCAAGAATTCTGAGAATAATGACGAATAACTAATTCATTGTTTTGTAATAATTCGTAACACTCGTGTAGAGGTCGAATGAGATAAAACTGTCGCGTTTCAATGACACGTTTACAATTACGTTCTAGATTTTATTCAGAATACGTATGTATTTATTAGAAATATACTGTCGTTTTAACAGGTAGTCGCGTTTGGACACAGTTTTGTTTGCAGGTGTAGCATTTGGACAGGAATCGGTGTTTTATGACGTTCGTCGTTTTGTTTGATTAAAAGTATCGTCTGCAGCAATAGTGATTTTACTTAAATATCTTATAAAAATAATATGTAATGTTAGATTATCCATGCTATTGATCTTCGACTAAGCTATTCTTTGACTGTCTCGGTGGGTGAGGTCCCGGGTTCGATCCCCAGGTCAGGCAAAGTGTTAAAATATTGGATTTTTCCATTATAAATGATCTCAATAATTGCCTGGAGTCTGGAACTGTGTCCGGTTGTTTGGATAAAATAGGTTTTTTTTCTGAAAGTTTATATTGTTATTTCCTAGTTTCTAGTAAATTTTATTTTACGTAATTATATGTAGTATTTTTTATATTCTCAAAAATGTGGGTACGTGTGAGCGAGAGGGCGAATTAGGTTTGCACTGCGCCTTAACAAGTATACACATTAGGTTTGTTTATACTTAATTATTTAAAAATAATGTGAATACTAGTTAGTTAGTCAAAGAAGAAGTCAAGTAAAAACGATCAAAATCTCAATAAAATGATGGAAGTCAGAGAGGAAGTACTTAATAAGGCTTATTACAAACTGTGCAGCAGTTAGCACCAATACCTACTTAGAAACATGATTTAATGTAACGGCACTTCAATCTAGAAATTATTTTCATTCTAAATTATGAATTTATTGTGTCTACTCACGAGAATCCTCTTCTGAGATTTAATATAGTAATTTATATAATTTTGAACATAACATTATTATTTCTCCAGTGCGGGTTTCCAGTTTCCAAATATTTTATATTTTTTCCATTTCTTACCAAATTGACCAAAAAACATCAAAAAAATTGATCATCGATCCCAGTGGAGAAGTAACAAACAAATTTTCGTGTTCATAATTATAATAATATTAGGTATAATTATATTCTCAAATCTCAGTAAGTACTATGTAAAAAGTTACATTTGTAATAGGTAAACAAAACCGCTAGCGAGTTCTAACTCGACTCTAGCGCCATCTAGATGGTACAAAAAAATAACGCTTACACTGTTTTTTGTGTGATGTTTATTCCGTTTTCACACTAAAACTACTAAATCGATTGGGCTGAAATTTGGTATGTATTTAGCTTAGACCCTGCAATACCTGAAATACACATAGGGTACTTTTTATTGCGATATTCCCACGGGAACGAAGACTACGCGGGTAAAACCGTGGGGCACATCTAGTATTAAGTAAAGTTAAAAGCACAATAGAAGTCACACTAGACTCAATTTTACTTAAACAAACTATGACTGTTTGTTTATTAGTCCAACACATTCTGGGTACAAAATTATAATAACTGGTTCTATCAGTTGCCGAGTTTATGAGAAAAGTGTAAAATGATTCAATAAGTAAATTGTCATAGTTGAATTAGGTTCACACACTTTTCATTCAAACATGAGTTTCTGTTGATGTTATCTATCTCATCCCACGGTATATATAATTTTATTGTTATTTTTAATACAATTACTATGCGTTTTATATAGGCTACAATAAATTACTAGATTGGAAAGCTTTCTCAAACTTTTATTAGCTATACTTATTAGGAAGCTGTTGTAGCCTACAGTCTCGCTAAAATCTAAAATCTAAAAACTAATCCATAATTGTGTTTTTCCAAAATCTGAGCTACATTTAGAATATAATGTATTACTCTTTATTGACATCAATGAAAATGGCAGAGTGCCTTTATTGAAAAAAGACTAAACAATACAGCTACCTACTTACTATCTACCCTAACTAAATACATTATACCATAGAACACTTCGAAATCCACAGGCCGACATGTCAGCCTACAGAAAATCCAAGTGCTCTAAACCACTCTCAGATGGCAGCGTACTCGGCGTCGCGCAAGCCCTCAGATAGATTTTTGAAAATGCGGTGAGCTCCCGGACCCCATTTCAAATTAAATATTAAATTGTAACTGAAAATATTGGAAAGGAAAAACCATAATTCTTTTGTGAACAAATGTGCGATGCGTATACACATATTTGCATCAAATATTATAGTCGTACTACTCACAAACAAACAATACTTGCTATAGCATTGTGAAACAATTAATGGACTTATATCCTAAGCTTACATCACAATCTTTAACTACATAATATACATATATAATTGATTTTTAAACGCTTTTATACCTACCATGCATAAATCTTTGTAATCAAGCTTATTCATTTAGCATTTCGTTATGGCCCTCGTATTTTGTTTGCTTATTGACTTGGGCATGTATCCAAAAGCGACGAAGAACACTTAATAAAATCTGTGACGAACAGTACCTACGCAGTCACTCTTTATTTAGTGCAGTAGTGCTCGATTTCACAATCCAACGCGCAAAATAATCCACAGCGTAAAGAGCCTAAAATTACTTTTCTATCTTTGCCTGTCCCCAATCGCTTGGCTGACCCGTTGCGCCAATTGCCCGTGTCGAAACTCTGCCCATTGCCCATTGGGCTAGAGGTGGAGAATGTGGGATCAAAGGATGGGACCGAAATAGCGGCATCCGCCCGTGATCCGCTCGATGGCTGCCGTTGTCATGGTTACAATCTCCTGCTTAGATTTTCTCAGCACAAACGAAGAAAAATTGCTTATTAACATGATAACTTCTATAGGTAAAACTTTCCGATATTTTTATAGATGGATATATGGAATATGGATAATCATAAAGGTTAGGCGGTGTCACCGGTCATCTTGTCTGTCATGGTATCATTTACTATATTACATTTACTATAACTAAATGATTTTTTGATAGACGTATTGGGTTCGTAAATTAAAATTTGATGTGTATAATTTTTATTGAAAAAAAAAAAATTTTTACAGAAAAACTGCGCTAGCTCTGTTTTTTGTGTGATGTTTGTTCAGTTTTCACGCTAAAACTACTGAACCGATTGAGCTGAAATTAAGTAGGTAGATAGTTTGGACCCGGGGGTGAAACTGCGGGGCACCGCTAGTTATTAATTTTCAATAATTAATCACACTCACCTCAACATTTACATCTTATGTTTGGTGTAACAGGACGTCTGTTACTTTGAGATTCATATTAATATCATCTAAGTTGATTCACACCATCCATGGCCTCCAGGAAATAAAGCTACCAGTCCTTCTATAGGTACAAATCTTTACAGCCGACGACGTTTCCTTATTAACTCCACAATATACTCGTCGAGGGTCCACAAGTAAGTATAATTTGATAACAATACGCTGTCAGGGCTGTTATTTACATATTATTGATATTTAGTTCATAATAGTTATTGTATTTGATTTATTTAAGATCGGTTTGCTATGATGTTCTGTCTGGAACTTATCGCATATAATCCTAAGAACATTACGTTACATTAGGTATAGGTTACATTAGGTATATGTAATATTCGTAAGCATTCTAAACAGTATAATTATTCCTATAGCTCTCCCTCCCCATTGTAAAATTTCGTATCTCACCCCAAATATAATTTTATAATGTATGTTTAGTATGTACCTATGTATTTAAAAAATTCAAGATGTTTTATCATCTTCCTTTCTTACTTCCCTTTACCCATTTGATAGGACTACAGTATAAATATAAAACAACCCGAACAGAGTGCAGTAGGATACTTAGATAGAGAGTTATAAGTATTACCGGTCTTATACCACAAAAAAATCCTTAAAACTAAACAATCAATTAATAAATAGTGTAAATAGTGTAGTAATTAATAAATCAATTAATAATAAATAGTAATTTATAACAATTGGCGGTCTTAACACTACGACCGATCAGGGGCAAGCTTTTTGCTATCTACCGGACACAGCTCCAGACAGTACCATAGAACATTGATTTATTTTCGATCTATGATATACAGTGCAAATACGGAGTAGTGCATAGCGTGCTTTACCCCTCACATTTGGTCTGTGGTGTGGTTCTAGGTATGTACTATGTACCTACACATACTCTTCTTTTGTCTATTGTAGTGTAATTCTTAGCTCGCTCTTATCTCCTCTTAATACAGCCTTACTTCCGTACCTTACGCCTTTGACATAATATAATACCGAATAGATAAATAGATAATATTATATTTTTATACTCACAATGAAATAACATTACAGGACACAAAAACTAAAGTTAAATGTACAAGCGGCGTCTTATCGCTAATAAGCGATTTCTTCCAAATACTATAAATACGTTCAATGAATATCAAAATCCAAACATTCTTCTTTGCGTCATCAGACATTATAGTCAACTCTTTGACTACCTTGTTTTAAGTTTTACGTAATATGTACTGTCCTAATTATTGGCCTTAGTTATAACAATATTTCACTATAATTTATAGCACATGCTAGCATGCAGTGTGTGGCAATAGCATTAAACAGATTCGAACAGTATATAATGTGGATACGTTTCAAAAACGCGCGCACGCACACACGCGCGCACTTTACGAGGAAAGACACTCTTGAGGCAGACACCCTACATCATATTACTAAAGTTACAGGCTTACAAAGTTACAGGTTACAAAGAGAACTGATTGGTTTAATATGGCATGTAAATCATCCCTGTTAGAATAAAAATAACTCAGTTTGGCTATGCGTGTGTGCGTGAAGGGTTCACGGATTTTTTTTATTGTGGCGGTGAAATAGCTAGTGAGTAGGGATAGTTTCCGATGATAGGTGCCTAGTATAATTATGTTTGACCTCGTTTTATATGGGTCTAAATGTTAGACTATATTTTCAATTTCTACGTGTTAACCTGTTTCAGCTGAGCAATGATACTCATTAGTTTACACATTACCTATAAGTTTGCGTTAAGTCCGTGCGTCTATGTGTGAGTGCATTTTTGAAGCTTTGTCGTATGCACTTTTCCTTCTGCTTGTATTTTGTAGCAATAGTTAATGTCGGATATATTTTAAGAATATGAGCTGCGGCGATGTATCTTTGTGAAAAGCGGTATTCTTGGAGGAACTCTCTCTAAATCATACTTGTAATATAAATATTTAGCAAGAGCTTCGGTAAATGTAAACTGAAATAAACTGTAAAATTCATTTGTGATTAGGTAAAGATTTATGTAAGGTACCTACGAATGAACGGACAAAATCTAGTTTATTCCGTTTTTGCTGGATTTAGTGTGGATGCGTATAAGAACCATTTTGCCAGAGATGCTCGTGTGAACACATGTTGGTAATGAAAACCGTACGCCATTATATAGGATCCCGAATAAAACTGGATTTCATGATGTCTTGGGATTGAAATGGGGTGTAAGATAAACAATTTCGAAAAATCTAAAGTTCGCCAAGCTAAACCTTCCCAGTTACTGCGTAACACAGACAGAAATTGTATGATTCGAGGAGATCCTTGTTGCAGTATTCAGTAAGGCCATGCACTTTTAAGTATTGGAGGTCAAAATACAGTTTGGATTTTGGATTGATGCGCCAACATAATGTTAATTGGTTAGTTAATACCCTTCAATGATGTCATTGTCTTTCCATATTACTTGCCCACTGCTCAAATCTATAATTAGATAATTTTCGGTCTTATTTCGCGAAAAGATTGTCAGAATTTGCGTCAATTCTTATACCCAAATAAAAAATATCATAGATTCGAGGCCACGGTTATAGTCTACAACTGGTTATCGAACATTACATCCAATGACGAATGTTTTTATACATATTCATTCATTTATCCATAACATAATAACGGTAGTATTTCGGGTCAGCCTTGATAACATTAAACATCTCATTTAAATTCGACGACACATTAGAAAGTTTAGCTTATATATTTCTTATTATTGTAACAAAAACACTAGCAAATTAGAGTAATGTTTCCGTGGGAAATCCAGGAATTCCTGATGAATAAGAAATTCATTGTCTACATCATAATGATAACCTGCAAATGCCAGCTCTTCATCATCACTGGCCTTTAACATCCATAGAAGATAATTCAAGCAGCGTCCGTGTCCGAGGATCGAACACTTACCTACGTACATGTAAGGCCGATTCCACTTAGCTGCACTGAAGTGGGTGAAGTGTCCTCTCCACGGACGCTGCATCACCTGGGACGCAAATAAAATGGTGCAGGCGTGCCCTAGACTTACACCACTCTCTCGACCTAACCGGCAGGATCCACAGGAATGACGTAAAAGTAACCAGGCCATTTCACCTAGATGTTGTATACGGTGGTTCGCCAGAGCCTCGTTTGTATGCTAGCAGGGTGCACCACTTGCGGGTGAGGTTGGCTTTGGGTCCTGATGATGATTGTGGGACCCTTACACCCCAGCTCTCTAACCTATATCTCTATAGCTCTCTATGGTGACCGTTAAACCTATAGTGTCTTTAAGGATTGGGGCTAGGTGTCGATGAGTGTTTCAGTCAATCATGAATTATTTATATATAACGTGTTACAAAAAGGTCTTGTAATACTGAAGTGGGTGCATATACCTGTCAATCTTAAGAAGTCAATCTAGAAAGAATTGCAAAATTCGCAAAAAAATTACATTCGATACAAATTAGCCGATCAGCTAATCCATTTCGTAAAAATCGAAATTTCTTTTTGCTAATTTCGAAATATTGTAGGGTTATCATATAATGCGTGTATGGGGGCATACACGTTGTCAGGTTGGCTGAGTGTAGGGTTGATGTTATTTTGTGACGCGCATGCTACGGATTCTGTGAATGTTTTGGTGGTTTTGTGGAAAGTATTAATGGCAACGTGTAGTTTAAGGAAGATCTATGGTATGTGCGAGGGCGCGATGGCAACAGGGGGAGGTGGATGCCAGCGCGACGGATGATATGTAGAGCGAGATTAAAGATGGCTTGGAATAAATTGTTTAAAATATGCTGAAGTGTTCGAGTATTATTTAATGGAATATGAACGTCTACAATATGTTTCTTTTGTAAGTCGTTCAGTTTGTACTACTTAGTAGATACACCCTCATAAGTATTTATACTAAACTCACACAACTTAAACACAAAGTATAGAGATAAAAGGTAAATAATAATTCTGCACGATTATTGAAATGATGTGTAAATAGTTGACCTATCGACATTTATTTATATTCTATCCGCAACATATAATAAAATCACCTATTTCTTGCAAAACCACCTTCGACGTGTGTCGTTGTGGGGTAAAAAGTAGGTTAGTATGAAATTGTTTAATGGCCTCATTTGAAATGTTAAATGTTGCGCCGAACCAAATGTTCTCACGTTTGCTTATTAACTAGGTCAATAGGCAATCTAGACCTGCAGGCTTACCTGAGAATATATACCTACTTAACTCTATAATAGAAACAAAATAAGAAATACTTCGCTTTTAACATACATTCATACATTCACGCCTTTTTCCCGAAGGGGTAGGCAGAGGTGTACCCAGGACTCAGTCCCATAGTAGATACACCCACATTTCGCCAGTTTGTTATTGGTCCCATGTAATAGGGGGCGAGCCTATAGCCATCTACCGGGCACAGTTCCAGACTCCAGGCAGTTATTGAGATAATTCCTAATGAAAAATCCAATATTTAACACTATGCCTGAGCTGGGGATTGAGTCCGGGACCTCTTTATTGGTAGTCGAGCATGCGACCACTACGCCACCGAGGCAGTCTAGTATGTATGTATGTGTATATTATCCAGAAAAGTAAAGTTAACGTCAACGTAATGTATAAAGTGTGTATTTTAACAATAGATGGATGAGGTATGTATGAGTAATGTGCGTCACACAGGGGAGGCTATTGTTAGAGTTGCTATGAATCTCGCGTATTTTTATAAGCCATTGTGCTATCCTGGGCTGTGGGTAATGTACGGGTACAGATGTCTTGTCTTTTATTTCTATGTGAATTCTTTACTTTTCGAAGATCTACCGATACAATGAGTAACCGCAACCATCTGAATACCAAAATGGTTTGTGAAGGAAAACTAAACCAAACTTTTAATTGAACTTATTTTGATTTTTATCACTGTAGTCAATTAACCCTCTCTATACAACGTGTTAAAAAGATGTGTAAGATGTGTTAGTAATACTGAAGTTGGTGTTGCATGTATCCATAGGCGGCGGTAACCGCTTAACATCAGGCGGCCCGTCTGCTTGTTTGCCACCTATGGCATAAAAAAAATTTCTGATCTTAAGTTAGTTACTTAAGGTAGTTACTTTAAGTAATAATTAATAGGGTAGATGTACACCCTTATACTTAACATAATAATAATAATATTCAAATTACTGCAAGAAAAAAATCGTATTCCCATACAAAATTGATCAGCTGATCGGCAAATTTGTAAGGAATACTATTTTTTTTTTGCGAATTTCACAATCTCCCCCCCTAAGTATAACTTCACCTTTTTAACTAACACGTTGTGTAGATATGAGTAGATTAATAGTAGAAAGTACATACCTAGGGGTACTAACCAGAACGATATAACAACATCGTTCTAGGGTACTATACTAACTAGCCTATAGTTTACACCAGAACATTTATGACATTTATTAGGCAACAACAACCCTTAAGTAAGTACCATGAAAAATTAAATAATTTGTAGGTATTAACATTAGATTCTTTAGAAGACGTAGGCGAATCCGTGAGGTCCATTAGTTTTATAAACTATGTCTCGAACACAATGAGGCCTTCTAATATCATCACCGCATCACAAATCACATCAAAGTTCGACGGCCACTAGACAGATATACCTACTTCGCTGACTCATACAGACGAAAGAAATATTGCAACTTATAACAAAGGTAGAACCAGCAAAAGTCATTATTTTCCTGTTTTGCTGCGACTTTGCTTTATTTTGATGACTTGAACTCAATTTCTTGTTACAAATCGATATAAATATTTGTTATTATTATTAAAATATTAATGCTCAATTTGCCTTATTTTGTCATTTTGTTCTTTATAATACATAATAATATTAGCGTTACAGTATTATCACAAAATATTAGTATTATAGAGACCAAAATGTACTCAAGGCAAAAATCTGAGGTCAATAATTGTGATTAAGTATAATCATAAAATGGATTGATGACAAATGAATAATAGGTATTTCTATCATCCGAAAAAAGGGAAGAACTTACGGCTATAAAATTTGGTACCAGTTTCTCATGTTGCATTTTATGATTTACATGATAATGATAGAGTTTAGCTTAGAAAGCAATACGTCGCGTCAGTTCACTATACCGTCCATAGAAAGTCAATTAACATTTAAATCTGTTGCATTGACAATATTAGACTTAACGGGATGCTATCTCTTATAATTCTTTACAATAAATATCGTCATCATTCTTTTAAATAGTATCCTTTCACCCATTTTGTTTTCTTTTCTAATCCTTTCATTTCATTTAACGGAGACTTCATCGTGATCAGCATTTGTTTATCCACTGGACATGGGCCTCTTCCTTTAATAATATCTTTTTTTTTTCTTCTATATCCTATAATTTATCTTTTATCTTTTAGCACACCACTAAAGACAGCCCTTGGTACCTCGTCTCCAATTGCCTCTAGCGACAATAATATGTGATAATATGTTGGTGTACCTCACTTTACCTCTAAGATACTTGCATCGTTACTTTCAGTTTGTTGACACATTCTTTCAGATTTCCGACGGATACCCAAGTTAAAAATTACTAAACAATTCTTCATTACGGTAACAGTATAATGGAAATCATTGGCATTGTTGTACGTTACAGCGACAATTATTAGGATAACCGTTTATTTGTTTTCCTCAACTTTATTACCAAACAGTAGCAAAATACCACAAAATAATTATATTTACTTACCTACTATTATTGTGCAAACACGGGAATTTCGTATAAATCTGCTGATTTGGATTCTGCTGTTCTAATTATAATGCCATTAATTTGCATGTCATCGGAATCGTCGAGTAAATTTGTTCCTCGTCCTACATAACCAAAGTATTTATTTATTCAAATAAGTCTTAAGTAGCACTTTGCAAGTCAAGCTCAAGTTACTAATTCATTATTTTTCCATCCATTAGGTAAGGTGTATCTGCAAGAAGAATGAAGAAAAAACTCATAGGGCCTAACATTTTCAACTTCTTCATATCGAGACGGTCCGTGGTCAACCGTGGTGTCTGACATGACCTAACGAATATCGCCTATGACTACAGCCGAAAGCAAGGGCTTTTACATGCATTCCGTGGTCGGTAGCGTCCAGATTTAAAATAGGTACATCACATGTTATGAGATTTAAACCAGGGGCTCCAGATTCGAAGCATTCTGGAGTTATTCTTTGAGTTTATATATTGAGCTATAGACGCTACGTATCTATTAGGTTTACAATATTTGGTTTAATGACACTTTTGAGACACACTATCAATCAGGATATTAGGATCATGTTAGGTATCTCATTGGCTAGCCGCTAAGTGCTAAGTAGATGATTCACGTAGAAACATTTAGCGTAGTATACCGTTTACAGGCGGTCATATCACGGCTTGTTAATTGCAGACGACATGTACCGTTGTGCGGTGTTTGCAGGTTACTAGAGTTCTAGATACGTGACTGTGTAAAATGGTTACAAAAAACCACAGAAAACTGTAGACTCACAAAGAAAAGAACATTGTGCTCAATACACCTAAGGTAACCTTACGGAATTTCTGCAACTCGTAGGTATCTTAAGTCTTATTTATTTATACCTACAGAATAAAAGAATTTTATAAAGTTAAGAAGCACTTCTTCACACTTAATGATTTTAGTGTGTTATTATTTTAAGTTTTTATTAATATAGATACTTGAGTAAAGTATATTCATATGTCCTTTATAAATATGATATTCGTTTGTTTTTCTTTACTTTTTCTTATAATGGTTTTTTGGTTTTGTATCTAGGTATGTGTATAGTGTTGTTCTAATAACGAAGAATAGAAATGCAAAATAATGTCTTATCTTACTTTATAATGTGATTAGAGTAAACAAATTAGTCAACAGTTTTGAGCGCAAGTCAGTTTAGAAGAGGTGATAACAACTACAACTCGAAGAACAAGGGAAAAGTAATTTCGAGACGACGATGGGTCATAATCATGATGTCATGGAATTCAACAAAACGATATCAGAATCTTGATCAGAAACAGCACATGCTACAGCAGATGTTTTCATCTGATTAACTTGAAATGTAACCAGTATTCAGACACATTTCTTAAGGTTATAAAACGGCATTATAAAGAAAACATACTTCCAAGTAATTGAATATTCCCTGGTTTTATTGCTGTAAATAGGTAACCAGACCGCAACAGCGACCGCATGTTAGTCATCGTGGTTGATATGATAATACAAACAGCTATAAAACGATATTCCTAAGAATCATCGGATGTAATAAATATTCATGACGGAATAGAAACCAACCGGTGGCCGGTATAAGACGAGTTCAAAAGACACATGAGTAACGGAATCGCGACCCGCCTTTCTCGAACTATAAGTTTAATGGCCAATGTCATTATAGATAAACTCGGACAGATATCCTGAATGAGGGATCCTTTTGAGAAAAATCGATATAAATGTACTTACGTGTGTAAAAAATATCCTCGATAAAGTCCGGTCGAGTAAAACTTTAGTCAACGCACTGGATAGAAATTTACACAAGAATTTGTTGTTTTGTTTACACAGCGATTCAAATGTTGTTTGGAGAATTGAGTTATTTATGAACCAGCGTTGAGGATACGCGCTCCTCTCGTGAGGTTCTGACGGTGACTGCTGGCGGCGTGAAGTTCGCTGCGTTGGGTTGCCTTTACTTAACTGCTTAAGGTTACAACTTAACTCTGGCTTGTTACGCCGTTTTCTCTTCTAACTATAATATCGCAGAGTCTGTTTTCACATATAGGTTAATTCTTACATGCATTGTGTATGCCACGGTCGTTCACGCATTTCTTTTGAGAGAAAAGGCGAAAGGACATTGAGTTGTATGGAAACGGTTGCCACGTTTTAGCATTGAGCCGACATCACTCGTTATATTGTTAATGACCTCGTAAGCTCATTGATTATCGATACGGGTGGGTAATGTTTGGACTTAAGTATCGAGGAATGGACTTATAGTTATAGTCTAGACTATACGTTATAGATAATTTAAGATAGTTATATAGGTAGGTACTCAAGTTGCAGGACACTGTTAGTTCATTTACATATTTTAAATATTCGTTCGGACAATAGATTCAGTAAATAAATAATAAGTTGAGTAGGTGTAGGTACTTACATAAATGAATGTATAAGTATATATATACTTAAATAGATACACAATAAAAATAACTTTTCCTCATTTCAATACCTTAACTTGTTACTGTATTTATATCGAGGTATGTGGGTATATAATAAGTATTATTATATGCCTCCTTTTGAAACTTACTGTTAGACTACGATTTTGACATGAATGATCAATTACTTTTTGTGCAATTCGTTTTTGTTCGAAAATTGCGTGAAGTGTGTCGAAAATAGACTTGTGGATCAACTTCTATTATGTTACTGAAATGTATATGCCGGTTGTGTTTGGCAGACACCTACTAGGTATACCTGCTTCTTTCAATCTACTTACACCCGTATTCAAGAAACTAAGATGGCCTGAGGATAAACGAATGAGGCTGGTAAATCCAATTTGAATCAATTGCCTACCGTAATTCCTTACTGCGCACAGTACTCTACATAATTTCCCCTCCTTGAGTCGTGTTCCTCATGTCTGAGGGTCATGACCATCCATTAGTCTCTTCCTCACGATGGTACGCCATCTCGTCCTATCTCCGGCCACTAGGAAAGCATCGTAGACGGTAGAGTCCAGTGTGGTGCGAGATCGGACCAACGCATCGGGCTGCGTCCTCGGAGCCTTTTTCCTTCCACTTTGCCAGTGACCACAAGCTTTTCGAGATTATCTCCGTCCTTCCTGCAGCAGATGGTAGAAAGCCTAGTTTTAATTTTAAGTTTTGCTAGTATGGATGCATTGTATACCTTACCTTACATAAGGATTGTTCTTGAATACGGGAATTAATATAATTGTTAATAATTATGATTTTATTGAAAAAATACTAAACAATAGAGCTACCTACTTACCATCTACCCTTATTAAATACATTATAATGCCATGTCATGTCAGCCTATAGATCAATTTGCTTACGTAATATAATATATATATTACGTATATATATTCTTCAAAGCCAAGTTTACTATGGGTAACTTATTATGTCATTCCTCATGTGTTTCTTCATTATGATCAATCTGTATGCAGATAAGGGGAACCAATGGCATATTTATTATCCTTTGGGTTATGTAAGACCTCATTATATATTCAGCTGCCATAGGTGGTAGATATTATGATGCTTACATTTGACATTTCGTTTTCTAATTAATTTTATTAGGGCACTGCAAATAGTTATGGCGCTGGCGCATAGCATTATTTTTAACATCACGTCGATCTTGTCCCGTTAAAATAAAACTACAAAATAGGGTACATAATCTAAATTCATTTATTTATTTTCATAATAATATTGTTTAAAATTAGTCAAACTATCTATGATCTATAGAGTATCTATGACGCTGGCGGCATTGCCACGCTGTATAGCAATTGATAGCCTCTGGGTACGAGCCGGAGCAGGAGTCACACTAAAATTTAAATTTTTACAGAATAACGGGATTCCCTAATATTACACTGCAAACTATTATGACTATTGTGGTCTTCTCATAGCTTAAATATCGGAGTTGGCGCCCTGACGCCAAGATTGTCGTACACAGTAGGCGAAAAGTTCAAATTGGTCTGTATAATGAGATTTAAACCCAGGCACTCTTGTACCTATAGGCCACGGACTAAATTGATACGAAATAAGATATAGAAAAAGTGGATTTCTACTGAAATCAATGTAACGCAACATTCTGGAGATGCGCTGGGTTTCCCTCCCGACGCGACGCCAAAGACATATCTCTAGTATACTAGTAACATATGAGTATCTCAGATATTTCCTATGATACCTAGTTACTCATAAAACTAAGAAGACGGCACGGCAGTTGGCAAGTGCGTGAAATAGCTTTCCAGCTGAGTGGCTCATTGAGCAGTGAGCAATAAGCATGCATGCTGTGGACTATGGACGCTGTTCATCAGAGTGTAAATAAGTAGGGTGCACTCTATTT
The DNA here is from genome assembly GCA_947063395.1 of Hemistola chrysoprasaria. Classification (NCBI taxonomy): domain Eukaryota; kingdom Metazoa; phylum Arthropoda; class Insecta; order Lepidoptera; family Geometridae; genus Hemistola; species Hemistola chrysoprasaria. Next base: position 5,225,039 of record OX346727.1, on the reverse strand, counting down.
GAAGAATTATGAGATATTTTTAAAGGAGGATTCATTGCCAAGAATGTGTAATCTTGTGAATTGAATAAAGTGTCTTAATATACCTATAATGTTTTCAGGTTTCAACATCTAAACATATATGTCTGATAAAAAAACAAGTCTCGCCACGCTTTTGTAACATTGAAAAGTATTATGATCAATCAAGAAAAGATACTCAATGCCAAGTTATTTTAAAAATATTTGCATTCATTGATATGGATATGTATAGGTAGTAGCAATGTCGCCAGTATCTTGGGTACGCTGCCATCTGACAGTGGTTTAGAGCACTTGGATTTTCTATAGGCTGACATGTCGGCCTGTGGATTTTCGAAGTGTTCTATGGTATAGTGTATTTAGTTAGGGTAGATAGTAAGTAGGTAGCTCTATTGTTTAGTCTTTTTTCAATAAAGGCATTAAAAAAAAATTGGTAGTAAGTCTTAGTTATATTATTCGCCCGGTGAAAATATCCCTGTGTAGTCTTTTCAGTATCTAATAAGCTAAGCTGCTAAGCTACCATTATCAAATATACCAAATTTAATAGCAAATGCTTCTGTAGTTTACTTCATCTTCAAAATATCAGGATATAAAGATATTAAGAACAAGTGAAAGGAGCAAGTGCAGTGCTTATTACCGGCTCCGTACTCCGTATGCCTTTCAGGACCTGAACTCATAGTTCACATAGTTCCTCGCCGGGGAGGTCCTGAACGGCATACGGAGTACGGATTATCTGGCTAATGAGTGTTTGGGTGATTGCTTTGAAACTTAGGCATTGTAGTTTAACTTAACTCTGAACTGAACATTCTTTTCAAAACGTAGAAGTTACAATTAATTGAGAATGTGGCATTTTACGAAAATTAAGTGTAATGTTTTGTAAATGTAGAGAAGAACATAATTAAATATGGAGTAAGTATAACAAATATATGAAGTCGACAATTTGTATTTAAATATTATATCATACTATATGTCGTGGAGAAAACAGGAATCAACTGTATGAAAACGTATTTTTCGTTTGAAAACGGAAAAAACGGAATAACCTTATAAGTCGGCAACTATTAACATTCATTCAGGCGTTACAATATTAATATTAATGTCGTTACTAGTTACAAGCATAGGTCATTCATTATATTACCTAGAACTTAAGCATTCTCGGTACTTTATAACATCATTTATAATGTAATTACTGTTTTATTAGCTGTTTTGACTGCCTTAGTGGTTCGCAAGCGGCACTGCCGAACGTGGAGTCCTAGGTTCGATCCCCAGGTCAGGAATAGTGTTATTGGATTCTTCCATTAGGAATTTTCTCAATGACATTTCACAATAATCGAAGCAGTCATTCACTTTCATGCGCTGGGGAAACTATTGATGATAGAATAAAGTAATAAACTAGGGGTTTGTAGTAGTTATACTAATATGGACAAATTAGTGAACGGATATTATATCCATCTATTTTGGTTTAGTCACAATAATCGAAGTAGTCATTATTTTTCATGCAGTGTGAAAAATATTGATGGTAGATTAAAGTAATGTACTAGGGGTTTGTAGTACATTTCAATATCTACAAAATAGTCCACGGACATTATATCCATCTGTTTTGGTTTAGTCACAATAATCGAAAAAGTCATTATTTTAATGCGGTATGAAAAGTACTGGTGGTAGAAATAATAAACTAAGGTTTTAAAGTACTTATATCTTCAAAATTGCCCGCGGAAAAATTATACATGTGATAAGGTTTGGTAGGGGGCGAGCCTATAGCCATCTACTGGGCACAGTTCCAGACTCCAGACAGCTATTGAGATAATTCCTAATGGAAAAATCCTGACCTGGGGCTCGAACCTGGGACCTCTTGATTGGCAGTCGGGCATGCGCCCTCTACGCCACCGAGGAAGTCGTAGGGTTATATCTATAAAAATACAATGTATCTGGAATTTACGTTCACTATACCTACTTCTGCTACCCGTGCAAAGCCGGGGCGGGCCACTAGTATATTATAAAATCCTATATGATTCGCTCACTGACATGCAACGCAGAGCCCAAACGACTGATCCTAGAGACTTGAAACTTGGAATGTCGGTTCTTTTCGTTGTCCAGACGCACAGAGGAGAACCTCTTTCATCCTGATCTGTGTCTAGACGTATGCTAAAGGGTTTTTTTAAATTCACATCCAAAGGGGCATTCAAAATGTGCGTCAAAGTTTTCGTATAAAACTCCCATATTTCATAATTGCGAGCGGACGAAGCCGCTGGGGTTACAAAGTGGAAGATATAAATTAATAAGAATTCGTACTTACATACTTATGTACACTAAACTAGATAGACCTCTAAAAGAGGCTTGAGTCTATGAAGTCTTACTAACAGGCGGGGTCACTAATTGAATAAGTAGATATGCGCATTACAACAATGGGACACTGTTTATAAGTATTTGCTAGTAAATGCTTATAAATTGTCATTGCTTTGTTCTCAACGTTAACAGGATCATGAAATAGACATAAATTAATATCTAGGAATGTTTTGAATAGCTACGTTAAAGATGGGTTCACAGTGACTGATTTCATTACTTTTTTATAAATTTAAACATTTTTCGTTCAAAAAAAAAAAAAAAATTCAATATGACTTAATTTTAAAAGCCATAATATGTACCTCAAATAGGGATTTTGCCTTTAATTTGTCATGATTTTAAATTTGAATGAATTTAATTAATAATTGTAATCGTGATATAAAATGTATATTTATGGACGATAAAGATACTTTTTTTAATTTTAATAGTACATGTATATATAAGTAATTTCTATGCCTAAAAAAATTAAGAATCACAGTATTTTTATTCCTAGTTGTAATAACACTTTCTTTTGCTTCCGTTTACCTATTTTAAAATAAGACACATATTTTACTGAATTAAAAATGTTTAAAACAATAATAACAATTTCGTAGGTAACATACGAGTATATGTGACAGGTATACCTACCTGTCACCTAATTTGTACAAGTCTGTCGTGCTACTGTTTGGATATAATCGATAACAATGTTGATCGCTATCATTTCTATCAGAGAATGAATCGTCTCTGTGTGATTGCCCTCAAGCGTTCCTCGGCTACTATTTACTTAAATAACAGTACCATATAGGTATCTACAGATCGTAAAATATTTTAAGAAAGTTAATCCCAGTCGTTTGTAGTCCTAGACTAGCCTCCCCCATAAGGGGGGTTTTGCTATTACTCGCCACACTTGGCAGGCGGGTTGGCGAGCGCACTAAGAAAGTACTTAAGAATATAACGTATTCTAAGATTACGTAATAGTTTTCTGTAATTTTTTTTATCTAAGTACGAAGTTATAGTGTACTGTAGTGGTAGGCCTCTTTTGCAGGGGGCCGTTTGGGGAAGTACCACACCTTTGCCAGTATTCATCCGCCAAACGGTAATGTGCTAACATTACTGTGTTCCGGTATGAAGGGCAATGTTACCAGCGAAATTACTGGGCATGATGAGATTCAACAACTAATATCTCAAGGTGACAGGCGCAGTGCAGTGCCGTGCAGTATTTTGAATTTTAAAACACTGGGTGGCACTGTGTCTGATATGGGCAATCATGATGCTTACCATCAGGCACCTGATTTGCTAGTCTTATTATACTATCATAAAAAAAAAAAAATCTATTCTATATGAATAGAGGACTTATTAGCTTTATGATATCGTTGCGATCGTGATTATTGATATCACAAGCCTAAATTCTTGAATTTGCTGGATATTTTCAAGGCGATCGATAGGTTCTTGCAATTTTCAACTGAAAAATATTGCCGCCAATTTTACACGTTTTCTAGTTAATTTTTTTTATGTATTTTGTTTTCTGTATTAATTGTGATACCAATAAAGCGTTTTCTATTCTATTCTATTCAAACTATCTTCTTCTTTTTCCTCTGGCACTACAACCCTTTCTGGTTCGTGGTTTCCTCCACAACCTACCAGTTGTCGCGGAGACTGGCGACCCTCTTCCAGCTGGTGAATTTGCCCTTTCTACACAGATCTTTTGAGTTCTTAAAAAAATCTAGTTTGGATTTTTTGCAAATATTAAGTATCTTTTTTTAAATTCAAGCTTGAAGATACTTACAGCAAGTTTATGTACTCATTGTTAATGCACGATGCGTATCAATGTGATAAGAAAGATTATATTTAAATATATTGCGATGATGTTCGGCGTGTATTTCTCGGAGGTCTGCCTCAGAGGAACCCGGCAACATGAGGTTACTTGGTGCAGTGTCGTGTGTTTTCCTTCTTGCAGGTATTCTGTGATAATAAGATACTTTATGTATTTCTTTGAAGTTGTTAAACTAACATAAGTGATATTAAGAAAATGTGTGTGTAAGTGCCGAATTGTGGTTCATCCCATGATGCTGGTTTGTTGAAATTTTAGCCATGCACGGGCATGATCTGCATCCTCCCTTATACGCGGCTTAAATGAAAGGTGACGTCTTAGCAATTTGACACAATCCTATGGAAAGTTTACCAAATTGATGTTGTTATGTATTCCCTTGTTTTCTCCGTAAATTTTACTAGGGTACATGGGACTTAAAAATATAACTGGCGTAATGAGGTTGTACCTACTATGGGACTAGGTCCAGTCCATTGCCCATAGTATTAAAAGCATTGAAAATTCCGTCTATGTCTTCGAAGAAGGCCAAGTCAAAAGATATACAACCGACGAGCATGTATGAAAAATGTCATGAAAGTGAACAAAGCGAAAGTTGTATGTCAGAATCGTAGCAAGTGGAGGGAAATAGTCTCTGCCTACCCCAACGGGAACAAGGACGACTATGTATGTATGTATGTCTATGTAATGAAAGTTCCGTCAATATAAGGACTTGACGTTCCGGGAATTGACACCAGCCCCAGCCCTTCATATAGAAAATACGGGGATAGAAAATGAAAAACATAGGCAGACTTGGTTAGGTTTTATCAAGTCTTATGCTCTGAAGTTATTAGCACAGAATATATAATAGTACTGACGTATATTACTTAGTTTACAGCATTTCGCGATAGACAAACCAAAACACAATAATAGGTAGGTAATGCACGGTAATAATATCTATATTATATCTATTTACTAGATATAATACTAGATAGGTACCGTGGTAACTAAAATATGAGTCTAAAAATTAATTTCTCTTAAGGGTGCGCATAATGCCAGCAAATTTGGGCTTACGCGACATAGCACACTGCCATCCAACTTTTTATCTAAGCTGCGAATATTGAACATCACAGTTGTAGATGAGTTGAACGCTATGAACTTCGGTCTTCATCTTTAGCAGGTTTTTTTATTTATTTTCTCAAAATATAAACAATAAATAAGAAAAGTAGTCGGTTACTTAATTATAATATTAGTCTGGCTATTTAATTCATAATTTTTAATTTTTTGTGATGATTTTTTTTTCTAAAAATACCAGATAAGTTTACAAAATTCTATTTAATAACTCCATTAATGCAAAAATTTCCCCTATCTACATTATTTTTTTGAACTAAACATTTATGTTAATTCTTATTAAAGTGTGAGTTTAAAAATACACCTTTGCTTAAATTTGCATACAGCGTCCTCTTAACGTACCTTTATCTTATACGTGACTCATTTAGATAGATACCATTGTTACGAAACAACTGTAGGTAATATCTAGCTGCTAGCCGATTATAATACTTAATCTACTTATAGACCATCAAGGTCAATCACGTTATCAAATAGGCTAATCCTACGTGGTTGGGAAATCATTAAATACCTACCCATGAAGCCCATGGCCCGACTTACCCTAGAGTCTTAGAGTCTAGAGCAACGCCCTAGAGCAGCGTTTCCCATTAGCCGGGTCGCGACCCGGTACCGGGCCTTCAAAATAAAATACCGGGTCGCAACATTCCCGCCTTGTTTTAAAACCAGTAAGATAAGCTTTCGGTTATCTTGTTGTCAAGAATACACAAAATTAGCTAATCAAGTAATAACTTTTTTATGCTTTATGCCCCAATTTATAAATGTAAAGCTGGGGTTTCAACACCTCTTTCATCTCCTCTGTGTTCAACGCCAGTTTTTCTTATCAATAAATATGGAAACCGACTTAAAGTGGACCCAGACCTTAGGATAAAACTTTCGTCATTTTCCGCGAACTTGGATTATTTGTTTAAAAATAAATAGCTCCATACTTCGGATTAAAATTTACGGACTAATAAGCGATACAAAAGTATGTATTATTAATAAAACATTTTTACTATTAAAGAAACCAGCTTGAGTTTAAAAGTATAAAGTGGGTCATGAATGGGCAGTGTGAAAATTACCGGCTCATGGCAGAGCAATGTTTGGGAAACACTGCCCTAGAGGCCTATGGATAGAACTCAATGACAACATTACCTATGGAAAATACTTATTTCTAATCAATTGTGTTCCTATACCTTATATATGATAGCTTGATACGTGACAGATGAACAAAAATCGATTTTGGGCATTTTTCCGTAAATTAATTTCTAAGAGGGTATTTGATTAATCATTTGAATTATAAATTACCTGATGTGATACCATTTATGGACCGAATTTATGGAAATATGACCAAAAAATTAATTATTGTTCAGCTGTCACGTATCAAGCTATCTTTTATAAGATATAGTAACCAATTTCATACTTAATCATAATCAGAGTACCTTATACATGATTCGATATCATGATTATTACAATATTACGATACAAAATTAAGTATAATATTATACAATAGGTACAATAGTTAGGTGGTAGGGACAATATTACGATCAGCAAATATATGCCTAAAGCTTATAAGAACTTTCACTCGTACTACGATTGGCGATACAAATAAAAAGTACACGAACTTGTCAGTTTTAGAGTTTTAGGCAAGTCTAGCTGTCTCAATCATACACAGAGGAAAGACTGTTAACTATCCGTTGCAAAAAAAAAAATACCGCGGGAACATCGCCTTAAGAGTCTGGGTTAGGCCTTAAGAGATATCGCGAACTTTTAGCAATTTGCTATTCCTCTGTTTACCTATAACAGAAAAATATGTCCATTTCTTTTTTTCTGTTGATTAAAGTTTAAGTAACTTTATTTAGTTTACTTCAAATGTAAATATCAGGATACATGTATAGAATGTCTTGATTATTTCCGGAAGAAATAAATGAATACGAAACATTGATTTGTTAATTTTTCCATAAGATTATATAGAATTCCTTGTAGCTACAATATGGGGCTCTTCAAAAGGAGAGTGAATAGATTGTCGAAGAGTCGGCAACGTACTGGCAATGCCCCTGGTGTTGCAGCTATCCATAGGCGGCGGTAACCGCTCACCATCAGGCACACCGTCTGCTTGATTACCACCTATAGCATAAAAAAGTTAGGAACTCGTCTTAATCTGATTATGTTTAATTCCAGGCGTCCACGCTTCAATCAATGTTAGCCGTAATGCAGGTGAAGATTATACCTTCACGGTCCTCGCTTTCCCTTCAACGATAGCTTCATGCCACCTCAAGACACCTGACGGGACCCCTTTAGACTTCATCCCTGGGGAAACCACCTCCCACGGGGACAGATACAACCTCCTACCGATCTCACCTTCAATGCCCTCTTGTTCGGTGTCGGTAACCAATCTTCGATCAACCGATAATGGACAATGGGAAGTTTCCTTTGTGTCCCCATCTGGAACAGGCAACTCTCAAAGTATTCAGCTCACCGTCGAGGGAATAGGTAGATGATGAACATTATTACCGCTTACTTAAATGGATTAAGGTTAGGAAGTTCAGGCAATGTCTGTTAGGTCGTGGACGTTGAACGTGTATGGTTTAAAAAAAGGTCGACTTACTCGTCTACTATTTAGATTATTTAGTACTATGTTTTCAGATCTTAAGGGTCACCCTGCAGCAGAGAACAGAGTTTCCATTCAAAATGTAAAGGCAAACGCATTATTGGAGGCTTTGTTGTCATTCTTGTTTTAAATTCAGTCACTATTAACGTCCACAATTACTAGGATGTGTAAAAAAAAAAAACTCTACAAAATGCTTTTGCAAATCGTATCATAATCAAATACATGCACGATCTTACATGATAATACATGCACGATGGTATTTTCGTTTTAGAAAAAAGAAAAATATCTGCATAACATAACATACCTATAATCATGCCTTTTTGCCGTAGGGCTAGGCAGAAATGTAACCAGGAATCAGTCCTATAGTAGGCACACCCACATTTCGCCAGTATGTTATTGGTCCCATGTAATAGGGGGCGAGCCTATTGCTATCTACCGGGCATAGTTCCAGACTCCAGGCAGTTATTGAGATAATTCCCAATAGCAAAATCCAATATTTAACCCTTTGCCTGACCTGGGAATCGAACCCGAGACCTCAAAATTGCATTGACGCACATATTTTAATATCTTACCTATTATTAGGTAGTAGGAGTAGGTACCGAGTTACATACTTGAATTACCTACCTATCTATCAAATGAAAATTTTCAATGCACGGATTCATTAAAAACGAGACCCCATCGACAATCGATGCTCCATCGAAACTATATCATCATGACCTATATTTTCATATTATGTTCATTCATAATTATATTAGGTATATTATTTTGGAAGGATATATCCATCATATTTTTTGTTAATTTTGCACCATTGTTGACGAAGCTATTTTGAATAACTAAATACATACCTCTAGATAACAGCAATCAGAAACTATAAATTTCTGTGAAAAACTCTGGAATTTAACACGTGTTAACGTGTCCAACAGTTATGTCCAAGGCGTTTGCTCCTGAGACACAGTACGTCCAATCTTATTTTGCATAAATATGACTAAAACTGTGTAAGTAGCACTTTGATTTACCTGGGCTACGCATTTTTTTTTTACTCGATTCATAACTCATACGTCCCTCTAAAATTCGATAGTCTAGTTCGTACGTCCACGGCAAAAAATGTCATCGAAGTGTAATGGAGGTATGCCCTACATGTAGTGCACGGACGTGATGGCTAACTTCAAAATGACCTATATGTTAGTGCATGGTTAAAACATCTTTACAAAATGGATATCGTTTCACCTCACCTCAAAAACAAATAAATATCCAAACGTGGCAGACACTACAATCATAGACTTATTTCAGAGAATCAGGAGGTTGATTCTCCTGAGGAAGATCAGAACATTGAATGGCTAGATACAATTGAATACCCAACAAGAACCGGTCGGTTTATTGACATATCCTTACCCAAAATCACTCAAGAGGAGAAATGTACTGTGCGACCTCCTAACGGTGACAGCCTCAGAGCTTCAGAACTAAACCTAGAAGGAGTCACTGTACATGCAAGCAGTAGCTTTGTATCATGTAGGATTACTGTGGGCCCGATGATAGCGGATTTAATAGGGGACTGGGCAGTTTGCGGCGAATATACGGAAAATAATGAAGAGCACAAACGGTGCCAACATGTTAGCATTTTTTGGAGTAAGTCTTAGAATGAAAGTAGTTTATTAGTAGGTTTTTATTGATATAACCTATGAAATATTTAATATCAAGTTTTTTTTTTTTATTGGCAGAGTGCCTTTATTGAAAAAAGACTAAACAATAGAGCTACCTACTTACTACCTACCCTAACTAAATACACTATACCATAGAACGCTTCGAAAATCCACAGGCCGACATGCCAGCCTATAGAAAATCCAAGTGCTCTAAACCACTGTCAGATGGCAGCGTACCCAAGATACTGGCGGCATTGCCACGTTGAATAGCAATGCTTATACGTTGAGCCAGATAAACGCCAGCATTTTGATCACGCGTCGCCTCGACCAAGCGCTCAGATAGATTTTTGAAAATGCGATGAGCTCCCGGCCCCCACGGTCCCAGAGTCTCGACTCCAAACGGTTCAAATATGTAACCGCTACCGAGGTTTGCATACTTGCCCCGCTTGCGTTGCTCGGCAGAACCCGCCGCCGCACCAGCCGTACCTTGGGTCTCTGGTACATGTGACGGCGCTAGTGTGTCAACGCAAGTAGCGTCCCACACCAGCGGCCGTCCCAGCTTCCAAGGAACGAGGGTCATACCGTCAGGTCTTTTACCATCGTCACGCATCAAACCGTTCGGTTCGAGAACGGCTGGTACATTGGCGCTGGCAAAAGCCCGGCGGATGATGTCGTTAAGGCTAGCGTGGCGGGAGATCCGGCCAGCACTTCGAGAACATGAGAGACCGTGGTGACCGCGTTCGTCGACGGCAGTACCACACTGGCAACGGTGACCTACATAGCAAGGTGCACCCAAACGCAAGCTGACAGCTACACGAAAAGCAGATGGATCTAATAGATTGCCAGTATTGAAAGATGGGATTGCTTGCAACCAAAAACCAGATTCCCTAACAGAGACTGCCAGGAGTCGGGCCTTGTCTGTGGAGTTGGCGCACGTTTGTATGAGACAATTCCGTACCAACGCACAGAGGGGCCCATCCCACAGTCTCTGTGAAGATGGTAGTTTAGGTAAATCGGTATTGGGGCAAGCCGCAACCCAAGCACTCTTTGCCTCAGCCAAATTAGAAACATCGAAAGCTCCTAAAGAGGGGACTCGCGAGGGAGCGAGGATTTTTTGAATTAGGTTGTCCGAACTGTGCACTGAGGACAAAAAAGCCGGGAGAGCGACACTTGAAATTTTGCGGACCCCTAAGCCTCCAAACCTGACGGGTAAGGAGGCTTGAGACCAAGCCCTGTCATCCAAGTTTAAATTTAATACAGACATTAGGGTATTCTTTATGACATTGTCTAAGCTTACGAGAAGTTCATTGTGTTTCCACAACGGACAACATCGTAAAGCATACGTAAATTTTGGCACAAATAAGCAGAATCTGATAATGGTGAATGCCATATGGGCATTAATTTTCAGTAATCTGTCCGAAGCTGAGCTGAAATTTTGAATTTTTTCATCTACGAAAGATGGGAATGATTCGTCGAGAATCGGGGAACCAAGGAGGCGAAGGGAGCACTTATCAACAACTTTAATGTTAGGTGCCAAACGGTTGAATTTTGCATGTGTCAAATCTCTATCCAAACAGGTATTCGAAACAAAAAGTTCGCATTTTGAGAAATTTAGTTCCAAACCAATTTGACGGAATTCGTCAATAAGTGTTTTTAAGTCATCAAGAACAGTGTCCACATCACCTCCTAAAGTCCCGTCGTCTAAGTACCAAACATTAAGTTTGGACTTAAGACGCCGAATGATTGGATGGATGGCAAGACTAAAAATGGCGGGGCCCAGTGGATCACCCTGTTGACAACCCACAGAAGATAACAGTAGGTTATTTTTGAAAACTAATTTAGTGGGATTCCCATAACATTGCCAAAGAAAGTTAGCGATATCTGGAACTTTATCTTTTACTTCGGTCAACAGGGCCCCTCTGTCCACTGAATTAAATTAATTAATCAAGTTAATTCCAAATATGTACGTATAACATTATTCAATATGTAATGTAAAGGATTTTGATTGCCTTATAATCTATAGACATATATGTACCCATAATATTTACTTTTACTTTTACTAATACGTACACAAATTCCTTCAAATGTCATGTCGTAAAACTTTTAAAATGAATGTTCTAGACAATGCCAACCGGCCGGATACAATATGGCAGTCACTAACACAGCCGCGATATGAACATCCCGTCCATTTCGGCAAATCTTTAGCACCTACAGTCATAGGGTCGGGAGAAGTAGTCTCATGCCATATCGTAACACCAGACGGAGAAGATCTGGTCATAACCCACGACTCCCTTTACCCGCACGTGACAACACATACAATCAGCCACTCAATCTGTACCGTAGCAATCGGCCCGGTCGATAATGAACTCTTAGGCAACTGGACGCTGTACGGAATTTTCAGGAGTTCAGTAAGTGGTCTGAATGAGGTACGCCTTCCATTCACCATGTTCTTGTACGGTATGTAGGTATAAAATAGAAGATCTTATATGTTTTGGAAAATATCAAGATATTTCTAATAATAATTTATATTGTAGATGAGCAAAATCCTTTCGAACAAGCATACAATGTCACTGACCTCGGCAGGGTAAAACGCGTGGTTAACTTAGGAAATACTTTGTACACTGAAGTGGCTGTAAATGCCGGTCATGTTGACGATTGTCTCTTCGAAACACCTTCAGGAGATTCTTATGCCATGAGCACATCGCTTGGCTACAAAGGAGCTTCATTCGTTAAGGATCTTGATACAGGCATATCGTGTCAATTGGCAATAGGCCCGATTGTTGAAGAACTGCTAGGAGACTGGAAGTTAACAGGAAAATTCAGTAACAATGGTATCTTCAGCGAAATACATCAAACTTTCCACGTCATTCAAGAAGGTTTGTTAAATACAACTTCATGATCTACTTAAATATAACGACTTTATAAATCGTGTGAAAATTTCTTTTAGATCCAGAAGATCCCATTGAAGAGGATAGAGACATTCACTATTTAGATCCTCAAGTTATTAATACGGGAATTGGTAGCTCTCATCGTCTGGTTATACACTCAGATGTTTTCATTCACGGTGAAAGCTGCCACATTAGGACTCCAGATGGTTTACAATATACTATTATGGAAGGGTTTAGTTTGGAAGGTGTTGAAGCTATTGAAGAATCGGGGGTAGAATGTGGGGTTACCATTAACGTGGTGTCAGATAACGTTGTCGGGGAATGGACCTTAATCGCTCGTTCAACAAGGTTTTCCGAAGCATTCGAACGGAGATTACCTTTCACTATCTACGTCGAAGGTAAAGATATTAATGGATTACAATTATGTTTAAAATGCTACGCGTATCAAGTCACGTCTGGTGATAAGATCATAAGCCGTAAATAATTAATGACAATGAGATTAGTGCAACAAACTTATTGAACTTGGAGATTAATGATAGATCGTTACTCGTTACTTAAAGAAACGGTCGAAGCTTTACCAAACGAGATAATTCTATCTGAAGGAAATGATTTGTACGTCAGGTTGAAATATCCTACTGATCTCCACGAGACTTGCAAACTTATCGGGCCGTTTGGTGTCGAATATCAAGCGGCTGAACTGGATCCGCTTCATGTCGAGGCTTGTGGTTTTGTTAGAAAGAACGTTCAGACATTTAATTCTGGAACTTGGACCATACAATACGGAAATAGAACTGTTTACAAAGCCGAAATATCCGTGACCGGTAACCAAAAGAATCGCTTAAAATTATTATTGCTGCCTTTGTCTGCTAGGTAGCTTTATTTATTCATATATAACCATTTACATTGCATGATCATTTGAACATTACATTTACTGCTTAGCGTCCTGCGAGACCACCCCTATGGTAAGTGAAATGGCATTATCTTAAACTTGAATTCATGAATTTTTTCTCAAATTTAGTCAATCCTGTGGACACCGACACTGGGAGCTTTATGACCACGTTAGACCTGATCAGAGACCGGGCCGTCGATAAGATAGTGGGTCCCACAAACGCAGTATACTGCAGACTTGAAGACCCTCAAGGCTTGGCAGTATTCGACGGTTTCGGCAGATGCAACCTTTCTCTGGATAAGGTGGGCACAGAGCATAACGGAGTGTGGAAAATGTTCGTTGGTAGTTCCGGCAAAGTGCTCACTGAGGACCACCAGCTTTTCATTACCGTTAAGGAATCAGGTTTGGACACCAATGTTTTCATTTTATTGCACACATATTGCACACAAGTCAATTTATTAATATATGTAAATTAAGAAATTTAAATAATCCTGTTCTCCTCTTCTTCCTGCTACATCATCAGATCCTGGTCACTACATAATATGAGACATAAAATGATCGTTAAGACGATTCCAATGAGCCCAACATAACATACAATCACGCCTTTTTCCCGAAGGGGTAGGCAGAGATGTACCCAGGACTCAGCCCCATAGGTGGTACACCCACACTTCCCCAGTATTGGTCCCAAGTTATTGGTCCCATTTAATAGATAGCGAGCCCATTGCCATCTACCAGGCACAGTTCCAGACTCCGGGCAGTTATTGAGATAATTCCTAATGGGAAAATCCAATATTTAACGTCCACTTATCACACCACCACGTCCACGTCAAACCCTTCCTTTTTGGTCGGGAGATAAACATATATTCCAAGATGTGTGTCAGATCAAGGAACTTCAATATTGTCAATAAACATTCCATTGATATAGAATACAGATATTACATTATATTGGCCTAAATTATCTTGCATGTTTGATAGACCACTTATGATGTCACAAACTTTATGCAATAAATCTTAACAATCGTAGATGTATCTTGCACATGAAATCTTCCACAAACTGTTTGAAATGCTAAAATACGTTTTGCTTCGTGATCAAACTGAATATGTAATTTGTTCAACATTAAAAAGTTATATGAAAATGCGGTACATGAAGGAACATTATTTACTTGTATTTATAATCCAGCTCAACTTTAGGACTAATAATTCAAGAACATAATTTTCTGCAGTTATACTGGGATTGCAGATGATGTTACATAAATTGTGTGGTGTGCAGACAAAAAAGAAACTCTCGTAATGAAAATCAATTGAGATTTATGATTATTGAGATTTATGGAAAAAAGTGAAATGATTCCCTACCGCCTCTCCCAGTGGGGATTTTGGCATAAGAAATATAGCCTCCTATTATAACATTCATCGTTATCCTCACCATTTCCTTATCTCATTATCATCATTTTAGCCGTTGGTAATCCACTACTGAACATTGGCCTCCCCCATAAAGGGAGGTTTTGCCAATACTCGACACGTATGGTAGGCAGGTTGTCGAGCGCAGTTCGATGCTTTTTCGCAGAGGACGCTGCTGTCCGTCCTTTGGATCTGATAACCCTCAGCCGGCTCTTACGGCAACGACGGGTAGAGAGGGTGGAGTTAGTTATTCTAAAGCCGGTAACTCCACGGCAAATTCCTTATCTAATAACTAACTAAAGCAACTTTAAATTTAACACAAACAAGCTACTTAATGATTAATACATCATAAAGGTTTGAAATACCCATATAGATACATTATCATAACTTTAAATTATAGAAGGCAAAGCCGTTGTAACAACTCACGTGGAGAAGCAGCGTCCCATCGTGCTTATATCCTGCGCAGTGGAGACCACAGCTCCGATCACAGGTTGCAAGTTCCGCGACCCTCAGGGCAGGATCCTGCTGGCTGCGAACGGCGTCTCTGAAGACCGGTATGTAGTATTCGGCGTGAAATATATATTTGGCATGACATAAAATTCTAAAACTGGTGCACATTACCTGTGACATTACTAAAAATGCAGGCAAGGTCTAAAAGTTTTGCATTGTATGAATATGAAGTAACTTCGTACTTTCTAAAGCTTGAATAATGAGAAGAAGGAAGATAAATACGAACATAAGATAAGATATAAGATTCTCCAGTAAAATTAGTAGCAAGGTCAATTCCTTCCCCTTCTCTCGTTTACATACGCAAGGCTATTCATACACCGCCCCACAATCGCATGCAGACGAATTATTTCTGTGTGAAACACCTTTCGCTTAAAATATAGACTAAGATAAAGGAGACTTAAATTACCGCCGGATATATTGGTACAAGAAAAACAGTTTTATTACAATGCCCTGCTGTTTATATGACGTTTATGTGGTTTCATAACTTGCATTATATAGACTATAATAATTCAATTATGCCTTTCATAATGATATCCAGATTTCAATCTGAGGTGAAGAGTAACGAATGCACTATCCAAATCAATGACCCGCTGGTCAGCGACCTCGGCATGTGGAGGTGTGCCCTCGAGACCTCTGAAGACACCTACTACGGTCACATGGCTGTGCTCTGCCCGTGGACTCTTTCTGACCCTGCTGTTGCCGCTACTATTCAACAAGGTAGGTTTTCATCTACCTATTCTTGAGGATCAGCATCATCATCAGACGTGGGCCGTGAAACCCCCCATGGAAGAAAAACATTATGTGATATTTCAAGGTCTAACTAGGTAGTTAGACCCTACCAAATATAGAGGTCTATATACCTACAAATTGTCAGCTTAATCGGTTCAGTGCTTTTGGCGTAAAAAGATTAGAAACAGACAATAACATTTGCAACATTAAGCAGTCAAAAGAAACGATAAGCTTAATGTAACATATAAATAAAATCTACGCAATACTTCATTGCATTCATCATATAGAGGCTTTTGTTAATACCCACAAATTTTCTTGACTATTACCGTCCGAAAAATCGGAGGCAAAGATGTAACTTGGACCACACTTAGACGGAACGCCTTTAAAAATCGCTAGCATCATTAACCAAAATAGATATGTACTCATAATCATCATTTCTGATTCCAGTGCCCATCCTAAAGGCTGATAGATCTCTGGTGAACGTTGTCGAAGAGAATCCTGCTACCATGTCCTGTTCAGTGGAGGCTCCCATCCGGTACTGCTACTTCAGGTTCTCTAATGGAACCACCTTCACTGTTACACCTGGTTTGTTAACATTTTGATCTACTTCAGCTGACGTTTTCAAATTTTTCTAGGTAGATAAAAGAGATTGAATACAAATCGACAAAAGTTAATGATTGTAGATAACCAATATAGAGGATAATTATGCATGGAAACGGATAAGTAGGCTGGCCTAAAAACTATAATATATATCCGAAAAATGGATATTCGAATCAATAAGACAGAATAGAAATACAAGATGTGTGTTAACTTCAATGCATTTGAATTTCACTTGCCATTATTTATCTTGGAGAACCACAAAGTCTTTCAAAATTGCGCTAAGCTTTCGTATTCACATGAATTATCATAATAGATAATGTAATAAATAACAAACTTCAATTCCCAGCTACAAGTTCATCAGCCATGCAGTACGTAGGCGCAGGGTTTGATGCTGGTGAATGTGGAGTCAGATTCACTAACATGTGGGCTTCTGACTCCGGCCGCTGGAGCTGTCACGTCGGCCTTGTTGGAGTGCATGAGGAAGAACGGGCTGAGTTCCAAACTACTGTGCATGGTACGTTAAAATGTTGTATTAAGTCTTAGAAAAATCGTAGTCTAATAGGTGTGTAAATTGGCATTCGGGCCAATTATGACCTAAGTACAAAATACCTAAGGCCTCTAAGTATCTTTGAAAGCGGAGTGGTCGCGTAAAGTTCCCACAAATTTGCGACGATCGTGTTTATCTCGTTTTACAAAATAACTGACAATAGCAATAGTTGATATTAGGTATGCTATCAATGTTTTGTTTCTCCACTATCTGAGTAATCACCTGATTAGGTACCTAAAGCTCTTCTGCTAATTTCAGCGTGTTGCCTCAGATCAATTTTGCTAATTAATAATTTTATAAGAGGAATTCCCACTTGATCAACCATAATTGGTTAATAGGTTGACCAAAAATAAATAGGATTTCTCGGTTTTTTTCTCATCATCATAATCATCATCTCGGCCATTGGAAGTCCTCTGCTGGACATAGGCCTCTCCCACAAGATGGGGTTTTGCCAATCGCCACGCTCACCACGCTGGGCAAACGGGTTGGCGAGCGCAGCTCGATGGTTTTACGCAGAGGACATTGCTGCCCGTTCTCTACGGCTCATAAACCACAGATAGAGAGGTTGGGGTATTTTAGCCAATAGCCGGTAACCCCACAGCGGTTTTCTCTAATGAGCCTATATAGTCTGTTTTGTAATCGTTTCCAGAGCGTATGTCCGTGAACCACTACTACACTCACGGCAACGTGATGACCGTCGAAGGGATGGTGTACGAGAACCGCGAGCTTGAGTACTGCCGCTTCGTCAGAATCGATGGATTTGGTAAGATTGAAGTTCTTTCCTCTTAAACAATGATACAAGAATTCTGGGACTGTATAGGCCCTATACTATAGGGGTAGGGAAATTTTTATATACTAGTCCTATGGACCTTGGGCTCGATTGTATAAAACTTGAACTAAGTTTGACGGTGTATAAATTGAGCTCCATTTTTGGAATATCAGTCAGTGTTATGTCAGTGAAAAGTTCATATTACTAGTTATAGGAAAATCGGAATAGATCCAAGCCTTATAATTTTCGAGTTGTACCTGTATTGACATATCACTGATGGTGGTGACTATATTATTGAGATAATATTAAATGTAAAGACTAAATTCGACCCACTAGTTCTTTGTAAACGCATTTATCATTAGCGTTCTCAGAAACCTCAAGGGCTTCAACGGTAATGCTGATCATGTATTTATTCCATTAGGGAAATGTTCTCAATAGCACTTGGTTCTGTGCCCGGTTGGTGGCTCGCCCCCTATTACATAGTACTTAAAACATACCTGGCGAAGTGTGGGTGTACCTTGGGTACATTTCTGCCTAACCCATCGGGGAAACAAGGATTAATGTTATATAATTATGTTATCAAAAATTATGCTAATGTCCAGGTTTCACCACGGACAGCGTACCCAGCCATTACACAATGACCGGACTGCTAGCCAACGGAGAATGTCAGTTCACGGCTAGAGACCCGACCATCTTGGACCTGCACCCTTGGACCGTGGTGGCCAAAATTCGTGGCCAAGATGTGGAGATCGCTAGAGATACCATGGATGCCATCCTACTGTCTCCTCCCACTACTCCCGCACCAGCACCCGAGCAGGAGTTTGAACAAGGAATGTTCAAAGCAAATAGAGGACGTAAGTGTTCCTTGTACGTAGGGTTCGTGGTTAATGTGATAAGTACACGACTGTTTTCAATAACTCCCAACGGATCTTATTTCTCCTTCCCCTCGGGAAATTCGAGTAAATCTACCCGTTTTTGATTTTCAGTCTACTGCATTCCCACTATCCCCACCATACACTACCTATATATAAATATAGGTAGTGTATGGTGGGGTACAGTGTAACACGGGGTACAGTGTAACACGGGGTACAGTGTTACAATGCATATATCTCTCCATCTCTGTCTTTCACTTTGAGAGTATGTAGACACAGTTTTGACAATGTATATAAAAAATTGCCATCATAAAACAGTTGTCATTGCCATAGTCTGTTCCGCGTTGCAGAATTATCAACAAAAATCTTATTTGTGTGCTAAAACGAAGTATGTACGTTATTCTTTTTCATTTCTTTCCTGAAGTATTATGTTTAATATAATATGGTTTGCCTCGGGCGAAAGCACGACTGCCGATCATGAGGTCCCGGGTTTGATCCCCAGGTCAGGCAGTGTTAAATATGTGTTGGTTTTTTCCATCACATATATTTTAAAAACTGCCTAGAATCTGGAACTGGCCGGTGCCCGGTAGACGGCAATAGGCCAGCCCCCTATTACAAGGGACCAATAGTATACTGGCGAAATGTGGGTGTACCTACTATGGGACTGAGTCCTGAAACCTCTGCCTACCCCTTCAGGCAAAAGGCGTGACTGTATGTTATATTATGATATAATATAGATAGCAATTTTCTCGGGAGATATAGGTATTATTTACAAGTACCTACTTATATAATATTTTCTATCATAACATAAACATAACATACATTCACGCCTTTTTCCCGAAGGGGTAGGCAGAGGTGTACCCAGGACTCAGTCCCATAGTAGATACACCCACATTTTCTATCATAATTATGTATTTGGTATAAATTTACAAAATTCTGGTTTTAGAAGGTACTCTTGTACCATACCTTGTACATATACAATTAAAACCAAGAAAGAGTCTCAAATCCCACCACCATAAAGTTCCTTTACTTTCTTCCCAATTTTTTAATTTTCGTTTTATATTTCCAGTGCAAATCTTCTTCTACACCTTCATGTCAGTCCTCCTCTTGGCCATAGTCCTGAGCATATGTATGGGCCCCAAGAAGCACCGCGAGTGGACCTACCAGCGCGCCTCCGTCATCCGCACCAGTTTCTCTAACAGATTCCGGAAGGAACCTCCCATGCACACCAATCCTCGCGTTTAAACTGACTTCTATTAAGAATTAGGCAGTTGTTCAGATTTTAAAGAACTTAATAACACGCTAAGTACATTGTAACGAACAGGTACCTTGCGACGTCATACCAATAACGGGTCGAACACACCAAATCTGTCTACGGTTAAATTATGTCGGGCGGTGCGGCGTTTGATGAAAAAAAGAAAAGAAACGTAAAATCTAAACTCAGACGATCGAATCTAATATTCGAAAAAATTTGGTGTAGGTATATAATATACGAAGGAACCATCTCAGTTATGAACAACTGATAAATTAGTCTGAACTGTGCTGTTATCATAATAATTATCAAATAAACCTGCGGCGCTACAAAGATCTTTTGGCAGTTTATTGGAGAGCGCTGTTGGAAGTTGAAAAGTGTTGCAGAATGATGTAACTTCATAGAGGATAGTTAAAATTTTGACCACACGCCTCAAGATCCTTGTCTCGCTGTAATTAGTTATTTTCATTTTGTTATGCAGACCTACGAATGGGTTTTTAGCTGTGACTTCATCAATTTTGATGTGGTGGTCTGTTCTAATCAAAAATATCCCGTTATTTTGTACATATTTTGTAAATAAATTCTGAATTTATATAATAAATTTCCTTAGCGTTTTAATCATATACCTTTTCCTACTTACATATCAAATTATAGTATACTCATACATACCAATACATATTACAAGGAAGTAAGATAAAATAAGTTGATATAGCAGTGGCGGATTCACACATTTGCCGCCAGTAGGCTAAATAATAATAGTACTACGTAGTTTCAGTTTTGTAGGCCGCAGAACTGCTACGCCATGCACTATGTGCTACGCTCTGTCTCTGAGTGTGAGGAGGTTATCAATCTGACCGTATGTTGCTGTTGTTTTTGTATGATTTTCAGATATTCTTGTTTCCGATTATATTTATATGTGTTTGTTAAATACTTAGAGAATCTACTTGGTTTCACAATAAATTGTTTATCGAAAAACTCGACAGAAAAAAATTCTTCATTTTATTTGGAAAATAAATTGGGGCGAGGGGGCCTCCGCTCCTTTGTTGCCCCGAGGCCTCTGGACCTCTAAATCCGGCCCTGTTTGTAATTAGGTATGAATCGATTATGATGATTCATTTCTTGATTGGTAAATGTAGGTCAATCTAAGAATAATAACTATTTCAATGGTCCCATATAAATTTGATGAAACATTTAAAAAATGGGGTATATTTTAGTAAATGTATGGAAATTAAAACGTTTACAGTGACCAATGGAATGTTAATAACGAAATACGCATGATAATTAATTATCTGTGCGTTCACCTAAATTACTCGATAAAATTTAATAAAGATAACGACTAAGAAAGATAAATACGGTAAAACGATAAAGTAATGTCTTAATAATCGATAACATAGTCACATCAGTTTTGTTACAAATATTTAACAATGTTGGTGACCGTGATTTTGGGAATTTGTTTACTTTTTGGTGTGAATGGTAAGCTATTTTTATAATGATCGTTATATAATACGTTCAGTATAAAATCCAACAGAGCTGGTTTTTTAATACACTGCTAGGATTATTATTAATATCTGGATGACCGAGCTTTGCTCGGTATTTTTTTTTTTTTTAATAAAATGACATTTTTTAAAAATTATTCCTAGCTAGATCGATTTATCGCCCCCGAAACCCCCTATATACTAAATTTTATGAAAATCGTTGGAGCCGATTCCGAGATTCCAATTATATACAAGAATTGCTCATTTAAAGATATAATAAGATAGATGAATTACTAATTATGTCCGGGGTCCGACCCACGTGTGTCGGAATACACGTTGTAAAATGACGCGTGTTGAACACCTGCGTCAACCAACCATGAAAGTAATTAATTAAGACGTTCCGGACCCCGAGATCAATAAAAACACAAACCTTATCCTATTAAATATCTATTAATGTTTTAAATGCAAATGTTTGTCTATATTATTTATATTAAATGTTATAAATCACATATTATTATTTTCTAAATTAGTACTATGCGCACTTTATGTTTAGTCAACTAAGCACTAATTAATTAAATGATGTAAATACTTCACTTTCGCAGTCAAACAATTTGTAACCGTGATTTATGTCAAATAAATTATTTTAATTTTCTTTTTTTTTTTTCATAAATTAGATTGTGTGTTTGTTTGTTAATTCTTCACAAACTGCTGAACCAATAAGGTTGAAAGATAGTATGTAGGAGTTTTAGCACATAGAACTGATGGCCGATGTGGCTGCAAGGTTCCTGAATATGGACCACAAACCGGTAAGCGCATGTGGGACGTCCACTCACATGGACGGACGATCTAGTAAAGATAGCAGGAACACGTTGGATACAAGCCACTGGATGGAAACCCCATAGATTTCTATCTCCAGCAGTGCAATTCCTAAGGCTTAGATGATGATCATAATGTAGGATACTATTCAGCGGGTAAACACGATCATAACTATTATCTGACACCGTACGAATATGACAGAATTTTAGAACCTTCTGTGTAAGAGTAGAAAAATACCTAAAGTTTGGTTCCGTTAAGTATCGCGTAACTAAGATCAGTTTTCTATTCAGGCAATAAGATAGCTGGTGGTGTCGTACCAGAAGCCCAGAAGTACCCATTTGCTGCTTCTCTCATCACCAACAATGGACAGGGCACCTCTTACAGTCATGCGTGTGGTGGTGTCATATTGACTGCCAACGCTCTGTTGTCGGCCGCTTCATGTTTCTACACGGAGTTGAAGTGAGTATTTGAATATAAATTGATTGATTAATTAATTAACATATTTTTTTTTTTTTTATTATCCTACCTCCGATTTTGTAGGCCGAGACCTGTTCTACCCTATTTCCTTTCATACCAGTTCTCGCTTTTGCTATCTCTCGTACTTTCATTCCGCATACTTATTGTTCTTTCTGTCATCCATCATCTTTCGTACTTTAATTACCTATTCCTATGCTTCTTATTTCTATTTTATTTATGTATTTACAGACACTTCAACACTAGGGGAGGGAAGGGAACATGGGATAATTTTTATTTGTACATTTTATCAACTATTAAACACATTTAAATATCTATCTTAAACTATTAAGTTCCTAGTTTCCTTAATTTACATAGTTTAGTCACGCGATTGCCTCAGTGGCGTACTGAACCCAATCTCGGCTGCTGATCATGAGGTTCTGGGTAATCGATCCCCAGGTCAGGCAAAGTGTTAAATAGTGGATTTTTCCATTAGGAATCTCAATAAAAACCTGGGTTCTAGAACTGTGCCCGGTAGATGGCAATAGGCTCGCCCCTATAACATGGGACCAATAACATACTGGCGCAATGTTGGTGTACCGCGACGATGGTACTGAGTCCTGGGAAACACCTCTGCCTACCCCTTCGGTATAAAGGCGTCATTGTAAGTTTGTTATGTTATGTAAACGTAGCCTTATTCTCATTCAGCTTCTAAACATGAATTTAACTCCTCAGTATTAACCCTGCGAGTTGGTGGCGCGTTCGCGTGGGGTCGAACCTCAGCAACTCTGGCGGAACAATCTACACCATCAACCGCATTATACCACACACGGACTTCTCCCCAGCTACCTCAGCGAATGATATCGCTGTTCTAAGGACATCCTTAACGATGGTCCTGGTGCCAGGCTCTGTGGAGATAGCCAGGATATCGGGAGCTGCGTATACTTTTACTATTAATCAGCAGGTTTTGGCTATTGGATGGGGTGCCACATCGGTAAGTTTTTTAATAGAATGTCTTTGATTTTGCTACAGACTGTTACACAAAAGGTGCATCTACCTCTCAAACTGAGCAACCATAGATATTGACAGATCTCCGCTTCGGCTCCGAAAAGATACCGCTGTCATACTTATTGTCAAATGCGGCAACTTAAATTATGCCAAATTGGCGTAATCGAGCCTTGTCCGACATAAATTTCACGCACACGGGCACTCCATGCAAATTATTTTTACGCACACAAGCAATGTTTTCCGCACACTACTTACTATGTATATAGGTACCTATAATAAGGTCTTTGGAAAATCCTAGCTATTGACTTAAAGAAAATGGGCTTCTCGAAAATGGAAAGCTCAAATTAGATCCCATTAGGTCCACGTACGTCAGTAAAGTTAATTGTCTCGGTCGCACTTCGGTCTTACGTACGTCTTTCTATCTTTGTTATTACAAATTGCACGCGCCAATTGTTGAGTACCGTAAAACCCTACAACTTTGCCCACTTTTTTCAATAAAATTAAGATATCTCATGTTTTTTCTACTGACGCATTGGTATTTTTCGCTATAGTCTGCAACATTGGGATGATGTGCATGGATTAGAA
This sequence comes from Hemistola chrysoprasaria, assembly GCA_947063395.1. NCBI lineage: Eukaryota > Metazoa > Arthropoda > Insecta > Lepidoptera > Geometridae > Hemistola > Hemistola chrysoprasaria. The sequence goes on along the minus strand of OX346727.1, from coordinate 5,200,758 downwards.
TAGTGTTTATATTTTTAGGACGATATTTATTACATGATTTCGATGATTTTGATGGCGGGCGAAGTTACTCGACTTTTAGCCAACATTACCCATGTCGTTTTTTTTAAGGAAATTATAACTTTAAGATCAATGTTATAAGAACTAGTATAAACTTCAGGGCAATTTAGACCGTTTTCTTTCAAATTCCTACTAATACAGACAAAACTTTCCTCATAAAATGAGTTGGCAATGTTACCCGGGTATTTCGCAAAAAATTTGCCCGCAAAATTAAGCCCCTCACTCAGCAATTTATGACAGGATACTGAATGAAGTTGGCTGCAGACGCTATAGACAGTGATACCAGAAACATAATCTAGTTTCTACCAAAAATATTAATGCTGCCATAATGCAAGAGATTTTTTTCCTAAAAACGATTTTCCTTAAAAAATGCATTTTGGGCAAAGATACCCCTGGAGGCAAAGTTGTAGGGTTTGACGGTAAGCGCTTGGAGAACGTACCCTATCTTCCCTTTTCTTTAAATCAGTGGTACGTAATGTAATATTTACCAAAATATTTCAGAACCAAGACTCAACAACATCTCCGGAGCTGCGCGAAGTTCAGATCTGGGCGATAGACCAGACGACCTGTTCCAACAGGTGGAGCGATCTCGGCTTCACTGTCACCGCCAATATGGTCTGCGTCGGCTGGCTCGATGTCGGAGTGCGAGGACAATGCTCGGTCAGTAGAATATTCATTTATGTATATAACATGATATATAATCATTTACATCTATATTTTGTATATTATGGTAAGTACTATAGTTAAATGCCAAAAAACGGTACCATATGAACAATGACGTTGAATTGCTTTCTTAGCTTATTAGCCACAAAATAAGAATTGAATTGAATTGAATCAATAAAACTTCGCTTACGAAATAAGCAAATAATGTTACTATACCCCATCAAGTCTAAAAAGTACCGTTTGACAGTTATTGACTGATCTTATTTTGCCTTGTATAAAAGGATTTGAATTAAAATTTTGTGATTAAGAATTGTACATCTTGGGATAAAATTCATAATTCCATGGTTTTACGACGTGTGAGTTGAGTTACGCCTATATGCAAAGTTATTAAAAGTATGAAACGTCAAACGGTACTCCTAAGATTTGATGAACTATAATTAGACTTGAAAAGGTCCATGTGGTCGCGCTTGGACTTAGAATTGAAAAAAAATACGTACATATAGGTACGGTTTGTATACTTTTTTCCGGATATTCCCAAGGGAACGAAGATTACGCGGGTGAAACCGCGTGGCACAGCTAGTAATAGTTACTGTGTGTCAAGCTACGAGTAGTCTAATTTGACGGGATGAAAATGCTGAAACCTCAGCTGAAACTCAACTCTATATTATAGAGTTGAGTCAACTCTATAATATAGTTAAATCAAATCCCGTCAAATTAGACTACTCGTAGCTTGACATACATTATCTATTACTAGCTGTGCCCCGCGGTTTCACCCGCGTAGTCTTCGTTCCCGTGGGAATGTCGGGATAAAAAGTCTCTATACTCTATGTGTTATTCCAGGGTCTACACCACATACCAAATTTCAGCCCAATTCGGTTCAGTAGTCCATCCTCACAAATTCTCGCATTTATAAATTTATAAACATAAACATACATTCACGCCTTTTTTCCCGAAGGGGTAGGCAGAGGTGTACCCAGGACTCAGTCCCATAGTAGATACACCCACATTTCGCCAGTATGTTATTGGTCCCATGTAATAGGGGGCGAGCCTATTGCCATCTACCGGGCACAGTTCCAGACTCCAGGCAGTTATTGAGATAATTCCTAATGGAAAAATCCAATATTTATCACTTTGCCTGACCTGGGGATCGAACCCGGGACCTCTTGATTGGCAGTCGAGCATGCGCCCTCTACGCCACAGAGGCAGTCTAGTATAAATTTATAATACTTATAAAGTAGGATTGACAAAGCCCACAAGCGCCTAATCGAAAAGCCATAGACGTTGTCACTCCGTTATATTAAAAGTTTAACTTAAAAAGACTCGCGGCCCGCTCAAAGCGTTGTGAACTCCGAAGAATAGTTACTTCTGCATGAGCAAACTAACACCGAATCTGCTGACCATGTTTCATGAGACGGGCTATAGCCAATTTTCTAAATCATCCTAATTATGAGAGTAGGGTACTTATCTTTTTTGTAACGATAATATTATTAGTCACAAAAGTTGTAGTGGTAGGCCTCTTTTGCAGGAGACTGCCTGGGGAAGTATCACACCTTTGCCAGTTATTCATCCGCCAAGCAAGTAATGTGCAAACGTTACTGTGTTCCGGTCTGAAGGGCAATATTACCAGCGAAATTACTGGGCATGACGTATTTCAACAACTTATATCTCAGGGTGACAGGCGTAGTGCAGTGCCGCCCAGAATTTTGAATTTTATAACACTGGGTGGCACTGTGTCTGATATGGGCAATCATGATGCTTACCATCAGGCACCTGACTTGCTCGTCTTGATCGCTCGCTATCATAAAAAAAAAACTAATACAATGCTCATCTTCCAGGGTGACAATGGCAGTCCACTGTTGGATATAAATGGGGGCTTCGTAATCGGTGTGTTCTCCCGGTCCAACGGCTGCGCCCAGGGCTGGTACCCGGACGTTAATACTAGGGTTGCCCCTTATATCAACTGGATCGTTAGTGTGGCTTATTAATAAACTTTATAATAAACTTTTTTATATTAGCTTCGAGTGTTTTAGTATCCCCCTGTAATGTAAAGGTCTGTAGGTTTAGTATGTTATTGGTATCAGTCGTATATGAGTCTTGTATACAAATTATTTGGCAAGACCCCATAAGTACCAACACCCCAAAATAAAAAAAAAACAGGAAAATGAAGTCTCACTACAAAAAATAGTGAACGTGGCTAGAAATGGAACAACATTTTCCGACATACTAAGTCACTCTCAAACACCAGAACACAAAGATACAAGCGCCCTCACATGTATTTAAACAGACTATGAGTTAGATTCAAATTAATTTCACAGAACGTAAGCAATCAAGTGAAGTGAAACGGCAGCACAAATACAAGTTTTGAACATTTCAATAATTAACCGAATGCAAATATATATTTTATGGACATGACTGATGATAACAGCCACGAATTTTCACGTTTTTCAGCGTTTCATGTTGTACAAACGTGTTCATTGTTAATTTTAAATGAGCGTAGAGAATTGTGTTATATCTTTTACTAGACTCTTGTATACTTACCTATAATATTATAATCTACTTTTTTATTTTATTTTAGTTTTATTTTAGTGAGTGATAAGACGAGCAAATCAGGTGCCTGGTGGTAAGCAGTAAGCATTATGATTGCCCATATCACAGACACAGTGCCACCCAGTGTTTTAAAATTCTACGCGACACTGCACTGCGCCTGTCACCCAGAGATATGAGTTGTTGAATCTCGTAATGCCCAGTAATTTCACTGGTAACATTGCCCTTCATACCGGAACACAGTAGGTAATGTTTGCACATTACTGCTTGGCAGATGAATAACTGACAAAAGTGTGGTACTTCCCCAGGCGGCCCCCTGCAAAAGAGGCCTACCACTACAAAAATAGCTTCTAGTGTTAACTTGTTAACTTGTTCTACCAATCATAAAACCACGCCTTTTTCCCGAAGGGAGGAGGTGTACCCTGGATTCAGTTTCATATTTAGGTAGGTACACTCACATTTCGTCAGTTACGATTTTGAAGTCCCATGTAATAGGAGGCGAGCCTATTGCCATCTACCAGGTAAAGTTTCAGACTCCATGCTGTCATGGTGGAAATACATAATGGAAAAATCCAATAATACTTTTTCCTCACCTGGGTATCGAACCCGGGACCTCATGATCGGCAGTAGCGCTTGCTTACCACCACACCACCGAAACAGTCTACTAATCGATGAGTACGATGACCCTTGCTGCTGCCAGTGACCCCGTATTCTATATAATGATACTTAAAAATATACATGTCTTTGTACATACATACATACTGACTCCTTGTTCTCTTTGGGGTAGACAGAGACTATTTCTTTCCATTTGCTACGAACCTGACATACGGCTTCCGCTTCTTGAATTTCATGACATTCTACATACATGCTCGTCGGTTGTAGGTACTTTTAACCTGGCCTCTCCATACTAGGTCAACCTCTACCAAAAGCTGTATTTAAAGTGTGAGGAAAAGTGTGATATGGCAACACTATAGGCGGTCTAGCTATACCGCATAATTGAGTCCTCGCCTGCGGGGTACAGGGGCGGCGGGGGTCCTACGCACCTTATCCCGCAGGCGAGGACTCTGACGTATTAAAAGATGTAGTGACAACGATAGAGAAAGGAATGTTTGGGTGGTTCGGACATGTGGAGAGGATAGAAGAATATGATAGGATGTTGACAAATGAGATTTATAAGAAGAGTGTATTATCAGGTCGTTAGAAAGCGACGTAGGCGTACTTTTCATGAACTAAGTTTATATTGTTTTAAGGAAAGGTCATATTATAACAGCGCGGGAGTGGTGAGAGTAGATCACACGCTGTCGGAGCCCTTTAGTTTCGAGAAAGGCGTACGTCAGGGCTGTATTCTGTCACCCATTCTCTTCAATGTCTACGGGGAATACATAATGAGGCGCACGTGCGAGGAATGGGATGGAGGAGTGCGTATCGGTGGCGTAAAAGTAACTAACCTCCGCTACGCTGATGACACGACTCTCTTAGCCGCAAGTGAGCAAGAGATGGTAGCCCTGTTAAGGAGAATGGAGCTCATTAGTGAGGAGCTAGGTTTGTCCATAAATAGAGGCAAGACCAAGCTTATGATAGTGGACCGTGCGAAAGAGCTAGAACCCATTGGGACTTTAAATCTGGACATAGTAGACGACTTTATATACTAAGGTTCCAGCATCAGCAACGACGGTTCCTGTGAAGTGGACGTGCGTAGGCGCATAGGCATGGCGAGAAACGCCATGTCTCAACTTGACAATATCTGGAGGAATCGAAAAATCACGCTAAGCACAAAGAAAAACCTCGTTCGCACATTGGTGTTTTCGATCTTCCTCTACGGCGTTGAGACATGGACGTTAAGAGCAGCTGACCGCAACCGCATAGTCGCCTTTGAGATGTGGTGTTGGAGGAGAATGCTGCGGATACCCTGGACAGCACACCGGACCAACGCATCTATATTGAAACAACTCCAGATCACGACGAGACTGACAGCCTGTTGGTGCAGACGGTAGTAACTCTGCTTTCTGTGCCGCAGGCCCCGGGTTCGATCCCCGGCCAGGTCAAACATTTGTGTGCATGAACATGTCTGTTTGATCTGTGTCTGGGTGTTATAATCGTATTTAAGTATGTATATCAGTCATGACTGCCTCGGTGGCGTAGAGGGCGCATGCTCGACTGCCAATCAAGAGGTCCCGGGTTCGATCCCCAGGTCAGGCAAAGTGTTAAATATTGGATTTTTCCATTAGGAATTATCTCAATAACTGCCTGGAGTCTGGAACTGTGCCCGGTAGATGGCAATAGGCTCGCCCCCTATTACATGGGACCAATAACATACTGGCGAAATGTGGGTGTATCTACTATGGGACTGAGTCCTGGGTACACCTCTGCCTACCCCTTCGGGAAAAAAGGCGTGCATGTATGTTATGTATATCAGTCATCTGGTTACCATAGTACAGGCTTCTAGCCTAGTTTGGGACCACGTGACCGTGTGTGGAAGTTGTCCCATATTATATTATATTATTTATTATAGACTATCGACCACATGTCTCCAGAGGATACTCGAGTACTTCGGCGATATAGCAAGGAAGGAGGGTGATAACCTGGAGAAGCTCATGGTAACAGGTAAAATCGAAGGAAAGAGATCCCGAGGTCGTAGTCCGATGCGTTGGTCTGACCAGATCCGCGCCACTCTTGAAACTCCCGTGCACGAGGCTCTAAAAATCGCCGCCAACCACAGATCAGAGAGGTCATCTCCTCTGTGCCGCCAACAGATCGACATGGCGCTCCATTGTAAAGGACCGCATCCTAGGAAGGGGTCACGACCCCCAGTAATGGGGAATACGATTCAAAGAGGAGGAAGAAAAGGTCAGGTAAGGCCAGGTCTAAAGTATACCCACAACCTACTAGCATGTATGAGGAATGTGATGAATATGGTAGAAGGGAAAGTCGTATGTCAGGATCGTAGCAAGCGGAGAGACTAGTCTCTGCCTACTCCAATGGGAACAAGGCGTGACTGTATGTAAGTCGTATGTATGTTAAATTTAATGCATGTTATTTATAAGTTTGTTATGTGCAGATCTAGATGTACGAGTAGGTAACTTGTTGTTTTTTCCTGAATGATTGTTTCCTGTAGGTATATCTATATTATATACAACTAATAATTAACCTCTCGAACGGGTAAATGGAGCACCAAATCACACTAGTCATTACTCTGACTGACTCTGATTGTGGCAACAGAGATTTGTAACGCAGAACTTTTTATTTTTTTACTTTACTTCTACAACTCGCTAGCTTCAGTACGTTGTATAAGTAAATTAAACTAGGGTATTATTCTATTTATTATTAAATTTTTGTGCTGTCTGTATAGAAAAAGCAACTGTGGTAAAATAACAATAATTGAATAAAACGGTGGCGATGTAACAATACAAAATTAGGACACAACACATTTTTTTGCGTGGCGGTTTAAGTTTCTGACGAAGTAACAACAACCCCGTACATTATAGTTCAATACTACGTGCAAAATTTCAGCTTCGGTCCAAGGATTAGGGCTGGGCGTTAATAAGCCAGTGTGCCATTGAGACTAGTGACAAAATAACAAAAGCACTTAACTTCCTGCGACGACTGTGCGAGATAACTTTGTGACGAAATAACGACCTATTCAAGCAGTCAGGACTTTGATTTTTAAATGTACCTACTAAACTAAACAAATTTTGTCTCCGTGAGATTACGGGTTGAAAAAGCCTATCTTATTCCTTATCTATAACATAGTGAAAAACGATGTGCCAAATAGTGATCTAAGTTTTCGCGATTAAATAGAATGAATTCAAAATAACCCGTTAAAATTTAAATTCAATACATGCAACATTTCAGCATTTCATGTACAACAAGAGTTAGGATTGGACGTTGATGAGTGTAGTGGGTCAATCAATAGTCAATCCATTTGATGTTATATGTAGGCAAAGATAAGTCGAAATCCATATCTTTAAGTGTGAAATCCTTCCAGTTTTTTATTTATTTATTCAGCGCGATATCAACGTGCCGTGCGTCTGGTTACACTATCAGTCACGTTACGACATTTGCGAGATGTTCTCGTCCGCCCTTATTGCTTGGATAATGTGTTCACTGTGCGAAGCCATCGTGGTTAATAAACAATATCGGGATATCGTTGGTAAGTACTATCACACGCATAATTAACCCAGCTATGCCCCGCGGCTTCACCTACAGATAAGTAGTCACTTGTTATTCCAGTGTCAAAACTATCTACGAGCAATATAAGTACCACATTTCAGCGGAATCGGTTCAGTAGTTTTGGTTTGAAGAGGTAATAAGTAATAAATAAACACGTAAAAACGTTCAAACGCATTGGTCTGTAAGACATGAAGGTTGCAAGACTATTTGAATAAAATATAGGATACTTTTCAGCGATCCAGTGTACACCGTAGATATGGATCTAAATCGATCCCGCGAGTGTTAATATAACTTCACGTGTCAAGTGACTGAAATTAACAAACCTGTGCGCTGTAATTAATTCCGTGCTACAATTTTTGTCACAAAGTTAGGCAAAGTGTAGTTTTCCATTTTGGCCACATTATACATTATACATAGTAGGTGTATACGGCCGGCGTAACTTGGCGAGTCTGAACATAGGCTCTACGAACTTAAGTGCGTGTAAACTCGTAAAGAAAACTGAAACTGAACTGAAGTGAACATTCCATTTACAATATTTTGTAGTGGTAGGTCTCTTTAGCAAAAGGCCGCCTGGGGAAGTACCACACCTTTGCCAGTTTTTCATTCGCCAAACAGTATTGTGCAAACATTACTGTGTTCCGGTCTGAAGGGCAATGTTACCAGCGAAATTACTGGGCATGACGAGATTCAACAACTCATATCTCAGGGCGACAGGCGCAGTGCAGTGCCGCGCAGAATTTTGAATATTAAAACACTGGGTGGCACTGTGTCTGATATGGGCAATCATGATGCTTACCATCAGGCACCTGATTTGCTCGTCTTGTTACTCATTATCATAAAAAAAAATATTTTTATCTGGCAATAACAGTTTTCTTCAAAGGTTTACACGCGCTAAAGTTCGTAGAGCCTAATGTTCAGGCTCGCCAAGTTACGCCGGCCGTATTGTATAAGTACCTGTGAAGTGGACTCCTTTTCCGCACTTAGACTCTAATCTGGTCCGTTGTGCGTTGTGTATAAGTACCTATAGTATATACGTAAAAACAGTAGGTATAGAAGCCACTTGAGGCAGCCTCGAGTCGAGCGAGTCTCTCAATAGGATATGCGCAGCTGTAGATGGGTTTTAGAAATCATTCAATATTGGAATCGTCGCGCCCGTGGTTGCAATAATCGAATTCGCTAGTTCTTGATAAGTTAGTAATTTCACTAAATGAACAGCATGAAAAATACAATGAAATTTTATGTGAAAACCTAGTCTTTTAAATTAATTTTCATTAAGGATTTAAGCCAGTTGCGTAGCTAATTTACATCTCCCTATCCATCACTTATATGTGTCGCAGTAAGCAGGTTAAACATAGGTTTAACCTATGTTTGTTGTATGGAAGTACCACACCTTTGCCAGTTATTCATCCGCCAAGCAGTAATGTGCTAACATTACTGTGTTCCGGTCTGAAGGGCAATGTTTCTAGCGAAATTACTGGGCATGATGAGATTCAACAACATATCTCTGGGTGACAGGCGCAGTGCAGTGCCGTGCAGAATTTTGAATATCAAAACACTGGGTGGCACTGTGTCTGATATGGGCAATCATGATGCTTACCATCAGGCACCTGATTTGCTTGTCTTGTCATTCATTATCATAAAAAAAAGGTTATTGTAAAGTTAATTGGTTTAACTCAGCCTTAAATATTCACAATCGTTAACAGATGTGTAAAACGTTTTCAATTAACCATGGTTAAACAAAAGAGCGTTAAATAGACGTCTTTCATTACACGTAATGTTTTCAGTTTTTAAACCCAAGGTCGCTTGAACGTTATGTTAACAAATGATAATACTTTTATATTTACTTTATTTTAGTATAATATAGTTATTAGATTAACATTTGTTCGTTTTATATTTTTCGTCACAAGTTTTTGTAGTAATACCACACCCCGGACACCCGACTATATCCCATATAAAGTCACGATATTAACTATCTAACATAACATACATTCACGCCTTTTTCCCGAAGGGGTAGGCAGAGGTGTACCCAGGACTCAGTCCCATAGTAGATACACCCACATTTCGCCAGTATGTTATTGGTCCCATGTAATAGGGGGCGAGCCTATTGCCATCTACCGGGCACAGTTCCAGACTCCAGGCAGTTATTGAGATAATTCCCAATGGAAAAATCCGATATTTAACACTGCCTGACCTAGGGATCGAACCCGGGACCTCTTGATTGGCAGTCGAGCATGCGCCCTCTACGCCACCGAGGCAGTCCTCTAATACACATACACTGCACACATGGAGTTTTGTACACGCGCTAGAGTATGCGTGAGGAGATTTCCCAGCGAAGCGGGGCTCGTGGAGAGCTGAATCTCACTCGCGGGGTTGGGAAGGCCGATTAGTGGGCGGATGACAGTGTCCATTCTATACGTAGTATCATTCTCTGTTCTGTGGTAATACTTTCTTAAAAAATATAGGCCAGCCTTTATCACTCATCACGATTTTACTATTACTCGAATATATGCTTTTTATGGCCTTTTTACCTATATGAAGAACTAGCTGCGCCCCGCAGTTGTACTCGCGTAGTTTTCTAGTTTTGGCGTGAAAGAGTAACAAACATCCATCCATACATCCTCACAAACTATCGCATTTATAATTTTAAATTATTTAAAATGCTGAAAAATTATAGATTTAACTCGAGGTTGGCGCTAGTGGAGTAACGCTAATGGATTTAATAAAATAAACATAACAGTTAGATAAACACCTCAATCCAATTACTTGAATGTGTTTATTTTATATCTAGCTGTGCCCCGCAGTTTCACCCGCGTATAGTTCGACACAAAAGAGTAGAAAATAATGGGGGCGCCACTGTCTCTTACTAGAGTAAGTTCGTTCCGATGGGAATATCGAGATAACAAATAATCTGTGTTAATCCAGAGTTTAAACTATCTACATATCGAATTTCAGCCCAAACGTTTCAGTAGTTTTGACGTGAAAGAATAACAAACAAACATCGATCCAACCATCCTCATAAATGAATATAAAAAAAATGATTATTAACCATTGGTGGCGTACTCATTTGCAAGCCCTATCGATCATGAGGGTACGAGTCCCAAGGCAAAGTGGTTTGGGATTCTCAATTAGGAATATTCTCAATGTCGCCTGGAGTCTGACGTTATCTGGAGTTATAGACTCGCCCCCTGTTACATTGGAATTAAAAAGCATAACTGGCGAACTGTGCGTGTACTGTGTACCCACTATGGGGACAGGATCCTGGTTACACCTCTCCCTACGCCTTCGGGAAAAACGCGTGATGTTACATAATGTTCTCAACCCAAATTCATGTGTTTATTTAATATTTTTCAGCCAAATCTAAAATAGAACTGACACCTATATTGATATCATGTAAATTGAACGACATGGCCGTGATATCTATCCCCACCGTCGACTGCGAGAACCCTTTGTACTATTTGTACAAGCCTAACGGAGATCCTATCGAATTAGACGTTAAAAACATGACGAAAAACTACAACACCGACAAAGACTCCGACAATTACCTATACGAGAACGAAGTCTTAAAATACATCATAAAGAGTGACATCCAAACAGAATACCCTAGAACGAATTATAGAGTAATCGACCTGAACTATGGATTTGGAAAGTATAACAAGGAAAGTATTATAGAGAATCAGGTAAAGTCACTTAGGAGTTCAGAATTCTTGATGGGACCGTTCACTATAGAAGACCACGGGAACTGGATGCTGAGTGTTTATTGTAAAGATATCGATGACAACTGGATAGAAATGTATCAGACTATTAGTGTTGAAATTACTGGTAAGTTTTACATTGTTCTAGACTTTTATGAAATTCTAACAGAAATGCATTTTCCATGATGTATTTTCCTGTGATAAGAATCTTTAGTTTTTAGTTCCGATTTATAGTGTCAAAAACAACATGCACAGTGCACCGCCTAGGTATTATTAGGGACATATAAGACACGTGTTTCGCGTCTACACGACGCATCATCAAGCAATAGTCTCTGACTCCGCTGTAAGGGCGACAAATGAACGATTGATTTCGAGTACGACGCCGCTCCTCGAGATGTCACCTCGCTGAACGCTGGAACAAGAAGACTTGGTGTCATTTCAGCATTTCCTCTTTACATGCAATTTTGCGGGCGGGAGGGTGGTGCACTGTGCATGTTGTTTTTGACACTAAAAATCAAAACTAAAAACTAAAGAAGTCTACAATGGAGTTCCGAAAAGTAACGACAAATTTAACTAATTATAGTGTATATTATAATGTTATAAACTGTGAGAACAGGGGCGCATGTTCGGGACTTGGTATCTTTTGTGGGGACTCTCGTAACCTGAGATACAAGGTTGTCCTTAGTTTAGGGAGCGAGGGCTCTTCCCGAAAATAACTTCATAAATGGGCTAGTTTTAATATTTTGTACAAAGTTATCCATGATAATTGATAATTTAAATTTATACTCTAACATAACGGGTTACCCCAATTACACTGCTCGAGTCAATTTATAACCTTATGTGGACACAACCTATGTTGTCAGAGTTTCAGCTCGCCAAGATTCCTACAAGGCCTCTGACATGACCTAACGACTGCCTCTTACATATCTTATAGGGAACAGCCGGGACCTACAGTTTAACGTGCCATCCGATACACGGTAGCGCCCAGACGAAAAGTCCACATGGTGAGATTCGATCCAGGGACTTCGGATTTAAAGCCGGGCATATTCCCTCTGGACCACGGACGCTATACAACAAGAACCCAAACGCACAACTACCTTCGTGCAAAATAGAAGCTATCAAAACCGATAGATCAATAAAGAGTTATCTACCTATCTAAACCTAATTTCAATTACTTTTTCAGAACACATTCCGCTGAGGTTATCAAACCCACAGCCAAAACTAGGAGACACACTGAAAATTAGTTTCGAATACCCCATAAAAGACTTGGAGTCTTGCGAGTTGGTCGCACCTCGGTCCACATATGACCGATACTACGACAGGAGCAAATCTGAACCTGACAGATGTGGGTACATTATAACAAACGTAACTCTAGACGATAGTGGTATATGGACCATTATTGGTGTCGGCAGGATGGTATACGAAGGAATGATGCAGTTGAATGTGCATAAGGAACTTAAAAGCTGATAGAATTTATTATTACAAAGATAATCCTTAGTGTTTATAATGTAATTTAAAAAAAAAACATTTCAGACTCTTAGCTCATATTATGTGACACTCATTTATACATGAAAAAAAAAACAATTATATGAAATATTTCCAAAATTAAATTAATTTAAATGAGTAATATAACTCTGCCTCGGTGGCGTAGTGGACGCATGCTCGACTGCCAATCAAGAGGTCCCGGGTTCGATCCCCAGGTCAGGCATAGTGTTAAATATTGGATTTTTCCATTAGGAATTATCTCAATAGCTGCCTGAAGTCTGGAACTGTGCCCGGTATATGGCAATAGGCTCGCCCCCTATTACATGGGACCAATAACATACTGGCGAAATGTGGGTGTATCTACTATGGGACTGAGTCCTGGGTACACCTCTGCCTACCCCTTCGGGAAAAAGGCGTGAATGTATGTTATGTTATGTTATTATATTGTTTGTTAGTATTTTAGATTTATTGATATTTTGTTAAACCCTGTACTTAATAAAATTATATTTTTTCTATGAATTTAATGTAAGTGTTATAATTTAATATTAAAATAAAAGCAATATTTGTATATCACCTGTTTATTTACAAAGTCATAATAACTTAGATACAATATTCGTATTATAATTGAAATAGGTTTTTCCTTCTATAAATTATAGCAAATAGCTATATAGCATACATACGTTTATATATATTATTACAGAATACAGACAGAAAGGTACAGCGGAGACATTCTTCAAGTTCATATACCTATATAAAAAGCGACTCTAGATGCGACGCAATAAAGCGCAATTCAGCTCGCACAACGTTAACGACCTACAAATATATTCACCTACAAATTGCCTCTCTTTCGCGTCTCTGTAGCTTTTCTCTCTCATTGAAATCGTACCGTCTTGTCGCAAGACCCGAATACTTATAGCTTCATAACTTCATGCCTATTATTCGGTCGGTTCGGTCTATTATCGGTATATATTTAGTCGGAATGTCCCAGGATTAAGTATTTTAAACAAGTGTAATTTGAAAAACATCTTTTTTTCTATCTGTAACCTTATTAATGAGACAGCTAAGAACACGCTCGATCAAGTCAAGCCTTTTGAGGATATTATTCGGAAAAAAATACTTTCGGAACCGTGCCGGAGCGCACCCCAAGTAACTTCATTGAAAGATTAATTCGTTTAGGAGCTATACTCTCCACAGACAGACAAAAAGTTACACTCTTAAAAGTGAAACTACTGGGAAAATCTGGTGAATAAATCAGATAAGGAGTTTTGGCGGGAGACCGAAGAATAGAATAGAATAGAATACAGTTTGGCTCCCGTATCTTTATCAATTATCGATGCATTTTCGGGTGTTTAACGTGTAATAATGGTGGAATATTACGTGTTGAGTGTTTTCGAAGATACACAAGTCTCTTGGCAAGTGATGCGAGAGTTGAAATGTGATTCTTCGTGTTCCCGCCAAAATTCCGGCAGCTTCTTATAAAGACCACCACTTAAATAGAGCTGTGACTTGACTGGGGTTGCCCTGACTCATGACTAATTGACCATATTAACTTGAAAATTGATATAACTTGACACTGGCAATACATTCGTGTGCGTCCATAAAAGAAGAAAAAAAAATCAGATAAGACACATCAAACTTCTAACACACCTTTTTATGTATACATGGTTTAAATAACGTAATCTATTCACTCCCACTGCCGCTTCCAGTCCCACTCCCACTGGGGGTCCGACTGGCCGCCGGTTGTTTATCGCTTCCTTCAGAATCAGAGTCTTTGAGGGCCTTCGCTCGGTCGAGGCGGCGAGCGCGGTGCGTTTCCACGTCAGACGCGTCAGATTCTGACGAGTATATTGCCGCACCTGCTGTGGCTGTGGAAACATACATACGATTTACCTTAAACTAACATAACATGGTTGGAAGAGATCGCTCTGAGCGAGAAGGCCGCCAATTGTTGCAGGCTTTCTAGTTTTAATTTTGGTTATTTTCACTAGAGTAAGCCGAGCGGCTTTGCCCTCTAGCAATTACGAAATATGGAAGTTTTATATCAAACTCTGACGTCCTTTTCGGACCCCTTAGATTTTAGTTTGGGAATTTTCAAAAATGCTTTCTTAGTACACGGCCAGGCCACGAAAAGAACCTTCATTCCAAGTTTCAAGTCAGTGGTTTGGGCTCTGCATTGCATGTCAGTCAGTGATTCATTTAGGATTTTATGATATACTAGCTGTGCCCCGCGGTTTCACCCGCGTTGTCATCGTTCCCGTGGGAATATCGGGAATAAAGTACCGCATGTGTTATTCCACTGTCTAAGCTACCTACATACCAAATTTCAGCCTAATCGATTCAGTAGTTTTGGCGTGAAAGAGTAACAAACATCCATCCATCCTCACAAACTTTCGCATTTATAATATTAGTACGATATATAGTGAATAGTAGTGATTAATAAAAACATATGAAAATCAATTGTTTTAGGTGAAACGAATATCCCCTTTTTAGT
The DNA here is from genome assembly GCA_947063395.1 of Hemistola chrysoprasaria. Lineage (NCBI taxonomy): Eukaryota > Metazoa > Arthropoda > Insecta > Lepidoptera > Geometridae > Hemistola > Hemistola chrysoprasaria. Next base: position 5,185,656 of record OX346727.1, on the reverse strand, counting down.
TACTTATAAATGGTTTATAAAAATTCTTACTGAAATATACATCCAGCCGAAACTCAAGTAAAAACTCAGCAGAAGCTATTATGTTTGTATACTGTATAAGTAATTAGGGTCAGGACAGAGCCAGAGCGCATTTATTGCAATGCAATGAACGAAACGACACAATATTATAATCATTGAATGCATAACATGACCAATGAACTCTCTTAATGAATAGCAATTGTTAGATCATTGATAGATGCTATCGATTCGCATTGACACTGATAGAATATACAAAATAATAGACTAAAATCATAAAACAATCATTTTAACTCCAAATCAATTGGCAAAAATTAAGAGCCTACCCAAAATCTTTGGATAAACTTGATTGTCACGAAAATAATATTCATCAGTTATCTCCTCCGACATAACATTGCCGAGGGGGGCTCTGAATTTCATTTACAAACCAGCGTAAACATCGAGATCGAGTTTGAATCGATACGCCGCTGAAAACATTCGATGGAATAATATATTCGGTGCTGCAAACTTTCGAAGTGACATTTTTCGAAAATGTAAACTTTCCGAAATATATTATTCGGAATATGTGATTCGAAACCGTGTAGTAGCGCATTATTTAGATTTTTGTGACATGTCTGTATATAATGTCTTAGTAACTCTTCCACACTTTGATTTCCATAGTTTGAGACTCCGCCCTCGTCTTCAAAGTGGTCCCTGTGTGTAAAAAAATATGGAGTGAAGGACACTCCATTTTTTTTTTATAGTAGTGAGTGACAAGACGAGCAAATCAGGCCTGATGGTAAGCATCATGATTGCCCATATCAGACACAGTGCCACCCAGTGTTTTAAAATTCAAAATTCTGCGCGGCACTGCACTGCGCCTGTCACCTTGAGAATGAGTTGTTGAATCTCATCATGCCCAGTAATTTCGCAACATTGCCCTTCATACCGGAACACAGTAATGTTTGCAAATTACTGCTTGGCGGATGAATAACTGGCAAAGGTGTGGTACTTCCCCAGGCGGCCCCCTGCAAAAGAGGCCTACCACTACAAAAATATCTATCACACATGTGGTACGTTACCTTTCTGTCCGTGTTTGTATTTGTTCTTGATGGCGGCTAGAGAGACCCCGCCCTCGTCCTCGGAGTCGTCCCTGTGCGCCGCTCGTTGTGTCCCGCGACGTTTCACTCCTCGCGTGCCGCCGCGAGATCTCATCGCAGCGCGTAATTCCATCTCCTCTTTCTATACACATAAATACAGATAAATACAATGGTAATGATTATGACTGCCTCGGTGGCGTAGAGGGCGCATGCTCGACTGCCAATCACGAGGTCCCGGGTTCGATCCCCAGGACAGGCAGTGTTAAATATTGAATTTTCCCATTAGGAATTATCTCAATAACTGCCTGGAGTCTGGAACTGTGCCCGGTAGATGGCAATAGGCTCGCCCCCTATTAAATGGGACCAATAACATACTGGCGAAATGTGGGTGTATCTACTATGTGATGAGTCCTGGGTACACTTCTGCCTACTCCTTCGGGAAAAAGGCGTGAGAGTATGTATTATGTAATGATTAAGGTCTTTAGTATTTTCATTAGAGGTTTGGCTGTGAAGCGCTTCTTTTAGTGGATCTGTAAGTATCGAATTCGAGTGATTCGAGCGAATTATCTATATCGAAGATATGAAATCAATACTATTGCACTATTGTTTGTCGATATTATTATTTGACAGCCTCGTTGCCTCGGACGGCTGTAACTCTTTGTGTCGCAGGCCCCGGGTTCGATCCCCGGCCAGATCAAACATTTGTGTGCATGAGCAGGTCTGTTTGATCTGTGTCTGGGTGTTATAAGCGTATATAAGTATGTATATCAGTCATTTGGTTACCATAGTAGTCTTCTAGCCTAGTTTGGGACCAGATGACCGTGTGTGGCAATTGTCCCATATTATAATATTATAACTATGTTTCTCTCTATATCCTATGCTTATATTGCAACTATTGTCAAACAATTCGCGGTACACAGGTAACTATAGGTACAGCCAGTTACAGCCTACATGTCTGCTATCATTTCTAGGATCGGAAAATGTTGTAAATCGATTTTCTAAGGCGATAAGAAGATGGGTAGTTGGGTCAGTTACTATTAACTATTACTAATTATGTAGAAGACAGTATGTTGTTGAAAAAATACATGTTGAATAAATTAAACCCTCCAAGTTTCTTGTGCGTTCCTCTTGTAGAGGTATATTTCCGAACGCACGGTAGATTCATTACTAGTTATTGCTATTATTTATTGACATTTAAAAATGTCTTTTTAAAACATAATTCAATAAGTTTTCTTTGAGTTTGAAAAAAATATTTACTTATAAAAAGTCTCATATTTATTTAAAATTAAATTAACATTATAAATAAAATTACCAATTATTATATTTAGAGCATCAGTTGCCAGTCTGTTCATTTGCGCGCCTCAGTAGGCAAAACATGTTGGTAGCTCGAAATATTTTTAACATGCATGCTTAACTGTACTGTATATGTATACCCATGTTTTAAGCAAATAAAATTCTATATCTTTATCTCACCTTAAGCTGATACTTCCTATCAGCGTCCGGATCGGCGCCAACTTGCGACAGTATCTTAATAGCCGACGTCTTCGTGGAGCGGTCGGCCAGGGACAGGGTCATCTTGCGATGAGTGAAGGATTCCGTGGAGTGCGGCCGGAACGATAGCTTGGTACGGAACACTGCCTGCCCTTGCAGACCTGTGCCTTGCCGGACAAAAAGATGGTTGTGGTCGCCCTGGAAATAACAAATAATTTTACAATATGTTACAAAAAGGTGTTAGTATAGGGATACAACTGGTCATGTTTATATTTCCCCAGCAGAAACTTTGAGTCCCCTTTGAAGTGGCTGCTGCGTTGATAAGTTCATTGTTCAAAACACAAGAACCATGAAGGAGACGCCAGTTACCGTTGGGAGATAATACGACCAGTTTATCCTTATTTACCCCCACAGTCCCTATTCGCCCCGTTTTACGATAATACTTAAGGAGATGGTCTATTTATTTATCTATCTATTCGTCAAACTGAACAACTTTCTAAAGAAAAAATTAGCAAAACAAATTTTGACTTCCCATACAAAAATAAAGTATTAAATAAACAAATTTAATCAGCTGATCCATTTCATACGGGACGAGAAAATAACAAAATAGCATTAAGCCATTTCCACAGAAAAGGTACACCCCCATTTCGGTCGCTCAAGAAAAGGCCAGGTCAAAAGTACCAACAACCGACGAGCATGCATTAATAATGTGATGAAAGTGGAAGAAGCGAAAGTTTTATGTCAGGATCGTAGCAAGTGGAAAGAAAGTCTCTGCCTATCCCAATGGGAACAAGGCGTGACTGTATGTATGTATATTTTAAGTCCTATGTAATAGTGACGAGCCCTTAAACGGAGAGTCCGTTTAATCCAGACTTCAGCCTGTTATTGAGAAAATCCTGATAGAAAAAAAAACTTCCAACAAAACTGCCCGACCTGGGAATTGAACCCTTTTGGGTTTGAACCCGTGTGGTTTTCCACAAGTTTTAACAGTTTTATTATAAATTATTACCTGTGCCCCGCCAAACCGTACCAAATTGAAATTTGGTACTCAGGTGAAATTCCGTTTTAGCGTGAAAACGGAACAAACATACACACAAAAAACAGCACTAGGTGGCGCTGGAGTCGAGTTAGAACTCGCTAACATTTTGTTTACCTGTTACAAACGTAATTTTTTTACGTTGTACGTTGTAGTTACGTTGTAGATTTGAGATTTATAATATCATTAGGATAAACAATAAGAAGCCTTGACTGCCTCGGTGGCGTAGAGGGCGCATGCTCGACTGCCGGTCCCGGGTTCGATCCCCAGGTCAGGCAGTGTTAAATATTGGATTTTTCCATTAGGAATTATCTCAATAACTGCCTAGAGTCTGGAACTGTGCCCGGTAGATGGCAATAGGCTCGCCCCCAATTACATGGGACCAATAACATACTGGCGAAATGTGGGTGTATCTACTATGGGACTGAGTCCTGGGTACACCTATGCATACCCCTTCGGGAAAAAGGCATGAATGTATGTATGTATGTAATAAGGAACCTCACATGTAAAGGTTGTTTATAAACGTCGAATATTTCAGATCCTAGATGCAAGGACATGCTGCCGTCAGACCACTTGACCATGCGAGCGTTGGACTCCTTTATAGCGTTGCCTTCGTCATCGAACGCGGTGCGCCAACGAATTGTGTTCTCCACTTTCAGTTTGAGCCTGGAAATTGGAAATATGTAAAGAAAGAAAGAATGAAAGAAATATTATTTATTCGCTGCACACAAAAAATATTAGTCTATACAAGTACCTAAGTATAACTTATACTATCATCGCGTATGCTGCGAAACGGTGCTAACTCAGCATAATACAAGTTGCAGAACACAACCTGCGCTGATCTTCCGTAAGCACCTTCTCCATATTATATACTAGCGACCCGCCCCGGCTTCGCACGGGTAGCAGAAGTAGGTATAGTGGACGTTTAACAGGAGTAAATTCGTGATACATTGTATTTTAATAGATATGACCCTGATGGTTTACGCAGCGCACGCAAATTAATGACTATTTCTGTTACAATGACCAAACCTTAACACATGTTATAATTTATCGTGGGCTATTTAGAAGATATTGATGAGTACTACAAACCCCTAGTACATTACTTTATTCTACCACCAATACTTTTCACACCGCATGAAAAATTATCACTGCTTCGATTATTGTGACTAAACCAGAAAAGATGAATATAATCTATGTATACTGTTTTGTAGGTATTAATAAGTACTACAATTCCCTAGTACATTATTTTACTCTACCACCAATAGTTTTCACACCGCATGAAAAATAATCACTGCTTCAATTATTGTGACTCAACCAATATAGATGGATATAATCTATGTATACTGTTTTGTAGGTATTGATAAGTACTACAAACCCCTAGTGCATTACTTTACTCTACCACCAATAGTTTTCACACCGCATGAAAAATAATCCCTTTTTTGATTATTGTGACTAAACCAAAAAAGATGGATATAATCTATGTATACTGTTTTGTAGGTATTGATAAGTACTACAAACCCCTAGTACATTACTTTACTCTACCACCAATAGTTTTCACACCGCATGAAAAATAATCACTTTTTCGATTATTGTGACTAAACCAAAAAAGATGGATATAATCTATGTATACTGTTTTGTAGGTATTGATAAGTACTACAAACCCCTAGTACATTACTTTACTCTACCACCAATAGTTTTCACACCGCATGAAAAATAATCACTTTTTCGATTATTGTGACTAAACCAAAAAAGATGGATATAATCTATGTATACCGTTTTGTAGGTATTAATAAGTACTACAAACCCCTAGTACATTACTTTATTCTACCACCAATACTTTTCACAGCGCATGCATATAATGTCTGTTTCGATTATTGTGACTAAACCAAAATAGATGGATAAAATTTCCGTGGACTATTTTGTAGATATTGATAAGTACTACAAACCCCTAGTACATTATATTATTCTACCATCAATGCATTTCACAGCGCACGCAAATTTATGAATATGGTAATTATATTATGTAACACCTTGGTTCACAATATTGTAGTTTTCTTACGGATCCCTATTTTTTTTCAAAATCTCATTATAGCCTATGGCACTCACACTGAATTAAGCTATCCATAAGTGAAAGAATTTTTAAAATCGGTCCAGTAGTTTCGGAGCCTATTCGTTACAAACAAAAGAACAAAGTTTCTCTCTTTATAATATTAGTATTAGATGGATAAAATTTCCGTGGACTATTTTGTAGATATTGATAAGTACTACAAACCCCTAGTACATTATATTATTCTACCATCAATGCATTTCACAGCGCACGCAAATTTATGAATATGGTAATAAGGAAGTTTCCTATTTTTCATTTTAATTTTATTTTTATAATACTAAAGCTGCAATAAATCTTAGTGTTTTTTTTTTTCAATTATCTTCACAAATGACGAAGTTCTGAAGCTTTTCCCTCCCATACTAAAATTGTATGACGCGCGGCCGGCCGGGCGGCCGCTGACGTCACAAGTCTCGCTCCTCTCGGGACTCGGGGACGACGCGGCGACTGGGCGACTGTTTGCCGTAGTCCGCAACTCGCATTTGTTCGCTCAAAACAACAACAGGCATTATTATGGAAACAAAAATACATTATAAATACTGCATCGTACCTAAATGTATAAACACAACTGTAACTACACCCAATAAACATTTTTTTACGGTAACCTTCAGAGCCTTAGTTTTTTTTGTAATCAGTGTAACCAAATCAGCAGTATTAATAAATTTTAAATTATTTCAAACAGTAGAAAGTTTTGCTTTTGCCCAATAACATTTCACTGAAGTGCAAAAAGGTTCTGATCATCGGTTCAGCCACATAACTAGAGCTATAGCGTGCTTACAACCTCCCTGGCTGGTAGCACAATCTTCGCAACAAGTACTTATAATGTGTTCATTCTCTTCATCACACACAAATGTACAACGATATGGCTTGCTCTTAACTTTATGCTTTGGAGTTATTCCAACTTTTACTGTGGATAGTTGACCACTTTTGCACCTGCACATAACCAATGGCGTCGTCACCGTAGCTTTCTCGAGCAGATCTGCAAATAATTTTACTAACTTTAGTAGATCCTCGTTCCATTGGTCGATTAGTAACTAACCTTAACCAGTATCCTTGGTATCTATATCTCCTCCTTAGTCGTTCACTCTTGGCAGAGTGGTCGTGGTTGATGACTCTGCATTTTCATTGGCTAAAGCAACCCTCGCGATGAGCCTCCACTTGTTGCGGTTCTCAGCGTCTCGGGAACTCTGGATTATGGATATTTGTGTCGCAGCTTTTATAAGGTCTGTCCAACGCGTAGCTGATCGACCGCGTGACCGCTTGCCCTCCACATGTCCCTGGACGAGTCGTTCCATGGAGTTTCGAACCACGTGTCCGAAATATTTGAGAATTCGTGTTTGCACAGTCGACGATATAATCTCTGTTTGATTTTTAGTTCCTCCAGGATCGAGACGTTGGACCTAAACGCTGTCCAAGGAATCTGCAGCTGTCGCCGCCAGCACCACATCTCGAGTGCATCGATTTTGTGCCGGTCTTTGAGGGGAATCGTTCACGTTTCTGCGCCATAAAGAAATATGGGGAAGACCAAGCTTCTCATTAGGCGGACTTTCGTGGCTTTTGTGATATTACGGTTGCACCAGACTCTTTTCAGCTTGGCAACGGCAGATCGTGTGATAGCACATCTCCTTCGAATCTCGTCTTCACAGCCTCTAGTGTTTGTGAGAGTGGAACCGAGGTACACATAAGACTGGACAATCTCGCAGCTGCCAATCATAGATATGTTAGGATGATTTAGTTCAGCTCTGTCCACTATCATCATCTTGGTCTGGTCTCTATTGATTTTATTTTTTATTCAATCTCTATACAATGGGTCACCGAGTTGCCGTTAATCAACAGCCCGTCGAGTTCGGCTGCAAGCGATAGAGCCCACGTTGGATTTTAGACCGATTCATTGTTTTGTTTGTTTGTAGAATGGAACAAGGCGGTAAATAACAAACAGATATCTTTTTCAAGTTGGTTAAAGAAACTATAACTATAGGTTACAGGTACGACTACCTCAAAATATTACAGCTGGATTGTACTGACTCATTAAGTACTAAGTACCTAACCTACCTACCAAAATACAAATAAAAATAATAATAAATAAGATTTTAAATACCTACGGCAGATAAAATATTAAGTAGGTAGGTATGTAGGAATATACTTACTTTGAGGTCTTGACGCCTCTTATTTCTGCACTTGTATACAGCGGATTGTTAGTCAAAAAGTCTTTACTTACCATAGCCATGTCGACTTTTGGCAAATTATTAGACTGTCCGCACAAATCCACTCTCCATCGTCAAAACTTCACGGTAATAGCTTAGAATTACTTCTTATATATCAGTATAATACCTCTTTAAATTGCAATACTATCTACACAAACCACGTCCAAGATAGTACTGCGATCGAGCAGGAAGCACGCAAGATCACGCATCTGTCTGCTGACAACCGTTTCTAGTGCGTCCCGTCTAGTTTAAGATACCTCTCCCTACATAGTTTAAGATAACTGGTAGAAAATACTACTCTAGCATTATGTTAGTCCTAGCGTTATGCTGAATTATAAATAAATAAATAATTCACGAACACATTTGACGCGTGACACGTAATGTATTCTATAAAGTAGTAGTAGGCTATTCATCAAATACGAGCGCTTGTATAGAGTGACTGGGGCGTGACGCATCCTCCGGGACTTGTGACGTCATGACTGTGAATGCTCCGCGCGGATTTGGTTTTCATTTGGGCGATATTAAAAAATTCATAGCTTCGTTAATTTTTAAGATATTCAAGTAATTTTTTTACTATTCTTAATTTAATTTTATTATCTTTAAATTGACATAATTTTTTTTTTGTTTTTATTTGATTGGAAACTTCCTTATTATATTATGTAACACCTTGGTTCACAATATTGCAGTTTTCTTACGGATCCCTATTTTTTTTTCAAAATCTCATATAGCCTATGGCACTCACACTGAATTAAGCTATCCATAAGTGAAAGAATTTTTAAAATCGGTCCAGTAGTTTCGGAGCCTATTCATTACAAACAAAAAAACAAAGTTTCTCTCTTTATAATATTAGTATAGATGTATCGCTTCTAGCGCTGTTTTTTGTGTGTATATTCGTTCCGTTTTAACACTTAAACTCCTGAACAGATTGAGCTGATATTTTATATGTAGATAGCTTAATCCCTGGAATAGCACATAGGCTACTTTTTATCCTGATATTCCCACGGGAACGAAGACTACGCGGGTGAAACATCGGGGCATAGCTAAGATCAGGGCAGGTTGTGTTCTGCAACCTGCATTATGCTAGTAGATCTATTGACATGATTATTGATTAATTAATTTATTACTAACTAGCGACCCGCCCCGGCTTCGCACGGGTAGCAGAAGTAGGTATAGTGGACGTTTAACAGGAGTAAATTCGTGATACATTGTATTTTAATAGATATAACCCTAATGGTTTACGCAGCGCACGCAAATTAATGACTATTTCTGTTACAATGACCAAACCTTAACACATGTATTTACATTTACATTTATCGTGGGCTATTTTGAAGATATTGATAAGTACTACAAACCCCTAGTACATTACTTTACTCTACCACCAATACTTTTCACACCGCATGAAAAATAATCACTGCTTCGATTATTGTGACTAAACCAGAAAAGATGGATATAATCTATGTATACTGTTTTGTAGGTTTTGATAATTAATACAATCCCCTAGTACATTACTTTAATCGACCACCGATAGTTTTCACACCGCATGAAAAATAATCACTGCTTCGATTATTGTGACTAAACCAAAAAAGATGGATATAATCTATGTATACTGTTTTGTAGGTATTGATAAGTACTACAAACCCCTAGTACATGACTTTACTCTACCACCAATAGTTTTCACACCGCATGAATAATATTCACTGTTTCGATTATTGTGACTAAAGCAAAATAGATGGATATAATCTATGTATACTGTTTTGTAGGTATTAATAAGTACTACAAACCCCTAGTACATTATTTTACTCTACCACCAATAGTTTTCACACCGCATGAAAAATAATCCCTTTTTTGATTATTGTGACTAAACCAAAAAAGATGGATATAATCTATGTATAATGTTTTGTAGGTATTGATAAGTCATACAAACCCCTAGTACATTACTTTACTCTACCACCAATAGTTTTCACACCGCATGAAAAATAATCACTTTTTCGATTATTGTGACTAAACCAAAAAAGATGGATATAATCTATGTATACTGTTTTGTAGGTATTGATAAGTACTACAAACCCCTAGTACATGACTTTACTCTACCACGAATAGTTTTCACACCGCATGAAAAATAATCACTTTTTCGATTATTGTGACTAAACCAAAAAAGATGGATATAATCTATGTATACTGTTTTGTAGGTATTGATAAGTACTACAAACCCCTAGTACATTACTTTACTCTACCACGAATAGTTTTCACACCGCATGAAAAATAATCACTTTTTCGATTATTGTGACTAAACCAAAAAAGATGGATATAATCTATGTATACTGTTTTGTAGGTATTAATAAGTACAACAAACCCCTAGTACATTACTTTATTCTACCACCATTACTTTTCACAGCACTTGCATATAATGTCTGTTTCGATTATTGTGACTAAACCAAAATAGATGGATAAAATTTCTGTGGACTATTTTGTAGATATTGATAAGTACTACAAACCCCTAGTACATTATATTATTCTACCATCAATGCATTTCACAGCGCACGCAAATTTATGAATATGGTAATTATATTATGTAACACCTTGGTTCACAATATTGCAGTTTTCTTACGGATCCCTATTTTTTTTCAAAATGTCATATAGCCTATGGCACTCACACTGAATTAAGCTATCCATAAGTGAAAGAATTTTTAAAATCGGTCCAGTAGTTTCGGAGCCTATTCGTTACAAACAAAAAAACAAAAAAACAAAGTTACTCTCTTTATAATATTAGTATAGATAACGACTTATGGTCAAGGTATTAAGCGAAATGGAATGCATAACGTTTAATATTGTATTATTGTATTATGAATAATGGATAACTACTGAATTCTATTTAATATAAAATACATAAGACATGTTTATATAATGCGAATAATATAAATATAAACATAATAGAAATTTTAAAATAATTTCTGTTCATTGCGGCACCCTTGCAGGGTATAATATTATGTAACACAGTAATACCTGTTACCTGTAAACTGTTGTATTAAATAATAATATTATGCAATAAAGATTATGAATATGAGATTTTTCCTTCCGTGGGGTTCATCATCATCATCTCAGCCGTTGGTAATCCACTACTGAACATAGGCCCCCAGAAAGGGGGGTTTTGCCAATACTTGACTCGCGTTGTCGAGCGCAGTTCGGTTTGTTGCAGAGGACGCTGCTACCCGTCCTCTGGATCTGTTAACCCTTAGCCGGCTCCTACGGCAACCGCGGGTAGAGAGGGTGGAGCACTATTCTAAAGCCGGTAACTCCGTGGTGTTACTGGCTATAGACTAGTGCTCCTCTTCTCACTCTTACTGCAACCACGGGTAGAAGGGTGGCCCTTTCTCATTAGTTACTATATTATAAGCAGCGCAATAGCAATGTTTGAAATCATACAAAATGTGTTTTGAGAATATTTGTAAGGAGTGAGTTTTACCTAGCGCGACCTTCCTCATCCAGCGTCTCTTCCTCATCAATCTCGTCCTCGTAAGTGTTGGGATCGTAAGGCCTGGTCTCCACTGACAAGAAATTGGGCAGTTTAACAAAGTGCAGCTCTTTGCCCAACTCTGTCCAGATCTTGGGCATGTCTACGTCTATGCGTGTCTCTGGAATCTCTTGTTCTTCTTCCTCTTCCGGCTTGTCACGATTGTCCTGAAATAATGGGTGATTATTGTTGAAAAAAAATTGCTAACTAGGGATGAAACTAGCAGATTGTTACACGAGGGGCTAAAGAAACCCATTGTATACGAGGTAGTTTTAATCCTGAGCTTTAGCAATAGAGTAAAAAGAAACCGAGATAAAATAGGGTTTAGCGCCGTGTGTTACATTCTACTTTTCACTATGATTCTGAGAAATTTAAATTATTAATTTCATCACAACATTTTGGTAAATAAATATCCTACACGTGCGACGCCAAAAAAATATAATCTCATTGGTAACTGAAAAAAATTAGAAAGAAATTTAATTCATCCGCTAGAGGTTGAAGGCGCGAAAAAATTTTTCAAATATTTTTAAACAACAAAAAAGCCGAGGCTCGCTTCACCCAATCCTATAAACCCATTCATTATCATCTCAGCCAAAAGATGCCCACTACTGAACTGCGGCCTCCCCTATAGATCTTCATCCAGTCCAGTTTTGAGCAGGCTGCATCCAGCATGTTCCTGCAGTCCTTAGCAGATCGTCTGTGCACCTTGTTGGTGGACGTCCTACTCTGCACTTGCCGGTCCGTGGTCTCATTCGAGAACTTTACAGTTCTACGTGCTACGTGCCGCCCATTGCCACTTCAACTTGCTAATCCGCTGGGCTGTCATATAAACCCGTTATCATACCTCATCTCCACTCTTCTTAGCTTCGTCCCCGGACCGCCTCTCATCATCAGACCGTTGTGCGCTGCGACTCCTGCTGCGCGACCGCGAGCGGGAGCGCTCTGACTGTTTGTCGCCTTCGTTGTCCGTGCTTATGTCCGACGCGTCACCAAATAGGGCGTCTGCCGTTACTGTAACAAATATGAATATAAATATTATTACTAATATGTTCAGCAGTGCACGTCTTCCGGCTGAGGATGATGAAGATGATAAGACAACATACCAGTATCTCCCTTCTCCTTTTCCCCCTCGTCATCAGTATCAATAATTTTAGCAGATTTCTTCTTAGGTTTGCCGCTAGTGTCTGATCCGCTGTCCGAGCCTTCCTTCTTACGTTTGGATGCTGAGTCCTTGCCATCGTCACTGTCTGAATCTGAGAGCACTGCTCGCTTCTTCTTCTCAGCTGTAATATTATTTTCTTTGATACAATTTTAAAATTCTCTGCAAAAATTTTGTTGATCATAGGCACAAACGTTGACCAAAAATTAAGGATATATGACATAATTAAACTTAAACCTTTCTTACCTTTATCAATTTCTGAACTTTTAGACCTAGATCTGGATCGGCTCTTAGACTTTGACTTGCTCCGGGATTTTGATCTAGATTGTCTTGAGCCTGATCTATAAACACAAAATATTTTTTTTTTATATTAGGTGGGTTAAATAATGCCTTTAATCTAGCAATTATTATTCAAAAATGTTCTAGTACAGGGGTCGGAGAACCTGCGGCTCGCGAGCCTCATGCAGCTCTTAGGACGTGAAGCTGCAGCTCTTTAGTTCCATACGCAAATGTTATTTAATTTTGTGGCTCTTTAAAAACTTTGGCAATAGGCTCGCCCCCTATTACATGGGACCAAATAACATACTGGCGAAATGTGGGTGTATCTACTATGGGACTGAGACACCTCTGCCTACCCCTTCGGGAAAAAGGCGTGAATGTATGTTTTTTAAAAACTTTGAAATTTTGTAAATTGTCATTTTTGACTCTTTCGACTCAAAAGGTTGCCGACCCCTGCTTTAGGGTAAGCATCAGCATGTGTATTAGAAAAAAAATAGTTTCAAATCTTTTTACCTTGTCTGTTTAGAAAAATGTTCACTGAAGTAGCACTAATAACTAATTACAGGCTCTGGCAAGTTATTTCACAGTTTTTTTGTACAGTTTGGCAATAAGTGTTTCATGGGTTACTTGCACATTGCGAAAAACAGTTCTTTAATTTATTTATATTAAATTTTTCATAACATACCTAGATCTACTCTTGGACTTCTGCTTAGCTTGCCCATCATCAATCATGAGATTAGGAGAGTTTGACCGGCTCTCATGTTGAGTATTCTTTGCTGGACTCTTCGATGAAGCACTGCCTGATCTTGACCTTGACTTTCTATTCTTAGGACTGGCACTGGCAGACTTAGATCTTGACCGGCTCTTAGCTGCTGGTGATTTTGGACTTTGAGACCTTGATTTGGGGCTCTGTGACCTAGACTTAGGACTTTGAGAGCGAGATTTTGGACTCTGTGCTGTGGATTTAGGACTGGCTGACCTAGATTTAGCACTGCCCGATCTAGACCTGGCACTTCTGGAACCAGAGCGAGACCTGTGTGATCCACTTCGTGACCTTGAAGCTCTTTCTTTAGGGCTGCCAGAAGCGTGTGATTTGGGACTGGATGAACCAGACTTATGGCTTTGTGCAGACCCTGAGCGTGACCTCTGTGAGCCAGCAGGGGAATTAGACTTGCTCCTGGAAGCATTCGATGCATTGGAAGACTTCCTCGTACGAACAGAATGGTTTGATTTAGGAGATTCACTTCCAGACTTGGCCGGTGATCCAGACCTGAAATTTTTAAATAAATATCAACAACATGTTTATGCCCCAGTTCTTTCCAAGACAGACCATCTGTTTTCTCACTCTGTCTAAAGAGAGAAATACCAGTGGCAGAACAATTTATATGATACTGTTCACATTTAGACAAACCGAGATAGCAAACAATCTGTCTTAGTGGGAATGGAGTTTAAGTGTTCTGACAAGGATGTGTCTTTGATGTGAAGTTAGACTAGTTGGTTTAACTTATAATAGTTCTAAAGGTATTTATTCGTGAACAGAAATTTTTAACTTTTTACACTACAATTATACCACAATCCATATATAGTTATTATATTATAGTATATATAATATAATAACATAGCAACTACATAGATAGAAATATTATATCTAAGCTAGTCACCCAGACATTCATTGTTTAGCCGCAAAAATCTATAGAACATTCTTGGCAATATTACCCTTGAAATCAGAGCCAATCTCTGCAGTTATATTTGAAAGTGGTGAAACCTCACTAAGGAGAATTTCTCACAAAAAAACCTATTCCACTGGGGTGCATATCCACCAGTTTCCATAGTCTAGCTTGACAACTATGCAATATGCTTTCAACCTCTGAAAAGTAGGTACTCTATATTCCAGGGTCTCAGATGACTAAATACAAAATTACAACTCAATTAGTAATAGTTATAGTTCAGTAGTTTTAGTGTGAGGTGTTGAGTTTGTGTGTACCTACTGACAAACTAGCAGTTTTATAACAAATGTATTAGTAAATTATAAGAACTTCCAACGGGGGATACACAATACAATATAAAACTTATGACTAGGGAATCATGGCCGTGTGTTCCCTCATTTACAGGGAGCCACAGCGTACGCAACTAAACATAGTAAGTTATTATAACGTGTGAAGATTGGTGAATAGCTTACCGTGAGCGGCTATCTCCTTTTTCCGAGGGAGCTGGACTAGCGCTTTTGCTACTGGAACCACTGTCAGAGTCAGACCCCGAGTCAGTCTCTGTGAAACGTAAGTTTGTTTACTCTTACTAAACAATTGTGGTAGCCATTTAATATGGATTTGTAGTTCTCAGCTTTTATAAAAAAGCTAATAGAACTGTGTCAAAACATTTAAACAACGGAATAATGGAAAAAAAAAACAAAATTTATGTGAAATGGAAATTTGACATAAAAAAGGTTTTCAGATTTTATACCTTCTAATGTATTCCTGGCTGTTGGCGCCATCAGAGAAACTGTTTTGCGTACAAATCACTACCGATATCACATTTAATATTATTAGGGAATATATTTTATTTTAGGAAAAATTCTATTTACTACTTTTAGGTTATGTGGAAAACAAATTCGTTTGTATTCTGTGAAACAAACGAACGCAGTAGGGATGCGCCGATCCGATCTTCGATAATCGAACGTATGCATCTGCTGATCGATACAAATCTTCAAGTATCGGATTGCAATCCAAACAATATGGTTTGTAGTGTAATTTGAACACTCAATAATATATTATATATATATACATATATAAATCTAGTTAAACAAAGTTAGATAGTCTGGATCTATTTATAGAAAAATATAAACAAGTATTACTTTAGATCATAGTTTTACTATTAATGGCGTTGGAAATTATAGTCAGCGGATATTAAATAACGGGAAATAATGTGAATAAGATGATTAAAAAAATATATATATTTTCATGTTATTTATCGGATCGATCTTTTGAATACCGGCCCCCTTAATAAGGACGCAACAGAAGTGTGGAAAGCGTTTAAATTTTTAAATGTCTGCTGTCAAACGTCATTTTTTGTATACCTTTTGACAGGAGACATTATACAATTAAACGCTTTCCACACTTCTGTTGCGTCCGTAATAAGGGGGCCGATTGCAAATTCGTAATATCCCCCGTTCCACCGATCGTATCGAGTCGTTACGATCCGTGTTGATCCAGAAGATCGGATCGAGCTTTAAAAAAGCACATCTCTAGAACGCAGTACCGACGCTGCAATAAACGTCAGCTGTCAAGAATTGACAGTGTCAATTTTTTGCAATTATCAGCAGAGTTGCCAGTGACGCATTGATTTTACTCTGTGGCTGAGGTATATTACATGCGCATTCGTTATAGATAATTGTGACGAATGGAAATTATTAAATCTTATAATAAGGGTCTCTTTCACCATCCTCGAGTAAAGTTCCGAGTACCTACTTTCCGAGTAGTGCTAATCGGTGAGTAGAAGTCCCGAGTAATTTTTGTTGCTTTCACAAACGAAAACGAACTTCCAAGTAGTAACTCGGCGGGTAAAGGAATGAATGAATGAAAACATTCAATATTCATACAATTGTCAATGTCATTACTGTCAAACGTCAAAATTTGATGTGGTATTTGCAAAGTTGTGGTGATTTATGCACTTTCACAAACCACAAATTTAAGAATTGAATTTATTTGACGAAATATTTTAATTTTTGTGGGATTAAGCTGGTCGTGCAATTTTATTTCGATTCGAACATGAACAAAATAAAAAGGGAAAGAAGTGCTAACTTCAGTTTAAGGGAGAGGGATCTTTTAGTGTCACTCGTGTTTAAACACAAAGATAGTATAGAAAATAAGCAAAGCGATGCTAGTACATGGAAACAAAAAGAATTGGTATGGCAGAGCATGGAAACGGAGTTCAATGCGCGATCTGGAGGAGCACCGAGGAGCAGCAAGACCCTCAGAATAAAATATGAGTGTTTAAAACGGTTAGTGCGCAAAAAGTCAGCTGCCATCAGATCTGAACTCTACCGTACTGGTGGAGGAATCAATACTGCTCCTCCTTTAGACACCACTGAGGAACAAATAAAAAGTCTTATGAAATTAAGTGCCGATGGAATGGAGAGTGTTACAGACTCTGATGTTATACCCCAAACACAAGGTAACCTAAGCTATATCAAAGTACTTCTAGTTTAAGTCTACATCATAGTCATATTATTGCACTTTATTTTACTATGATATTCATTTGAAATCTATTTTAAATTTTAGACTACCTCGGTGAAATCTCCATGGAGGAGTTTATTGAAATACCTCAGACGGTTGTGGACACTGAGATAGAACTCAGGAGTATTAATATAGGTAAATTATTACATAATCTGAGTAATTGATGAAAGCCTTGTAGTGCCATTTGTGTGTAAGTTGTAACACAAAAAAATAAAGTGTAATTTTATTTTCCTAACAGAAGATTCCAAAGAGAACAAGGCAAATATTACTAAAACCTTAAAGCCATATGATTCTACGGATACTATAAGCATTGTTGCTACAAACGAGACGGCCTGTATTTATGGTAAGATTTTTTTTAAGTAATCAATTGTATGATTGGTCGCTTTTACTGCTTGATAGGCAGTCAATCCATGTATCTACTTTAGGTCAATTAAAGTCACATAAGATACATTTAGTTTACACTTCAGTAAATAACTCACAAGTTATTTTTTGTTCAAATATAGGTATAAATGAAGCAACAAAGATAGTTAGCCTAAAAACTGGTTTAAAAACATAGTTAATATTTAAATAGTTTAAATCTAACCCCTATCTAGGTCTAAGAATTGCGAAAATGCCTCTGTTGATTGCAAAACTTTTCTACAGGTGATTCTAAAGCAACCAAGCAATTTCCCATGAATGAAGATCTTTTGCCTAATTCTATGGAAAGTGCAAAAATTGGAGCTACAAATGGCACAGTCAGTGATTATGGTAAAATAATGCAACCTATTCAATTTCTTATTTAGTTAATGTTATGCCTAGCTTTGTATAACACCAAAATACTGATAAGAACGACAGGGCAGGAACATGCTGGATGCAGGCCGCTTAGAATTGAACTAGATGGAAATCTATGGGGGAGGCCTATGTTCAGCAGTGGACGTCCTGTGGCTGAGATGATGATGATGATGATGATGAGCTACCTACCATAGACTTATTCCACACTTTAGTCGAAGCAATGTAATCGAGTAACATTTTCTAGAACTTGGTTTGCTGTTAGTAGCTATGGCTGAGATGATGATTATGATGATGATTGCCCAGCTTTTACTAGTATATTAGTATCTGTCTGTACCTTCATTGTTTTTACAGGAATAGAAATAAATTCCACTCCAAATAATATGACGAAAACGCCCACCTCTACAAAGTGGGATTGCACTAGCAGAAAAAATTTAAAAAACAGGAAGCATGCTGCTCTAGTTGGTAAGAGATTCATTTGTTTGTAGATTTTCATAATAATGTAGCTAATGTTTTAAAGTTTCAGATTATCCGAGTGCCTACTTAGTTTTTTTACTGAACGTCTGAATTTTATATTGGAAAATTAGTTTTAACCATTGGGCTTAATTAATAATATTCCTTGGGAAGTGTGAGTTATTAGCTTACTACTACTATATAGCATACTATATAGCCTTATATATTATTCTTTACAGCTGGTGTTCATAAGAAACCCATTGATGAATTCACTCAACGAAGATTGGAGTTAGTAAACCTACAAAAACAAATAGTTGAAATGGAGATGATTGAAAAAAAAAAAGGAGGCAGAGTTTAAAGAAAAAGAGCGTGCGTGGAAGGAAGAGGAGTATACATTAAAACTACAAATTTTGAAAAAACAATTGAATTCATAAATTTATTATCCACTATATTGTTAATTGTCCAAGTTATAATGTAATAAACATTTGTTGTCTTAATGCTTTATGACTTTATTTAATATGACACTGAACATCCATAGCATTCAATGATATCTTCGTGCCGGTGCAGAGTTGTGACAGGTGTCACACCTTTGCCAGTTATTCATCCACCAAGCAGTAATGTGCAAACATTACTGTTCTGGTCTGAAGGGCAATGTTACCAGCGAAATTACTGGGCATGACGGGTTTCAACAACTAATATCTCAGGGTTACAGGCGCAGTGCAATGCCGTGCAGAATTCTAAATTTTAAAACACTGGGTGGCACTGCGTCTGATATGGGCAATCATGATGCTTACCATCAGGCACCTGATTTGCTCATCTTGTCACTCTCTATCATAAAAAAATGTTACGCAGGGACCCATCCCATTATATTATCATCCATTCTTGGCAGGCAGTGAGAAACCTTGTGATTGTGTGATCTAAAGAGATATTTGTTTCCCACAACAAGTAAATACGAGTACCTAATATCATTAGTTGGATGACCTATTTAAAAGAGGTAAAAAATATTCTTGCAACATTATGTTTGTCGCATTACTGTTTGCATGATTGATTCTTTGTGCCACTATTTCCTCATTTACTGTTTGTGTATTCCTATTGTCATTTTCTCCAAAGTTCATATCATTGAAGTCAATTGCAATGTTGTGCAGAACAAAGCAGGCAACAATGATTGATTGGACTCGACCTAATGTCAGGGTAATTTGTCGCCTTAGCACGGGAAATCTGTTCTTGCACACACCAAAACATCTCTCAATGGTGTTTCTTGTCCTGATTTGCGACTCGTTATATAAATTTTCGACAGGGGTGGTTGGGTTCGAAATTGGCGTAAAAAGATAGTTTTTAGATTCATAACCACTATCTCCAAGTAGTATGCCGTTTCCAAACTGACCACTTTCAAACTTTTGTTTTAACGCACTATTATTGAATATTGTTTGATCATGAGCTGACCCTGGCCATCTTGCTACAATATTCATACATTTTAATTTGCTATCACATACAACTTGAACGTTGAACGAGAAATTAGATTTTCTGTTTCTAAAGTTTTCTGCTATGTCTCCTCCTGAAAAAAATAAGTAGAAACATGAAAAACAAAGCTTAGAAATGAAGTAAGAACAATGGAGTCTATAATAATAATGAAAACGATTTTTTAACTGCCTCGGTGGCGTAGAGGGCGCATGCTCAACTGCCAATCAAGAGTCCCGGGTTTGATTCCCAGGTCAGGCAGTGTTAAATATTGGATTTTTCCATTACGAATTATCTCAATAACTGCCTGGAGTCTGGAACTGTGCCCAGTAGATGGCAATAGGCTCGCCCCCTAATACATGGGACCAATAACATACTGGCGAAATGTGGATGTATCTACTATGGGATTGAGTACACCTGGGTACACCTCTGCCTACCCCTTCGGGAAAAAGGCGTGAGTGTATGTTATATTTTAACATTGTAGGTGTTCCTAGGCATGCAACATTGAATTACCAATGACTGAATGAATCGATTAAACAAGTGCTTCTTCTGAAACTCGTAGGTGTAGTAGTAGGTGTTAGTACACCTAGGACTTAGTAGTCCTGGACTTCAAAATAAAGTAAAACTAACCTGGAGACTTTATATTCACATGTGTGCAGTCGATGGCCCCAATGACTCTGGGAAATTTTGCTATGTTATAAAACCCCTGTTTTATCTGTTCTAAGTTATCAGGGAACTTGATGATGTCTTGGCTCAGTGACGCAATAGCTTCAGTTACTTTTTTGACGATACGACATGCTGTTGATGGACTGACACCAGAGAAATCAGATGCAGTTCTTAAGAATGATCCCGTAGCTAAATATCTTAAAGCTAATAGCAGCCGCATTTCTGAAGGAACAGCTCGATTCCTGAAATTGTAAAAACCTTTCACATTTTTTTAATAGGTGAACAATCTCTTGCATTAGAGATCGTATGTTGTAGGTTAGGTACAAAAGAACTTTCAAAAATTTATCAAAAAATTCACCAACCTTAGCGTTTTAGTCCTTATTTTATTCTTTACCTTTTCATGGACTTGGATAGCAGCGGTTTTAGATAGCCGAAATCTAACAAAAAAATCTTGTTCGTCGAGGTCTATGAAGTAATTAACACGAGTCCTAAATACACGAGGTCTTGGAATTCTTCGTGTCGGAAAACTTTCTATTTCATCTAACTGGTCATCAATTAAATCGAATAAATCCATTTTTTGTAATTACAATCTTTAATTCAGTATTTTTTATCAAAAAATAAATAGACGCGTTTTAACAGCAATTCGTTTTGACATTTGACAGCAAGGTCTTACTCGGCAAATAAACTCGTTATTGGGTGGATGATGTGTCAAGTAAGTTATGGGCCAGTTTATGTGCCGAGTAGCATTACTCGGACATTATGAAATTGGCACTGCGACTTACTCGCCACTTTAATAGACGAGTAGCTTACTCGGCACTTTACTCGAGGATGGTGAAAGAGACCCTAAGCCTCGTACACCTCCTTTTACTATATTTTTCTCATAATTCACTCCATATTCCATTATCACTACTTTGCCGCCATATTTCCTGCTTATCTGCCTATTCCATAGTCTATCACCTCTTAGTCCTTCTAATATCAAACCTTAACCTTGTCATTGTCAATATTCTTGTTGACAGCGACAAAGCCACAGACTAAATCCACAAATCCTTACATTTGCCAAAAATACTTATAACATTCTGCCATCCTGCAAATACGTCGCGTCCCGCGACGATACGCCCGAGCGCGATGATCACCAGCACCTCTCCCACCGATGCCCATTCAGACAGTGCAGAATAGAACACCCCTATTGAGACCAATTATTACATATTCACATAAGTATGCACTTAATAACAAACACGCACAACCTCGACACGGTCATCCGCCAGTCCCAAACCAGGCAACACCTGTACCATGGCAACCAGAAGACCGATATACACACCTATACACTCCCACAACACCCAGACACAGATCAAACAGACATGCTCACGCGCATAAATGCCTGACCCGGCCAGGGATCGAACCCGGGACCCGCAGCTCAGAAGGCAGGGACACCACCAGCCGAGCCAACCGGCCAGTGAGGCCGGCAGTTTTATATAAATTAAGTATCTTGAAATGAAAATTATCATCGAAGTCTAAGTTAATTGTAGTGATTGATCTGAATACTCAATGATACTCTAGGTCACACAGTGATTGCTCTAAAGTCTCACATCGATTCCTCTGAAGTCTCACAGCGATTCCTCTAAAGTTACACAGAGATTCCTCTGAAGTCTCAAAGTGATTCCTCTAAAGTCACAGTGATTCATCTGACTTCTCAAAGTGATACTCTAGGTCTCACAGCGATTCTTCTGAAGTCTCAAAGTGGATAATATGCTAAAATCACACAATGATTCCTCTGAAGTCTCAAAGTGATTTCTCCAAAGCCACACAGTGATTCATCTGAATTCTCAAAGCGATACTCTAGATCACACAGCGATTCCTCTGAAGTCTCCAAGTGGTTACTCTAAAGTCACAGTGATTCCTCTGAAGTCTCAGAGTGATTTCTCTAAGGTCACACAGTGATTCCTCTGAAGTCTCAATAAGTGATTCCTCTAGTCACTCAATTGTTTCCCTGCGTTCACACAGCACAGGGCCACAAAGTTATATTCTGGAACTCACATAGTTATTTCCCTGAGATCACATAGCAACAGGGCCACAAAGTTATATTCTGGAACTCACATAGTTATTTCCCTGAGATCACATAGCAACAGGGCCACAAAGTTATATTCTGGAACTCACATAGTTATTTCCCTGAGATCACATAGCAACAGGGCCATAAAGTTATATTCTGGAACTCACATAGTTATTTCCCTGAGATCACATAGCAACAGGGCCACAAAGTTATATTCTGGAACTCACATAGTTATTTCCCTGAGATCACATAGCAACAGGGCCACAAAGTTATATTCTGGAACTCACATAGTTATTTCCCTGAGATCACATAGCAACAGGGTCACTTAGTTATATTCTGGAACTCACACAGTTATTTCCCTGAGATCACACAGCAACAGGGCCACACAGTCTGGAACTCACACAGTTATTTCCCTGAGATCACACAGCAACAGGGCCACACAGTTATTTTTTTCTCCCTGAGATCACACAGCACAGGGCCACACAGTTGTTTTCTGGAACTCTCAATTTTAGTTGTCAAGTCTTATGCTGTTATGACTCTTAGCTGATATAATGATTTTTCAGGTTTCCATTAGATTGGACTTATGTATCTTCAAATATTTTCAATACCAATCATCATTCCGAGATTCCATCAGTATTACATCGGACAACCACTCTGTCTGTAGCATCATCTTCTATAAGCATTACTCCCATTATTATGTTGAAGACTCCATTCTAATCCTTGCTTCATTTAGGTCACATTGTCTGGCAAGCAAGACATGGAAATTAAATACAGCACAGTAATTTGTTCAACTCAACTAATATAAAATTCTATTTTCATTTCAGGTTACCTAAGTATTTTTAGTTAACACATTATTCAAATTTTATTTTTAACACATGTGTATATACATATATACGTACCCATTTTAGGTAGGTACAAAAGTACCTATTTTCATGTATACCAACTTTCTTTAATTACAAAATTTTGCTATTTGTCATATCTGAAAATTAAATACACAGGTTAGCATCTTTATTAAGTTAAATAATAGGTCCAAAAGGCTGTTCCACCATTATTCATTAGTCTGCAACTTGCGAATATTTTAAGATCACCTGGGAGATCTGTTTCACATATATAAGTACATTAAATATAAGTAGGTACTACACTTTATATATAATCTGAAAATTAAAATTAACTTTTTATAATAAATATAATAATATGAAGTTATTGAAAGCATATTTCAGGAGCAATCAGTTAGATATAAGTAGTAATAGGTCCTCGAAGACTGTTCCAATAGATCTGATTGTTAGTTGCTCACTTAGTACTTTTATACTTTCCTTTATAATCTGAAAATTAAGTAAACATTATGAATACAATAAGGTGACTGAATTTATATCATTTTAAAGTGGTGGTAGGCAGTAATATTCAAGAACTTTCTCATGAGATCAATACCAGATCTACTTAATACAAAGATACCTTTTGCCAAGCACACAATCTGTGTCTGTTCTGAGTAATACTATTAATTAGAAACATGACATTATTGTGTAGTGATAATAATTATTAATGATTTCAGGTCTATTTTAATGCTTAGTCGAGTGAATATCAATAGCAGCTGAAACATAATGTCTGGCAAAGTATAAATTATAATACTTAATTAAAGTACCTACCAAAAATACCTATAGTAGATTTCCCTGATGATGCTCAAATATCATATTACTAAACAAATTATCATAGTTGCCCAGCTAGAAAAACACCAAGCACCCACATCACAGGCAACCACCGGCAACCCACCAAAGCCGGTGTCCTGACAGTACCCATAGGCCTATACACTAACACAACAATTCCAATTGCAAAGATATTATATCCAAAAGTAACCATCTTATTCATTGATCATGTGCATGAGAGACTAATATTATTTAGACATACAATGAGACGTCATGCACTTATTCACTGAGCAAGTAATCACTACACTTATTCACTATTCACTATGTGTAGACACAGATAGGCAGACCTTATCCTGAACGCTTTGTAAACCAGCAGTTTTCAGTAATTAGGTACATAATGGACTTAGATCTTGTACCCAACTACCTAATAATATATTTGCTCATAATATGTGGGGGCAATTTACCTATATTTACTATTTAATAACGACAATCAGCAGTGTATGCAAGAGCCGTTTGTGATCAATATTCTATCAGCAACTAATTTTTGGTAGAATGGTAGTGACGTGATTCGTACATACATTACCTATTTTTTTTGGTTTTGGCCAATTAGTGGGCAACATCCCACTTCTGAAATGTGACGAATGGAAATTATTAAATCTTATAATAAGCCTCGTACACCTCCTTTTACTATATTTTTCTCATAATTCACTCCATATTCCATTATCACTACTTTGCCGCCATATTTCCTGCTTATCTGCCTATTCCATAGTCTATCACCTCTTAGTCCTTCTAATATCAAACCTTAACCTTGTCATTGTCAATATTCTTGTTGACAGCGACAAAGCCACAGACTAAATCCACAAATCCTTACATTTGCCAAAAATACTTATAACATAATGCAACATGATGGCAATAGGCTCGCCCCCTATTACATGGGATCAATAACATACTGGCGAAATGTGGGTGTATCTACTGTGGGACTGAGTCCTGGGTACATCTCTGCCTACCCCTTCGGGAAAAAGGCGTGAATGTATGTTTTTTTATTAAAATTATGGAGGTCACTATTTAATTTTAATTTATGTAAATTTTTACGCACATACATGATGTTCTCATAGGTTATATGTATAAGGATTGTAGGGTCATTAGGTTTATTTCTTTAAATAATTTCCTCAGGGATTCGCGTGGACGCATCTTATAGATGGCACGAATCGCACGTTTTTGTAGTATAAAGATGGTTTCTATATCTGCGGCTGACCCCCACAACAGAATCCCATAAGACAGACTCTAGGGTCTTTGGCCGCGCTGCTAACAAGCTTTGAGACCGAAGCGTATAGCTGTCCATAGAACCTCTCGATCTCTTCTAACGCCTCCGCTTTTTTCGACGATTTCTAAGGATTTGGAAATTCGTCTATGAGCTGCCTATATGATTTAGTATCATCGGAAAACTGCAGTCGTAGCGAGCGTCGCTCATGAGGTTTAGGGTGTGTTCGGACAATTTTTGAGGTCTATTTATCGGTGGTTTGGACAGTTTCTACGAGCCTGTTATTAATGTCGTCCACAGAAGCATCGATATTCTCCAGGCAATCGAAGCGATTAGATAGTTCGAGTTGGAAGCTCTCATTTTGTATATGGGCACGAGTAGGTCGGAGCGTGGACTTCATCAGGCGTGACCTCAGATCATACAAACTCAAGGGGCGTGACCTTTTCAGCTTGACGTCAATATTCAATGTGCCTCTTACCAGTCTGTGATCACTACCGGTTTTCACCATGTGGATCACGGAGACATCATTGAATATATGTCTCTTGTTGGTTATGATGAAGTCTATCTCGTTTCTCATGGAACCACCGGGACTCAACCAGGTCCATTTCCTGTGAGGCGACTTCTGAAAGAAAGAGTTCATCATAAAGAGTCCCTCTTTCTCCAGAAAATAGCTTTGCGTTACAGTCCCATATAACAAGAAGTGGGTCTCGGACATAGTACATACGTATGGCCCTACTGGCGTCTTCATACATAGTCTCCAATTCATTATCTGGGTGTGACGAGGTCGGTCCATATATACCTACCTGAATAACCTTCAGCGAATATCTTTTGGATGTTCTGAGTATTATAAGGTATAAGACCCTGCTCGAGACACTTTCGATGGTAATAATGTTGTTAGTGTGTTAGTGTAATACTTTTGGACGAGAAAACTTAAATCATTAATATTATTGAATTCGACCTTTCAAACGACCGCAAAGCACAACGCAAAACGAAAAGTTTCTACCTACCAACCAACCTATTTCATAAAATAAGTTAACATCTGTTCCCTCTTGACTCTTGAATGGGGCGTGAGACGACTGCAGACTGCCTCTTCCGTCACTTTCCGGCAGCTCCGGCAGCCGGCAGATTACGTTACGGCAGTTAAGTTACTCAGTATAACGATGTCCACGGCCGGGGACGTCTGTGCCGGCCTGCTCCGACACAAAAACATTTTACTTCGCGAACTAACAGACACTAACATACTCGATGTACTCGTTAAAAAAGGCATATTCAATGTGCATGAATTGGAAACGATAACCAGTGCGTCAGATAGTGAAAAGTGTAATTATTTCGTGGAAGTTGTTGGTAAACAAAACGACGTGCGACTGCATGATCTGTGCTCTGTTTTAAGCAGGGAATGCCCGAAACTGGCGAAGGAATTGATGAATGATAGACACAGATTTATCGTTAATGGTAAGAGTTATTCTTAAACCTACATGAATTTATGTGGTAGTTTCGTAATGTAGTTAAAAAACGTTGTTGCCATTCATCCAAAGTTCATTGTTTTGTAAAAATAATTTTCGAACATTTACTTATTCCCACGACATCCAAAATTAGTTTTTAGATACCTATTATTTTCATCCCACACCCAAATTATTGTAAATTAAAGAATTGACACAATAATGTACACAATATGTATAATAAACAAAGGATATCATTAGTTTTTATTACTTTGGTGGATTGTGTGTGATTGGGCTACTTAGTTGTATGATAATAATTCTCCGAAATCGCTTGGGTAACTTTAGGTATAGGTACCTACCTAAATGCACGTCACTATCATAAGGTCAAGGATTATTAACAAAACTTTATGCTTAGAATATTATCTGACTTTATGCTTATTTTTATGTAAGTTTATCTACCTACAACCTACATAATCATCTAAGTACCTAGGTACCTACCTACTGTTATTGAATGTTTGAGTGTGGTAAAAAGGTTTCTTTCACGAAGTCTACAATAGGTGTATGTATTCATAGAATTACGTCATAATTCTATGTATGTAGTTATATAGCGTCCGTGGCCCAGCGGAAACATGCCCCGGTCCCTGGATGAATCTCACCATGTGGACTTTTCACCTGGGCGCTAGGTATCGTGTTTAGGATGGCTGATGGCACGTTAAACTGTAGGTCCCGGCTGTTTCCTAGAAGATGTGTAGGAGGCAGTCGTTGGGTCATGTCGGAGGCTTTGTAGGAATCTTGGCGACCTAAAATTTTGACATATGGGTTGTCCACAATTGACACGAGCAGTGTAGGTATATATGGCAACCCGGTTCTAGTAGAGTATTAATTCAAAATATTAATTAAGTATTTTGATATAAGGATAAAGTGTAGTAAGTAGGTACCTACTCTTATATTAATTAAAATCAGTTTACATAACTTTTTATAACAACGTAACATAGTCAACTTAATTTGAAAGTTAGCGCTTCCGCAATTACCAGAAGTATCCTAGAAATCAAAACGATCTCCAATCACGAACACAATACGAATTTGATTGAAAAATTGCATGATCACTTGCCAAAAGAAGGGGAGCGAAATTACAAGACTATTTATAACAAGGGTCAAGATTAACGGTCGGTTTTGTAACGGAATCAGGAAATCGTGAACTAACCAACATTTTTTTCGAATGAGGGTAGGATATAAGGTCACAATATTGGGGTGATTGCAAATGGATTTTAAACAGATTTTTAGTCTTTACGTGTCATCATAACTAAGTAGGTACTTACTTTTAACATAAATTTAATCATGCTCGTCAAACTGACTTACACAGGTGGCTTATACGAGTACGTAAGTACCTATACCTCTATGAGTATAATCAGGGATATTAAATGCTGACACGGGACTGCGGTAATGTGATATTATGAGAAAGATCCATACACAAACATGGGAACTAGTTTATTAGTGCTAGCATAAATTATTTATTTATTTATTTAGATCAATATAATGTAGGTACATGTTAGAGGTATTAATATCTAGGTGTTAGTATCAACTACATATACCCTGTTAGGACGCTTGTGGTACATGTGTGTGCGAGTTAGCAGTTTTTTATAATATAATGATTTTTAAAATTTTGTCAGTTATATAATATTTATGATTTAATATTTATAAGCTTATGAGGTAGTAGAAACTGATACCTAAATACAAATAAAATTTTAACCTAATGCCTATTTTATTCATTTTAGACCAATCAAGACAAAAAATGAGTCAGATTTGTAAAGAATATACGTAGGTAACTAATTTAAGAAGTAGAAGTAAGTTCCAAATGCGTATGTGAGCGAATAAATTCATACCTAGGGTAGGTAGGTATATCTACTGTTCGTAGATCGACAAAAACAATTTCATTAGACTGTTGACATTTACTAAAATAGCAATAGGTGTGTTTTATTTCGATAATAATTAGCCATGCAGGTGTTTCGTGCGTTGAAATACTTTAATATTTAATCAAATAATAAATATTATTATGGTAAGTCTCACTCATTCCTTTTGTGTGAGTAGGCTAATATTATTAGCAAATCAGGTACCTGATAGTGAGCATCATGATTGCCCATATCAGACAGTGCCGTTCAAATTCAAAATTCTGTTCGGCACTGCACTACGCCTGTGACCCTGAGATATAAGTTGTTGAAACTCGTCATGCCCAGCAATTTCGCTGGTATCATTGCCCTTCAGACCGGAACACAGTAATGTTTGCACATTACTGCTTGGCGGATGAATAACTGGCAAAGGTGTGGTACTTCCCCAGGCGGCCCCCTGCAAAAGAGGCCTACCACTACAATATGAAAATAAAAAGAAAAATTTCTCCCACGAGCTGAACTTGAAGGTACGGCCTTCCACACCAAGCCGCGTAGTGGGCACTCTACCAATTGACTAAATAGACCGCATCTATAAAAATATGAAATAAAATGTACGCAAATAAAGAAATTTAAAAATCCCCCGTTCTCTCCTTTTTCCTTCTCCACTATCTATCTGTAATCTGTAAGATATTTATTGAGACCATCGACATATACGTATTCTATTACATTAATATCGTTGATTGAGACGATGTTAATAAGCCTAAGCACCATATATTTGACTACTGGCCCATCTGAACTTACCAAGTCGCAATATTGTTGAAGTAACAGGAACAGGATACCAAATTTCGAATCGATTACACCACTAGTAGCTCAGCTCATATTCCTTCAACCCCTAGAGAAGAAAGAGCTGATAATGTTGAAATTGCTAAGAACACTCTAGATGACTTCTGTGTTCCGGTCTGAAGGGCAATGTTGCCACCGAAATTACTGGGCACGATGAGATTCAACTCATATGGGTGACAAACGCAGTGCAGTGCCGCGCAGAATTTTGAATTTTAAAACACTGGGTGGCACTGTGTCTGATATGGGCAATCATGATGCTTACCATCAGGCACCTGATTTGCTCGTCTTGTCACTCACTGTCATAAAAAAAATCACCTTAGCTTTAAAAAAAAAAATCGCCTTAAAATCGGTCCATTCGTCAAACTTATAACACCCCTTTCGTTTCTTGATTGGGGCTAAAAATATCCGAAAGTTTGAATGAAAGCAGGGATAATGTGTTTTGACATCATAACTGCTGAACCCATAAATTTGTAATTAAGTATTTGGTGAAATACCTAATTACAAATTTATCAATACCGATCAGTGGATCGGTGACGAAGAAAACTTTCGATTGCTCGTGTGGCTTCTATGAATGATGATTCGATGAATCGTACGTAGCTCATTTTCAAGATCCTATGTATTTACTACAATTTGCATAATAAGGTATAAAGGAAGGTAGGTAATTTTAGCGATCGAAACTGCAGGGCTCAACACATCATTTGCCTTGTAGGACAGAACAGATAATAACGCTTGTACTTACTATAACTTATGAAAGATCATTCAGGCAGCATTAAATCAGTAGTCTCAGTAGTAGGAATGGTGGTGGTAGGACCCCACATATAAAACTCAAACTCAAACTCAAACAGATTTATACAAATAGGTCATAATCTGACACTTTTGTACGTCAATGAAGATAAACAGTACTGAGTCTACCGTGCGTTCGGAAAGATACCTTTACAAGAAGAACGCACAAGAAACTTGTAGGGCTTAATTTTTTTCAACAGATAGTTTCACAATGTACAGGTAATGTATCTAGATTACCCTGGGGTAAGGTTATCTAAGTATCTACTTTGTAAGTAAGTATACCTACGTCGCTAAATCACTGCAGTGATGAATCAGAATTCGACATTGAATAGCAGCAGCTGGTAGGCACTGCAGTGTGCCAATGCCCTTAGTACAATGCAACATCATAATAAAGATCGTGAATCAGATGCATTCTGAGAATAAATATTTGATAAGTACATTAAAGTGGTAGGACCAAAGCATTGTAGGCACTTTTGTAAGAACCTTACAGATTACGAGTAGGTAGGTCTTCTTCTTCTTCTCAGCCGCAGCAAGTCCACTGCTGAACATAGGCCTCCCCTATAAAGGGGAGGTTTGCCAATACTCGCCCCGCGTTTATAACGCAGTGGCATTATAAAAATGATAGCATAAATAGCTAGCTGTGCCCCGCGGTTTCACCCACTTATTCTTCGTTCCCGCGGAAATATCGGGATAATTCCAGGTTCTAACCTGGAACCTGGATGGCTAATATTCGGTATGTAGATAGCCCAGGGCAGACCCTGGACTATCTACATTCCGAATTTCAGCCCAATCTGTTCTGTAGTTTTGGCGTGAAAGAGTAACAAACATCCAGCCATCCATCCTCACAAACTTTAGAATTAATAGTATTAGTAGGATTTTTAGTAATATACTGAACCATAACTGACCATAACTGAATAACATTTTTAGTGTTATGTAATAATATTATTAAAGTTAAAAAAAAACTTAGCTAAAAGTAACATGTGCGCACGAGCACCTGTTTCAATTTAAAAATGCATAATGGTGTTATTCTCGCAAACGGCAGATGTAAAGGTTCTTTTAGTGAGTTGTGAGAAATGTGGCAAATTCTTAATAATTACAGTTTGTTTTTGAATACAAAAATAATTATGGCTTGACCTCCATATTAACAAAAAATATAGATGTGGATTAGAATTATTTAAATTTTTCTCGGGTGAAAATTTCAGATGAAAATTATTACTATATGTAGGTACAATAGGTAGGTACCTATAAAGAAAGGAAAGGAAAGGTAGGTAGTATATCTATACATTAAATTTCCTAAATTAAAATTGAAAAATTCGGACACTTTGTCCGAGTATTTTGTGTCCGAGTTGTCAGCAAGCCGTGTGTTAATTCATTATTCAAGGTAATCAGTTAAATACATTATGTAGTAGTTTAATCACTTTGGTAGTTTTTGAGTGAAGAGGTAACAAACATACTCGTGCACACGACATCTCCATACTCTATCTCCATACTACTTACTATTATTTGTTCTGTGCGTAGATAACATTAATTGGAAGTGGGATATTTAACGATTAGAAATTTAATATTATATGTAAGTACCTACTGGCTAACCTACTTTAATAAGTACTGTGATTTTGCATAAGAAGTACCACAGGACAAAATAATTTTTGTCCTGTGGTACTTCTTATGCAAAATCACAGTGACCATCTAGTGTACTAAATCCACCGGGGTCAAAGGCCGCGTCCCCGGACGAGTCCCGCGGTCACGGGGTGTGACGCCCGTGTGAAATCCCCATGGGAACGTCTTTACTTACCTATTATAAAGGCTTTTTGTCCTCGCTTTACTTGATGGCACGCCCGGCCTTATCTGGAGAAGAATTTGGTATGCTTTGTGATATGCGTGCTCGATTGTACTGACGCGTACTGAGCTATGTTACTTGTTGAAATATGGGACAACTTCCACACACGGTCATCTGGCCCCAAACTAGGCTAGAAGCCTGTACTATGATGGTAACCAGATGACTGATATACATACTTATACATGCTTTTATAACACTCAGACACGGATCAAACAGACATGTTCATGCACACAAATTTTTAACCTGGCCGGGGATCGAATCTGGGCCTGCAGCACAGAAAGCAGAGTTACTACTACCGTCTGAGCCAACTAGGCTGTAACGTGTGTGTAAGAAACTTCTTACTTATCTTGTAAAAAACTTAGATTGTCTTTAGATGTAATAAATAAAGTTAATAAATATAACGTTAACCAATACATAGAGGAAAAACATTCCTATGGAAACATTGCAAAACCTGCAGTTGAAAAAATTAAACTCTACAAGTTTCTTGTGCGTTGTAGTTTTTGTCTTTTTAAGACTTATTTAAGTAATTCTTTTAGTTTTGAGTTTGAGTCTGAGGAAAACATGTTTGCGTCTTCAAAGAGAATTAATTAATCGTGTTTTTATTTAGTTATTGTAAGACTTACTTCAGTCTCTAACTCTTAAGCCGGGTCCGCAGCGGCATGTTTTTGTGTTAGCTAACACAATATCATGTTAGTAACATGAAAAGTGGGCGTGACTTTGGTGTTATATAACAAAATATTGTTATATAACACGCTAACACGTTATCCGTCGCGGATGGAAAACATCACCCGATTTCGCCTGCGGGGGGGGGTTCGTAGTTCATTTCTTGTTAGCGCTCGTGCCGTTAACATCTCTGCTGGATATTTGAAAATCATAATCTCCTTTTGTAGCATACAATATTTAGCAATTTTCTATTATTTAGAGACAGTAGCATATTGTGAGTCGGAATCAATAGATTTTAAACAAGAAAACACTTGCCCTTGTACGGAGCTTATTTTAGAAAATTATAATTGCTAACAAAAACATTTTCGGTGTCAAGTCGTAGTGGACGAGTTGTTATATAACACGTGTTATATAACACGATTAGATAACAACGTTTTGTTACTGACATTTAGCTGTAGACCCGGCTTAACGGAATATTATGTATGTATTAACATACACACTTAATGCATATATAGTGTAGAATTATATTTAGGTAATATCTTAATTAAAGTTAGATATGTACTATATACTTAAGTAGGGCTTACCTTATTGTATAGGTACCTATGTTTCTAATTACTTAGTAAAAATTACCTTATAGTACCTACTTACGAATTATTATTTTAAGTTGCAGAGAAAGCTTCATTGTTTAATAGTATAATAAATAATAGATATATACCTAGTTGGTTATATATGATAATAATATATATATATGATAATAATACTTACTACGCTAATACCTAGGAGTTACGTTCCCTTGGCTCTCTAATATTATTTTTAATTGAAATAAATAATGCAATCATGGCAACATTGCCACCAAGTCATGCAGTATCCCATCATTGATGACAATTATGGAAACCTCAATCCGACATCATCCTCAGCATCGCTGTACAAGCAACAATAATTATGTTTTTATACACGGTAGAAATTTATATAGTCATGACAATTTCGCAACGCAAAGGCTTCGATGTGACAGATCAGAGTCCCTAAGTTCACCACGATCATTTCAAATAATTCGCTCCAGCCGTCCTTGTCCACAATCAATTGGGTCCGCACGTCTTGACATCACGTCTCAGAGTTTCGCATCACTGGAATGCATCAAACCCTGGCTAATGGATCGTTGGATCAATCGTATTGGTCAAGGTATAGGTACATGATACATGGTGCTTGGAATGTTAACACAAGGCTGAGAAATGAAGGGAATCATGACGAATGATAAATCTAGAATCAATTTATATAATCGATCATAAGTTGGAAATAGTGAGGGAACAAAAAATTGCGATAAAGCGAAATTGAGTAAAGTTTGTTATAGATCTAGAGACTAAGCACTGGATCTTCATTTTACACCATAATGATTTACGATCAAACGCCATAGCAAATAGATATATGTGCCCTATGTCCGATGTGTCTATATCTAATACAAAAATGCGGGAACTATCAATAATAAAGAAAATCATGAAGCTAGGTGTAAACATTTATAGATTCAGCCTACAACAAACGCATCCAAGCACGAGGCCAAATGGTTCACAGTTCACTGGCCGATACCGTATAGAATTAAAAATAATCCTCAATTAAGTAACCGATATTGACTCGTAACGCTTGGCCGTGCATGTCAGATGTAACATGGCCAGCGGAACATCGATTAACACCACAAAGCTTAGATAATATTCTAGAAATTCTGATTTCTCTCTAAACGCCTTGTTTTTTCGAGTCGGTTTGTGGCCAGTGCCAGTGATTTCAAAGCGCCCGAAACATCTGACGGGGAAGGAGTGATGTGTTCCGTTAATTGAAAATCTCTTCAGGTTTTTCTTTCAACTGCCAGTAAGCTTCCATATTTTTCCAAACATTTTGTACTTATAGCATTAAGCTATAAGTACAAAATGCTTGGATGCTTGGATTTGACATTAAATGTGAAATGTGCAGGCCGTATACCCGTTTGAGACATCAATTATTTGTCGCAGGTGCATAAAGGGCTGTTCTGTAAAAATATTGTAAGTAACTTCAGTCAGTTTGGAAATAAATTAACCTTTAGTTTTACAGTTAACTGTTCCATAATATGTAGGTAGTTATAGTAACCTACGCTTTGTCAGATATAGCTTGATCAATGACAGCTAAACAAAAATCTACTTTTTGGATTAATACGAGCCGGTATCGATTAAACAGGTTCATCTATAATTTAACTTGTAATTAAAGGTGTCAATATTTGCTCTTTCTACAATATTTAAAAAAATATAATATTAGCCTAAAATTGGTACTTTTACAATAACTTTGAAGGGAAGTAGATATTCCGTGTGAAAGTTATCATAATTACTCACTGTACGAAAAATTCCTTAATTAACTTCCTCAAGTCACGCTACCTGGCTGTTACTTACGAGTACCTCTATTTATTAATGACTGAACGTTTATTAGCACCCAATTAGAAAAGTGTATCAAATGGAGACCAACCCATAAAAGGCACTGCCTAGACATAGCCCGGCGGATTAGCAAGTTAAAGTCGCAATGGACAGGGCACATAGCACGTAGAAATTATGGCTGTTGACTAATGGGGCTACAAGATTCTCGAATGGAAACCACAGACATGCAAATGCGGCGTAGGAGTAGACGTAGGGCGACCACTGACCACAAGGTCGACAGATGACCTGCGGCTGATATGATGATGATGATGATTATGATCGCAATAATTGACCACATATCGAACATAGATTAAGTAAGTGAAGATTCAACTGTAATAATAGTCGAGATTAGATTTATATCACCGGGTCGTGACTAAGTGACTGCTGTTTGGGATTTCTTATCAAAATTCTTAAATAAACTTCCTTTAAAGGTAAACAATATCTCTTTGTCCGATTGCAACCTTGTCCTTTATTGATAGACTGAGTCACTGACACAATCCCTTCCAACTGAGTTATAAGTATTTAACCGCTTAATCTAGAATAGAAATTTGAGAGGGTGTATTTTATGTTGGCCCATGCCATCTTAAGCAATTTGCCATAAATAAACTAATGCAAAAACGTGAAACTCTAAAATAGCTAGGTGTAGGTATGTACCTAGTGCTTACGTACGAGTACGTATTGACAATTGTTATTCAAAATTCCAATTGGTTACATACGTTAGAGTTGGTGATGCGTAGCGTAACAAAACTGAGCTGAACGAATAGGTATTTGTGGTTGATCTCATGTTATCATAGCTAATTGGAATGGGTTTGGAATTGATCTGTGCAATGAGACCGCATCATTCGTTCCTTTGGGAACGATCTTACTTAATTATCTTATCATATAACATTCTTAAACGAACTTTAATATTTATTTTTCTTTATTCTAAGTGCTTCTTGGTTTCCATAAATAACGTAAATTAAAACAAATCGCTAAAACATTTTGAACACTTTCCTTTTACCATTTACTTTTCATTTTTTATATAATAATCGAAATATTATGGCTAAGATCAAAGGTAATTAAGAGGGGATCAATAAACAGATCTCATTACTGTTAAGCAAATATAAAACGGACTCGATACAAAGAGACAAAGAGATATGTCAGCCTTTAGAAGCTTTTAACCTCTAACTTAAATATACAATTATAGCTTAAAAGCAGCAATCAATTCGAAAGTTAATTTAAATAAGTAATTACCAATAATATATAATATGGCTTTGCTAAATGCCAACGATTTACGTGGTCTAAATTAGTTCAAATACAAAGTCCAATAAAATGAATTGAAAGACAGGTCACTGCCGACTGCCTGACGACGTTAATTATTGTCCTAATTAAATTAGCGATTTCGTTGCGTTCCTTATTAAACCTAGTTCGAGTATAGTTCGAGTATTCGAGGTTACTAGCGAATCATAGCTTTTTCTTTCGGAAGTTAAATATTACTTTCCCAAGAAAAATTGCTCTAAGTATGGGAAAATAGTGACAACTCTTGAATCACTGAAACGCTAAGACACTTTCTCTGTTTTGAATACCATAAATCATTTCACTCACTGCGTTTCACTCTCTTCGCTTAATAATCATTCAGGCTATTCAAGCGTTAGCTAGCTGCGAACTACACAGTGTGTCACCTCATATTATGATACTTATTTTGTGTAAGTACTGTCGTTAAACTATGAAAATAACTTACGAGGTAGGTAAAATCAGTCACACCATTAAAATTGGCAAACGATGTCAACAAAACCTTCCGATCATCCGCGTCACACGGGTGATAATAATGATAATAGCCTTTATTCAACAATTTTACAGAACATCTCAGTGACTTTTTACTTAACAATTTTTATTTATGATAGCACTCACTATGTCACAAGACGAGCAAATCAGGTGCCTGATGGTAAGCATCATGATTGCCCATAACAGACACAGTGCCACCCAGTGTTTTGAAATTCAAAATTCTGCGCGGCACTGCACTGCGCCTGTCACCCTGAGATATGAGTTGTTGAATCTCATCATGCCCAGTAATTTCGCTGGTAACAATGCCCTTCAGACCGGAACACAGTAATGTTTGCACATTACTGCTTGGCGGATGAATAACTGGCAAAGGTGTGGTACTTACCCAGGCGGCCCCCTGCAAAAGAGGCCTACCACTACAAAATACAAAACCAATACAAAAAACTAATAACAATATTAATTTATTAATATAATTAATTATATGACACCGCACCGGTATTAAGATTGTCTTGCTCTTCAGAATTGGCCTCTCCTAGACCTTGTCATATTCTTTGATTGTGGATCTTTCATCTCCATGTAACACCTGCAATTTTTCTAAAAGTCTTCTTTGCATCTACGACGCTGCCTTCCCTTTTTTTACTTTTGTGTCTTTACATGAATACGGATAAATAACGGAAAAACAAAACCAAACATCAGTCTTTCTTTTGACTACAGGGGACTTTTCAAAAGGACAGTGGGGTTTAATTAAAGCACGGTTTCAGATAAAGGGTTGGTTGTGTTAGGAATGTACACCTAATATTCATAGACAAAGGTATCTCAGTCTTATATTTGCTACCAATAGCATAAATACAATTCCCACAGCGAAAAACCGCAATTATATTGATTATCATACAATGCGAGCATTTGATCTTGATCCGATTATTTTTTAACTAGAATTCGTGATATTCTACTAAGTTCACGAGTCCGTGGGACTCTATCGCTGGGAAAACGATCCCATAATTGACTCTAACAATGGTTTAAAAGCATGGAATTTTGTCGATTTGATGAATGACTCGACGAGGTAATAAAATTAACTTCTAGGTAGATGTACGAATGAGGGACCCATATAGCCATTAAATTAAGAAAATTAGAGGTTAGAAGAGATGTGCAAGATTCGCGGTGATACGGTGGACATAACATGAACTTGATCGCACAAATTATGCAGAACTTGGGTGACATAGGAACAAGACTGGAAGGATGATATATAAGCTAATAAAATTATGAATATCACTTTATTATACTTACTTACACAAAATAATACATATTCCTATACATTTTACGAAACACCTCAATGAACTGCTAAAATGATTATAATAAAATGTTGAAGCTATTCATTACCTTAAATTACAATATTTATTATTGTTTAAATTAAAAATTAGTGAACGCCATGGTCGCGTGAACGGAAACCTATCAACACGCGATAGCTATAAAACGATCGCTCGTCACGAATAAAACGATACGTAAAGTTTATAGCTTGAACGAATTAACCACATAGCGAAGAAAGGTGTGCCGGAAGAGTTCATAATTTAATAGGAAATAGGGAGACAATTCGATACACAAACGTGAAACTTAACCTTATATCACTTATCATAATATCTTCTTTTTTGTAATATATTATATTTGTATAAACTAAGCGATCTAATCGCTTGATATACAATCTGAAATGAGAAGAAAAATTTCACTGGCGGGATTGGAACCAAGCACTCTCCCCACCATCCCGCGTGGCGGGCACTTTACCACTTACTTGTGCTAGGCACTAGGCATCGGCGAAATTTTTCTATCCCATCTACCTAACGCACTATAGGGGCGTGTGTGTTTATCTATAGGTGTTGCATTTCGCATTCTACCTACCTACAAGTCTAATTTTACGATTAGAATTCATATCGAAATTGATAAACAATTCCTTTTAACACTTCATTTCTTTTTTATTTATCATTTTTGCCAGTACCTACTCACACGGGTTGGCAAGCGCAATTCGATGGTTTTACGTAGAGGACGCTGCTGCACGTCCTCTGGATCTGATAACCTATAATAACTCTTACGGTAACCATGGGTAGAGAAGGTGGGGTACTATTCTATAGCTGATGTGTTCACATGAGCATCCAGATTGCAGGATGTAGTTTGCTGGATGCATAGAAACTACGCGTTTCACATAACTGTTGCCACTTAACTGGGCGCCCCACGTATAGGATAACGTGGCAAATTAAATAAAATGCTGCAGGATGAGTACTTAAGGAATAGAAATGGGATGAGTTAGAAAAAAAAAAACTAAATGGCATGAGACGTCATGGGACTAATAGGGAACAACCCAAAGAAATGGATTGAATTAAACGAAATCAATTTTTAAAATGTCCATAAAACACAATAAGCTCATTAATCTAAAGGTGTCGCACGTCAAACTTAACTAACGTAGGTATCCGTATCGCATAAAGTTTTATTGCCGCCATCTCATCGCCATCTATCACCATAAGCACGGTACCATAAGCCACGGCTTTTCATATATTTTTTTATTTTGTGTCGTAATTATTTGATAACTATTGATTAAGTAGTTCAATCTCTAATTCTGAATACTTTGGGAAAATTATACATTGAGAAGAATGAGGATGGATTTTCAGGTCCTAAGGTTTCCTATATAAAACGAAGATTATACTTATAATCCGTGCAGAATTTTATGAGCCCTGTGAAATTGGCCTGAAGTTTTGCCGGCGACGTACGCGCGACACCTGTAATATTTATTGTACTATGCAGACATAACAGCAAAATATTATGAGCTCTGAAGTAGTTAGTATATTTATTCACACATAACTAAATTATTTACAGTAAATTTTAAACAAAACGTACCTTCTAAAAAAGTACCTTCTAGATATTATTACTCAGTATTAAGTAGATACAATATGGACTAGCTAGTTGTTTATTAATGAGACGAATTCATTAAAATCGTCTGCATCAGTGCATTGAATTCAAAATGAGTTGTCTGGCTTTTTGTGAGCGCGTGTTAGTGTTGAGACATTACTGATTGAGCCAAATGTGTATACTATAAATACCTACTTATTTTTATTTTAAACTCATTTTGAATTTAATTTCAGTGAGTGGTAGAAATATTCATTAAAATTTTAATTTTAAGTCTCTTATTAGTACAGCCCTTATTACTTATTAGTGTAAACTAACAAGTCGCCTATAAATAAATGCCGCCTAAATGTAGGATTATTAAAATAAAGTTAAAAGAAAAAGAAAATAATATTAAACTACTTCATAATTCTACATGTTTATATATCGTTATTATGACAAGCAGACGTTATTAAATCATATCATATTAGCTCATTATGTTTGAAACTAAAATAACTGCATTTCCTGAAGCAGTTAGACAGGGAATTTACTACGTTAAATAATTTAACTATTTAAATACTTACTAAGTAAGTATTTAGTAGGTATACTACTAAATACTTACTAAACTAACAAAAGTTTTACATAGATAATGTTAGTTTAGTCTAAATTAACATTATGCCTTTTGAAATTATTATGCCTGTTGAAGTAATGGACGCGCACCTTTAGCTACTACCAGCTACTCATTAGTTAACCAACCTGGTGAGCATATTGGCACGACTAAGGCCTATTGATTGACAGGTCTTATAAACTATGAAGGCATAAAATGTGCATAAGTATATAATTATTATTCTTGTTACGGAAAACAAATACAACATGATCGTTGGTAAAGTGTATATGTTAAGAGACAAACGAGAAGGTACGTATAGTCCAGCAAATCTAAGAAGTACCGTTTGACGTCTCATCTTTTCAAGCTTTGAGAGAGGACAATTTCAATAACCTTCGCTGTAAAACCATGGAATTATCATTTTATCACAAGATGTACAATTCAGGCAAAATAAAATCTTTCAAACGCTACTTCTTAGCAAGGCTGTAAGAATAATTAAGTTTCTCAATTACTGCTGTTTAGCAGAAGTGGATAGGTATAGTTAGGCAATGAAAGAACTTTCACGCTTCTGCGTTCTTGTGGCAACTATTATTTATTCTGTGCTTGTGACGAGGTGGTAAAGATGTTAATAAAGTTTTATTGATTTTGGCTTAGGGTTGACAAGTTATTTTCCTTTGCACAGATTAGTGACTCGTTCGGCTAGGTTCACTGCTCGTAAGTTCGATTGAACAAACGAATCATTTTTGCTGGAGTGACTCTATCAGCATGGTGAGCAAGCATGACTCTATCAATGACAATATTATAGGGTAGAGACTTTCCGACAGAAGCGCGACTGGCGTAATTTGCTCAATTGCAGCTGTCAAGAGTAACTTTTGGTACTTAATACAAAAATGACGTCCACACTACGTCTGGAGAAATGGTCTCTGCTTCCTTTCTTCGCACCTCGCCATACCACATACCTCGGCGAGTGTGTAGTGTATAGCAAGCCTATATTACAAATTTTTCCTCGTGGCAACCCTACAGCGGTAGTAATCAGTCTTGTTTACACGGCGTGCGAGCTCGTAACAGTGAGTTCGACGAACCACGTTTCAGGTGCAGTTTACGTTTCGTTGAGGTGAGGCAGTATTGACCACGCCTGGTTGCTCGTATTTCAATTTTATATAATGCTGTGAAAGGGTGTGGTGAAGGGCGAAGGGATGTGCTGTTTGGGGAGTTGGATTAGGAATAAGTTGATGATAAGAAGTCTGGGTTTAATCTTTGTAGAATAATAAAATCTTGATGTAACTTACCCTATCTATCTAAATGATTTTCCAAAGTCTGCCTTTGATGTTTTTTTTTTTATTATTTTTTTATAACGAATTGACCTGCACTTGACCGCAGTCTCCCCTGATGGTAAGTGCCGACGCGGTCGACGATGGTGCGTGCTTGCCTAGAAGATAACCTTTCACTCTTGACTTGAAGACCTTCAGATTGTACTTTTCGGGATACAATGACGCTGACAAGGTGGTCTACCTTAAAGGGACTATCTGAAACAAAAAGTGTTATTATTATCAACCTAACATGTTCCCTTATAACTGTAGGTAACTTATTTGCACTTGGGACGAGATGATGAATGAAAATTATATGTATTTGTAATTCGTCAAATCGTCCCACATGCCTACGGCCCATTGAGGCCGAGTTGACGAATTAGGTACACAAAAATTTGGGGGGTTCCTTTGTCGGAGCACAATTTACTATCCAATATACAGAGAACGGTTTATAAAGTGAATTGTCGTTTAAGAATTTAGTTATTTTACGGTTCACATTATTTTTATCCTTGCCTTGTTAAAAGACTTTCATATTTTATGTGATTATAAAGGACACGATTAAAATTATGTACTGCCTACTGTCCAGGTCTAGGTGTGGTAAAGTCCTTGTAAAATCGTTTCGCGGTAATAAATAAAAGAAACCTAGATTTTAGCCTGTGCCTAGCCTGTGCCTATGGACACGGTAAAGTTGATCTCTTCACCGTGCTTCGGACTCAGAAGTTTGTAGAGTCGCAGTACAGACTTTAGATCATTCTGGAGATTTACCATACTACACATCTTAATCAATTCTAATACAGTTGTATTTCCGTCAATGGGAGTGAATTGCCAGTGATTTGTATATATTTGTGACCGGATGCTGTTGATCAAGAACCATATGGCTCGCCGTATCGGAGCTCGACTTTGTTTGTAAACTTGCTGATACGTGATACAGTCCGCGTTTCTTACGGAATTGCGCGAACATAATCTATTTCTATTTCAGGGATTTGATTTTTTTCTATTGTGAGATGTTATAGCAATAACTTCTTCTAAGGCTTTCATCATCATCAACCGTAAAACGTCCACTGCGGAACATAGGCCCATAGAACGCCATAAACTATTCATATATGGGGGGGATTTTGCCGTACCTAAACAGCACGCTTGTGCGGCTTGGTGATCGCGTAGTTGGAATACTTACATGGAAACGAAAAGCGCTGCTGCCCGCTCGCCAAATATGTCCTTCTGCCGGGTCTCACGTCTTCCACGCGATGAGAAGGGGGTGGCCCTATAATATATCTATATAATATAGATCAATATCATAATCATAATCTAATCTGAATGTAATCATCGTTTGCTTTAGCTCCAATTAAGGCTTTTATTACTAAAGTGAAACAGTTTTTCAATGATCGTTAGTTGTAAACTTGTGCGAACACTTTGTAGTGGTAGGCCTCTTTAGCAGGGGGCCGCCTGGGGAAGTACCACACCTTTGCCAGTTATTCATCCGCCAAGCAGTAATGTGCAAACATTACTGTGTTCCGGTCTGAAGGGCAATGTTACCAGCGAAATTACTGGGCATAACGAGTTTCGTCAACTAATAACTCAGGGTGACAGGCGCAGTACAGTGCCGCGCAGAATTTAGAGTTTTAAAACACTGGGTGGCACTGTGTGGCACTGTGTCTGATATGGGCAATCATGATGCTTACCATCAGGCACCTGATTTGCTCGTCTTATCACTCACTATCATAAAAAAAAAAAAAAAAAAAAAAAAAAAACTCCATCGACAGCTCTGTAGTGCAAGACTTCAATGCTTTCAGCATTAGGTATTTGACCCTTCTGTAACTACTGGGTCCTAGATACACTGTCTACCCCGTTAGAAAAAAGGCGTGATGTTATGTAATATTAGTGGAAAAGCTGTGAAGTTTAATAATTGTTTAAAAATCGATGGGACATTGTTAGTATCCTCAAAATTCAGGATTTGAGTCTTAAATTTACTTATATCCAAATTGATGCTTTGTATCTCGAGGATACTGATAAAAAGATACTGACGAAGATAATATATTACCTAGATTACATACTGTTTTTAA
Organism: Hemistola chrysoprasaria; assembly: GCA_947063395.1. Classification (NCBI taxonomy): domain Eukaryota; kingdom Metazoa; phylum Arthropoda; class Insecta; order Lepidoptera; family Geometridae; genus Hemistola; species Hemistola chrysoprasaria. The sequence goes on along the minus strand of OX346727.1, from coordinate 5,141,776 downwards.
ATATAACCAATAAATGCTCTAGGTACATAAAGTGAGCCAATTTTACGAGCTTATTGTTTTAGCGAAAACTAGCTTGCTCCCTTTACGCATGGAATATTTTAAATTAATAAACTACAAAGGGAACAAAGCTTGACAAGTTTTGAGAACAATGGAGTTGATTCTAAGTTATATTTAGCTTTGTATAGGCGCCAAGTATATATGGGACGACGCCTACTTAATAAGAAATACGGCTTTACAATCTGGAACTGGACGTATTTATATCGATATAGAAGATTAGGTATCTTGGAATGAGTTACGAGATTTGTTTAAAGTAAATATAAAGAATAATAAGTCATTAGATTGGAACTTGGGAAACCAGGAGAGATCTCCTGGTTTTCCATCACCACATCCAATGGAGAGTAGGTCGCTACATCAAGAACACGAGCCAGACACGAGTGCCAGGATTGGATTACTCCCTTGTGTCGCTGACGAAGCTGGAGCTTAAAAGGGTGACGACGTTCAGCCCTAGCAGGTCACGGAGATAAGTAGTTTCTTTTCTCTCTTTAACGCTTCTCTCACCGCCATGACATTAGTCTCTCCTCTTTTTTTTAATGATAGTGAGTGACAAGACGAGCAAATCAGGTGCTTGCTAAGCATCATGATTGCCCATATCAAAAACAGTGCCACCCAGTGTTTTAAAATTCAAAATTCTGCGCGGCACTGCACTGCGCCTGTAATTTAGCTGGTAACTATTGTTGGTATTACTAGTATTACTTTTATTACTTAGTATTGTTGGCTATTACTAGTAATTATTGCCCTTCAGATCGGAACACAGTAATGTTTGCACATTACTGCTTGGCGGATGAATAACTGGCCACTACCACTAAGAAGTGCCACTACCACTAAAGTACCAATACACGAGATACAATATACGCACTGCGAAAACGAATTTTGAGAAGAAATTTGCGATTATTTATCACATTTAGCAAATCGCAACAATTTTTTAGCGTAGTGCGCGCATATAGCCTTATCCTATGCCTTATAAGGTCGCTACTTGTAGTCTAAGATTACTGGTGTATAAAAATACTTTGCCTTCTATAATGAAAAAAAAAACAATGTGTTAATTTTAACACAAGAACAAAAACATAGTTGGGATCAAGGAGGATGTACTAGCGTGTTTTTATGTAAAAAAAATCACGCTATTTACAAACGCAGGAACAAACCATTTTGCGGCAAACATATCATCCTGTCTGCGGCCTGCGGTGGCGATCATCAAGGTGCATCAAAGAACGACCATTAAAACTAGCTGATTTCCGTTGCCAATGGCCATTACTTACAAGACTTTAGAATCTGTTAACTGATACATCTAAAGGTGGAACGCATATATCTATCCGAGTCGAACGAAACAAATTTTAGAATTCTTTATATGAAATTCTATGAAACCCACGTCGAATCCTCCGAATCGGTATTAGACGGGTTAAGGTTCGAGAAATTCGACACAATACTATGCAAAAATTTACCAAATCGATATTTTGTATATCCTGATATTTTTATAGTGAACTAAATTAAGTATTTTCCTGTCATTTTACTAATAAGACTAATTTGTACTGTTTGTTTCAGGATACGCAGCTGACAGTGCCAAAGAAAACATGGTTATGAACCATAATATACACAGGTTTGCTATTTTTTTTATTGGCTATTTAAAATGAAGCCCTTCAAGTTTCTTGTGCGTTCTTCTTGTACCTTCTGTACGTTGTTCTTCGGTATTTTTGCGAAAGCACGGTAAATTAATTACGCATTTGCAGACGTGTCATATTATGCGAAAAAATATAGAATCTGATGTTGATGTTATTATAACGTCACACATCACACGTTAGGGTCATGATTCCGTTGTTAGACAATTTTAGTCCGTTTTTAGGGTTTCGTATCTCAAAAGGAAAAATGAACCCTTATAGGGTCACTTTGTTGTCCGTCTGTCTGTCAGTCTGTCTAGACACTTTTTCACGGAAACGAGTGGAGGTATCAAGTTGAAATTGATATATAATTGGTCCAGATACTCAGATCCCTTGCTGCTGTAAAAAAATCTAATGTCTAAGTCAACGCAATCAAAAGATACGGCCATTTTACCGCACTTTTCCATACTTTGCGCAGCGGGCTATATACTTCTAGGGTACTTCCCGATGACATCATGCAATTTGAGAAGAAACAAGCTCTTATATCACAAGTAAAGGAAGAAAACCGAAAAATTTTACAAAATATTTTGTGATTGACATGTTTGCGGAACCCTCCACTAAGCATACCTACCAAGGTATGCCTTAACAATTTGTTTAAAAAAAAAACACATTTTTCTCTGCACGATATTATGGATATTATGTGTGTATATAGGTACTTAGTTACTTACCTATGAGTCGATATCTCACACATTTTTCTTCCCTAGAAGCAAATCAATAGTCAAGACCTTTGTTACATAAAATATTCACCTAATATATTACTCTCGCAAAGAACGAGTATTGTTTCTAATATCAGATATTAGATTCTCGAGCTAGCAATAAAATTGTATTAGGTATATACTATGTATTTGTACTTATATACAGTGTATTATAAATATTGTCTTACTCAAGAATGCGAATTATAAATCTTCTACAATTCTTATTGAATTTCAAAAATATTAGATGCACCTCTAAACAACAATGCAATATTTGAAATTGGGAACACTAATTCAAGTTTTCGAAAATGTTTTTTACTGTAATATCTGCCATAGCAATCCTTCTCTATAGAATATAATGTCACATATTATTTGTTGTGACTACAATCTTCGCTTCTTCTCATTGGCGTTGGAAGAGTGGGACTACGGGGCAGTGTCACCCGTGGAATAATTGTCTACATTTTTCATTACGACACACACAGAAAAAAAGGTTGACAAGGCGTAAATGACTACGCTTTGGCGCTAACAACTTACCCGCTTTAGCTTCCGGCCACTGCTACTCCAACTTTCGAAGTTTGGGTACCTTACAGAGATAATAATACTACGTACCTCTACTACAGAATGCTAAAGCCTATATCATACCTTGTAAAATAGTTAAATACGTGACATAACATAACATACATTCACGCCTTTTTTCCCGAAGGGGTAGGCAGAGGTGTACCCAGGACTCAGTCCCATAATAGATACACCCACATTTCGCCAGTATGTTATTGGTTCCATGTAATAGGGGGCGAGCCTATTGCCATCTACCGGGCACAGTTCCAGACTCCAGGCAGTTATTGAGATAATTCCTAATGGAAAAATCCAATATTTAACCACTTTGCCTGACCTGGGTATCGAACCCGGGACCTCTTGATTGCAGTCGAGCAAGTGCCCTCTACGCCACCGAGGCAGATACGTGACAGCTGAACATTAATCAATTTTGCTGATCAGAAGTCATATATCCTTAAATTAGGTATTATGTATTATGTACCTATGACATAATATGGTACTTAATTCACAATTCAAATGATCAATCAAATACCCTCTTAAAACTTATTTTATGGCAATGTGGCCAAAAAATTTGCTTTTTGTTTAGCTGTCAGGTATGAAGCTATCTTCTACGTTATGGCTGTGGTTATGGGTAGTTATGTTTATAAGAGAACGGAGAACGGAGTGCCGTATTCCGGATGCTTTCCCTGGTCGGATACGTTTACATAATGTACCGGTGAGCAAACAGCTTTAATAATAAAACAAAGGAATCGGGTTAACACTAAGGTCGTATCGCAGAGTATCTAACAATAATTAAGAATGCCACGGCCATCGGATACTCATTGTGCCCACGGTTTTGTCATCGAATCTATGGCAAACCTATATAAATCCACTATACAATTGTGTGGTAAACCTACAGTGCCTCTGTTTGCTAATGAAATGAACTGGCTCGGAACGGGAGCGGGGTTTTATTAATGAAGTTACTGGAAACTACTTTCCAAACGCTTTGCAGCCTTTGCGGTTTTGGGTCTGGAATTATTTTTGTTGTCAGTGGTTAGCATAATGATTAATTAAGCACGTTGATTGAAGGTTTAAAGGGGAGTGACAAAACGTTGATAAAAAGGAAACGGGCTTGAAATCCAGGGAAACTGGGCCAAGAAAACCTTCCTATGTCTATCCTATATTGCCGGGTAGATAATGTTATTCCCAAGCATAGGCATTGGGAATATTATTCCCAAGCATAGGCATTGGGAATATTATTCCCAAGCATAGGCCTAGTAGTAGCCCTCTTAGTATCGCCGATTAATTTATTATTTGATTTCAATAATGTGAGGTTAAGTACTAAGTATTTTTTTTACGACGCGCGTTCAAAATTTAGTGGAATTTGTTTAATTTATTATATAATTTAATGGCGATGCTAAAAATATTATTTATGCACATTTGATAATGTTATTGTCAGGCCTATCAAATAACACCAAAATTATAATGTAATGTTGTCGTGGCCCTAACACCTACAACTCCTTTAGACGAGATTAACTCACTGAAATTAGTACATATTCAAGAAAACTTACGTTTTGATAGCTTTTAATTTAACAGAAGAGAGAAGCAAACTGTTATTTCCTTTTTTTTTTCGATTTACTCCATCAAATAAAACGAAATATAACTTATAAACATTAATCTAAAAATAAACAAATGAAAAGAGCTATTTCGGAAATTCCCATTTAGTGATTTTTTTATTATCAATAATGTAAATTGCGCGAGCGAGATGGAAGTTTGTCTCCTATAGGCACCTTAAGTGATAAAATGATTAGTTACTAGAAGGAAGCGATTCAACGTCATTGTTAGTTACACACAAAATCGTGGTATATCAATTAAGATCTACGTAATCTGCTGAAAAAGAGGCCTTTTTTAACAGGAAAGGGCAGTTATCAGTTTGACGCAATCCTGTGGCAAAATTTGCCAAATCGTTTCCTTCGAATATAGTAAACCTCTTTGATATAATAAATTATCCTCCCGCGTAGCATGGCACGGGGATAACTAGTTTTCCCAACTCTTTAACTCTCAATTTTTTTGTAGTGAACGTCTAATCACGCGAGTAAAACAAGAATTTTTATAAATTAACTATGAAAAAAACCGAGTGTTTATAAAATAAACTAAAATAATAGGGAAATAGTTTACTTCATTATAAAATATCAGAATATAAATTTATGGAAGGCGTTGATTATATTCGGAGGAAACAAGGGAATACAAAACATCGATTTGGGAAATTTTTCATAGGATTCTGTATAATTTCTCGGATACGCTCTTAAGAACTAACAAAAATTTATGCGTTTGTTTTCACAATTGTGGCACTATTATTAGTGGAGCAATTCAACGTCATTGACCAATATACCAAGTTATTTGAAATGATCAGTAGAAATCTAGTTTTCAGCCAAAATGCTTAAAGTTTTAAAGCCTACTAATTCGTGTTCCCAATTGTTGGCTATTCTGCTATAACGACTTTGGCAGGGTCGCCAGTTTTTCTACGTTATTTCTAAGCCACCTACCAAGTAGGTCAAAGCAGAATCTAGAACCTGGGTACGTCCCAATTCGTTAGGTAAATCCACACTGACGTGACCTAACTTTTTAATAAGTTCTACGTTAGCAGAACGGAATCTGCAATTTGCAATGTGCATCACCTACGACCTACGATAAATTTAAAATATTTTTATTATTTTTACTTATTTTAGCTTATAACCGCTAGTGAGAAAAAAGAATATAAATAATTTATCACTACAGCCAAGTTCATTTTAAATAAGCAAAGTAAGAACATTTATTGACTAGCTGTGCCCCGCGGTTTCACCGGCGTAGTCTTCCTCGATGGCTCAGACAGTAGTAACTCTGCTTTCTGTGCCGCAGGGCCCGGGTTCGATCCCCGGTCAGGTCAAACATTTGTGTGCATGAACATGTCTGTTTGATCTGTGTCTGGGTGTTATAAGCTTATATAAGTATGTATATCAGTCATCTGGTTACCATAGTACAGGCTTCTAGCCTAGTTTGGGACCAGATGACCGTGTGTGGAAGTTGTCCCATATTGTTGTTGTTGTTGTTGTTGTTCCTTCCCGGGGGAATATCGGAATAAAAAGTACCCTAGTTATTCCGAATTTCAGCTCAATCGGTTCATTAGTATTAGCTGAAAGAGGAAGGAAGTAGGATAGGATAGACCCACAGATCATAAAACTAAAGATAGAGATTATTGCACCAATGATAATTATTATCTGTACCTACTTACTTCAAATTCTTTGGATAAAGCGAATAGGTAGATTGTAAAAAAATATCAACAATATTGCAGAACAGCATTGATTTCTTGAAATGAATCACTGATCACACAATTTTTTGCACATAACCTGTTTTAAACAAGTATAAAGATTTTAATTTTTCCTTGTAATTTACACTTAATGCTGAGATACATAGGTACATATTATTATACAATAAAAACAGTTATTGATTAGTTTTTGATCTCGAATTATAAATAGAGTAAGATCCCAGGGCCCCCAGACGTCACGTATTTTCTGACGAAGGAAATGTGGACGATTGAGAATTTACGTGAGGTAAGTAATGTTTTTACGTACCTTGATTACCTGATACCTGAAAATTGGCCGTCTAAGCAAGCTAGCAGGTAGGCATGCGTTCTTAGTACATACTAACACTACTTAATTGTCCACATTTCCTTCGTCAGAAAATACGTGACGTCTGGTGGCCCTGGGATCTTGGACCAAAATATTCAATATGAATAATTGCCGTGGGGTTACCGGCTTTAGAATAGTACCTCACCCTCTTTACTCGTGGTTGCCGTAAGAGCCGGCTAAGGGCTACAGGATCCGCAGGACGGGCAGCAGCGTCCTCTGTGTAAAACCATCAAACTGTGCTCGCCAACCCGCCTGCCAAGCGTGGCGAGTATTGGCAACAACCCCCCTTATGGGGGAGGCTTATGTTCAGCAGTGGACTTTCAACGGCTGGATGATGAATATGAATAAAGATAATGAATATTCAAAAGGTAGCTTTTCTATAAGTAGGTATTTATATTACGGAATACAAATCAATAGGAAGCTATAAAAATGTTTGGATTTGATAAGTCTGACGAAGACTGCAGATGTAACAGCTCGGAGCGCAGACCACATTAACATCCTGTTTAATTTAACTGACAGTTTTATAAAATATCTCAACAAAAATTGTAGGTAAACATTCATATCCATATAAATATCTTTTCAGGCGAAGATTCTTTGGCAGGCGGCCTAAAACTGAATACTTACGACCAGTCGACTCGAGAGTCGCGACGCGGCGCGACTGCAGCGCTCTACGTAGCGCATTCGAATAATATTTTAAATCGAAAGTTTTATAATTAGGGATGCAGTAGTTAGTAATAAAATGAACTATCGATAAATGGCTTAGTTTTGTTTTTTAATCGATGAGTAGTTTTATTAATTCGATAAAAAATTGTGATGTAGTGTTTGCGAACTCGAAATCGAAAGTGGAAACAGTGAGAGTGGCTTGGAAGCAATAAAAATATGAATTATTAAGTCAACGTGAGCTTTTTATGCTTTATTATGAAACTGAATATTTTAGCAGTCATTTAGGATTCAATTCGCTGCAAGTTTATGCAGTCGTATACCTACTTACAACAAAATTTTATAAAATCCCTGTAAAAATGTAGATATTTTACGTTTCAGTTAATAATAACGAACCGTTTAGGCTAAAATCTGGTATTATCTTAGATTATTAACTATTTTACTGGGAGCTTATAAAATCACTATTTTATTTATATGAAATCGTAATTTTATAAGTTGATGGTGAGAAACGATTTCACAAACCGAAAATATCTATTAGATCTAGGATGTAAGGGGAATAAACTATTTTTTCCTAATAATTTTCCCGAAAGTAAACAACACAATAAAAGCAATTACTTTCGTTACCTGACTAATTTTACAGCAGCTAGGTTTTAATAAAGTGAGTAATTAGGGCTAAACCCCGTAAAGTGTAGTTATTTATAAACAAACAATGCGTTGACCTGAGCTAATGCGTCAGATGCTAAAACATTTCGCTACCGGAATTCGCTGATGGGTTAACTAACGGGGCACGCTTTATTTCTGTTTTATGCTTTTTTCCTCGAAATTATACGAATTATATACCTAAATAAATAATATATTATCACGTTTATGTAAGTGATTATAATGATAATTGAAATTAATGCCAATTTCATAATTTTTATGCAATCAATTTAGAGTTATTTTTAATAAATAATTTGTGTTTTACGGACCCTTGAATTATAATAGGTTTCGTTATCATATCTATTTATTAGCTGCGCCCCGCGGTTTCACCAGTCACCAGATGATGAAACCAATGTTACTTATTATAATGTTTGCTACCCATAAATGGCCGAAAGGCTTTATTGCCCCACATTACCCCGACATCCTTCATTCCTTAGAAACTTTTAATAATGACATATAAGTATGTATATGTACATATCATACTACCTAATGAGCTTTTAAACTACCTACTTTATCCTACTGTCATTATTGTTACGCACTTAACTTATAGTTACACACTTAAGCTAGTTAGTGTTCATTGCGTTAATTTTATTAGCGTTAATGTACTCGTACAATTCTGGGTCTTTGGCCATGGTAGACCATTAGTCTCGGTTGACCATCGCAGACCATCCTTTTGTAGAGTCAAGCCAATTTGTAGATGAAGTCTGGTAGACACTGTCCTCTATCTATCGAATACAATGTACACAATAGTCATTGCATTGAGCAATAACCAGTGAAGAGGCGTGACAACGCACACCAATTTGCTGAATGAACGAACCGCGCGATTTTATCTTGTAAACGAATGATGTCACGATGTGCTCGATTGTTGGTTTACCTCTTCAACTACATAAAAACTTTATGGGCGAATGATTAGGCATCATTGTAATTAAATGAACCGTAGCTTATTTTACAGTGTTTGGAGTTGTGCACATTTTTTACCACAGAATTCTATAAATACTTAGGTACTCTGATTTCTGTGTTTTATGTTTAGTCAGGGAGGCAACAGTGGCTCGGTATTTTTTCAGAGAAGGAAAAAATAATAAAAACGTCATAGGTTTAGCCTGGAATTTATACACATTGTTGTTATTACATTATATTTTAACATAGCATTTACGAATCTTCGTTATGTACTGCATAAAAAAAATTAGGAGCCTAAAACCAAAAGAAGGGAAATTAGTCACTGTGCACTACCGGGTGTACACACTGACTCACTACCGTGGTACAGAGTGACACTAATAGTACACAGAACAGGCGTAGTAATAACTAAAATAAACGACGATTTTTATAATATATTTAATAAAAAATTTAAAAGAGACAATCATAAGTTGTTTCTTTAACAAATCACTACGATGCTTAGAATTTAAGGCAAATTTATAAGATCTAAGACATCTCAGTGTCTGAATTAACAGTTTTAGTCTATTTCTCCCATATCAAGCTACAATAACTACTATTGAGATCAAAATTATTCGAAATCTTATAGCTGACTCATGAGTCACTGTGTACTTTTCAAAAATGAGCCACGGTGTACCACTTCGCCATTTTCAAAATATTTCGTCACAGCAAACGAAACCGAAATCAAAAAGGAGAAATCTCGAGACCAAGACAATTGACACAAGACATACTATACAACTAAATTAGTTATCACCAATTGTAACAAACTAATTTATGAAAACAATTGAAACTTACCTCAAAAAGTAATTTAGTGATGGAAAAAACAAAAAAAATGTGATAACACCACCACGCCGCGCTCGTTCCCCGATCCGCTTGGTTAGAATGTGTAGGGTACCAAGCGCTAGAAATGAGTGATAGAGACAATTGTATATTCCCTTTAGTTTTGACAGAATCATAACTGAGCCACTGTAGTCGACTGAGTCACCGTTGCCTCCTTGACCCTATACTTATCTATGTTTATATTGTAGGTGAAAATTTCACATAAGTTTAATTTAAACCACCGCCAATGTTTTTTTGTAAAATTTATTACATAGGTAATACCTATATAAGATACAATATTACAAATTGTAATATTAAAGCTAGGTTTTTTTTTTTGGCATATTCCTTCAAGTTTCCACTAAATAAAGAAAGCATTTCATGTAGAATAAATAGGAGGTTTTGAGAGAATTAGAAAAAAAGATGAATATCATATTTTTCAGACAGGACAGTAATCGGTAATAATACCTACGTATGATAAAAATATTATTTACTTAAACCCGATGTTTTTGCCAGTTATATGTAGTTATACTGAGGCATTAAATTGTTGTGGTTATTATTACAGTCAGGTTGTCGTGTCGGCTGGAGCTGGAGTGGCCCAATAACACTAAATCTGTCAATAAACACGCTCTCAACACGGACTACTTCTCAAATTGCTCTATAATTTTCTCTGGAAACAGAAAATATCGATATAGGTTATAGGTTAATGTTTCACATCACTAGGATTTCAGAAATACGGCTTCTGTTGTTTTTTTATACATTTTGAACTATAATAGTACCACAAGTACAATGTACCTAGAGTTACCTAAAAAGAAGGTGTAGTTGCGCTTTAGACTTAATCATCTAACTAAACTAATATACCTTGCTAGCAGAAAAAAATAAGAAAATTAAAAATTCGCGAGATATTTCGTGTTTCTACTTTAATTATGAATATATTTTTTACATGTAAATATTATTTTGTTTCTTTTACAACATTACTTCAGAGAGCTGGATACGAAAGAAAAAAGATGGAGAGGGAAGGGGGAGAGCGGCAAAACTAAAGAAAGGCCCTGCAGTGGCCTATGGAAGGCACATGATTTACATACTCTTATCTTTCTTCTATATGCTCTACATAATAATCTAACATAGTTATTGCACTGACTCAGTCATACTATTATGTTATACATATGTAGATATGATATATCTTAAATGGTCTTAATAATCTTTAGAAAAGAGGTAATATTACCTCTTTTCTCGTCTTATAAAGAAAGCTTTTCAAAAATGATTAAGGATAAAAAACTCTAAAATTTGTTGAAGGATGAGCAAGAAATAGAAATGGGATAAGGAAAACAAACTTAATGGGATAAGCCGTCATAGAATGAATACGGCATCAACTTGCGTCGCCTTTATGATGTAGAACACATATAATGTAAAGTGACATATTGTATTATATTATACCATTCGCAAGTTGTCATCTCTAGACGAAGAGACGGGGATGTCGGACGAAAATACATCGTCGCGTGCTCAGGCGCAGGGCGCCGCGCCGCGTCTCTTGGAAATGGGACTGTCATGTCTGTCGTTTTGGCTACTAATGTTCTGTTTGTTTTATCTTTCGTTGAACTCTTGATCTTTCGCGACAAGTAGATTTTATCAAAGTTCACTAAATTATACGTTAGCATGTAGAGGTAAAAGAATGGAGGTGCAGGCATATTATCTGGAATAAAAAAACTCTCTACCCAGATACTCGTATCTGCGCTAGACTGGGGTAATAAGTATACCAAATATAATTTTTTCGTGCCAGTAAGTTTTAAAAAATAATTTAATAAAATTTGGGTGTATCTACTGAGTCCTGGGTACACCTCTGCCTACCCCTTCGGGAAAAAAGACGTGAATGTATGTTTTTTTTATGTTTTATAAGAAATAAACTACAATTTTTTTTAGCTCCTCTCATTATAGATCTGTAGATTATAGATCACTCTATAATAGTTAACAAAATAATAAAGATATACTTAATTAAGTAGGTAAACTTTTGGTACCCAACAAATAGTGTAAAAAAAATATTTTGGGTACTAAATATTTGCTAACATTTCTTTATTTTGGCTAGGATAGGATATGGTGTTTCCAGCAGTTATATGATAAAAGAATAATCACACCATTCAAGACATCTGAATCAGTGATAGCACAACATGTTGGTTCCAGAGAACTCACAAAGTAAGTTGATTCAATTGACAATATTTATGGGGACGATGCCGGCATGCGGGTTATTACCGACTTCATTATTTGTCAATACATGAACTGAGATAACAATCATTTATATTAATAACACTTTATTTATTTATTGTATAATTCTGCGCAGGACTTAGGCTGGGTTTTCGTCAACCAATGGTTAAAATTTGTGACCGGCTAAATTAGTTTTTTCGTCGCTAATAAACTATATTTTCCAACACGGGTTAACTAACCATTGGTTAGAATGTGATAGTAACTAGTAATAAAAAAAAACAGCCCCTTTTTGGAATAACAATTTGTCACTTTAAATATTATGTTATTTTATAGACAAAAGTTACCCACGACTTTGTCCTCGTGGCATTTAGGGGTTTTGACGGTGTGGTGTGGTGTGAAGGTGTGGTACTTCCCCAGGCGGCCCCCTGCAAAAGAGGTCTACCACTACAAAAATATAAAGATTAGCAACAAAATATAGATTAGCTACAAAAATATTCATATTAAGATTAGCAGTAACGAAGATACGAACATTTTTAAAATTGTATTTTTGTTAATACAGTATCGTATATAGTTTCATATTATGCATTTATTAAAACCTGTAATTATTATGTTAATACAGACACTTCTATATTTTTTTTGTATAGATAGAGAAAATGTTACATAAGTAATTCGTGGATATTTCGATGTTCAGTTGTATTTTGTTTGTAAGATTTTATAGAAAAGAACATTATATTTAACTGTAAAAGAAAATGCCGTGAACAATTCTCAGAAAGTTTATGTCATCCGTGACGAAGACTTATAGATGTGAGATGGAATTTGGAATAGTTTTCGGAAATCTATTAAAGCCATTATAACGATCTTCTAAGAAAACAAAAAGCTGACTTTAATCTCGTACCTTATAAATTTAACTGGAAGATGGATGTTTTTAGGATTTTTAGGATTAAATTAATACACTTAGAGTTACATAAATAATGGTATTCTAATGAAATATTATAAAATATCAATAATTACAAGAGTAATAATAAGATAGGAGGTAGGAAATGTTAGTTACATTGATCTCGGTACAATACGAATTGATAAGATCATTTTTTTTCTTTTGTGGACCCACACGAATGTATAGCCAGTGTCAAGTTATATAAATTTTCAAGTTAATATGGTCAATTAGTCAATTCAGGGTCAGGGCAAGCCCAGTCAAGTCACAGCTCTAGTAAAGTGGTGGTCTTTACAAGAAACTGCCGGAATTTTGGTGGGAACACGAAGAATCACATTTCAACTCTCGCATCACTTGCCAAGAGACTTGTGTATCTTCGAAAACACTCAACACGTAATATTCCACCATTATTACACGTTAAACACTCGAAAATGCACCGATAATTGATAAAGATACGGGAGCCAAACTGTATTCTTCGGTCTCCCGCCAAAACTCCCGATTGGCTCATTCATCACAATTGTTACAATCGCTACAATCATTGATATAAAGAAAAGGGGAGATGAGGTACTGGCTTCTCGAAAATGGCAAGCTCAAATTAGGTCCCATTAGGTCCACGTACGTACGTCAGTAAGGTAAGGTCGTACAAGCGAATAATATTGTTGTCTCGATCGCACTTCGGTCTAAGGTACGTCTTGCTATCTTTGTTGTTCATTTTATGTCACTGTGCAAACTTCACAAATTGCAAATTGCAAATGCACGTCCAGTTGTTGAGTAAGCGCTGGGAGAATGGCTACAATGTATTAGAACAAATGTGTGTAAAATTACATACAGTTCTGATATGTCATTTACACCGATGAATTCAGAAAAACAACATACATAACATATCATAAATTCACGCCTTTTTCCTGAAGGGGTAGGCAGAGGTGTACCCAGGACTCAGTCCCATAGTAGATACACCCACATTTCGCCGGTATGTTATTGGTCCCATGTAATAGGGGGCGAGCCTATTGCCATCTACCGGGCACAGTTCCAGACTCCAGGCAGTTATTGAGATAATTCCTAATGGAAAAACCCAATATTTAACACTGCCTGACCTGGGAATCGAACCCGGGACCTCTTGATTGGCAGTCGAGCATGCGCCCTCTACGCCACCGAGGCAATCCACCATTAAACCTATACATATTACATTTGGGTAGTCAGTGGATATTTCATATTGTAAAAATATGCTTTATTATATACTCCATAACATTACATGGCGTAAAACAAAGTCGCTTCACGTCTGTACGTTTAGATCTATTAAACTACGCAAAGGATTTAATTTAATGCGGTTGTCATTAGGCAGAGTGATTCAAGAGCAAGGTTTATAATCTATACTAATATTATAAAGAGAGAAACTTTGTTTAATTTGTTTTTTTGATTTTTTGTTTTTTTGTTTGTAACGAATAGGCTCAGAAACTACTGGACCGATTTTAAAAATTCTTTTACTTATGGATAGCTTAATTCAGTGTGAGTGACATAGGCTATATGAGATTTTGAAAAAAAATAGGGATCCGTAAAAAAACTGCAATATTGTGAACCAAGGTGTCACATAATATAATTACCATATTCATAAATTTGCGTGCGCTGTGAAAAGTATTGGTGGTAGAATAAAGTAATGTACTAGGGGTTTGTAGTAATTATCAATGCCTACAAAACAGTATACATAGATTATATCCATCTTTTTTGGTTTAGTCAAAATAATCGAAGCAGTGATTACTTTTCATGCGGTGTGAAAACTATTGGTGGTAGAGTAAAGTAATGTACTAGGGGTTTGTATAGTACTTATCAATACCTACAAAACAGTATACATAGATTATATCCATCTTTTTTGGTTTAGTCAAAATAATCGAAGCAGTGATTATTTTGCATTCGGTGTGAAAACTATTGGTGGTAGAGTAAAGTAATGTACTAGGGGTTTGTAGTACTTATCAATACCTACAAAACAGTATACATAGATTATATCCATCTTTTTTGGTTTAGTCACAATAATGGAAGCAGTGATTATTTTTCATGCAGTGTGAAAACTATTGGTGGTAGAGTAAAGTAATGTACTAGGGGTTTGTAGTAATTATCAATACCTACAAAACAGTATACATAGATTATATCCATCTTTTCAGGTTTAGTCACAATAATCGAAGCAGTGATTATTTTTCATGCGGTGTGAAAATTATTGGTGGTAGATTAAAGTAATGTACTAGGGGTTTGTAGTACTTATCAATATCTTCAAAATAGCCCACGATAAATTTATACATGTGTTAAGGTTTGGTCATTGTAACAGAAATAGTCATTAATTTGCGTGCGCTGCGTAAACCATTAGGGTTATATCTATTAAAATACAATGTATCACGAATTTACTCCTGTTAAACGTTCACTATACCTACTTCTGCTACCGTGCGAAGCCGGGGCGGGCCGCTAGTATATTATAAACCAGCTAGTTATAACTAGCTGTGCCCCGCGGTTGCACCCGCGTAGACTACGTTTATCGGGATAAAAAGTACTGTGTTATTCCAGTGTCTAAACCATATATTACATACCGAATTTCAGCCCAATCAATTCAGTAGTTTGGCGTAAAAGAGTAACAAACATCCATCCATCCTCACAAACTTTTGCATTTATCATATTATGAGGACGTCATTAACGGTTCCCGAAGCGAAGCGAGGGCGGGTCGCTAGTAGACAGATAAAATCAAAAACCATCCATTTCTATCACAAATATTGAAGCATTTGTAGTTTAGAAAAAAAAAACAACAAGATGAATAAATATACCTAACACAGGTAGGTAATCTTAGATGATCGTGTGAAGCAAAAAAAATATATGACCCAAGTCACGGGTCGTCAAACAGATAGAGCTAGAGGCCCGACATGGACAGCCAACAATCAGGACAAAAACATTAGATTGTGTTTTTACTGGCTATAAAATATACTCACTGCCCTATTAGGTACTCTATGACTATAGAGTCATAGAGTACAGTCATAGACACACATTTTTTTTGTTGTACGAAATAAATCTTATGACTTATGAGCAATCGAAGTCAAGGTTAGTTCGTAGGCGTTTATATTTATTGTGTCAGGCTTGAAGAAAATATTGAATTAGAACTTTCGTAGTGGATTAATAATAATAATAATAATATAAGACAACTTCCACACACGGTCCCAAACTAGGCAGAGCCTGTACTATGGTAACCAGATGGCTGATATCCATACCTACTTATATAAGCTTAAAACACCCAGACACAGATCAAACAGACATGTTCATGCACACATATGTTTGACTTGGCCAGGGATCGAACCTATGACAACCTACAATTCATATAAGTTATGTCGTTAAAAAACACGGGCTAAGTATATGATGGGCGTATAGTTCGACACAAAAGAGTAGAAACGGAACTAATTTAAAGTGTATGTGTTGATGAAATTGTTTTTACTCTTGTAAAAGACAGTGGCGCCCCCATTATTTTCTACTCTTTTGTGTCGAACTATACACAGACCAATTTTAGTTTTCAGCTTTTCTAAAGGCTTAGTCTAAAGTCAACTTATGGATAGCACCTATCATGATTCCCTTTATAGGTATGTACTTTAATTATTTTAATAATAGTCTTGCAACGTACACAACTTAGTAGGTAATATTACAAAGAAAGTATTTAAATTATTATCATTAGAAAAATAACAAATTGTTGCAAACTAAAAGAAAAAAAAAACATAGACAGACAGACAGACAGACGGACAACAAAGTGATCCTATAAGGGTTCTTTTTTCCCTTTTGAGGCACGGAACCCTAAAAACAATACATGTGAGACAATAATATAGCTAATTAATGACGGTAGTGAATTTAATAATTGTTAGTTTCATAATTAATAATTGGTTTCCATAAACATATGACAGCCTCGTTGGCACACATGGTAGTAACTCTTCTTTCTGTGCCGCAGGGCCCGGGTTCGATCCCCGGCCAGGTCAAAGATTTGTGTGCATGAACATGTCTGTTTGATCTGTGTCTGGGTGTTATAAGCTTATATGAGTATGTGTATCAGTCATCTGGTTACCATAGTACAGGATTCTAGCCTAGTTTGGGACCAGATGACCGTGTGTGGAAGTTGTCCCATATTATTATTATTATAAAGAGTATTCTATTCTTCATTAAATTCCTACATATATATATTTGCTTCGATTCACAAGTAAGTCATAAAAAAGGGAAACTATTAGAAAGCTCTAGGTAGCTCCAATAAATATAAGTAAATGCTCTTCAAATTCATGCTATAATCGTATTTCAAGCAAGTATCGAAATTAACCTGTTTAGTAGCCAAATAAAAAGTTATTTTAATTGTAAACAAGATTCAACACCACTTACATAAACTGACTCCAACTCGTACGTATAGTCTGTGGTATAGTCCCACTATCTTATCTATTCAGTTAACAGCGTCGCTAGTGGAGTATTTGGTAATGTTGTTCTTCAAAATAGCTGCTGACAGACCTTAGTTCTAATTTTGACCACCTCAACAGCACGTCGGTAGGTCTATATAGAAGTTTTACAAGATTCGCCGAGAAGTGTGCCACTGAAAGTCAACGCTCTATGATTCATACTTCACGCAATAAACATCAAGCTAATTTAAACTTTAATACATGGTATTAAAACTGAAATTGAGCCGTACGGATATGGTTTTGTTACACACCCTACAACGAAACTGAGATACACAGACTACAGACACAGGCTAATTTCAACTTTGATCCCCTGCCTTTAAAATTACATTGAGTGTTTGAGTTTCAAGAGAAACGAAATCGAGATCGAATCGATTGGAGATTGGAATTCGATGTATCGATCCATCGATCAACATTTAAAGTTAAAAGAGCCTTTGAACAAAATAGTGCAACATTAAATCATTGTGGATTAAAGATTGCACTGTTGTGTTTTGGGTCGATGATCTCTGGAAAAGTTATTTTTAGTGCTTTTAAAGCAATATTTTGAAATTAAATTAATTATATTATATTTACGATATATGTTATATTTATTAAACTTTTCAACATTTATACAAAATTTTAAATCCTACCTCGTACTATCCTAATTCCTACTAATATTATAAATGCAAAAGTTTGTGAGGATGGATGGATGGATGGAAGTTTGTTACTCTTCACGCCAAAACCACTGAACTGAAGTTTGGTATGTTAGTATATAGTTTAGAATTTAGACCCTGGAATAACGCATATAGGGTACTTTTCTCCCTACCTATTATTCCCACGGAAACCCGCGGGGCACAGCTAGTCCTACTAATTTATTTATTGATATTATAAATTTGAAAGTTTGTGAGGATGGATGGATGTTTGTTACTTTTTCACGCCAAAACTACTGAACCCATTGGGCTGAAATTTGGTATGTAGTTAACTAGCTTAAAAACCATGGAATAACACATAAGAGTAATTTCTATCCCAAAATTCCCACGGGAACGATGACTACGCCGGTGAAACCGCGGGGCACAGCAAGTAAATATTGTTTTTCACTCCCTCCATTTGTCAAAGCCATATCAACTTTTGTTCAAAAGTTTTTTTTGTTTATCTATATACCTACTTACTTCATATTAAGTAGTGAAAAGTCATAACAATTCAAATTGTTAAACGTTAACTAATTACTAGTTTGCTGTAATGATTATTGGTAGTTATTGAAGAAGCAGCACGATTCGCCTCAGGGCCGAAGCGCCTGTAGTTACATTTTCATAATGACTTCATAACCTTTACAAGATCAATTTTCTAGTCACGACGTTCGATAATAAGATAATTCGATCCCCTCAACCAAAAACTCGGTAATGTGCTATTATGGGGTTTATGCTGTTATGTCAAATTCGGTATCTGTGGACTGGAATACACCTTAGCAATTTTTTTCAGATTTTTCCTAATGATATTTACAAAGTTATCATAGCATACCCTGTTATTGTTGGGAAGTAAAAAACAAAAATATGTCGGCAACAAACTTGTTCTAGGTCTTTACAAAAAAAATATTTATATATTATTTTGGTAAGTTGCGTTTACTGGGTTATTGGCGTAAATAATTTTCATGGAGTGTTTGGTAAACGTCAGCATGGGGTTTTTGTTGAACTAATTTAAAAATACGTATTTCGTAATATACACTAACAATGTTTTTTAAGTTTAGTATTGGCTCATAAATGTACGTAACATTTCAATACGGTTAATTTATTCCAAATTTCAATACACATAACTCTGTTCTGGATATTACTGTTTTTGTCTAGCCGCGCGATAATTGGTAATGTGCATTTGTCTCTTTCATTTTTTAGCTGCTAAACAGTAACAGACATATGCCACGCCCCCAACACGTGTACTTGTCCATCGGCCCGGTGCATAAGGTTTGTTTACGTAAACAGTTGCACTCAGATTCCGGAAGCGCATGCATATCTTTGCGCCACGCTAGAAAACTACTTACGATTTATGAAGTTATTTGGTGCAAAGTGATAATAATGGATTCTAAAAGGAGTCGTAGACCATTAAAAAATGAACGTGTGAGACGAATGCTTCAAATGGTTGAGGACACAATTACTAGTAAGTATAATGATCAGATATATTATTTCAGTAAGTACCTACTATAATGATCAGATATATTATTTCAGTAAGTACCTACTATAATGATCAGATATATTATTTCAGTTCGGTACCAGCTAAATCTAACTTTTTAACATTACTTTAGTTTTTTTTTAAACTTTAATTTTTATCATTTCAGATATAGATTGCGATGTTATTGCAGTAGAACCCGAATCTAGTATAAAAGAAACTTTTTCCGATCAAGTTTTGTCAAGATATGAGCTACGAGGTACGTATTACATACAATTAGAACCTAAAAGTAGATAAACTTAATCATTAGGTACACTGTATTCAACTCCGAATTTCATCCGGGCGAATCAGAATAGTTTTCATCAATAAATTACAATTATTTAAGAGGACAGCCTCGGTGCCGCAGTGGGCGCAAGCTCGACTGCCGATCATGAGGTTCAATCCCGGGTTCGATCACCAGGTCAAGCAGTGTTAAATATTGGATTTTTCATTAGAAATAATCTCAATAACTGCCTGCTATCTGGAACTGTGCCCATTAGATGGTAATAGGCTCGCCCCCTATTATATGGGAACATACTGGCGAAATGTGGGTGTACCTACTAATGGGACTGAGTCCTGGGTACACCTCAGTTCCTTTGGGAAAAAGGCGTGTTTGTATGTTATGTTATTTAAGAAGTTTTATACGCATAGTTTTATTATCTTATGTTAATTACGTTAAAATATTTACTTTTTGACGATTCGTTTAGCGCAGTAGTTAAGTGCGCCAGTTGAGACGTAAGGGTCGCAGGTTCGATTTCTACACAATTTTTGTTTTAGACGTATGTGATGTGGTGATCTCAATTTGTTTTATAATAATTAAATAAATAAAAAAATTAAGCATGAATGAAATAAAAAAATACATAATTTAATTGATTACAGATGAAACGAAAAAAAAATATGTGGTTGGTGATCAGGAATCTGATGAAGACTTTTCGCCAGATGATTCGGAATATGTTCCGAGTCCACGGAAAAACATATTGAAGAGTCCATTAAGTAGCGTTTCAAGTCTAAGCGGAGACTCTGCATGTATTAATAAACTTATAATAAAAAATCCAGAAACTATTAGCACTCCATCAACAATTTCAAATCTATCATTGTATTTAACCAACGCTGATTTCGTGGCTTCTTCATCAGAAATATACAAAGTAACATCAAATTTATCTCAACCAAGTATCGAAAAGAAAAACCATTCAAGTTCAAATGTAAGAAGTACAATAAGTAGCCAAGAAGATATAGATGACACGTTAAAACCAGATCAAACTTCAGAAATTTATAACAATGTAACATTGACCGGTAGAATTTCAAATGATTACTCGCATGCTGAGGAAGTTATAAGAGATAATGAGGACAGTCCAAGCTTAATACGGAAAATAAGTAGCGAAGAAGAAAATGAAACTTTAAAACCAGAAGAGCAGTTAGAAAGTTACAATGAAACAACATTGGCCGGTAGAACTTCAAGCGCTTGTTCGCATATTGAGGCAATTGACAGCGATCATGAGGATAGAATTGAGATCGTACATAATGTATTAGTCGATATTGAAAACGTAGATAACAACAGTAATGAATCCAATCCAGAAAATCAACCCTCTACATTAGAAGAAGAAAAAAGACTGACTCGGAAACGCAAGCAGAATAGAAGTGAGTGGCGTAGTAAGAAAAATAAAATACTCAAAAACTCCGGCAAAGCCTACGAAGGATGCAATTCAAAAAAAAAATATCCTGAAAAAACTATAGGCTCCCCATGTGTCTGTAAAAAGGGTTGTAGCCTCAAATTCAGTCCGTCAGATAGACAAGCTATATTTGACAAATTTTATAGTCTGGCTGATCGCGAACATCAATGGTTGTATATCAGTAGACATGTCAAAGCAGAACCTATTAAACGAATGACGTTAGACCGTAAAAACAACCGCACGCAAACTTTGAGCTATTTTTTTACAAATTCAAATAAAGAAAACATTCCTGTATGTAAAAAATTTTTTTTGAATACTTTACAAATCGGAGAATTTGTGGTTTATACAGCAATGGAAAAAGTTATGAAAGCAGATGAAGGACTTCAAGATAAACGAGGGAGACATGATAATAGGCCTAACAAAATGAATACTGTGACAGAAGCTACTATTAAAACACACATTGAATTATTTCCTAAAGTGCAATCGCACTATACGAGGGCGACTTCAAACCGAGAATATCTTTCAGAAAACTTGAATATTTCAAAAATGTATCGGTTTTATACTGAGTGGTTTACACAACAAAATTACATTGATGTTATAATGGCAACAAAGCGACAGTATGAAACAGTTTTTAACTCCCAATATAACTACTCATTTTTCAAACCCAAAAAGGACCAGTGCCTTTCATGTTCTATTTATGAGCAATCAGACGATACTATCAAAGCCACCCTAGAGGAAAAACAAAGACTCCACTTACAGAGAAAAGAAAAAGTAAGATCATTAAAAAAAGGAGAAATAGAGACAGCTGACAAAGATAATATGACAGTAGCAATATTTGATTTGCAAAAAGTGTTAAGTGTGCCTAAATCTGAAGTAGGCATATTTCATTACAAAAGAAAATATCCATGTTACAATTTTACCATTTTTGATGCCGTACGAAAAATAGGATATTGTTATGTATGGCACTACCAAATCGCTAAAAGAGGCAGTTCAGAAATAGGGAGTGCTTTGTTACTTTTTTTTGAAACTGAACGTGAGAAAGGTATTACAAAGTTTTCATTATATTCGGATGGATGTTATGGGCAGAACAAAAATCGTTACATTTTCGCCCTTTATTTATATGCTGCGAAACTTTTTGGTATTTCCATAACCCATCGTTTTTTTGAAACTGGTCATAGTCAAAACGAGGGAGATTCCATGCATGCACGCATAGAAAAAAACTTAAAAAATAAAGTTTTATACACTCCTGACCAAATTTATAGTATTATTCTAAATTCAAAGGTTACTGGCGAAAAATATCGTGTCAAAGAATTAGAGCAGTCCGAAGTTTACGATTTAAAAGCACTCGTAGCAGACAAGTATTGGCGGTGCGATAAAGACGGAAATGTTATCCGTTGGGCTGACGTCATGGAGGTAGGCGTGGTCGATTCACAAGCAAATAAGTTGTTTTTCAAATATAATTTTGAAGACACTTATTCAGAGCTTGATATAAACAACAGTCACATGACCTCAAGTAGACGAAGAGGACGAAATCGTACGAGTGCTCAAGAAGCAGCTGTATACTTGGATAATGTGCAGTTGCAACGTGCATACCATCAACCAATACCAATAAGCAAAGCTTTGCATAAAGATCTTTTGAGTTTGTGTACAAGTGGAGCTATTCCTCGGAATTACCATCCTTTCTATCAGTCCTTGTCCTGTTCTGAAGCCGGAAACGAAAACGAAAATATTTCTGAAGAAGAATAATAATAAATTGAAGTTTATACAACTTGTTCATTTCAGGATTTGATTTATTCGTATATTGTTTACGTTAAATTGAAATGTTCCAATAAATATTACATAAATTATTGTATTTGTTTCGTTTATACCTACTAATATATCATTTTAAAATACTTTTAAAAAATCGGTATTGAGCGGTAACAATGACACTGTTATTCTAAATTTCCGTGTAATAATAATGTTATTTATCAATACCATTTTTTTTAAATTATTTCATATACCACAATAACTCCGTAAAAACACGTTACGTATCATCCCTACGATAAAAATAATGTTGTAGAATATCCATAACATAATGTTACAAAATATTTTATATGATAAACTTACTGCAATAACCCCGTAAGTACAATTACTGTAATATTTGATGTATAAATTTTTATGTATTATTTATTTTTGTAAATCACTGGGTTTTGAATAAAAGGAATTTCATATTATTAGAATAGTTATATTTCACAAAAAATTAGCTTTCATTTGATATATCAATGACTTCAAAAATCCCACTTGCTGAAAAGATATTCGATAATATCAGTAAATCTTTTTTCCTGTAAAATTTAGATTTTCCGATTACCGAGTTTTTGTTGGGGGGGATCGAATTGTACTTATTTCTACTTAAAGACATAATAATCTTAAATGTTATCTACTTATATGGAACGTTTTTCTTAAATGTATCCATATTCTGAGAGTGGGCAGCAGCGCTCTCCGACACCAAGTATTAAAACTACTGTGATCACCAAGCCGCACAAGCTTGGTGACTACGGGAAAATCCCCCATATGAATAGTTAATGGCGTTCTATGAGGGAGGCATATGTAAAGCAGTGGACGTCTTCCGGCTGATGATGATGATGATGATAACTGAGAATTGAATTCAAATAAAATTTAAATCACAGAAATAATAAACATTAGTTCAAAATCAATCTTATTCCTGAATCAAATTCAAATAAATGTCATTTAAAAATCGTTTGAAAAACTTTTATTTCAAATGATAACAATCACGAGAATAAAACAAACGTTTATATATGAAATCGATCAAAATAGTTGATTAGCCGTACTGGTTATCAACTACTCCGGCCCCCTTATTACGGACGCAATAGAAGTGTGGAAAGCGTTTAAATTGCTAAATGTCTGCTGTCAAACATCATTTATTGTATACCTTTTGACAGCAGACATTAAGCAAATAAACGCTTTCCACACTTCTGTTGCGTCCGTAATAAGGGGGCCGATCTTGCTCCGGACTTACGCACACCAGTGCGTGCACAGTGCACACCCGGCGCTCCCGCATGTTTGCGTGAGATTTCCGAATCATCATCATCATCAGCCCGTGATCGTCTACTGCTGTTTCTTGTGCGTTCTTCTTGTAGAGGTATCTTTCCGAACGCACGGTAGACTCAGTACTGTTTATCTTCATTGACGTGCAAAAGTGTCAGATTATGACCTATTTGAATAAATCTGTTTGAGTTTGAGTTTGAGCTGGACATAGGCCTCTTCTATGGCACGTCACTCAACTCGATCCTGAGATTTCCGAATATCGTGTAGATGTCGTGTACGGCCTCTTAAGTTCTTTATTTTATTGTTTTATATTATATTTTTATTATTTTAATTATTTGGCGTACATAACAAATTACAGTTAAGTTCGTGGTTCCTAATTTCTTAATTAAGTTCTTAATTAATTCGAATGTAAATACCTAAATGTTTTTATGCGATATTGAAGTAGTACCTAATAATGCATCAAACTTTAGATAACAGACCTCTTGTTTTCTACAAATCCACATCTCTTTATTTGTTGATCAAAGTGTGAAAAATTCTTCCTACTGTCCGTTACGAGCTATATCCGCTGTTATATTGACTGATGGCATATTTTGGTGATTATTGAGCATATTCCTAAAGAATTTCAAGTAGTCGCTACTGAGAGAAGAGTAAACATCTGAACATCATATTGAGCGTCGAGACTCCTACGCAGTTTTAAATATGTTTAGAATACGCTACTTATTTCCTTTTTTGGACCTCCCGCGTTCTGGGAGAAACCTCCTCCTTTTGAAAAATAAAACCATCGCTGCGTTTTAATAAACATTTTTTTATTGTAACACTATAAATAAAAAAGTTAATTTAATAATATGAAAGAGCGCTCATTCTTTGCAATAAATAAAGTTCTCGGGGCTAATCTAAAGCTTCTTAACTGCTAACCTACTTAAATCTAGGTAGATAATAATATTATCCTCACTGCAGTGACCTATTTCTCGTGCTAAATGATACACTAACTTTGAAATTAACTGTCAAATCAAATAATAGAATATCGCCTTGCCGTTGACCACAGATTAAATAATACTTATGAGATAATGTTGCTAGCTCGAATATCGTAATCTTACGTGCTGGGCTCAGATCAAACAAACAAGTATAATCTGAGGTGCTGGGTAATATGACACGTACTTATTACACATGGTGAATACTTAGGAGCTTAACTTGCTATACTAGCTCTACAGGTCCCGGATTCGATCCACAGGTCAGGCAAAAAGTGTGATTGTATTTTTCCATTAGGAATTATCTCAATGACAGCCTGGTGTCTGGAACTGTGCCCGGTAGATTGCAATAGGCTCGCCTCCTAGTACATGAGACCAAAAACATAACTGGGGACGTGTCGGTGTACCTACTATGGGACTAGGTCCTGGGTACACCTTTGTCTACCCCTAGACCTAGGCCTAGAATAGGTATGAAAGAAGTCCTGGGGTAGATTCCCAGGTCAGACAAAACGTTTATAACGTTTCTTTAATTATCTTAATTGGTGTTTTTTCGCCGGTATTCCAGTTTAATAGTAATATCTTTTTGTAACCACAAAAGCCTAATATTCAAATCAGACTAACCGGTTGGTTAAAAATAGCTGAAGTAACTAACCGTTTAGTTGAACATGACCACGAACAAAGGTGGACAACATAACTATTTGTCATCACATTTGTATGCAAGCGAGGTAAGTTCCGTTGAACAGGCGACAGACAGGGAAGTATTTTTAAAAAGTCTCGAGTTTTACAATAAGTAAGTAATTCTTTTTATTTTAATAAGCTCATAATCTTCTAAAATACTATCTCTTCACGCTAAAACTACTGAACCTATTTGGCTGAAACAGTATATTGATTGACAGCTTAATAGAATAATTATGGTTACTTTTCCAGTGGTAAAACTTAAAACAGCAGGGCGCAGGTAAGACTAGTTGAAATTTTAAGCTATGAACACTAGCACAAGAACCTTCACCTTACGAAAGTTAACCACAAACTACACAAAAAACATCATAAGATTGTATCATAATTACATTACAGCCGTGTCGGTCCTTTGTGAGTCATCGGTGGGGTTGCCAGATTGATGACAAATCTAATTCCCGGCGCAAAATAGGAAATCTTATTGAAAACATCAAAAATTTAAAAAAAAATACGAATTAGAAAATGTAATACGTAATAGATAACAATATTCATATAGATGAATAATTGTTTCTCTTTATTAAACTTTTTAACAATGTTTTAGACGGATAGGTAGGTAAAGTGTAATAGAAGCTCTATATAGTTATCATCAAACATAAATTTTAATCATGTTATAATATATTACTTACATAATATAACTATATAAACATATATAGGATAATGGAGAAATCCCCGATGGGAATTTCAATAATTCCTTTCTTATTTATTGTCTATATTAATATAAAAAAACTGTGTATAATTTCAGCTCTCTAGTTCCAAGGATAAGTGAGTCAGGCAATCAGGACAGTCAGGACTTATATATACAGACTAGCTGTGCACCGCGGTTTCACCCGCTTAGTCTTCTTTCCTGTGGGAATATAGGTACCCTATGTGTTATTCCAGGGTCTAAACTATCTACATACCAAATTTCAGCCCAACCGGATCAGTAGTGTTGGCGTGTAATAGTAACAAACATCCATCCTCAAAAACTTTCACATTTATAATATTTGTAGGATACCTAGTACTATTATAACGAAAAGATTATATTATAATCATAATAAACTATTTATAAACGACGAACTAATTTGTATTTTTTAAAAAGCTCCTGGATGCTCCTGGATGCCGCCAGGATGTCCTGGCAACTCCAATCGTAGGCACAAAAAATTATACCCCCGTGGAATGTGCGTTCCCTCACGTTTCACCTTAAGTAGGGATCCATTCTTTGACGAAATCCGAGACAGAACCGTTAGAGATGCCTTTATTTAATGTTCTCACAAAAACAATAGAGTTTTTCATAAAACTTTAAAAATCTTTGTAAATCAATGGGAAATAGGAAAAGGGATGGAGTAAAACAAAATATTATGTCAATGAACTCAAACATATTTTTTAACATTAGCTAATAGGTATATCCGTGGTGGTATCCTGTACTTATACCTAATTCCTTATCATTAAACATAGATATCAATAAAATAAGGTACTTTTAACTCCAATTCCACTGCCTATAGGTAAAATTTCTAATCTTATCTCTCCATATCAAATTGGTTCTAATTGTCAGACGCACCCGAATCACACCTTTATCTTATTGTTTACACCTTCCAAATGAGGTTAAAGTATCAACAGACACGGCTAAACCTAGACGTGTTTCATAATGAAGCAAAAAGTGATTACTAACCTTGAAATGCAACTGAAATTTTGTTCGGCCACAATTTAAGACTTAACTTAAATGTAATGGAAATGTAACTGGTGGTAAAGGGACAAAGGAAAACTGTGTGAACTGGCTGATAACTGGGCTTGATTCAGCAACAATAAAAAAAGTTTTGCAGCACTGGCCATCAACAAGAGTGTTTAATTTAAAATGCCATCAGTGAGAGACCTAGGTCCATTCAGTCAGCCAGAGTGGAGTGACTCCAGCGATTCTTTGGAACCTGCTCCTCTGCCGCAGCTGGGGTACTTTGTGCCTGTGCGATGCAGGTGCGAGCGCAGCGCCACAAGACACTTGTGTCGGAGAAGTAGAAGGTATGAGGGTATCTAATATTTAGGCAACGCATTGGAAACACAACGCTACCCTATACAAGTATCTACAGATAGGTTCTTCCGAATCTGATGTATTCTTTATTGTGATAGCAATGGACTTCCACTTCGATTTGTAGTTCGATGCATCACGGCACTATCGACCTGACAAGAATTTTAAGTCCCGTTAGCCAAGTAATTTCTGGACTTTGCACTCCCAATCGCAGATCTCTGCAGAATACTTATTGGACAAACTCTAGATTCATTAACCACACTATTCTTGTATTAAGAAACCCTTATTTTTAGAACCCTTATTTTTAGAACCCTTATTTTTAGACCAGAAGGTCTAAGTAGATAGTCTGAGTAGATCATAATTTCCAAAAGCGCGAAACGTCTTATTATGATCAATTAGTAAGCCTAATCAGCAAAAGGTCCAACTAACAGAATGGTCTGTATAGCAGAACAGGATACTCAGACACAAAATACAACACACATTACGTCGGGAGGGAAACGGACACGGAATTATAATAATATGTAGGTACATGTTAAAAATCAAAATCAAAAATTTATCGAGTTATCCAAGTCGCGCCCGAAGTCCTTTGATATGAATGAATATCATCTATGATGACAGTTGGGACTAAAGCGACGTACTTTTCGGTAGCGTTCAGATGTAGTTACCTAATTACCACGACATGTTACAAGGTTTGGACCCTGAATTCGAACCCTGACATAATATTCTATAGGCCACGGACGCTGAAAACTACAAACCTTTTCAACGTTGAAGATTAATGAAAGTTTTCGCTTGTCCCCAGAGAATCTCCCCGTTCCCGGCGCTCGATCTCGCAATGTTCCTGCAACAGCATCAGCAGGCGGTCGTCGGTGGCACCATCTCCACTGCCGACTGTCTTGCCGCCCCTCAACAATACCGTCGAGATGTATGTCGAGCCCGTCGTTGAAGACGTGAGTACTGAGCTTTAGGTACTTTTAAGCTGCTGTATTTTTTTTTTGTACACATATTACATCTTCGGACGCAACTGATTGGACCTTTTGAAATACTTATTTTTAACATTGAATAATTAGGCTTTCTTATATTAGACTAACCAAAAAGGTATTTAAACTCTCTAAGGGAGTCCATAGTGTGTTTTATTTAATATAAAACAGCTGGTGGGTTTTAGTCAACCTAGATATAGGTAGGTAGTAGGAGGGCAGTAGATAGGTCTAAAAAAATATTATTACACTAGGTAGGGATAGGGACTCCAAGCGGGATCACTTAGACCTTTCTTAATTCTAAGTGATAACATTATCTGCATTTGCGTAATATTGAAAGTCTTTACCACGTGCTAAATAACAGTTCTCGGGATGGCCACCGGCTACACATCCCATTCTGACCAAGATTGTAGCAAGATTGATGCGAAAAAAAATAAAAATACGGTAGGTACTTAAATAAGAGAACCAAACTCAAGTTTCACTGAATTTATTGACCATGCTGTGGCAGTTACTATATTTGGCACTTCGCCTCGTTCTTAGCGATCCAATTTTACTTCTGAAAACGAATAAATTCCAAGTCAATTTCTCATTTCTCGAAGCAATTTTGTCCAACGATTTATCATGTGGCCAAAATAGACTTGCTTTTAGCGCCTTAAGCGACAAAATTTGCTCCGGAAGCCCATTTTGGGCACAATTTATGAGTATTACGGAATATTGTTGTGAATAGAGAACTGAAAAACTTTGCAGACTTGTGACTTGTAGAGGGTACGAGTTAGTTATAACATTATTATAATTAAACTCTGTTACTTATATTGATCAAACCAATTATGTAAACAATATTGGTGATTTTAGCTTAATAATGTATCGAAACTTACATGAAAAATCGGCTTAAGGTAATATTCATCATCATTATCATCACCAGCATTAATTTACAGCCGTCCACATTACAATGCTAGTAATAGGCCTCTTTTTTGTTATGTTTCTCGACCTTATTCTTTCCCTGTTCGTTCCTTGGCCAGGTTCGGTCCCCATCTTTTAATTTATTTATTAAAATCCCACCGACTCGGAGGGAAAAAATATTGGATTTTTCCATTAGGAATTATCTCAATAACTGCCTGGAGTCTGGAACTGTGCCCAGTAGATGGTTCGCTCCCTATTGCATGGGACCAGTAACATACTGGCGATATGTGGGTGTACCTACTATGGGACTGAGTCCAGGATACACCTCTGCCTAACCCTTCGTGAAAAAGGCGTGATTATATGTTATGTTATAGTCCATTCAACGAGCTGCCGGACGATCAGTAAGAGGTAGGATCAGGCTGGATACACATGGAGCCGATTTACAGCTGCACCGCCACCGTGGTCCATGGTGTGCCTTATCCCTTGGATATTTAAGTTCGGTAAACCGACAAGGGACAAGGCGAGGACAAAGAAGAAGAGGAGGTAAACCGTAAGGCTCACTCAAAACCAAAGGAGACTGACAAAAACCACTGCGGCTACATGTGTAGCAGCCTTCGATTTTAGTAGAATTATAATATACAGGCATTACATGTCGGATGTCGGTAATCTTCAAACATCAAATTCCTGCACCTTATACTTTTCCAAAACTTTCCTCATAGATTTGGCGATATGTTCGGGTTTGCTGTAGAAGTACCTATGTTGGCTACTGCCGTCTTCATTGTAGATGTATCTGTCCACTTTGCCTTTTGGTGATAGGAAGATTATCCTGATATTTTAAAGGAAAATTAAAATATAAATAGGGATAAAGGTCGCGTAGGCCACATGGCCTGAACACATGTTCAGCATGCCTTTTTAAAACCTTAAAAAGTAAAAGAAAACTATAACAAATAAGTATTTAAGAGAGAGGTATGAAGGGATGGACTGCGTGGAAAAGGATGTGTGGGGAAAAGGGAGTGAGTTCACGGACGATAGCTGATAGACTGGAATTACAGACAATTCAACCAAAAGCCACCGCTGTAATGAATTTTAGTATGAAAAGAAAATCGCTAATATGAGGCGGTCTGCGGGGTCGCCTTGTTGATCGTATGTTATGCGCAAAAAAATATCGAATGAGAAATTAAAAAAGGGGCGGGGGCGGCTGCTATGCATTTAACCTTGACGAAAAAATACCCCCAAAGCGTCGTTTAGGTTGAATTGCTAGTGACTAGAATGGAGAAAGAACACGCTGTGCCTCAGATCATACCAACCGCGCGACACAACATTCGACTACTGAGGCGCAATTTTGGTATCAAGCCCGTTTTGTGCCTGATGCGTTCCCAAGGGCCACATTCCCTCGCCAAATCTCTCTTGCTTGTATGATCTGAGCGCTGTGCCGACCTGATGAGTAGCATATCGTACTATTTAGTGGGGAATAAAGACAGGATAAAGATGATGCTGGGTATAAAATGTATAGGTAGGTATACAAATGTATAGGTATACAGTATACGTAACACGAATCAAAAGTTTTAAATTATATGAGGCACTTTGAAATTGTATGATTGATGATGCATTGACACATTTCGTAACAGCATTTGATGAAATATTTTCGAGAGGACCTTAGTTTTTCTATATTCTAGTTTATAGAAACAATTTACCGTGGTATGTAGGTGCCATCCGGGGCAAACAGTGCGCTCTTGGGTTCTTCTTCGTCCACTAGATTCACCATTACAAAGTGCTTGCTTAGTGTGTGAATTTCGTCAGAGTTCGCAAACTTTGGCTTCAAATTCTTGCAAGCTGAGCACCAGGACTTGTGTATAATTACCATTACTGGCTTCTTGTGGTTACTGGCAATTTGTAAACCCGACTCCAAGGATCCTGCCCACACGTAGTTGTTCCCGAAACCGTTGTCTTTACCACCGACATTGGAACAATGCGCTCTATCTATGATTAAAGCGAAAAATGCTCTTGTTAAACTGCCAGCCGACATAATTTTGTAGCAGATTGAAAGCTGTTGCTGGCGCAACAGAAAGGGCTATTTACATTTTAGTAATTTTGGTTCGCGAATCTTATCGTTAGCCATTTTGAAAGATCAAAAAGTATGTTTTGAAGACTTCAATCAAGTTGGCTGCGGGTCGGCTGCCATCTAGTGGTGTGCACTTGAAACTTGTTGGAGTGAAGTGAAAGGAGACTGATGGGCTGAACGTTGTGGCTGTATCTAATGTACTAGTTGGCAATAAACTGTTATTATGAAAGCTAGTTGTTTATAGAACTTTTACCAGATGGCGCTATCAGTTCCTTTAGAACATATTTTGGGAGTCAGATATTTCGACGTCCACCGAGTGATGAAGGTGGAACAGTATGGGCATTAGGAAGAAATTACACTATTCCATATTTTCAACAAGGGGTTAGATTATAACTTATCGTATGAACCTCGACATCATCGACGTTATTCCCGCCCAGAATATAAGAAAATTTTCATACTTTGTCAAATAACTATAGTTTTGTATATACTATAACTGCAAATAACTACCTAGTTGAAAAGGAAAAATAGACGAATAAAGTTCTTTGTGTTACTTATGAATGATGATATGAGTGGTAGGAGCAATATAATTCTTCACGCAGACTTTAATTTCCCTCAGGGCATTTGCGATGAGAAAACTATAAAAAGAAACAAAACAATTATTCTACCTGGGATTGCCTCTGTTTGGGGAATGAAGAGAAATGTTTTGTTCGATGGTACCTATACCAACTAATATTTTAGTACTTGTGTACTTAGTTTGAAGAATAGGTACAAGTAGTACGTAGGAAGAGTCAATGTACTTAGAAAAAGCATAATCTAGACTCCCGGTTCCCGACGTAATCTGACCTACGTTCCTGTAACAAAATTCTGCGTAGATTAAATGATAGCGTTCTCTCCAGGAGCACTTTCGCTCACGCTACTCTGCTGCGATAGATGCGATTTATGCGACCTAGCTTCAAAAACATACAATGCCTAAGATTTAATCAATCTAATGAATCGAAGATGATTTCATCTCAATTTGCAATTGAAATGTCACTTAAACATCTCTCAAATACATAATGAGGGAACTTTTTAAAGTCGTTGGTGTGTAACGGCTCTCGCGGCGCGTGCGCATGTTTTTCTCTCATTTTCAACTAAATACATAGTTATATAGCTATGTCGATACGTCGCGCTCCACGTACCCTATTGGGAAAAGCAGATAAACTATGATAATTAGATGTAATGTGTGCACATGTTAGTATCTCTGCATTCCCCGATCACCGCACGCATTTCATGTTGCGACAACAATATGGCCGCCCGCGCGCATTATCCAACGGGGTCCTAAAGATTCAAATATTTCCACAAATATTCATCTATTAGCATACCTCGTGTAATAAAACATAGATACAGTGGCTCATTTTTATTTATAAAAATAAGTTCTACTTACTAAGTTCTGTGCTATAATATTTTCGCGCGTTATTTGCTTTGTTTTTCTAAACTCGGGAGACAGTAACAGTTTTTGAACAATATTGAAACAAGTGTAATTTGTATGAAATGATGAACATGTACGGGAGTCAGGCGCGGAATAGGAGCCTGTATGGTACAGTCAGGTCAATGGTGCCCGCAAGGAGTACCCCCATCGCTTCGATGGAAGACATCTTGTACACACCGCCGTATTTTTACCACATACCTCCACCGAAACCTTTGAATACATTTCCTGGAAGAAAAAGGCGAAAAAGGGTAAGTTTTTGCTGGAACATCGTTAAAGTAACTTAATATTAGCATCGATTGTAGCTGTAGCAGACTGACAAATTAAACACGTCTAAACATTGGCTCACCTAATATAGGACAGCAAATCAGTTCGATCTTCAGCTCTTTCATCAAGATCAACCCGTGAACTGAACGTACCACTACAATTGTGTGGCCATTCCGAAAGGATAAAAAGCTGTTAGATATATAAGATGCCGAGATACTTACTGAATTGTCACGATTCCGGCTGTTTACTTTTTTCCAGCTTTTAATTCATTAGTCCTCTGTCTCTCAATGAACTGAGACATCAAGTGATAGGAGACGTAAAACGATGTCGTGAATACGGTTGCATCGATCAAAAACTTCCTCGCGTTCATCTTGAGATTGGAGAGTAAAGTTTTGGCTAAATATTTTATCTATTTTATTGAATTTATGGGCACATGTTCGTTAATGTTTCTGAGTCTTGATTAGAGGAATTTATTTTGTCTGGAGAGTGACAGATGAGAATTATTTTGTTTTGATAGAAAAATGTCATAGTGGCCAAATAAATATGTTTTTATTATCGATGGGTCGTGATTGTTTTCATAGAGGTTTTTGTAATTCTTTCTTCTATGTTCGAGGTAAAATAATATACTAAATGCTAAAGCTAAGAGGATTTATGAATTCTAAACATATAACATCACGCCTATTTCCCGAAGGGGTAGACAGAGGTGTATCCAAGACCCAGTACCATAGTAGGTACACCTATACTTCGCCTTATTAGATATTAGTAAAATCTGTAATCTGTGCTTTGAGTCATACAATACTTCTGCCAGTTGTGATATCAAAATGTGGGCGTAAATCGATAAAACCTGACTCGGACATTGTTAATGGCGCCAATGCTTTTTGGATTTAGGTTAATAACAATGAGAGTAAAATAATTAGGCAGGCAGCAACGACTCACACAGTCCTTATTACTAAGTTTAAAATAAAGTAGTATATTATTATATTACGTATTGGATAGATAAGCTTACTTTTTGTCAAATATTATTATTAAAAATTAAGTTTTACAACACAGCTTACTGTAATATTATTGTTATTATCGTACCTACTGTATGTTAAATCTATCTATCTAATTGATCGAGTCAATTCACAAAATGGTCATATTTTAATCAAAATCAACTTTCTGTTCTTGGCTGCCAAACTTCTATCTCTATAAAGTCTTACCGCAAAAGATCAAGAGCCAACCCAAACAATTGAGTGGAAAATTGTTCTCTCTTTCTTCTTTCATATTTGTGTCGGACGCCCTTAAATGAATATAAAAATACCCCAAAATGAAAATAGATATGATAATAACAATAATATGAGACAACTTCCACACACGGTCATCTGGTCCTAAACTAGGCAAAGCCTGTACTATGGTAACCAGAGGACTAATAAACATACTTATATAAGTTTATTAACACCCAGACACAGATCAAGCAGACATGTTTATTGTTAATGCATACAAATGTTTGACCTGGCCGGGGATCGAACCCGGGGCCCGCAGTTCAGAAAGCAGAGTTACTACCATCTGAGCCAACGAGGCTGTCTAAATATGAATGATATGAAGAAATAGAGAATAATTTTCCACTCAATTGTGTGGTTGGCTCTGGATCTGGCCTTTATTTCCGCGAAAAACATATTTTGTTAAAGAAAACCTTACAGTTTCTTCGTATTTATGAAAATTGTAAATAGTTTATTTTAGGTCATGTAATGTTTTTTTAAAGAAGAGCATAAAACCATATGGTTTTCTTTAACAAATTATGTTTTCGTGCAAATAAAGGCCAGATCTAGAGCTAACCAATTGTGTGGAAAATTATTCCCTATTTCTTCATATTATTTGTATTTTCATTTTGTATGGGTGACGTTTAACCTTAAGGGATAAAATTCAATATACACATAATACTAATTTTTGGCGCAAAAATAGGCAGAGTTTATAATCTAATAAATAAGTAAGAGACTGCTACAATTTACGAATGTAAAATCCTTATAAAATAATTAAAACTAATTTATTACCGAAATCATATTTAATAAAAACATATTAAACAACTTGCCTAACTAAACAATTAACATATAACTAATAGATACGTTTACTTGTAAGCGATCAGTAAAGACACTACCAAAACTGTTTACAAGAATTAACTCTCTGTGCTTCTTAACGTGTCCACTGTATCTTCATTTAATATAAGTTTTGGCATTGATTTGGGCAGTGTTCTGGACGTCCCACCGTCACTTCTATGATCTGAAGATTCTGATGATCTTCTCGGGTACCTCATGAGCGATGATGACGCCGGTATTTGGAACATGCCATACGAGTAAGCAACGCCGGATGCCATCGACATTACTAATACGATTAATTTCAATTGCTCTCTTCTATCCATTTCAATTATTCCACTGGCTATGTAAATCCATTACATAGCTTATAATAACATGCAATACTTGTTTATTTATTTGGTATCCGAAAATAATGCAGCAATTTTTTCAAATTTTCACAAAGTTTGTGGCATTTTCTTTTGATTGACAATTTGAGAACTGGCACAGACAATTTTTCTGTATACTTTTTTGGTTTTCTAAAGCGTTTCTTGTTTATGATCCAATTGATCTGGCTATAAGCTGAAGAACTGCAAGTAGAAGAGGCTAACTTTCTGGAATATCCTACTTACCAATAATTTTGCGTAAAATAATAATTCACATCCGGATTTTGTTAATTCAAATCTACTATTTTTGCTGCTGCATATAATAATGGTAGGCAGCAACGACTGTTACAGAAACTACAAGAGCTTTGGCAATTTGCTCCATATTATAATACAATACAAAATAACTCGTCCACACAATACTTATCAAAGCCACCTCGACTTGGGTAATAATCTAGATGGCTGTAGTTTCTGACGAAAATTGATGACCTACTCTTATTAACAATATTGTGATGCTATTATTTTGATGATTGTCGTGGGGTTCCGGCAATAGAATAGTACCTGTACTTTTCTACCCGTGGTTGTCGTAATAGCCGACTAAGGTCCAGCAGAACGGGCACCAGTGTCCACTGCGTAAAAACCATTTACCATCAAACAGCGATCGCCAACCGGCCTAGCGTGGCGTGTATTGGCAAAAGCCCGCAATGGTCTATGTCCAGCAGTAGACTTCCTACGGATGAGTAGATGATTATGATGATATACAATGTGTTAAATAAAGATGTAGTAATACTTTAAGGGGAGTATCTACACGTCGTACTGAACAACTTTCAAAATAAAGCATTGCCAAATTAGCAGAAAATATTTTCTACTTTCCATACAAAGTCGCCGATCAACCAATCCATTTTTTATGGGAAGGGGAACATTTTTTTTTGAAATTCACAATATTTTTGAAAGTTGTTCAGTTTGACGGGTAGAGTATTACAATACCTTTTTGTAACACGTTGTATATGATACTTATAATATATCATCACTAGCTGTGTAAACGTAACTACGCACCGAATTTCATCCCAATCGGTTCAGTAGTTTTGGCGTGAAAGAGTAACAAACATCCATCCATCCATCCATCCTCACAAACTTTCGCATTTATGATATTAGTAGGATAATCATCCTATACACCTAAAGCTCTGACATTTAACATTCGTTGCTACTTGCTACTGTAAATCACCAACACACATAGGCAGTTCAAAAATATATATTTCATGTACAAGAATAATAATTTGTAGGTACTATACTTGTTACTATTTGTAGGTATATTTGAAGGTACTAGGTATGCGCGTAATTTTTAAATTGTTCAGCATAATGTTGTTATGATTAGCTAGGCGTAATCGACTGAATTACCTACTCAGGTTTAACATCTTTCTATAAGTATATAATATTTTAATACCCACGCAGGTACATTGTTTAACCTTGTTACATATCGTTACATCTCTTCTATTCTTGCTATTTATCAGGTGTGCACGGTCTTGGTTCCGTGTCACGGTCAGGATAGCATGGCGTTGAGTTCTTTCGAGAGTTTTTGCAATCCTCCTGTTTACATGAAGTTATAACATTTTTTGACATATCTCGCTTCGGGCTCATTACTCCGTAGGTAAATGCCACTGTTAATGCGCTTAGTAAAACTACACCTACTAATTCAAAGGTGCCTTTTTTGTCTCTACTGTCACAAGATCGTTTTAAAGCAGTCTCGCGGGCTCTGATCATTGCTTTTATGTGTTTTGGGCCACTCTTGTGCCAGAAGCGAGTCGGCTTGATTCCGTTTCTAAGTGCGTTCATATTGAAAAGCTAAGTGCGATTGAGGGTTGTTCATCAGAAACTAATAGTGAAATTGCAATATCGGATTTGGATGTCCATGCATGGCTGCTATGGGTTTTTTCGGTTAGCCGGTGGAGCCTGTGAAAATATGAAACATAACATAACGCCTTTTTCTCGATGGGATAGGCAGAGATGTACCCAGGACTCAGTACCGTAATATGTACACCCACATTTCGCTATGTTGGTAAGTATGAGTTATGTAATAGGGGGCGAGCCTACTGCCATCTACCGGGCAGAGTTCCAGACTTCGAGCTGTCAGAGATAATTATTTTCCGAATGGAAAAATCCAATAACTCTTCGCCCGACTTGGGGATCGAATCCGGAACTTCAGGATCGGCAGTCGAGCTTAAGCCCATTACGCCACAGAGGCAGTGAAAATAAGGATCTTTTGAAATAGTGTAAAGCCGTTGAGATAAGTCGTTAAGAGCAGATGACGATGAATGCTTGGTGAGTGGTGTGGCGTGACTATACATTTTCTTAATGAAAGTTAGGATAGATCATGCAGAAATAGATCAAATGCTACAAAAAATCAGTAAAGTTTACCGTCATGGTTCGCGACGGCCTCTACCGTTCTTCTCCCAGATTGTAGCGATGCAAGAGATTACAGCGGATGTGGTCACCATGAATAAAATCTCCTGTTTACTCATCACATTTTCAATTTTTTTATTGTTTTTGCAATATTTCATGGCTTGTTTTGTTTTATGTCTGTTAATGACGTACCTTTTGACATGGTCAAAGAGGTTATACTATAATAGTATATAATGTAGGTTACATTTAGTTTTTTCTTTACATTTATTTTACTTTTTGAAAAAGGTTCAGTGTTCAAAAAGTTTTAGGTCTAACTACTCTCAATACATTTTCAATGCGATACATATTTTTGTATTGTATTGAAATATTAACCACATGAATGACCTGTATGAAGATATAGTCATTCCAACATTTATAGAAATAGCATCGAAAAAAATGCCAATTACATCGCAGTATCAGAACCAGGTAACTATAAACCCCAAATACAACAATACATGTTTCATCTGCGGGTCTTTACAATGTGGTCCTTGTATCTATTGATTTCTCGTGTCTGTGTGCGTAGGTCCCTGCGCAGGAGTATCCGTGTAGAGGTTCACTCTAGTGGCCAGTGGCCTTCACCAGAGATGCATTAGGACCGGATTCATTTATCTAATCTCAACCATCCCATACTGCCAAATGGAAAAAAAATAACTTTTCAATGTTAGAAAATTCTACATTGCTCGAGTGGTATAGAAAGTTTTGTTTACACATTTACAAGTAACACGTGTTTTAAAGTCAAATCAGTCAATGAGTTCTTTACGAAGCCTGTAGCGCTAAGGAATTCCTACGTGCGCTGTGTTTAAACTAACGTGTTAATGGTTGGGTATTTGGCGACTTCGCAATGCTTGTTGTGGTTTCCAACTAAACTTTTAAGCTCCGAGTCTCCGAGTATCCGAGGCTCGAGTCCGCGCCGTGCCTCCTTGTAGTGGGAGAACAAAACCTGTAGATACTGTCCGTATGGTTCAAGACGGTGTACCTGCCTCGATTGCCGTCCCTTTCACTCCCACGTGGAGATACACAAAAACGAGAGCCTCCGTTTCACCGCACTCTGGTATGCAAAGATTGATAGCGTATATGACCATTCGGTTTCGAGAGAGCTCAGAAATCACGCACGGTTAACTTTTCGCCGCCTGGCGTCCTTACGAGCGGGCAGACATGAGACGATGTGCTTTACAAAACTTGGGATAAGTTTGGTTTGCAACGTAATGTCATTACTGCGGTTTATCGATTCAGTGTAACTAGTTGCAGTGAAACAGTGAAGCCTTATCGAGGGTCAAGCGCCGATGTGTACCAGTGTAGATGAGTTTTTATTGTGACTTGACAGTGGTGTTTTTGAGTTAAAGCTGGTGATGTTGTAGTGTGTTTGGATATGTGAAGAGCCATGGATCCAATGGCATCTGACAACGGATTAGTGGTGAACAATTTGAACCACGTCCGGAGTGACTCTCAGGTAAGCCGCGAGCCTCTCGTAGTAGGTATCGATGGGGCAAAACACGTTTGCCGTTGCATGCCTATGAAGTAGTGCAATGACTCTTACTTTACTGGACTTCGATACATCTTTCATTAATCCCTGATCTGTCATATCAAGTAGTTTAGTCGCTTTTCTATTTTTCTAATTTCACCAAAGTTTCTAAAATCTTAGTAGTTTCGTAAGTTTCATCTTGCCAATAAAACGTTAACTTCAGGCAAATTCCAGGCAGATCATGAGACATAATCTTGTCTCAAACAACCAGTTGCTTCGTCTTCATCTATATCATTACTGTGACATTGTGCAATTCACAATACTAAAATAGCCCAACACTTGAACAGAAACAAGTTCTTGAGTCTTAGGTAGTATTACCAATGTAGCTTATTTTTGCTGCAATGTACGTTGACTCTTCAAGTATCATCAGGATTTCACACCAAGTCATTAAGTTGTACAAGGTAGCTTCCATCTCATATCAACTTACATACATGTTTCTGAAGACTGTTACTAATACCACTACTCGTAATATTATAAGTTGCAAAAGTTTAAATACCTACATATTATCTTTAGACTTAAACCTATAACAGGCATCAGTTTCTCACAAGATAATATAATATTAAATCCTACTACCAACTGTAACACGCAGTATTTATGCATCAAACTTTAAGACATGAGACTTTTTTATTATAAGAGAAAAATAAAATTTATTTCATTTATGTTTGTTAATTTTCACGACAAAATTTAACTGACCACGGATAATTGGTGACAAATACTGCACTGCAAATAGGCATAGAAGTTGATAGAAGGTACGAGAGGCGCAGCTAGGCTTGCGAAAAAATTGCGTAATCTAACATTATAATAATATTTATATAATAATATGTATTTATTCAGATTAAAACTCTAATATAAACGTGAAAGGCTGGTCAAACAAGCTACACGACAAAATAGTTAAATAATAGCCTGCTGATGATCTAACATCTGCTGCATTAGGGAGAACCAAAAAGGCTCCGTTGTTATAAATTAAATTACTATTTGGAATTCTCCTTGATTCTTTAGTACTGACACCACTTTATCGTGACACTGTTTAACGATCCAAATAATAAGTCCTACTTTACTTTGACTCTACAAAGTTCAGGCATAATTAGTAAGGAAAAGCTTAAAACATTCCTGAACCATCCCCAAGATCCGAATTACTTATTCTACAATAGAGGTTGACACAGAACTTGTTCTTCATCCATTTTAGTTTATCATCAGCTCTGCACTCTACACTCACTATACATACCTACTCCTTCACGTTGTATTATTTCGGTATAAAACACAATTATTTAAGATTATTAGAATATCCCGTTGCTATCGTTAAACTCAAAAGAAAACTGTCGATTCAGAGAAATATTCACACAACAGTAAAAATACTTATTTTGCTTAGTTTTGTTGCGAACTATCACTAAGCTAACAAGATAAGCAAAGTTTATTGTTGCAGAAACCGTTATGCAACGTCGCTGTTCTACAATTCATAATCCAATTAAAATGTTTCTTGCATCTTTGTTGACAATAGAACCAAGACATTAGGAACTAGGCTAATGTTTTGATTATTACTGTATTTAGTATTTTCTGTATACCTGTATACCTTTCAGGTACCTGATAATTTAGAGGCTTTGGCTGTTTGCTAGCTATGATACTTATATGCGCGTAACCCAAGGGGCGCGGTGTACCCCAAGGAAGCATTCTGAGTCCTATAACCTAAATAATGTACCTACCTAGACTTAGAATTATGATCATAATAGAAATACTTAGAACCTTTAGACATTGTTTTACTAATACCTCTAAAAGATTTTGAGCTCTTGGAATTCCTATCACCTGTCGAACCCGAAATCAATAAACCAGACAAAGCCCTAACAACAATAAGCAGCCGTAAAATCGAATGGTTCTTATGATGAAAGACTTAATTTTTTGCAATCTAAAATTTAAGGCACATGTCAATGACGTCACCGTTCCTGCCAAAACCTGTTTCGCGCCAATTCGCAGCTGTCGACGGCAAAGCGGTCGGGTAGAAAATAATCAGGCTTTTTTTCTTTGTAAAGTCCACTCGTTCAGCCTCCGAGGTACACCGTTAACTTCGATAATTAAACTCCCTCAATATTCTTTTTATAAGGCTCGGAAGGTTTCGTTATGTTTTTATTAGCTCAACTCAGGTAGTAATTGTTTGTGGGGCTGAAACGCGGACTGGTTTCAAACACTGAATGAGTCATATGTTGGAATTCTCACGATTAGACCATCAGGTTCTTGCGCGCATTACATCCGTTCAATGCAACAAGGTTCATTTTCAAGGTCGAATAATTTTTTGTAATTTTTTTTCAAACAAAATAGAATATACCGATATATATATTATTCTAAATTTTTTAAAAAACCTTTACATAAGATGTAGCCAAAAAAGTTAGCAACGAACTGAGATTTAAGACTTGGTGACCCAACGATTTTACTTGGTTCATTTCATACCCCCAAACTCAACGGGTCTTTGGTATAGTTATCGTCAGTATACAGTCATCATCATCATCATCTCAGACAGAGGACGTCCACAGCTGAACATAGGCCTCCCCCATAGATTTCCATCCAGTCCGGCTGTAAGCGTCTCCAGCGTGTTCCTGTCGTCCTTATCAGATCGTCTGTCCACCTTGTAAACCTTGTTGTATATTGTTGTTTTTGTCAAGTAAGTACAGTAAGTACTTAAATACTCAGTATAAATAGAGTAAAAGATAAAATTACTATTTACCACAAAAAATATTGTTAATAAGTAGGTTTGAATAATAACTTCATATACCTTTAATACAAGTTGTTTAGACCCAAAAATAAAAGAAATCACCACTCACCTACTCACCACATAATGTTTCCCGCCAACAAACATGTCATGGATGACAACACACGAGGTGTTTTCGCGCATTTTCTCTAGCCATAAACAACGGATGCCGATGGCCGATAGGAAACTCTTTGGAATAAAATGATTTATTGTTGATTAAGTTATCTTAGGAAAGTAATCCCATGCAAATTAATTAAATTAATTTATTAAAAATTTCTCTGATGGGCTCTCAATCATTTATTTATGAGTCAATATAATATTTATCATAGTGACTTAGTATGTAGATTGATTCCGTAATAAAAAAATGAGAATGTAGAATGCTTTATTTAAACCAGCAGAGCCCCGCGTAGTGTCACTATCAAATCTGTTCTGTGCTCGTGGTTTCACCAGCGTTATCGTAGTTATCGTTCTCGTGGGAATTTCGGGATAAAAAGTACCCTCTATGTATTATTCCAGGCCCAGGGTGTTGACAACACCACCAACATAACATTTAAAACTATTAGGTTACCTTACTAAACTTAAAATAATTGTAGGTTTCTGTTTTTTGTTATGCTAAAGTATGCAGGCATTTATTATTTTTGATTCAAATAATAACACACACATAATACACAGTTTGTACAAAGATTTATAAAGAGTTCACAATTCATTTTTTGTAGCTCGCAACATGTTGCTAACACTACCAACATAAAGTAGTAACGTTGTTATTTTTCTCTCTTGCATAATTACTACACTACACAATACTACACAATACAAATGCAAATTTTACACAGGCAAATTTTCGCATATTATACCGAGCGAACGCAAAGCGTCTCCGCTTTAACTTTGGCAAAAATGCTTTCGTCTGTCCGTCTGTCCATTGGGCTGCTCTGCTCTACAGGTTGCATTTCTCAAACGA
Source organism: Hemistola chrysoprasaria (assembly GCA_947063395.1). Classification (NCBI taxonomy): domain Eukaryota; kingdom Metazoa; phylum Arthropoda; class Insecta; order Lepidoptera; family Geometridae; genus Hemistola; species Hemistola chrysoprasaria. The sequence goes on along the minus strand of OX346727.1, from coordinate 5,098,149 downwards.
TTCTCGTGATATTTGGTTAGATTCGATATTAAGGGGGTTTCTTCCTTGATTGACGTCGATCATCACATTACGCGATAAGTTAACCATCAATCATAGTGACTGTGGCAGCACTGACAGCAAAACCTATCGTATAATGGTTGCCTTAGTTTTTCGCGATCACAGAGTTGGCTCCAGTGTGGCCCACGTAGGCGATTTGTCGCAATTTAGGCTACTCAGGACGAGAATCGGCGATGAAAAAATCTGAAAGGCGACTGGGCTCCTATTAAGCTACTTCAGACCTCTTCTATAAAGTGGGTGTTTGCCAATACTCGCCACGCTTAGCGGGTTGGCGAGCGCAGTTCGATGGTTTTACGCAGAGGACGCTGTTGCCCGTCCTCTGTATCTGATAACAATAGGAAATTCCTTACTACCGATTTAATCCTCGGAGTAATTTTAGTCAACGTTTATTAATAATAGGGTAAATGTTTTTAAAGTACCTACATCTTTAAATAATTTGACTAAACATGCGCTTATAATATTATATGTAACGATATTTTGAAAGTTGTTCCGCGGCATGAGTGGGACACAATACATTATGTATAAAAACCAATTAAAATAACTAATCTTCTGATGACTCTTCCAGATAATTAATTATTTATTTATTATTCAGCACAACGCTAGGATTAACTTATTAACTTAATGCGAAATAGCATTTTCTACCAGTTATCCTCGAGCTAAAGAAAATGTTACATAAATCCGGTGGGGTTCATACAAAGGAAAATGTTTGAAGACAATTTATTTATAAAAACTAAAATATCTTGCAGGGATGATAATTAATTACTAGTAAACACTGTACCTACCTATATTTTATATATAAAGGTATACTACTACACTCTCACACTGTTTTTTTTTTAGGTAACTTACACTTGTGCCGGCAAGTGTAAGTTACCTAAAAAAAAAACTTAAAGGCTTATTTTACATTTATACTAAATTCAGGCCCCTAATAAGTGTAGTGTAATATAATAACAGTAAGGCAGAAAAATCCCATAGCGGTTAGTTAGGGCGCCCTTAATTAGGGACCCTGATTCAGTTTAGTGTAATAGGCCTTTTAGATTTCTTAATACCGTGGACGCCGCTTTTACTAAACTGGATACCTAGACCTTACCACACCACACATGCATGCATCCAGCGGAAAATTTAGCGCCTTATATGGTGACTGGTGAAGTTTCACTCTTGCAAGAAAAGTGGTTAATAAATTGCCTGTGTGGAATACGCATAAAATATCGTAGGTATTCAACTATGTGCCTACAACACCTTTATTACAATAACATACTTATAGGGTACACCTACACAAGTCATGAACTGGTTTGTTCCCAGACTTGCAGATTCATAGTTTTAGAAAAAATAATGCACATAAGGTGTGTACTTTCATAATTTATTTTCCGCGACTAAAATTTTTCACTACATACCTACTACCATACTATAATACTAATATAACTTTCATTCTTTTAAGAATCCACAGAAAGATGGTCTTGAATTTTTACTTTTCTTAGAACCTGTCTTTTTCATCATTTTCTTCATTCCTAGCTAGAAACTATAAACCCAATATATTATAATGTATAGAACTTTGAATATTTTATACACTCGCTCCACATAGCGTCGGCATTGCATAATTACGTAAGTATAATCAAAACATGAATATGCATTAGGTTTCTCTCATCAACTTCGGGTACACATACTTAAAAATATAATAATCGAATCATAAATCGAATAGGTAAAATTCGTGGATTTATAATTTTTAACGTGTAATTGGATAATGTATACCATGCATCGCCATAATATGAAAAACTAAAAAAAAAACATAATGCTCATCGTCACAAAATGAAAACCTGGAACATTGGCACAATACCACCAACCTAGCAATACCAACTGAAGCTAATTTCATTCTTGTTTTACCCAATCACGTTCCGCGACCTTCAGCTTGGAAATCGTCGCAACTTCATTTTAGTCGTCCATTTTGAATTCCATCGTCAATTCAATTGTCAATTTGACAGCCGCACGGCGCATGCACGTGGCTGATTTGTGAAATGCAAATAATGAGTTGATTGATATTTTAATATTGAAAAATTTAAATGGCTATGTTAGCGGGGCCTCGTCGAAAACAGAAAGTGATAAACTTGCGTGCCAAAAACAATGCTTGGAGCAATGACAATTCTAAATTCGGCCAGCGTATGTTGGAGAAAATGGGGTGGAGTTCTGGCAAGGGACTGGGTGCTAAAGAAAATGGAATTGTGGAACATGTAGTGGCCAGGTATAAGAATGATGAGAAAGGACTTGGTTTTGAAGATAAAAATGACCAGTGGACCAAGACAGAAGACGACTTTAACTCGCTTTTGGCGAATTTATCAAATGGTAAGTAATTAATATCAATCGTTTAATCCAATGGAAAAATAATTTGTTGTTGTTGTAAGTTGTTGAATCTCATCATGCCCAGTAATTTCGCTGGTAACATTGCCCTTCATACCGGAACACAGTAATGTTTGCACATTACTGCTTGGCGGATGAATAATTGGCAAAGGTGTGGTACTTCCCCAGGCGGCCCCTTGCAAAAGAGGCCTACCACTACAACTTATTATTATGGTGGTAGAGTAATATAATCATAATTTATAATTCACTCATTGTTTTAGGGGATAGCAATCAGGAGAAACTACACAGTGGTATTTCTCTAGAACACAAATCCAAGAAAAGCAAAGCTAGAGTTCACTATCACAAGTTTACACGAGGCAAAGACCTAACACGCTACAGTGAAAAAGATCTAGCTAATATCTTTGGCAAGAAGTCTTTCAAAAACGAGCCTAAAGTTCAGGAAGTCTCAATTGAAGACCCAAACACTGAGCAAGTGTTTACAGAAAAAGGAAGCATGGAAGACTACTTTAAAAATAAATTGGCAGCCCTGAAAACAAAAAATCAAAATATAAATTTTAACCCAATAGAGAAAGATGACTATGAAGCCGATTGTGGATTTCAAGGGTTTGCCGAAACTACTATAAATGGTGCTGATGAAGACTCTGCATTGCAAGGATTTGTCAATATGACAGAACATTCTACAGAAGAAAATTCTACTGGAGAAATACTTGTTGAAGCAAAGAAAAGTAAGAAAAAGAAAAAAAGTAAAAGTCAAGAACAAAAAACTGAAGAAACTGGACAAGAAAATAATTTACTTTTTGATGATAACCCTGACTTAGATCTAATAGTTAAAAAGAAAAAATCAAAAAAGAATAAACAGGAAACTGATATTATCATCAATGAAGAAGATAGTAGTGGCAAGCCCAAGAAGAAGAAAAAATCCAAAATTGAAATCCCACCCGGTTATGAAATTGTGGAAGAATGTGTTACAGAAGATGATTATCATGTTCCCAAAAAGAAGAAAAAGAGGAAAAATAAAGATAATTGATCATAAATAAAATTTGGTGTTTCCCTTTATTTGGTATTCGATGATTGCTATTTTGATAAGTTTTGACAGGAACAAACAATGAATAATTAATTTTGATCAATTAATCATTGCTATCATAAATGAACAGGATAGAAGGCCAAAACGATGTTATGAGCGCTATTAAAAAATGAAGTTGATGCATTTAGCACTTGTATTTACGATTTTTAGTTTTTAAGTTATTTTTCTAAACAAATAAAATAGATTTCATTGTGAACTGACATAAAAGGTAGGTACACTTTTCAATAATAATAATGTATTCAGGAAAAATTGACAGCTATTTTGGGAGTATTTTTAGTAGTTTTATGCTTTTGAATGTGAGTTTTTATTCTTGATAGGTACTCCATACATAAATAAGAATATTGATTGCTATGACTATACTAATTTATCTAACTAAAAATAGTTCGATAAATTAAAGAACTTATTTGCAAAAGCAAATAGACTATTTAGTTTCTTAGAATACGAACGCTAAGACCGAAATCACGATTGAATTGGAAATGTAAAAGGGCTCTTAAATTCAATTTTTTTACGTTGGGAGTGGGGAGACTACCAACCAGGGGGTGTCAGCTTAGTTCCCGGCCAATGCCAACACGGCGAAGGAAATGTTAAAAAGAAACGGAGCTCTTAAAACGACAGAGAAAGCACTATTTACTGACCCTACTAAGGAAAATATAACATTTTAGTAGAATTCAAAATTATGGGAATTATTTAATTATTTCGGAAGATAGAAATAATAAAGAATAAACACTTTTGAAATAAGTAATGAAATTATTTAATAATTTTATTACATATATTGTTCAAATTAGTTAAATCTAGACCTCAGATTCTTATGATTACTTGAATCAGCGTTAGAAGAATTTCTTTTTTGCCATCTGGCAACCGGATAATAGAAATGGCTGTTTTTATTCTGTGCTGTTTATTGTTTACGATTTTCACTTTTTAGTTGATTTGCACTTTGCACATCTTTAGTGGAAATAAGTTTTGTAAAGTTTCTCGTATTTTGTTATATTGTGCTATAGAAAGTTTTGTTCTTGTGCTAACGAGATCATAGACTCTATTATTGCGATTGTGCGAAAAAGACGCCTAGGTTAGGCAAAGTGTTAAATATCGGATTTTTCCGTGAGGGATTATCTCAATAACAACCTGGAGTCTAGAACTGTGCCCAGTAAATGGCAATAGTCTCGCCTTCTATTACATAGGACCAATAACATACTGGTGAAATGTGGGAGTATACTTAGTATGAGACTGAGTTCTGGGTACACCTCGGCCAACCCCTTCTAGAAAGATGTTGTGTAATATAAGATTTACCTTATTTTCATCTGAATAAAGACTACTTCTAATACCTGCTCTTATTTTTTACCCTTTGCGTATGTCATGAATAGATATAGAAGTAAATATAGACATATAATATTGGTAGGTACCTATAGCTAATGTTAGAAATATTAAATCTCCCGCGCTACTGAATAGTTCCAGTGCGAAGCGTTGGTAGCGCTAGCGTCGCTTCGTGTACGCAAATCTGAAGTACGTAGTGGGACTTCTTCTTGTATATGTGTTCTGTGCTACCAACTCTCAACTCGCCGACTGTACGTAAGTAAACTCAGTAGATAATTTTAAAAAATGTAGTCCACGTTGGGCCGTGGGGCTTTCAAAAAATATCAATTCCGCACGCCGCACGCCATAACATCTTTGTCATTAAGCCAGGTCCGCAGCGGCATGTTTTTGTGTAACCTAACACAATAACATGAAAAGTGGTCGCGGCTTTGGTGTTATATAACAAAATATTGTTATATAACACGTTATCCGTCGCGGATGGAAAACATCACCCGATTTCGCCTGCGGGGGGGGGTTCGTAGTTTATTTTTTGTTAGAGCTCGTGCCGTCAACATCTCTGCTGGATATTTGAAAATCATAATCTCCTTTTGTAGTATACAATATTTAGCAATTTTCTATTATTTAGAGACTGTAGCATATTGTGAGTCGGAATCAATGGATTTTAAACAAGAAAACACTTGCCCTTGTACGGAGCTTATTTTAGAAAATGATAATTGCTAACAAAAACATTTTCGGTGTCAAGTCGCTGTGGACGAGTTGTTATATAACACGTGTTATATAACACGGTTAAGCCGGGTCTACAGCTAAATGTGAGTAACAAAACGTTGTTATCTAACCGTGTTATGTAACAACTCGTCCACTGCGACATGACACCGAAAATGTAACACAAAAACATGCCGCTGCGGACCCGGCTTTAGATAACAACGTTTTGTTACTAACATTTAGCTGTAGACCCGGCTTTATGTAGAATGTAGACAGTCGCACACTGCTTGTCTAAAATATCACGAGTAGTTTAGTCGATTATCCGAGTCCATCACTAGCGAGTAGCGAGCGGCCATTTTGATATACATGACGCATGTCAGAATGTCAGTGGTCAAATAAATTTGTCAATTCAAAGCACGAGGTGAGAGGTTCGTCTGTTATTGTAATACGTAAAATAAATAAAAGTGTATTAAAATTTACAGTACGAGCTTCACTTATTCATGGAAAAGTTCAATAATTTATATTAATTATTAAATCGTAAGTAACTGAAACTTAAGTCATGGTGATTCATGACGACAATGAACAACCCATTGAAGTGTCTTCAAAAAAAGTGTTTGAAAGTGAGGAAACTTACGTTTTTGATGGAAAACGAAGAAAATACACAGATGGAAACAGTTCCATAATGGATAACCCTAACGAAAACTCAATACAACCTCAAAATGGAATCGAGGAAAATGTTAGAAAGCGTAAAATAAAATCAAGGAAAAAGGGCTCTGATAGTGAAGAAATATTGCATCAAAATCATAAAATCAGCTCTGAAGACCTCGAGGAATTGAAAACTGTATATAAAAAATGTAAAGATGTGATGGAAAAAATAGAATCAAAATATGGTCACTTACTGAACTTAGACATAGAGGAACCAAGCAGTAAACACAAGAAAAAGACTGAAAATTTAATTGAAAATAAATGTCTGTGCACATTGAACAAAAAAATAGTGTTTGACGAAGATGGAAAAGAAGTTACAATTGATACATTGCCAAGTAATCATATTTATTGTCCGCAGAAATTAACACTACAACCTAATGTTACTCCGATAGAAAACAAAAGTGTACAGATAGAGTATGCAAGCAATGACATTCAACTC